>OZ038375.1:24532235-25732235 GCA_964036015.1 Leptarthrus brevirostris | reverse complement strand
GAATTTCTTTTGTCTTATGTTGGTAAACTTGTCCATGACGAACCTTAAATTTGCCAGCCATATCGGATGACCACCGCAAAGGTTAGAATTGAAATAAAGTGCAGCACCATATTGGAAATGTTAAATGTGGTTTTTGTCGAAATTTCTATTAATAAAACAAGCACTCACAGGATGTACAATCGTTTGCAAGGGGGGGGGGGGGGGGGGGGGGGGCTTGAATATGAAGAGCGCTCCCAACGCCCCATAGCTACATACAGTAATGACGGAAAAGCCCCACCGAGATGTCTGAGCCTGATACGGCCGAGATCCTCACAGTGACAGAGAATGTGATCCGCCTCTTCCAAACAGAAGCGACAAGTGTCTTCTTCAGCTAGCCCCAATTTGTTAGGCGGCAGCCCAAGGGGCAATAACCAGTTAGAAGTTCTGTTATGAGCCTTAAATCTGGTCTGCTAAGTGAGAGCAGCGCTTCCGTTTTCTGTTTTGAGAAGGCTATCAACCTCTTTGCTTGTCTTAAGCCTGGAATATTTGCCCAGTGTGAGTGCTTGCGTTCGTCCTCCCATGACCTGATATGCAATGCTAGTCGGCTTTTTGAGTAGCCATAGAATGGCTCAGGCCCGATAAACTAAGAATCCGTACCTTTTTTTGTCAGGTGATCCGCCTTCTCATTGCCTTCAATGCCCTCAGGATGCTGTGGTCCTGAGCCAGTTCCTTGAGAGCAATAAGACAGTCCCAGGTGATTCTAGATTCAAAGGTGTCTTGAGTGTCGCCTGACTATCGGACATTATATATATTTTAGCACCGCGTTATTATTATTAGTTATTTCACGGGCGCAAAGTTCGATGACATGTGTCTCTGCTTGAAAGATGGTTGGTGAAGAATCGAGCGATTTGTACTGCCTTATTTTTGGTCCGTAGACCCCGATGCCCGTTCTGTCAGCTTGAAAGTTGTGCCTTTTCGGCATGGCATCTGAGATTGAGTTGATCACCGGATCATAAATAAATTCTTCAAGAATTTTCCTGTGACCAGTCAGATTGCCTGATGAGAGGACATTGGTACCGAGCAGCCTTATTGCGCTTCAGCTTCCTTCTTTAGGTGTAGGTGTAAAGGGGGGAATTCTATTTGATCCTCCATAGTTGCCGTGGGGTAATCAACTACTGCTGACAACGTCAAAAAAGTGAACAAAATGATTAGGGTCCAAAAAAAAAATTTAAAGCTAAAAGACTGACCGGCAAATAAGTAGCAAATTTTTTCTAGGATTTCGAAAGAGCGGGCAAAAAACACACAATCCTATTACACTGAAGTATCGAAGGCGGCTCTGACAAATAGCTTGTTCTACGACAGTGATGCACTAGGACTGCAACTCGTCTCATGCCTAACCCATTCAAAAAAATTGATCGGCATCAACTAAATTATATTCCGACAGCATCAGCAACTTTCTGGTATTATTGACTCGGTAATTGACCCTAATAATATTGTTTCCTTTTTCGACGTTGTCATCAGTAGTTGATTATGCTGGGGCGTCGACATCTTGGAAACGATTGTACCTTCTTAATATTAATCCTTAGCTGAATTCAAGAATGCTGTACTGTCATGATTTAAAAAGCTATCCACCTTTGCATAGATAAAGTTTAGAAACTAGTCAGTATTACCTGCAAACATGCGTTGATTTAGAAGTTATATACAGGGTGTGTATTAGAAGTCTGGAAACGGCTGAGTATGTCGAAAAATACGCTTTTTTATTGAAGTTTCGTATTTTTTGGGTAAAAATAATACTTTTATTATATTTTTGGGCTAGCGCGATGCAAGCTTCAAGCCATTAAATACCTTTCTTTATGCCTTTGATGGCTAATATATGTGGCAGTCTGTCATTGCCATGACTAAACAGTACTTTGTAGATATAATTAAAGTGATTTTTTATTGTGTGTATGCAGATATGGTAGGCCCGTCTGCAAATATAGTATGTATAGTATATTGGGGCAAACATAGCAGTTTTTAAGACTTCCAATTCTTCATATAAAAAGCCCCATACCAGCCATAATATAGTACAGATCTGGGGACCGCATTAAACAGCTTCACCTTATCCTGGAATACAACTTCTTTTTCCATAAAAAATGGTGTTATGTTCCAATAAGATTTCTTTTCGCAATAATAAGGCGCTGCCTAAGATGTTCAGATGTTTAGGGGTAACCGTCACACCTAAATATATGTATTTTTTTAACAATATCAATAGCCCTATTACCAAAAACCCAATCATCAAGGTCATCATCAAGGTTATCTAATACAAGTCTGACTTCAAGAGCGTCCGTGAGATTATTTAAAAAAATGACGAAGAGAAAAGGACTTAAATACATCCCTGTCTAACACGTGAGTGGGTCACAAAGCTGTCCAACGTACTTCTACCATTCTTGGCTTAAGTGTTTTGGTACGAACTTTTAATTATTAGCACCAATTTAACTGAGAGTCCAAATTTGTGAAATTAATATATGAGTGCCTCTCTATCAATCATGTCAAATATAGACTTCAGGTCAACGAAAAAGGCGTATACCTTCATTTTGTTGCGTGAATTGTTCAGCTTAATAATATTCTCTAGTTCCCTTAACTTCTTGTGGGGCATGGGGCGGGAGAAGACAACGATTTCAAGTGGACCTATAATTTAAAGTGGTTTCCGAACTACTGACGTTATTCTGCAACCCTCATGGCCTTTTTATCGTGATCTGTTGTCTGCAGAAAACAACCATAGGTCACCGCCCGCCGCGCAGATTCGATCCTGGACCTCCGGATTGGTAGGCCGACACGTTCTCACTTACTCCACCGACGACTTGATGGTATTCGCAAAATTAAAGACCTTGGCCGGGCGAAAGCCAGCGTGCCTTCAGGAGAGGACTCTTAAAGTTTTTTCCACACAACAAGAGTCTATAATTCAAAACTATAATAAATTTTTTACCAACTGTGTTTAGAAAAGGCAAATCGGGAGACTAGAGTCGCCTATTTTATAAACGCGGAAGATGATAGCATTAGTGAAATTAGCGGAGACCTCAGAACTATCATATATGACATTATATGTCTTCAACAGTCTAAAGAAAATTGTTTGGAGCATTTTTTTATAACTCGTAGGGGATTATGTCAGGACCTGGCGCTTTATTGTTCCTGGTTTTTACGAGGACCTCGTAGACCTCGCTTAGTTCAATTTCTCTATAAAAAAATGGGGTCACTAACATAAGGAGCAGCATAAAGGACCATCAGCGGAACATATTGCGGGTTTAGGAGGTTGCTAAAATTTATTTTAAAGGTGGTATTCATAAAAAATCTTTTTCCAGATATTTCCCTGGCAGCGCTCCACAACGACTTGGAATCGCTAATAGTACTTAATTTCAATGCAAGACTCCAATAATAATTTTTACATTATTATTTAATCTATAATCTAATCTAATAATCTATAATAAGTACAGAGGTAGAACTTATTGTCCTTGAAAAAGAGGAGTCATTCTTTCTAAGTAAATTGCGCCATTTAGACGATATCGGCCGTAACCGTAGGCAGTCTGTATGAAACCATTTCTTCCCGCCCGTTTGAATTTGGAATTATTATTTGCAGCAATTTTTGAAATAGTAGGCACATGCTCACCGATGGTGCTCACTTCATTATTCTCTTGAAGATTTAAGCAAAGAGCAGATACTCTTCGGGTTGGGAATCAGAGCCATTGGGTTTTCCTCTAGTAAGAATTATCTTAATAAATTGTCATAACAAATGGCATATGATCGGAAAAAAACTGCTCCCCAACTACAAAATCTATCACATATTTATTTTATTCGAGAAACTAAACTATAAGATACTGCAGCATAATCCGACATGCCATTCCCTCCAATGTATGTATACTTTCCGTCAATATTGTCATCTGTACGCCCATTTAAAACAATAAATCTCGTATCTTCGAAGAAGTCTAGAACTCTTTTATCTCCAGCATTTATAGTACCCACCATCTCTTGACTTCGTCTTGCTACTTCTTCTGGAGCAGAGCTATAGTTCCTCTTCTTTTATTATTTGACATGCAGCTATCCGGGTATTCAAATTCCCTAATAGAATTGATTTCCCATTACTCAAATCAGGCCTGTCTTTGTTGGAACTGTCACAGTTCCATTGCTAATGTAACTGAACAGAGTCAGGACTCTAAAATGAGGAAAGGTCACACTATAATTTTACCTTTATATACCGAGCCCAGTATATTTACTTCTGAATTAAAAACAGCTTCTTGGATTCCAATCATTTATAAGGCCTTTAGAAATAACCACTATTAATACTGTGTCTAAAGTGGTGGGAATGATCCTGTATACTCTCAAAATAGTGCAGATGGATGAGTCTCATCCCCCCCCCCTCCAAATCATGCAATAATGAACTACTTTTCTTTTGAGTTGTGTTGCTTTGCTTGCCAAAAAGCAATGTCTATTTGCAGCTCTCAAATTGCCTACACGTAAGTCCACGATAAGTGCAAATAGTCACTTCCGTATTCATATCACAGCCTGTACAAACCTGGCTTTATTAACCAAACCGTCGTATTATCCTGCCAAACCCTGTAAAATGGAAAACTAACAGCTGAGCAATAAAGTATTACGCAAGCAAGCTATAAATCTGACTTCATGTGAGGTTCAGCGTTTTGTCTCATTTGCGAATTATGTAAAAACTACTACGTCGTGCTACGTTGTGCTGGAGGTTAATTGCGTAGTTAAAATTCTCAATTCAATTAACGAAAAAACAATCGAATCCATTGTGACTGGCAGCAGCAGTAACTACTCACAAACTAAACAAGTAATTTAGTGTAAATTGATCTGTGTTATTACTTGGTATTTTCCCTTAATAATCCCATTGGAAACGAACAGGAAGACAAGTGAACAAAGACTTCTCAGTCTGAAATTGAAGCAATTCAAGCACTTGGCGGAGTGCTAAATGAGAGGTTCCCACACGCAAAAGACAAAACGAAGAAAGCGCTACGACAACTGACTGTGTGTCTCTAGAACAAACTTTAACCATCACGTCCGAACCTAAAGACAGTTGAACGCCCCAGAATCCGCTGTATCCCTACCTGCCAGTGTTAGAACCATTGTTGTACCTGGTTCAGGTTGAAACATAAGGAATTCGTCAGAGATGCGTTTGTGTCAACAAAACGACCGATTGTTATCAGTGCCCGAGTCGCGCAGCAGACAGCCCGTCGGACTGCTGACATTCATGCAGCATCCGCGACCGCAACGCATTCAGATTAACAATTTGATAGATGGAAGATTCGTAGGGCAGCACCGCACTGGGACCCATTGTTTATGTTATCCGATGTTGACAAGTCCTTGTCGTCTATATTTCACCCATAGTTGACCATTTTCCGGGCGGCTCTGTTCGATGTACAATTGGACGAATTTGTTCATTAGCCGAGCACTATTAGTCCACGTCTCGAAACTGCGACAGGTATTCATCTCGCTACGTTGCGATCACGTCCGCCCGGCAATAGCTCATATCTGTCCGTTCGTCATCATAGTTCTCACGTAGTTTTTGAGCCAATAAGAAAATAAACAGACGCTTTTGAACGGCTCATTTGCGTGACTTCCTTATACTTGTTGCGCCTAGAAGAAATTCACACGATCACCGAGACTCTGCTTAGTTTAGCGTCGGCGGATGGCCGCGTATAAATAGAGGTGCGATTTTGATGATTTATTTATTTGTAATTGGATTATAATTAAGTGATCTCATTTCCTCCGGATTGCGCGAGTTGGCTGCATAAATCAAGGAGATGGGCCGTAGGTGAGACGATAGCCAAGTTTTGATGATTGCGGCTGGCTCATGGTTTCTGTTGTGGCACGTCGATCTGTCGACACGTGAAATTATGCCAAGTATAAGAAACTGTGTCGTTCCGATTTTCATGGAAGAGAGTTGAATACGGCAACAGAATGTAAATATTGACTGTACCGGGAATTTTCATTTAATTTTGAAATATTGGCATTTAGATCCTCCAAAGTTCACAATTAGTTTTCGTCGAATAAATTCTCTCGACATAGTCTTCCTTCTTGTTTTGATTGTACTAAATTAGATTTTAGAGGAAGAACCTGCGGTAATATATTGGCTTCCGGTACCACATTTTACTAAACTACTATCATTGGAGTTTTTTTTTCAAAAGACATTATCGTTTTGAGAAAAGGTTTTAAATTTTATTATTTTCTTCATGAATTTCTCTAACCGCTTGTGCAGTATTTTTCTCTAGTTCCCAAAACAAAAATGGGGCACGGGCTGGAGAAAAGCTTCACTGATTCGACGACAGCGACTGCGAGTACACCTACAATTTAAGATAGATTCCGAACCTCTGATATTGCTGTACAACCCCCAATGACTTTTTAGCGTAATCTGTTGTCAGCGGAAAACAAGGATTGGTCTGCAATGGTGGGGGTTGAACTTGGGACCATCATGATGGAAGGAAAGCACTTACTAACTGATTAAAATATAAAACTAGGGAAAAGTAAATTCCGAAAATAGAAAAATTTCATATTCTAAAATATATAAGTTATTCTGCGATCTGAATTTCACAAACTGCGAATTATGACAGGATTCTTGTGAGTTCATATATTTCATCCAAAATTTATGGTATTGCAGTTCTGCTAGAGAACGAACTAACTAAACTTCAGGTCTCTATGATTCTTTGTTTTCCAGAAGTATTACACATTTTAAACCTGTTACCATTCTTTTGCTAAGTTAACGACAAGCAAGAAAGCACATAAAGTTGATTTAATGGACTTTAAAGTGGGATGTTGCTCCAAATTGGTAATAAGCAAAAAAACTATTAGGGAAGACCATCAAATGTAGGGGTTCAAAATCCGACCGTAGTACTTGGTGCGACGTTAATAAAAAAGTCCATCAAGCTAGGTAGCATATTTAGGCTAAAAATAAACGGGAGATCATCATAATCTTACAAAATCCTGCAAAAGGCACAGAAAAAATTAATTAGAAAGCTATAGAGCTACAGCCATCTATGTACCAGCTATGTACCATCTGTGAAGAGACTCCAGCTAAGGGAAACAATTTTCTGACCGAAAAATGAATGATGAGTTGACATTTGGAAAGTAAGAATTTTTTCATCTATAGAAATAGGTTTCAGGAGTACTTTAAAGTCCACAGCATATTTTGTGCTACCCCAATCCAAAATCATTGAATTGAATAAGATTGAAAGCGAGAGACAGAAGGTATTCTTCTTATTAAAAAAGGTAAGTGAAAGAAATGGACCTTGTGGTACACCCGTATTTATTTATTAAGGATCACCGCAGCCCAAATATGTCTGACGCTGATAGTGTGTGTTCCTTTGATAAACTTCCTTCAGATATCTATAAGATTCTGGAAATAGTGCCCTCTTCTGAAATCATTCTTCCTGGTGATTTCAACATTCACAGCACATAGTTTCTAAGGCATTCTTCTACCACAAGCCCGCCTGGAAGGCACGTTAAGCAATTGATTGAGCCCTTTAATTTGCAACAATTGTTTGAGCACAACGCGCATCTTTTGGATCTTTCTTTATCGTTACAAAGACTGGGTTTTGGTCACTGCATCCTAGGGCAATTTCCGTTGACCATTGTTTCATCTCCGCCCAATTTTCAACCTCCTCTCTAAGCAGATGCCTATTAAAATTCCACTAACAGATTATAAAAATGACATCATAAAAATGCTGATTGGCTAGAGCAGTAGACGGAAGATATTTGCTACCCGAAAACGTAGTAGGGGCTTCTCTGGTCAAAACCGTAAAGAATAATTTTACCAATTCTTCAATACCGCCACTATGCTCTAGCTTGCTGCTAATTCCTACTTGCCGGTTCATCGCAGCCTCTTCCATCTTCACCATACTGCACCAGCAGGAAAAAACAGCTTCAATTTCGCACATGAAAAAGTTTTAAGTTACTCTCTAAATTCGACATGTCCAAGACTACTGCTAAGCTTCTTCTGAAACTTTTCATCTGTCATACTCCACAAGGGCTATTTCATAATATATGGAAATATGGTCATGTTCATCCGATACCCCGATACCTAAAAAAGCAGAGGAATGCGACCCCTCTAACTACATCAATACTAATTGTATTAATATCGGTCCTATTGTTAAGTATACGGTTGACCGGCCAACGCGGAAACTTTGATAGAATATTATTGTCTAGATATTTCATCAACAGTTAACAGTTATTGAATCTCTCTTAAAATCTCAGTTGATGAAATATCTAGACAATAATATTCTATCAAAGTTTCCGCGTTGGCCGGTCAACCGTATACTTAACAATAGCGCTGGAATCATTGTCTCTATAATTTTGGGGAGTTCGAAACCGTCGCACTTGATATTTCAAAATTTTTTTGTTGCTAGTCAAACTTCAAACATTTTATCTGCACCCTCACCTCCTGGAAATATTTTGTTTGACGTAATAAATTTCGGTGTACCTTAAGGTTCAGTTTACATGCCTACTTTTTTATTTATTTCTATTAATGACCTTTTATCTCTTAATTTCAATCCTATGCAAAGTTTTGCTGATGACAGCACCAATGATTTCGCATCTTTTTTTGAGTTTTTGAGGCATTCTCATGAGAACTCTATAGAAATCAGGAGAGCGCATTTTTGGATTATTAAACAACGAAATTTCTATGATCCTCGCGTGGGGCAAAGTAAGGCGTGTTATGTAATGTTATGTTAAAACTCAGTCCTGTTTAGTTTCCCTTAAAAACCCATTTCCGTTGAAGGCATGAATGTTCGCACTCTCTAAACATCTTGAGTATTGCAAAATCCAGTAAAATTCAATCTTTAAAAATGTGATGAAATGTATGAAAAGTCCCACATAAGACCTACACTCGAATGTAATTTTAAATTTATTTATTTTTATATTTGGGCAGGGACCGGAAATACCGCATTGTCCGTATTAGACCAAGTTCAAATAAAGGCTATTAAACTTATTGGTGATCTCACAATCTCTGAGAACATTGGCTCTCTGGAGCTTCTAGGAACTGCCGGTTGTCTCTCACTCTTCTATCGCAGTTTCTACAACCACTGTTCTAACGAAATTACTAGCCTGATTCCTTATACACATCAAAAAGCACGATACAAGAGCAGCTCACCCACCTCTATGGATGGTAACCCAGGTCAAATTTTAACGTACCGTAAAATTTCCAGAGTAGAACAACAGGAATGTGGAGCAGCTTCCTATCTTCTGACTTGCCCCCGTCTTATGAAACTACAACGTTAGTTCCTTAACTAAACCTCTTAACACATTTCCCTTACTCTTAATTCCTTTAACATCATAAAGGATCTCCTGTGCTTTGCCATTATCATATACAAAAAAAAAACATCGGATCAAGTGTACAGTCATGAGGAACTTCCGACTAACAGAATTAGAAATTAATAACTACCTATTTCTGCAGATTAATGCCTTTCGATTAGCTTGACCACTAACAAAGAAAAAGATTTTCTTAGGAGCTTGATCTTGGAATCAAATTGCTAAGAACATGCAATGTAAGAACCGACAGGTTGTTGTTGTTTAAACCTTCGTAGATGTCAATTGTTGTTTTCAAAAGAGCGGTTTCGCAGCTGTAAGATAGTAGGAAATGGTTTATTTTACTTAAACCAATTGGTGTTCTTTGCTGTGGAGTAGATTTGCTGCACGACTTAGATTTGTAAGCTAAGCTTAAGATAATTTGGCAATTTTGTCTCCTAAAAAATGTCAAAAAATCGTAGGGGATATTCTGTAAAATCGTTGAGAAGACATCAAATGAGCTTCATACATAAGGCCTGGAGTTGTGGGTAGGGACCATTATCATAAGATGCCTCGTTCTAATTCCGCCGGCGGCAATTATGGCTGTTTTCTGTTGACAAAAGATTATGGTAAAATTTGCAATTGGGAGTAATATCTAGTAGTTCGGAGGCTGTTGTTGTACTTTCAATTTTTTTATCGTATTGGGTAAAGTTCTGTTCCTGCTAAAAGCTCTACAAGAGGATTTAATCAAACTAATGAAAGAAATAGAAGATCACCTTCTGATATTTTGATTTCTTTTTTAATCATGGAAATAAACTAAAGTTGGACCTTTCAGGTATCTTGAATTAGGTTAAGAAGGTAAAGTACCAAAAAGGTAAGGATTGTTGCAAGCATTTAAAATCTGGCGCCCAATGTGGAGCATACAACTAACAAAAATCAAAATAAACAAAATTAGAAAGCTCAATTAAAAAATTACTGAAAATTTCACCAAATATGAGTTTTAGACTAACATTTCATTGAAATACTATACTGCAAGATGACATAATCAGAAATAATTTACCTTTAGCTTTCAAAGTTTCTATTCACTACTATGGCCTTCATTCATATTAAACATTTTCTTCTTAAAACTTTATATTCATTCAAACAAAGTTTATGCGTAAAGAGTAGCAATTGTGCTCCCATAAATTTTTGACCGTTCCCCATGTAAACATGTTTTGTGAATACAATAACGCATTAATTGCGGAAAAAAACAAAAAGTAAAAGACGACGAACAATCGACAGGTGCCCTAAATGTAAAACCTTCAAAAATATGAAATTTGCACACAAATGCTGGGATTTTCCAAAATTTTATGAAATTCATAAATTTTTTTTCTAATCATAATTAACTAACTAATTAGTCAGAGAACAACACCTTCGTTTCAAAGTCGTAAAATGTGTAAAAATTCCAAATATTTCATAATTTTATGAAGTCACTGTACTCTGAAGTAGTTTAGAAAGTTCAGATCTGATGTTATCAAAATTTTTAGTTAATTTATTAAAGGTGCAAAAAATTCTACAAATATTTCGGATGGATTAAAATTCTTTTAAATAAATTATGAGGTAAAAACATTCACAGGCAATCTCGATAAATTCCGGTAAAGCAGATCGAATTGAAAATCGCATGACGTAGAAAAGTTTTATTGAAAAAAATGTATTGTTCACTACGAATACTTACGACCTTAATCCTTCAATTGGCATGACGAAAATGATAAGAGCAAGTAGCAGAATCAGCCGCATATCTCTACAGGACATGAACGTTCTCAGAGGTATTTCATGAACCTCCTTCCTTGGCCAGAGACCACCGTGCACTTTCAAGATTTAGTCCATAGTAAAAAAATCACAAGCATTGCCGGTCTGAAGGAAAAGAGTTCTAATGCTCACTCACAGTCCAGGTGATGCATACATTTATGAATGTATATGTGCAGGTATGTATATATAGGCACAGGTAAATAAGTACACAAAAGCACTTCAATTAAAATGTGATCTGGCCCTTGAAATTAGCGGGAGAAGACCACGGCTTGGGAATCACTCCTAACCTTGGCCCCTTTCGGTATCACGTTTTTATCTATTCAAAAAATCACTGCACGCACTCAGGTAAATTGACCGGCGGTAAGAGTCTGTTGAAAACACTTCTCGGGAAGGCACAATTTTACAATTTGCACTAAACAAAATTTACGTTTTTTTGAAAAAATCTCCGGTCCGATCCGATGGGATGCGTATCGCAACTTCGCGCTAGGATATAGTGATCGCCACTAAAGCTCGTCCCGCAAAAACGTTACTGTTCCGAAGGTGGTTTTAAGGCGAAATTTTGGCTTTTTGTTTTCTTACCAGCTGCACTTCTGCCCCCGTGTGATATCAGCGACAGAGCTCGATATGCTCAGCCACATCCAGCGAAACTTTTTCCGCACATGCCTGTATATTAAACGACGAACCGCCACGGCACGGGCACGGGTTTTAGTTCCAATTCTACCAGCTTCAGAGCTACTTCCATGGAACACATATACGACAGAAGTGACCGAAACTTTTTGTTTACACACATAAATGACGCGCTCATATACATATGAATGGGATCTGGTGCTTCCACCAGCTTCCCTGAAACCACCACTGCGACTGGCTCAACTCCACTATGGCGCATGTGCAAGTGGCTCAAGCGGGTACCTATGAGCGTCTCAAGTATAATTTATAATTAAGCATCGACCAGAAATCTTGACGGCGCAAGATTAACTTCTTAATCTACGGTAAGTGAAGTAGTCATAAAAATTTTATTGTTGGTGCGAAGCGAAGTTTTCCTCCAGACCCGGGTAATTTGACATTTACCCAACAAACAATCAACTTTTTGGGGCGCTACAGTGAGTTCTGTGATAGATGCCAGCGCAATGTCACAAATATACGAAAGAAGATGTTAGAAAAAAAATGGATGGTTCCCGCTACTATAAAATTTGGAACTAATTCAGGTGGTTGTTATTACTGATAGTGGCTTGTAAAATTTTTGTTCTGAAACAAGAAATTCTTTTTTATATGCGCGATATTGGAAAAGTGGTAAAGTGACATTAATAAATGCTTTTGGATCTCGTGTAAGCTTTGTTTGGTGTAATTATGGTTGGTTATCTTTGAATACTCAAAGCTTTATATTTCATAAGATTTTTGTTTTTTTTCCATTAAAATCATTTTATCGTACTGTTGCTCTAGATAATTCGTGTTGTGTATTATTGAAAAAATCCGGTTCGAAGGACCAAGTTGCCATTAAAAAAAATTCTTTCTGTACAACTAAACAATTGATTTTCAGGATTAAGCTGATTAAGGAATTTGAAACTTACCAGAGATAGCGTATAGCAAAACAGGTCAAAAGATAGAAATGTCCTTTCTTTGCTAAGAGCTAGTTTCAGATAATATTTTTAATGTAGGAATTAAAACAGCTTGGGTATATTAGACTCAATTATCATCTCCCAGGCACCTCGAGACAAGTAGGTGATTAACTCATCAGTTTCGTCGACACGTAAGAGAAGAAGATAAAATTAAACAAAATGGATCTTTAAGGCCTACTGCGCTTATATATTGGTTAGATTGATATTTCGATGTTGTACTTTATATATACAATTCGTGACCAAGTTCTCATTTTCTTTTCCGTGATTGGTCGAGTTAGTTTGAATTGTAGGGACAGATAATCATTATTATGCCCTATTATACTTTAAGAAGTCAATCGCCTTTATTGTGCCTACACTGCTACTACACTACTACACCATGACACTAATTCAATAGGTAAGAAGTCGAAAAAGCAACAAAATTGTAAGAAAACACCAGTAATAGTATAGAATAAAAATTATACCTTAGAAAATTAACACAATTAAAAAATTAAATCTACGGTGGTAGGGTGAGAATGGAATTTCCCTAATTTAGCATTTGTTGTTCAGTATTTTATCACAGATAAGCCGACGATCCATTAAAAAGGTCTGTCAATTGGCGTCTGTGGTCCAAAGTCGCCTTAATACCGCTTATTATAGCAAATCAGGCTGTAGTAAAATGGTATTAAGTTGAGTTAATGGCGTTGATAGTCTGAATTCAGGTAAATCCAGGATAAAATCCTAAAGAAAAAATTCTGCACAGTATGTAACTTTATCATCAGCCAAACTGATGTTATTACCTAATAAGCAGATTTAATACAAATACGAGTACCAATAGTCCGTCTACCGATATCTCTCTAGTTCCCATAATCCGACATGAAATATGGGGCGAGAGGTGATTTACACCCGCTTCGATGACAATTGCAAGTAGAACTTCAATTAAAACCCTCAATGAGTTCTTTAAAGTAATGTGTTGTGAGCAGAAAACTACTATGGGTCACCGCCAGTGGGGTTTGAAACTGGTACTTTCATGCCGTAAGACCATATATTATAATTACATCACGCAAAATTAGGGTTTATGCAATTAGGTCTGATCTGATAAACCCTACGTTTCTTCTAAAGTGAGTCAAGAGAGATTAGATCGAGTCAAGCAGAGTAGGTTGGAAGGGAGAAAGGATTACGACAGGAAAGTCCACAAAGAGCAAACTTGAAGAATCTCAATCTCAATCTGATCTGGGTAGCAGAGTAGGGATCGCATACCGAACCAGCGTATTCCAGAATGGGTCTAACAGTCTCAGTACAGTTGAGTAATCATTTATTTATTTATTTATTTATTCATGAAAGTTCGCCAAGACTGGCTACTACAACAAAGATACATGGTTGAAACTTAAATTTAAGATATATGATTTATTCATTCAATTATTAGTTGAAGTTGAGCCTTCAGCTGCTGCCTGGAGCGTCCGAACTCAATTTGGGTGGAAAACTCACTGAACTGTCGGGACATAGAGGCGATGGGCTCGTGCATTCCATACAACGTTCGGTGGTGAGACACATGGAGGAAATCGTGATTCCTCAAGGTCCGGGACGGGACGGAGATGCACACGTCGTTGAGTAATTCGGCAGAATTAATCGACCCCTGCAACAAATCAAACAAAAAAATAATTTTAGAGACCTTGCGTCTCTTTTCAAGGGTGTCGATGGAAATCAGACTAATCCTGGCAGGATAAGGAAGAAGGTGAATGGGGTCACGACAGGGGAGGCCGCGAAGAGCGAACCTAAGGAATCTACGCTGGACTGATTCAATTCGGTTAATATGGACGGCGAAGTAGGGATCCCAAACCGGACTGGCGTACTCCAAGATAGGTCTGACGAAAGTACAGAAGAGAAGCCTCGTTAAGTATGGATCATCAAATTCTCTAGACCACCTTTTTACAAAGCCAAGTGTGAAATTGGCTCTACCAACCAGGAAGTCCACGTGGTCCTCGAAGGAGAGATGGAAGTTCAGAATCACGCCCAGGTCCTTGACCAAGTCGAGTCTGGTCAAGGTGTGACCTCCCATGGAGTAGGTGAAGGAAATAGGACGACTCCTACGTGAAAAGGACATAACCGTGCATTTACTGGCATTCAGTGGAAGACAATTATCGGAGCACCAATCATGAAAAATGCGCAAATCGAAGCTCAACAGAGCACAGTCGTCCTCAGAGGAGACCGCTCGGAAGATTTGAGCAACATCAGCATAACACAGGATTCTGGACCTAGGCAGGAGCAACGAGATGTCATTAATATAAATAATGAAGAGGAGTGGACCAAGGATACTACCCTGAGGCATACCAGACGTGACTGTGATTTCTCTGGATAGAGCGCCACGGAACAAGACGCGCTGGCAACGGCCGTACAGGTAAGATGATAGCCACTCAACAAAGAGCAGCGGAAAACCGAGATGGTAGAGCTTATGAGTGAGAATGCTATGGTTGATCCTGTCAAATGCCTTGCTGAAGTCGGTGAATATGCAGTCAACTTGCACACCCGACTGGATCAGGGGCAAACAGTGATGCACGAATTCATATCACTATGTTCCAGACTTTTTTTCGAACTTTCAGCCCTAAGGGTGGGGCTCGGCTTTTAATTTTTTTGTTACAAAAATGTCTTTTGAAATATGTAATTTTTATATTGAATTTTTTTTTACGTTGCTATTTTTTTAATAACCCACACTAAGAGTGTGTAGGGGTTATAGTTTATTCAATAAATTATACTGACTGGCAGACATTAAAAAAAATCCCTGCACAAACTGTGGCTTATTATTAGCTTGAGTGAAACTTCATTTTTCTAGGTTATGCGTTGGAGTTCAGTTGACGTAAATATAATAAAGAACCTTTCTAAAAGTCTGCTTCACGAATTGCAACAACTAATCTGAACTTTTCTTTTGATCGCTCACTCCAAAATAATGGCATAAATAATCTTTCAGCGAACTAAACAATCTATGAATTATTCCTTTCTGTATCAATCCCGAAAACATCTTTCATATTACCTTAAAGTCGTTTATGTTTTTGTTTATACCAAAAAGTGTTTCTACAAAATGTAATTTCTGGAAAATATAGAATTATTATTAAAGAAACGAATTGTCGTATATAGAACATTGGAAACGATTTTAATTGTTGGAAGGTGTACCACAAGAATGAATATTGTCAACTATACTTTTTTCTCACTGTCGTCAATGGTGTAAAAGTGTATTAAAAATTTTGTTCACTTAGATAGGTCTCCCAAAATGCTGCAAAAATGTTTTAACCCTTCTTTCTCTAGTTCCCGTAACCTCTTGTAAAACATTGGCCGGTAGAAGAACTTCACCCGCTTCGAGACAATTGCAAATTAAAACCTCGCAGGGAAACCTGCAACCATGGCGTAGTGATTACGCCGCACATCTAGCGATCCATCTTCGTCTGTATATATAACTGCTACATCCCTTTTGTTAGCAAAATTTACTTTCTAATAAATATAAGCACAACTCTCTTTTCGTATCTTTAAAATGCCCATGGCTTAAAATAACGATCTTGTAATTATGTTTGGACTATACTGGACTAACTCCTTCTTATTCGTCCGCTCCTCTGCAACCTTCATGTTTCATTGACATCTTTGACTCTTCTGGTTTGACACAGTGCTCCGATATAGCAAATGACTCCGGCAGGTTTTGGTATTTGGTGTTTAGTACCGACCCCAGTAGTAGTAGGCGGTGCTCTGCCCCGTTTGCTCTCTGAGACGTCTCATCATCCTGCTCTTCAGATTGCGCTTTGTTTTGATCCTGTGATTGCAGCATCTCCGGTCAACAGTAACTATTAATTTAATTTTAGAACGGCTGACTATTCTATTCTTAATGATTTATTATTGAATTGTAACTGGTCTAATGTTTTTCACCCTAGAGACATTGATGTGGCAGTGAAAGACTTCTATGATAATTTATTTGTTTGTGTTTCGAAATATGCTCCTATTTCAAGGTCACTCTTGGGTTGATCACTGACTAAATTATCTAAAAAATTTACAAAGTAAAGTTTGGAAGCGGTTCTGCTTGTCAAGAAGCGAGATCGATTTTAATATTTATTTCAGTACAATATACCTTAGGTCTTGAATCCTCCTAAAAGACTTATGCTGAGGAAATGAAAGCAGTTTTACGTGACGATCCTAAACAGTTTTGGAGATTTGTGAATTTCAAAAGTAGAACTGACGGATACCCCTCTTCGCTGAAGTAAGGTGATAACAATAGTGACTTTTTTAAGACTGCTTTTTGTGATAATTACTGTGATATCAATTTTAAAGATTTTACTCACTTGACGTCATTTCCATTGACTTCGTTGGTACTGAAAAATCTTTTATTCGATGACGATGCAATCGTGTATTAGCTTGGCTGATAGCTTTTCGTGTGGAACAGATGGTATTCCTGTTTCTCTGCTGAAGAATTGCTCTTAATCTTTAAGTTCTGTTCTGTGTTATTTATTTAACTGATCCATTTCTTGTGGTATTTTTCCTAATGCTTGGAAATCATCCTTCATGAGAAGGGCGACAAATGCGATGTAGCTAATTATCGACCGGTTGCTAACTTATACTGGATTGCTAACATTTCTGAGGCGATAGTAAGCCGTATAGCTTATTTTCATTGTAAACCTTTTTTAAGTAGTTTTCAGCATGGTTTTATGAAAGGGAGGTCAACGACGACTAACCTTTCTAAATTCTGTATTTCGGCAAATGAACGCGGCAAGCAGATTAACTGCATATTCACTGACTTTAATAAAGCTTTTGACACAATCAATAATGCAGTTTTGATTTAAAAGTTGTCTGCCCTAGGATTCCCGTCTGTGTTCATTGATTGGGTTCGCTCGTATTTGCCGAACCGCACTTGTGAATTCCTCTGGCATTCCTCAAGGTAGCCACCTTGGTCCACTCTTATTTATTATTTACATCAACAATATATCCTTCTTTTATCTAATTCGAATATTCTTTGTTATGAAGACGACTCCAAGATTTTCCGTGTTGTTTGCTACACTAGTGATTGTAAATTTTAAATTCTGACTTGGACTCCTTTCATAAGTGGTGTTCCATTAATAACCTTCCTCTTAATATTAGTAAATGAACAACTATGTCTTTTTGTCATAGTTGAATTCAACTGAACTTCAGCAACACTATACATGGTTGTAGATTGGCGAGACTTGACAAAACTATTGACTTGGGACACTTGGTTGAATAGTCGTTTTACCTTCGATGACCATATTGACCATAAAACGCTGGGTTTCGATAAAAGGTGGGCTAAGGAGTTTGATTACCCTTATATTGCACAACTCCTTTATTGTTCGTTCGTCCGTCCAATTCTTGAGTATGCTTGCTGCATTTGGTCACCATTTTACAATGCTCACATTAATCGCGTTGATTTGTTCGGTTCGTGGACTTTGCTATTGTCTCCTTACACAAGTAGGCTCAATCTTTTAAAACTTGATTCTCTTGAAGCGCCATGGAGCAAATCTTAAACTGTTTTGGCTTTTGTTTGCCTTCTGTTCCACCTCTCTCCGTGAGAGATCGCGATTTTTTTTAAATACCTAAACACCGCACTAATTATGGTTTACGCGAGCCTATCACATCAATGTCTCGTTGTTTTAATGCATATTTTGATAAAATTGATTTTCAGTTATCTGAACATTGCGTAAAGGCAAATATTCTGTAATATATTTACTCATTTATTTTAATTTGTAGTTTTTGCTTTGTTTTCTTTCTTCTTTCTTTGTCAGCCTTTGACGAATCTTTGGACATAAATATAAATATAAGGTTTAATACGTCGTAACTTGTCACCACCATATTACACCTGGCTCGCCCCCTGATATCTATGAGCAGTTTTTTTTTATACGATGCGGCCAAATCCTAGAGGACAACCCTTTGATGCATTAGCAGGTTCTGGCTGGAAGGGAACTACTTAGGGTAAGAGAAGTGGGGAAACTTGAAAGTCTTGTTTTTTGCATTGCTGCGAGCTAGACACCACCCCAGAGACGGAGTGGATTATTTTAGTTTATTAATAAAAGCTCACGAGGGGACCTGGTATCGAACCCGGGACCCATGGCATTGCGGTCTTGGAACGAATTGATCTAACTCCGTCTGTTTACGTCAACCATGTTGCTGATCTCTTGCTTCCATCGGGCCACTTGCTGCTTTTGGGTGACTTCAACATGTCTGCTTTGAGTTAGGAATGTTCCGAGGACTATGATTGTCTGCTGCCATGTTGTACGCAACACTTTATCATCATTTATCATTGGCTTTTTTTGGGTTGTTTTAGGTCAGTGGTGTGGTTAACGACTCTGTTGGTTCTTGAACTTGGTGTTCTCTTCTGACGCCTCTGGTACTCTTGTAAGGCGATGCCTGTCGCTCCTGGTATCTGAATCCAATCATCACCTGGCGTTTCATATAATTTACTAATTTGATTCTGTAACATTAACTTCTTTTGACTCTAGTAACTACTGTTACAACTTTATAAAGGTCGATCTTTGTAAACTTAACGAATGGATTGTGATTGGTTGAGCGTTCTGAATGATTCTGAAATTTATGAGGCTGTGTTCCAATTTCTAAATCCAATAATTCTCGAATTTTTCAGTCCTGGCTAAATACATAGATGTACGAAAAATTTAAAAAACTTGAAAGGTAAGGCTTGGAAAAGGTTTTGTTCCTCAAGGAGTGATTCTGACTCCTCAGTTTATTCCATTCTGTTCGATCAGTTTCGATCTTCACTTGAGGCTTCTTATTTTGACTTTTTATATAGCACTTAGCAAACCCCATTCGCTGAGCCCGAACAATTTTGGGAATTTATAAATTCTAGGCGCAATTGTGATGGATACTCCTCTGCAATGTTCCTTGATGACCGTGAAAGTAATGATCCTCTTATGATTGCCACCTTCTTTGATTACTTCTTTAAGAATGTGCTTTTGGATTTCAATTGTGATACTAGTATTTTACTTATTTGACAAGCCTTCCGCCGACTTTCCTTAATTCAAAAGAGTAAGTATTTGACGAAGCTACCCTTTTGATATATATTTCAAATTTGGGTAATAGTTTCATGTGTCGTCCTGATGGAAGTCCTCCGTATTTTTTTAAAAATTGTAATGTGTTTCTGGCTTCTGTTCTCTTTCATCTGTTTAATTTGTTTATTTGCGCCGGGATTTCCTAAACTTTCGCAATTATCCTTGATTATCCCTCTTTATAAGAAATGCAACAAACGCTATATCTCTAATTATCGACCAATTGCCAGTTGATTAGCAAATTATTTGAGGTTATGGTTTGTAATATCCTTTATTTCCATTGAAAACCGTTCCTGGGCTCGATGTGAATAACGTATAAAACCTAGAGTTCTATATATTATGTACCTTGGCGACAAAAGAGTTCAACTTCAAACAACACATCTAGACCCGATATTTCAGAAAGTCTCTGATGTAATAAAAGCGCCATCAAATATTTTAGAGTATATAGTTATATAGTACGAAGAGAACGACTGATAGCTATGACTTCGCACTTAGTAAGTGAGAAAGAATTTTTCATTACAACATTTACATACTCCATCCAATTCCAACTGAAGTGAGGCCGTGTTATTGATATTACGAATTTGAGCGCGTAAAGAAGAGATTAACAAAATAAGATGCTATTAATTCTATTACAGAAATAATATTGGGCCTAAATGAGCGCCCTGTGGAACCCCAGACTTGCATGAATACCTAATGCTTTAAGTTTCTTCATCAATAATATATGTAACCCCATCAAGCGCCTTCGGAAAATCAGTATAGATTACGTCGACCTGTACACCATTTTCGATTGAGTTTAGAGAAAAGTTAGTAAAGCTTACCAAATTTGCAAAGACATGCTGAAAGATATGATATTTCTAACAAGCGGAAGAATTTATTATTTAACAACAGTATGTCTGGTTTGAAGACGAAAAGTGTTTCTCCATCAGGATGACGCTCGGTTACACACAGCGAAGATGACATTACACTGCAGCTTATTGGTAAACTAAGTACTACACTCGTCGCACGTCGCCCCATTTGATTATATTTATTCGGCAGCCTTCAAAATGAAATATGTATATGTAGTTTCCGTCACCGATAAGGGATTTCTGGAAGAGAGGGGGGGGGGGCATTGACAATTTACGAGAAAGATGAAAGAGCAATATTCTAATTGCTTATTTAGGCCCTACGCTGTTAATATTTCTTGTCTGGTACTAGTCTAGTATTTTGCAGAAAACCTAAGAGCTCTTAAATCCTCAATACTATAGACAATGCTATAAGTAGTGCAAAAATATATGTAATTTTTCGAAAAGCAAAACAATTTTCAAGAACTGCAATAGTTTTGTAACCCACTGTAGAAAAGTTTTATTACTCCAAATCTGTTCACGCTAGAGTGACACCAGAAGTCTGGAGATTTACGACTTACGTGATGTTTACATTATAATTGTGTTTATGTAGATTAACCCGATTATGAGAAAGTCTCGAAAGACGCACAACGATGCTGTACACTGTACAGCCATTCACAGAAGTGACGAACGACGCGCTTCATGGTTGTTCGTAAACACATTCACCGCTGGGATATTTTGTGGCGCTTAGGTGTGCTAGTAATTCAATTTGTCTTCATTATTCACCCAAAATTTCGAACGTTACTAATTTGCTAATGAGAACACCTTGTTCGGAAAGTCCATTAGCGGTTTTTGCACGTTTAATGCGCGTGACATTTAATTCAAAATTGAGTTCAGTCTGTCGATTAGATTTAAATAAAATCGAAAATACGAATTGCTTGTCGCCATGTGCAAAATTTCTGTTCAATTTGATATTCGTTACGAAATAGTGTGCGAAACGACATGGTAAAAACAGGACGGGTGAAAATCATAGCACACAATAAGGAGATTTTTCTAAAACGGCGAATAATTTCTCATCACCTGCAATCTATGCATTAACATCGGGAACGATCGCAAATGAATAATTGTCCGTCGCTGTGCAATCCCGAGGTATTGTAGTCCGACGTATTCAGAGTAATTCGAGCAAATTAATGCGATGTCAGATATGTTTCAAATTTACATCGACAATGACATATTATAGATTGCCGAGCAGATATAGTTTATTGTGAGAACGAGTTTACATGAAAATATTCCCGGAGAGACTATGGAATATTCATGTAGGCACTACCGATCCTAGTGATCATGACCGTGATCATGATCAGGAGACTACATCCTTTGGGAAGCGAGGAAAAAAAACGATTGTTCTATGATTGCGTTTTAATGGTTTCAAATGGGTTCGGAATGGAGGGAATGCAATTCTGAAATCGAGTACCAAAATTGGTACTTGGTCTCAGATAAAATAAATGGGACTGGACCAGGGTATCACAAACATCCACTATGGAGGTCTTTAGTACAAATCCACTTATTATCGGGGATCATGTACTTAAACATTATAACTTTATGAGCCCTTTAATGATATGCTTCTGTTGATCCTGTCAGTGTCAACGCACCCCGGTTCTGGCACCATCAGCTCGATGATCCCGCAGCATCCAGTCAGTGGAGCATCCAACCATTACACAAAGTAAGAAGCAGAAATGACGAGAAATTTATTAACGAAGCACAAT
The DNA here is from genome assembly GCA_964036015.1 of Leptarthrus brevirostris. Lineage (NCBI taxonomy): Eukaryota > Metazoa > Arthropoda > Insecta > Diptera > Asilidae > Leptarthrus > Leptarthrus brevirostris. Next base: position 25,709,982 of record OZ038375.1, on the reverse strand, counting down.
TAATGAAATTAACAGTACGGAATTTGTGAAACCATAAAGATAACAGAGGGTCCAGCTCTCCGGGTCCTCTTATAATTCGATAATTCAGACATTCTTAATGATATTTATCGGTTGATTAGCATAACAGGTAGGTCTCTTGGTCTCAGGTCGCGATGGAACCATTTGAGTCTGTTGTTGTTCTTTTGTTTTGTTTTTTTGTTTTTTAATTTGGTTGTGCTTAACACGGCCTACCGATTGCTTACCTGTGTGACACACGGTGAGTTCATTCAGGGGAAGCTTTCTCAAGTTGTCGTCACTCTTAGCAGGATTCCGGGCATTGCTTTCATTGAGCTGATCGCATTAAGCAATTAAAACCCGATAACATGCGATGGAAAGATTACCGTGAGTCATTGATGGTCTGTCGATTTTATGCGTTCGTTTTTGCTTGTGGAGTTTTACGAGTAAATTGAGTGCGCCTCCAGCTGAAAGGAAAAGCGTGCTGACGGATGAGTGCGTCTTTGGAGCTAGCTTAAGATTATTTTTTGGGTAATGGAGCATTAAAATTTTGTACCCGAAAACAGAATGGGATAAAGTCGAAAGTGCAAATTGATTCCACCGAAGAAATCATTCTGTCATAAGGTTTTAAGTGGAAAAAGGGTTAATCCGACATGATATCGTTGATTTTGTGATTATTAAATTGAAAGCTAAAATTCCGTTTATTGTCGATTAAAAACGAGAGTAAGGTTTATGTAATCTTAAGGTTTGATTGTCGGATGGAGAAGGAATCAACAGTTTAAAGTTGTTTTTTAAGGGGTTCCGAATAAATGGTGGTGTGACTTATATCTTCCACAGCTCGTAAGAGGAGATGCAAGCAAAAACGATTTCAAATCTTTCGAAATGAATGGATTCGTCGCAGTCAATGTCTTACAACGGTTGCCATTTATGATTGAAAAGGTGCAACATTTGCATTTGACGCTGACAAAAATTTATTCATTGTCATTTATACCATTTCCTTATTTATTTATTCGTTTATTCGGGACATGCGTTAAAAGGGACTTACCTACAATTTAAGGGGGATTCCGAACCACCAACATTGCCCCGAACTGATACCCGCAATAACCTTTTTATTGTAATCTGTTATCAGCGGAAAACAACCATTGGTCACTGACTGTGGGATTAGAACTAGGGGCCTCCGGGATCAAAAAAACAACATTAATCATTTATTTATAAGATTGTGTATGCCGTATATCATACGTCACATTTGTAATACTTGTGAGAAAACACAGCATGGAAATACTTACAGTTTATACCAGTTCTCTAATTAATCTCTAATTATGACTGTGATAATTTTCGCTCAATAAGCATTTTACTATATTTCTCTAAGGTTTTCGGCAGGGGCATAGTTGTACGTCAGCTCTTCTTATGACATATCTCGTGCAATTGATAAGTATGAACTTATCACTTGTCTTCTTGAATTTTTCGAAAGCTTCTGATACTCTTCTTCACGGAATTCTCTACGTGAAGCTTAGGGGGAACTTCAACTTTCCAATCCACTCTGCCACACTTATACGCAATTTCTTGTAGTATTTTCTAATAGTCTAATTCTAGTTTTATTTTCGTAATCTCTGGAGTACCCCAGGTATCCATTCTTGGACCACTGTTATTTTCAATGTTTTTAGCGATTATTTTCTCAGGCTAAACACTCTAGTATACATCTTTATGCCGGGGATGTGCAGTTAAACATTTTTAGACTCTGTCGAATAAGAGAGGACTTGAAATCTATTCTTAAATGGTTTCTCAATAATAGGCGTAAACTTAATCCCTTAACATTTTTGTTGGAATCTAACACAGATAGATAGTTGGTGGAGGCTAGAAAACCTCGGGTTCGACGACATCCTCAACTGCTAGTTACACAGCCAAGCAGTAGAAACCGGGCAATGCATTTTAGAACTTAGCCAAGTAACTAATGCTGGAGGAGATAACTTCTGAATCCCTAAGTCCTAAGTCCAAGGTTGTAGTAGGCTATACCGACGGAGTCTGGAGTGGTTATATTCTCTGCAGAACACTAAGCAAAAAGCGACCAGACCGCTCCTGGCAGAGCATTTTACCCTTGCGGCAGTACAGAAGCCAAAAGTTCACTAGGAAGGGACGGCAGCCGTCACAAGCGGTAAACCGACCTTCTATCTGTACAACCTTCTAAAGGTAAAACTATATATGTATGTACGTATGTGGTGAACTCAGTCACATTGAAGGATGGTCTGATAATACTGAGATGTATTAATCAATAATCCAAGCATGCGAAACACTTTTTGAAAAGACGGTAATTTGAGGGTCGGTCGTATGGATGTCCTTAGGGATATTAGAAGAATGATGATCTTTGTTTCGGTTAAGAAGATGCAGAGATATGGGGACAAAACCTCAAGTGGAGCCAGTCTGACGAGCTGGTGTACGACGGAGGATACAGAGGCCGCCAAGAAAGCAGGAAATAGATTGAAATAAAGTCTTGTAATGTCGTTCGTGAAAAGCTGGACGATTAACTAGCATCAGCTGGAGAAACTTGCTGGCAGAGTGGCTGTAAAACTTCACTTGGATAAGGTAACCCTGAGATTGCTTATAGCACTGGTAAATTCGGGTGTCGTCTAAAGAAGCTCTACATCTCTGAAGATAACACCTGCAGACTACGAAGGAAAGAAGACAGCGGCTCACATAGTGTGTCTCATTCCTCATACTACATGTAGGAATTTATCGTAATGACTTTTCTCTTTTATATATTAACTTTTCTTTTCTTCTAGTTGCTTGTACAAAATAAAACGATAGCTATAAATAGTAAAATTTGCGCTCTCAAGCTCCCACTCTCATTTGGTTCCATTTGCTTCTTATAAGTTCGTTATGTTTATTCCTGTCTGACCGTGCTCAATGCATTTTGTTTCGAAAAACTCTGTCCAATACAATTTTAAACATCTCTAGTGGGCCACGAGGTGTCCATATTTGACCACTGCTTGTTAATATGTACATCAAGTGCGCTTTATTGATTCTGTATTCAGTTAGGTTTGGTTTGTGTGGAGGAGTGAGATGCTGAAGCGGCAAGGCATATTGGGTTTGCTTTTCTACTTCTTAAGGCCAAGTTTTGGCTGGGTCCTTCGGCAAAAATTAAATTAATTAAGAAGTTACCGCTTACTGCAGTTAGTCATAGTTGTGTGACGATCGTACATGTGCAAAAGATATCTTTCCAATTAAATCTGATTTTTTATAAAGTAAAACTTTAAATGATTTTTGCTCAAAGGCATGATTTTGAGTCGCCGGGTTGTCTAGTGTTTCTACCGGTTTGAATCGGTTAAATTGTTTAAACGCTTGACACTTTGAAACGCTTAAAAAAATATATTTTATAGATTATTAGGAGGAAATTTTAACAATTGCTTACGTAAACTTCTATCCGGAGGACAGAAAAATACAATTTTAGCTTTAAAAAAATTGCATAAATCCTAATTTGCCTAATTTACGAGTACATAAACCATAATATTGTTTCCCAATCAAGCCTGACTATTTCGATCCCGAAGTTACGGATTTAATTTGCCGATTTCCCTTACCTACCTGGAAGTCAGCTGAGGATATCGGTACGGTCTGTTAAGAAGTTTGCGTGGCCCCACCATAAATTTTCCGAGGAGAAAATATCGAAACAGCAGTAAATTCCATGCTCTTTTAGTCGATCTACTCTTTTCGAAAGACTCTCTATATATATAATTCTCGACGGCTTCTTTATTGTTGTTTCTGTTACCAGGATGAGCATTAAAGCACACTTTAAATAACAAACGTATGCTCAACAGATTACAGAATTGGAACCGTTTTCTCTTTCGTTCAAAATAATAAGTATATTAAAATATATTAATATAGCGTGAAATTTTTTTCCTTGAATGTAGTCTCGACTACTCGTGATCAACCACATACGAAACCCTTCTTCACTTCAGTCCTGCAAGGTCTCATTCAAGTATTTGCTACTTTCACCAAGATCTGGTGAAAGGCTTGCACCAAACAATTCTACGCTCACCATTGTATCCTCCTACTCATTAAGTTTTCAAAAAAATTTGTATACTTCAAAGGTTATAGCCAACTTATTAGAATTCACTTAGTACTGCGTTATCTCCCTGGAAGCCGGTAAGCAAGTTGATTGCATTTTAACTGATTTTAGTAAAGTTTTCGACAGAATCAATCACAGAATTCTCATTCATAAGTTACACTTTGTAAACTTGGTGTTTTCGTATCTGTTCGATCGTACACGACGTGCACGGCGCCCAACGAAAAGGTGCTTAATTAAATACTTAACACTTTAGCTTTAGAGAGTGCCACAAGGCAGCCATCTTGGACCAGTGCTTTTTATCATTTACTTCAATGATGATGAAACATCCTCCAGTGCACCACTACGTAATTTCCACACAAAAAGACTCCTCTGCACTTTAACTTTCTTACGGATGGTAGTTCATTAACTAGACTTTACAAGACCAGGGATTTGAGGGCGCTACTTGACACTCAGTTTTCCTTCGATGACCAAATAGATACTCTTGTAAATAAGGTTAATGCGACCTTAGGTTTTATTAAACGATGGTCAAAATAGTTTGATGGTCCTTAATATCGAAACTTCTCTATTGTACTTTTGTAAAGCCTATTCTGGAATACGCTAATCCTGTTTGGTCACCCTATTATGCGGACCATATTAATCGAGGCCGGCCAGCGTAGATTTTTGAGATTTGCCTTTAGGGACCTTCCCTGGAATAATATTCATATTCTGTCTGCTTATTTGGATAAACTCAAATTATTCTCGCTGGATACTCCGGGGAACAGGCGTAACAACTCTAAAATTATTTTTTGTTTCAATTGTTTGCAGGACATACCGAATTTTTCAGAGCTTCTAGGGTCTCTGAATATTTCTGTTCCGACTTGATCTCTGCGGACTCATAGCTTTTTCGATGTTCCTTATTATCGCACTAAGTACGGTATGAATGAGCCATTGGCATCGATGTCGCGTCTCTTTAATGACATGGTTAATTACATTGATTTTCATCTTTCGAGAAATCGGATAATAGATCAGCTTAGTTAAAGTTACTTTATCTTTAATTACTGACTGTTTCTTATATTGTTCTTATAATTTGTAGTATTGAGGCATTTTATGAATCCTTGTATATAAATAAATACAACTTAAACGCCATCCCTTTTAAGGGCTAGTTGCTTCGACAGGTGAGTTGTTATACACTCTTTAGCGGATTACGACTTCTATGAGTACCGACCTGCTGTTTTAAGAAACCAACCAAAGCCTAACACCAACGTGTGAGGGAAGTAGGATTCCCGAGTGACACAAGAGGTGATAGCAGAAAACTGGGTATAAATACTATGTTAATATCAAAAATCTTTCGAGATCATCTTGGCTATATTCAGATATTAGCCACCACGTAACCACGTGGAGACGGAGTTGGATCAATTCGTTGAGCCACACGACCACCATGCTATGGGTCCCGGGTTCGAGACCAGATCTCCCCGTGGGTTTTTATTAAGAAATTAAAATAATCCACTCTGTCTCTGGGCTGTTGTCTAGCTCGCATCAATGCAAAAAACAGGTCATTCAAGTTTCCTCACTTCCCTTACTCTAATTCCCTTCCGGCCAAAACAATGCTGACGCATCAAAGGGTTGTCCCCTGGGGTTTGTCCAAATCGTATAAAAAAAAACAAAAAATCTTGAAGTAAGAAGAAAAAGAGGCTCCAGTATGTTTCAGTTAACTCTTCAAACTACAAAAATTTTATAACGAGTGACGAACAATGGTTTTATATGAGCGATCGACAAACAAAGAAGAAGTCAATAGTATAAAGCTAAAAAGGAGCACCTCTTAAAGCGAAACAACAAAAGTCAGCAAAAAAAATATTTTTTGCCGTTTTCTTCTTACAGATTGAGTCGCTTGTTACAGTGCTGCTGTAGGACATGGTAATGGATGTTAGTTTCCCAAAACGCTTTTCAAGGACGCCGAAAAAAATAACTACGAAGGTACTTTCTACACCACGATAATGCACCAGCTCTTCGCGCAAAAATATTTTATCGCCCTCTCAGGGATTAATGAAATCAACTCAGCACCTTATTTGCCTGATTTGATATCTTGTGACTTCTGGATTTTCCCAAAAATTGAAGAACCACTTCGATGAAAGCAGGACGACGTTATTTCTGCAGTTAATGAGCAGTTTCAGCAAGTTTTTTCCTTTATTCTATTACAACGACTGCACGTACCTATGTTAAACGCTCCGCACATGTACTGCTTCGAACGGATTCAAACTCCCTCAATGGTGAGTTTCGTTAACTTCACTCCAGTTCGTTAGCAACAAATCCAAAACAAAAAACTCGCAAAATTCATCTTAAGGAGATATCAATCAAGAAATGAAACTAAAAAGGTCTTGATTTTGACCTTGCCCGGCTAATCTGTGTGAAGTATGACAAGTTAAGAGATTAAGGTAGCCCGCCCATCAATTTAGGCAATTTGTTGACGTATTTCCTTTGTTACGTTGCAACTTTTGCTCTTCAGGCGTGAGAACTAATATTTTTCCGAGTGGAATGATCGAATACCTTCAAACATGTCAAATCGAATGGCAGCTTGAGACGGTAATTACAAGGTGCGAAAGCACTTGAGTCGAGCTCATTCCACGAATCACTTAAACAAAAATATCTGACCTGATTAAGTAATATTCCTGACGTGACATTGACTTTTCGACGATCTACAACGAAGGATTAGCCCATTTGGGATAATTAGCTGCCATGGAAGTTTTAGACTAATTTTGTGTAGACGTTTTTGCAAAACAAATGGCGTGAGGGAAATTTGTTTTATCTTCTTTTTTTTTGTCCATGAAAAAGGAGTCTTTTGAGGTCTTCAGGACGACCTCCATGATCGGGAACGAAATATTCGGTCAAGATTTTGATACATTAACACCCGCTGCGTAACATTTTCATTTCGGTTGGTGTAAACGAGAACAAGATAATTTTACATGACCGCCGCATTGAGATTACCATGATGAGACCTGCAAGGCTAAGGATGACTTATTATTCTCGTACCTGGTGATAAAGTGAAAAGGCCAAGCGCCCGATTTCGAGTCAGCAGGTCCATTATTTCACATGATTAATAGCAGTCCGATCTGTTGTTCATTCGGTAGGTGTTGACGTTTATTACCTTTTCTACGGGCTTCCACTGATCTTTCCAAAGTGTTCAATCGAGTCCACATTCGCATTGGGTGGCAAATTTTATGAACTTCATTATGCCAAAATATCTTCGATGCGACCGTAAAAACTGAAGAGTGAAAAATAATGATTGCGTCGTTCGCGACTGTATTAACTTTTACGAGAAACCGTAAAAATTGGGCTACACGTCGCCAACTGGGCACAGTAGTTTTATTGGCTCGCCGGGTGTGACAATAAAATAACGCAAAATTTATAATAAGGAATGCAGCTTAATCGTACAAGGTCATTTGCCTTCGCGAGTTTGATTGATACTGAGAAGGGTAATCTTTCACGAAACTTAAATGAAGAGATCTTACCAACTAAAATCTCAGACTGGAAAAATAATATTATAAAGGAGCTAGGGAACGTCAACTGTACGACTTAGATTATCAATTGTTATTTTTGTTTGTTTGATAATACCAAAGCTCTGGGGATGCCCTATAACGCTAAAGCACATCCTTGGCTGGAAAGGAATTAGTGGGGGGGGGGGGGGGGGGTATTCTACCTTACGACTCCGTTTTTGTTACTGTTTTTCGAGCATGAGTCGTTGGGACACCAATAAAGCGACTGATATGCGGTTTTTTTTGGTCCAACTCGTTGTTTCTGGTTTGACCTATGTTCGGCCTTGAAGTACCTCTTACGAAAAGTTCATATTAAAACGGTTGATACGATTCAGCTCACGAAAGTCGTCTAAAACAAAAAATCTTTATATTTAGTTTTATTTTCTCCTTGGCTATCGTTTGACAAACGGAATTTTCAAAATTCAAACGTTTCGCAAAATAGTCGAAAACGTCCTTTTTTCATGTTTTTGACACGTTTAACAGCGTACTTATATGCAGCCTTATGTCGGCTAGGAATGCGAGAAAAAAATTATCACCATCATAAGGAAGTCATACTCAAAACACCAATGCCAAGTACTTTACAAAGGAAAATTGTAAAAGCCCTCTTAAGTGCTGAATGGATTGAGGCAAGGATGCCTCCTTCGCATTTTTTGAGCTCTAGGTAGCCGCATATCGCGAGAGTTTAGATGGAAAATAATATGACATCTTATGTACTTGGACCATGCCGACAATATATGTTTTCTATCCAACAAACAATGTCATATAGCTCAAATGTCCGACGCACTGAATAGACCTGGCCTTAAAATCGATTCCACTAAAAGCAAACTTATGAGCTTGGGCTCCAGAAGCAACATGAAATTTATCTTGAGGAGCAGTAAATAGAACATGTTGGTAAATTTTGTTACCTCGCAAGCATAGTTAGAGCACATGCAGAGTTGAAGATGTGGTACGGGCTCGCACTAGGAAGGATCGAGTTGCATTGAACACTCTGTCCCAATAAAAATATATCCAAATGCACAAACATCCGAATCTTTGAATCAAATGGAAAAATAAACCGTCAAATACATCTCTAATACTCATTGGTCGGACATCATTACCAACGAAGATCTACATAGCCTCACCGGCAAAGACGGGATAGATATCGGTGTTTGAAAACGAAAGTAGCAATGGATAGGCCACATACTGGGAAAATAGTCAAACAACATCGATCAATAAGTTTCAGAATAGAACCCGCGGGAAACTCAACAAAAATTTTTACTTCAAAAATTAAAGCAAAAACAAGTGCGAGCAAAAGAATGACTGTAGATGCTCCTTTTAAGTTTCACTTTGTCCACATTAGTATTAAAAACGTCTCCAATATTATTAGCAGACCTACACATGCAGTTAATAGGCTCGAACACTCCGTAATTGGTGCACAAAAAAGCAATCTGTAAAGGTGATCGATTGCGTTGGGAATAGGACAGTTCTCTAGGCAATATTTTGGAAGTTAGTTCAGCGCTGTCTAGCTTTTCCTGCAAAAGCTGATGCAAAAATATCAAATCAGCGAACCCAACGTCGCTTCTCGAGTTTAACAAGTTGCAGTAATCCTAAGCGCTCCTCATATGGTGGTAGAATAAGAGAGTCATTCCACGACAAAGAACGTAGAGCCGATTGTACAAATCTGTGCTGGACAGACTCGATACCTTTAATGTGGGATCCGTAAAACGGAGACCAAACCTGACTAGCATATTCAAGCCAGGGACGTATAGATTATATGAGGGCTTGGACGTATAGAGATGGAGTCTTATATGAGGGCTTGAAAGTCCCTTGTACTATCGAAGAATAAATCCCAGCATAGAGTTTGCCTAGCAACGACAATATTAATGTGGGAGATGAAGTTCAATTGAACATCAAGATACACTCCCAAGTCTCTCACCCCTTCCACCTGTTTTATACCAGTACCATCAAACATGCACTGAAGAGTATGGAAGCTGCGAGACCTCGAAAAGGACATAATAGGAGAATAAACAATAAGCGAGGGCGGGAAACTGAACTTAGCCAACTTAAAAGCAATGATAGAGCGAGACAGCTTATCAAGCCCTTACTAAAATCAGTGTAAATACAGTCAGTTTGGCAACCATCCACGAATCCGCCCACAGTGCAAGAAACAAACTTAACAAAGTTTGGAACCGTGGACCTACTTTGAAGAAAACCATGCTGACGAGTGGAGATAAAGCCTTTACAGACTTCGGATAATTGGGATTGAATTAATAGTTGGAAGAGCTTAGGAATACAGGACAATTTAGCAGTTTTTCTGTAATTGGAAATCTCTCTTCTGTTACTAATCTTGAAAAAATAGTAATTAAAATGGAAGTCTTCCAGAGTGCTGGGAAATGGCCCCGCGAAAGAGACTTCCTGAATAGTAAAAGTAAAGGCCAGAATAACACCGAAGAACATTTCTTTAAGACCGTAGCACACTGACATATAGCTATGGACCGATCGTATGCTATTTCATTTTTGAGACAACTTTTGTTACCAGTAGAGGAAAACCTTTTTTGCTTGAATTTTTATTTCGAGTATTTTGCTAACACTGTCAAGAGAAAAGACATTATTATATATAGATTAAATTGCCTTCCCTGAAATTAAATTTTCTCATACACTATTTCTCTGTACTCCTCGTATTTCTTTAAATTAAATTTAGAAATAAATGGTTATTTTCCTCTGGAATGTGCTTAACCAGAATGAGAGCGGAGATATTTTCCTGTATATTCGTCTATTTCTATTACATGTGCTTTCTTCTTTTGTATGTGACACCACCAACAATTGTAATTGCTGGCGGCAATTTAAAATCGAGAATTTAATGGAAAATATTTTAGATCGGCGGGCAATCCGATATCTCAAATTATGAATATAATAAATATTGTAGTGCCTTACACGAAGTATAAGACAGTGATTAAAATTAAAGAAAGGAAAATTCGCATTTTGAAACAGAATATTCCCAGAGTCTCCATGTTGGTGGGGCCGAAATAGCTCAATGAATTGTGTACGAATTTATCTTTAAGGGTTCAATGCAATGTGTTTATAGGGAAAAGGATGAACATACAAAAGTGTTTCACTTTGCTGCATGTTGTTTTGACACCTCTATCGGTCCATAGTTATAAGTCATTGTCGTTGTCAGGACCACTAGAAAAGTCAGTTGGGAGTTCAGTAATATGCTTCAACAAGATCTCCTCCGTGATAGATGAAACTGGTGCTATGGGTAAAATTCGGCTATTTATGTGCGAAAAGTTCCTACTATCCGGATAGAAATCAGATGACCCTTAAAAGATTCAGCAAATAGGTTACAAATAATATTAGAATCATTGCTGGAAACCTCCATAGTCGATGGATAGTTAGTTATCAATCTTTTTCTTCAAGCTGACATACTCGAAGAATGCACGGGGGTCAGAGAATAATCTGCTCTTTAAATTTTGAATCCATCCTCATGGACGAAGGTAAAGGTGGTCTTTATCCTTAAAGGGGGAAAAGCCTCACACTATAAGCCCAACGATTTTAGGCCCATTAGTCTCTCCTCCTTCCGGCTCAAAACCTTGGAGAGACTCTTAGATGTATATATTAAGGATACAATTAATCCTTCCAAGTTGTCAGTGCTGATAACAGGTGCCCTAAAAACCACACCTTCTAAAGCCCTGAACACTATTCGCCATTTTCTACCGTTGGATCTCTATGGTAAGCAAACCGCATCCTCGGCCGCCATTAGGCTTAACTCAATCCAGACCTGGAAGCGAACTGACTTCGGTCATTCCAAAATATTGGAGAGAAGAACTGCCAACAATATCGACTATACCTCGCCCAAGCCTTTCTTTGGAACAAAATTTGACTCCTTCTTTCCCACCAGATCGGAATGGGAAGAAGGTCCTCCCCAATGATGGGAGTCGGTGCATCTCTACAGCGATGGCTCCAAAATGGAAGGCAAAGTGGGTGGAGGCATCTTCTCGGAATATTTGGACCTCGATGTCTCATTCCACTTGCCTAACTACTGCAGCGTGTTTCCGGCGGAAATCATGGTTATAAAGGTAGCTGCGGACCGCCTGAATCATCTAACGCTACCCACAGATAATATATGCATTTTTACAGATAATCAGGCCGATATTAAATCCCTCTCGGGAGTATACACCACCTCCAAAACGGTTATAACATGTCGCTCAGCACTAAATGCCATGTCTGAGCATCTGAAAATGCGACTCATCTGGGTGCCTGGACATAGTGATATTACAGGCAACTGCAGAGCCCACGAACTAGCGAGAATCGGTACCACTCGTCCTGATTCGGACATTTACCACCAGCTGGGTAAACCGCTGGCCACTTGCAAACTGGAACTCTTACAGGAGTCTCTCAGTATTGCAAACATTAATTGGCAGGAGGCCTGATTACCCGACAAATATGGCCAAAGCTCGACCTTAAACGGTCAAGGGAGCTCATCTTACTCAGACGCAAAACAATTACCAGTACCGTGGCCGTTATCACGGATCACTGCCTCATAGGCAGACACGCCGATAGACTGGGCGCGCCCTCAAGCGACTTCTGTAGGAGTTGCCATGACGAGGAGGAAGAGGAAACCATACTCCACCTCCTCGGCAACTGTCCGGCCCTAGCCAACCGTAGGAACCAGTTTCTGGGCTCCTCCTTCTTTGAAGATTTAACCGAGCTAGGCTCCACTGATGTCAAGGACCTGGCTCGATTTATCAGAAGTTCAAAATGGTTCCCGACGAGTTAGGGCCATACACCCTTCCCAACCTAGGCAAATCTAGTTTGGTTTCCCTAGAGTTGGCCCCACTGGAAACAGGGAGCTGGCTCGGTGCACAGGGGGTACATGTCCACCCTCTTATTACTTAGGTTATTTTTATGTGGGTTGCTAAAGTTTTGTAGCCTCAACGTGGTATCACAATGGGCCTCCTTGGCCTAAGTGTGCCTTTCTCAGGCAGCCACTTTAACCTAACCTAACCTTAAATTAATAATAAAATTAAATTAATAATAATAATAAAATGTAAACAACACTAAACCATGCCATAAGTCAACACTGCCAACTCGAAGTTACTTTTTCTAAAGTCTATTTTTCCTATTCTTTAAGAGTCTTCAATTCTCTGTCTCCTAAAAAACCACCATTCTCGTTACTATGGCAGGCCTGGTTGTTGTTTCGTCAATTTCTCACATATTATACAATTCTTCTCCTAATTTCAAACTAAGTTGTTTTCTTTCTCTTTCCTTCTTCTTTTGCATATGCTTGTTTTCCATGAATTAGCTATACCCATTTCTATCACGCTGGAAGTACTTTTTCAATGTTTGGAGGAGTTCAGCAAAAAGGTTCCTCTTGCTGTCTAAAAGAGACCAGTATATAAGAAATTTGAAATGGCAAGAGTAAATTACGAAATAGTATCTCATTTCAATTTCGGTACGCTGGCAGTTCATACACAAGGCAGTATGGCTGATTGCACGAAAAATCGAAAAGAATTTGTTTTTGGGATATGCTACAAAAGAGCAAATAATTTAGGTTTGTACCTTAGTAAAATATTTCATTCATTTATTTTTATTTTATTGTAGAAGTTTCCCTAAGTTAAAAGTTTACTGATCTTTGTAATGGCGTCTGTAGCTTGGACAATTTTTTTTGACAATCGGAGACAGTTTGCTGTTTTGGAAAGTGTTTTGATTTTTGAAAAAAAAATTTCACATTTAAATTGACTGATCATGAAAGGCGAGCAAGAGGATCAGAATTTATAAAAACGAAGAAGATGTGAACTAGGAAAATACTTTTTCGTCGATTAGAATGCAGATTCTGCCTAAATTCCAAGAGATTTTTTATAGGAGGTTTGTATCTTACACAATGTTGGGAGAACTCATTTCGACGATTTTGTCCATTTTTTGTTACCTGCATTTCTTGGGCTCGACAAATAGCGTTGACATCAATCACACAGCTTTCCCTCTAGCACTAGAACTAGTCGAAGAACGTTAGCTGGTGCACACTCTTGCACGGGTTTAATAATAAAATGTACCTTGTGGCACCTTCTTCTTGTTTTTACTGAATTTGCAAGAAATTTGTTCCATCACTTTGGGGGTTTTGGGTTCACGAAGTTTGGGGGAACAGCCCTAATATTGAGATCAGACTTATTTGATTGGGCTTTCATACATTAAAGTCTTGTTTTTTTTTTATATATATGATGTTGCCAAAGCTCAGGGGATGCCCTATGATGCTAAAGCACAGCTTTGGCAGGAAAGGAATTAAGGTTGAGGGAAATGGGTTAGGAGGTTGAGTGAAGGAGATGTCGATGTACGCCCCGTTTGAAAGTTTCAGGCTCATAAGACGAGGGAAAAACAGAAGATGGTAAACTGTTCCACATTCGTGCTGTTCTGCTAAGAAAAGATTCCCGAAATTTGACGGTACGTCCAAATTTGACCCGGAGAGTATAGGGGTGGAGCGATTTGTAGATCTTGTATCACGAGTTGCCATGTGTCTACAAGGAATCAGGCTAGCAATTTCGTTAGAACAATGGCCATGGAAATAGCGATAAAAGAGTGAGAGACAACCGACATTCCGTCGATGCTCCAGAGAGTCAAGGCCCTCAGAGATTGAGGAATCGCCAATAAGTTGTACAGCCTTACGCTGGACTTTGTCTAACGCGGACAATGCGGTGTGTCCTGCCCCTGCCCAAATATGGGAATTGTATTTAAGCCTAGGCATAATTTGGGACTTGTAGATCAACGTTAAGTCGGGTGGGGTGAAATATTTCTTACATCTCTGTAGAAACCCCAAACATTTCATCGCACTTTTAGCGATTGCAAATATATGATCAGTCCAGCCAGATTGCTGGATATCTCAATACCCAGGATCTTTAGGGAAGGTGAATTGGGTATATTCACTCCGTCGACTGAAATGGGTTGGGGGTGAACTGGGCGTTTTTTAAGGGACAGTAAACAGCAATAAGTTTTGGATACATTAAACGTATCACGATTTGCTCTGCCCCAAGCGAGCACCATAGAAATGTCGTTGTTTAATGATCTAAACATGCGTTCCCGATTGACTTCTGTAGCATTTCCACGTGAATTCATTACAGAATCAAATGAGTACGCGAAATCAAGGGTGCTGTCGTCGGCTAAACTATGAATAGGATTGAGAGTAAGGGATAAGAGATCATTAATAAAAAGAAGAAATAAGGTCGGTGAGAGAACTGAACCCTGAGGTACACCGGCATTTATTTCGTAGGAATCAGATGTAACTCCGTCAATTACTACACGGATTGAACGGCCTGATAAAAACCTCTCTATCCATTTAACGAGGGTAGGGTGCAGACCAAATGTTTGAAGTTTGGCTAAAAGGGCAGCATGCCAGACTCTATCAAAAGCCTTTGAAATATCAAGAGCGACGATTTCGTGCTCACCGAAATTATGGAGACAATAATTTCAACGCTCCGTTAGAGCCGTTAGTAAGTCTCCGGTTGAGCGGCCAGCGCGGGAACCGTACTGGCAATCGTTTTCTAGATATTTCAACAACTGAGAGTTGATGAGTGATTCAAAAACTTTGGATATGATCGATGTCTTTTAAGCAGTTTCCTCAGGAATATAGCGATTTTGTTTTACAGCAAACAATTCTTTATCATGTTTTGACAAGCATTTTTATTTCTACTTTCAGATTTTCCGATCCGGACCAATGGTTGCATAGAGACATGGTGAGCTTACCGCATAGCTTGCATAGAGACATGGTGAGCTCACCGCAAACTTCTAAAACACTATGAGAAGAACCAGGGAGTAGAAGATTCGGACAAAATCAGCTTATTCACGAGATCTAAAGAAGTTTTCGTTGTTGATGTTTGAGAAATGCTAACATGTAGACCTCTGAAAATATTCTCGTGTTTTGATTCCATCCAGATGACTTTCGCAATGTTGTGATTTTAATGTTAAGAACTTATTAGAATTTTCGGAACAAAACTGTAGAGTCAAAATGGTCACATGAAATCAAAGATTGCAAACACGAAAACTGGTAAAATGTTATTGATTAAGAAGAAATAAATTGAAATTTAAGAAAAGAACTTCAAAAATTTTTTTTCTTTTGCCCCAACATTTTTGTGCAACACCTGCTAGGAAGACCAATTTCGGTTAAAACTTCACTCGCCTGGCAATTCTTCACTTTAATAAAAATTAGTTGTTAAGGTTGGTAAGACTGATTTTTGGAAATACAGCTGGCATTTTGGGAAAAATAAATGGAAGTAATCAAAACAACATTTCCAAAATCCATTTTCTATTTCTCCAACTGGAATGCCATCTAATTTTTCCAGAAAATTTGCCTGCTGCCAATTATGTTCCCCGGGTGTCAGACTGATTTCGAGAGCTACTAAGGCTTCGAGTTTTTCAGGGATGATACATTTTGCGTCAAAAATAACGTTCCATCTAAAATAGAAAACTTCCACCTCAAATCAGCGAATATCTCCAATTTTAACGACTGAAGCCGAATTTTTTCTTAAGTTTGACAAAAATAAAACTTGGAAATCTAGAATGCTAATTCCACCAAACTGTCTCCTTTTTTCATCCAAAATCTCTTAAAGGGCATGGCATGTTTTGGTAAAATGTTTTGTTTTTTGTAACGGAATCGTATGAAAGTAGGGTCACTAGAAAGACGACGCTCTAATAAATTGTTTTGCAAAATTTCACTGGAAGATATCTTAAATTAGCTAAGATATCTCGTTTTCTGCATGTCCTGAAACTGGCAGAAGTCATGTGCTGTGCTCAAATATTTTTCAGCTTTTACGCGTCTCTCTGACTTAAATGAACCTAAATACAAAGTATTAGAAACAGTCTTTCCGTATTGAGGACCATTGACGACCTATCTACTACCACATATAAATTTTATCAAAGGATCACTTAACTCTACGTCTGCGGAACCTACTTTAAATTGTAGATCCACTTGCAGTTGTTGTCTCGAATCCGGTGAAGTTCTTTTTCCGCCATGCCCACAAGGGGTTACGGGAACTAGGAAGAGATCACGTCCTTGGTTTTCTTCAAAAGTTTGACTTTACTTTACAGGAAACAGAGAACTCACTTTCCAGATTCCCTAGCAAATGAGGATGCAGCAATGTCTCCCGAAGCAGATTGTCTTGATTACCGGACTACAAACCGGATTAAAAACCTCTATGGACATATCTTGACAATTAGGAGAATAAGATGGGAGATCACCTCAGCAAACTACTGTATCAGAGCCTGGGAGATCTACTGCCAGAATTAAGAAAGATTTTAAAAGCTAACTACACTCGAAGTCGTATTTCCAATCTGTGGAGAAATGTTAAGGTGGCTTCATGCCGAAGGGTGGATGGCGATCATCTGCTTAACCCAAAACGTATCGCCCTATTCGTCTTACTTCTTTGCTACTTTAAGTAATGGACTAACGCATCAAATATGGGATCCTGAAAACGAAATATTTGCATGAAATACCTCCCAGTGATTATCCCGAAGTGTACTGATATGTCCTTTTTACGCAAAACGACTACACTGCACTTTAACTTTGTTATTCTCTGGTTCCTTTAACCCTTTATGGGGCATAGGGCGTCTATTACACTGACTCTACACCTGGCCCGGTTTTGCGCCAACGCCTTTAACTGTGGCCACGATTTGTTGGTCTGGGTAACTTCCCTCTCGACGGGTCTTCTCCATGGTTTGCGCGCCCGTCCAATTCGGTGTCTTCCTTGAATATTTTTCTTTATTGATGGTAGCTTATAAATCAGACTTGACAAGACCAAGGACCACTTTTCCTTTGATGACCACACAGATTCTCTTGGAAATAGGGCTAACGCGTCCTTCAGTTATATTAAAAGGTGGTCAAAGGAGTTTAATGGTCCTTAATATCAAAACTTCTCTATTGTACTTTTGTAAGGCCAACTCTATAATACGCTAGTTCTGTTTGGTCCACCTTTTATGCGGTCCATATCAACCCGAGTCGTCCAGAGTATATTCTTGAGATTTCATTTTAGGGGTCTACCTGGAACAATCCTCATATTCTGCCTCGATATTTAGACAGACTCAAACTATTCTCACTGGATACTCCGGAAGATAGGCGTAACAGATCTAAGATTACTCTCGTTTTTGATTGTTTACATGGTACAATGAATTATCCGGGGCTGCTGCTGGGGTCTCTGATTATATTTGTTCCGACTCGATCCCTGTGTACTCACAGTTTCGTCAAAATTCCTTATCATCGCACTAAATATGGTATGAATGCGCCGCTGAAATCGATGTCGCGTCTCTGTAATGAGAAGTTTGAGTATATTGACTTTCATCTTTTCAGAAATCGAATAAAGGATTAGTTACGGTTTTGTATTAATTTGTAGTAACCAGACATTTGATGAATCATTGAATAAATAAATAACTAAACATCAGCATGTATAACAAATAGAGACGGAGATGGATCAATTCGTTGAGCCGCACTACCACCATGCCATGGGTCCCGGGTTCGAAACCAGATCTCCCCGTGAGCTTTTATTAAGAAATTAAAATAATCCACTCCGTCTCTGGGCTCAGGAGGAATTACATTTGGAGACGGAGTTGGATCAATACGTTGGGCGACAAGACCAACATGCCATGGGTCCCGGGTTCGAGACCAGATCTCCCCGTGGGTTTTTATTAAGAAATTAAAATAATCCACTCCGTCTCTGGGCTGTTGTCTAGCTCGCAGCAATGCAAAAACAAGACTCAAGTTTCCTCACTTCCCTTACCCTAATTCCCTTCCGGCCAAAATCATGCTAACGCATCAAAGGGTTGTCCCCTAGGATTTGGCCACATCGTATAAAAAAAATGGACAAATCTACAATCACAGTTCTACACCAATTATCGAAGGATTAGAAATGGCGCTTATTGGAATCGGAACTAGCCCTTTGCATTTTCAGAGATATGGAAGGCGTTTTTGATAACAAACCTTCGAAAACCTCGCAGAGGCGGACGTCTAGAGGAAAACAGAACCCGCTATGGTAAAATCGATCAAAGTGGAAAATAACATCTAACCTTGTCAGTAACTGTAAGGGCTACGAAGGGATGTCCCTCAAGAAGCAAGGTGGTACCTACGCCTAAACTCAACGGGAAACACTGGAATATATGTTACAGGTGCACTTCCCTGGATCATCTGTAGGATCGGACTCAGTTCACCATGTGGCCAGTGATGAATGGTCCCCTTTGAGCCGTAGTACTTCAGGCTTGTCTGGCGTCATTTTTGACAATGGCAAGTTTAGTTGGGCAGTAGCCTCTTTTCAACGCTTTAAATGCCCCGTGGGCGATGACATCTTCCCAGCCCTCCTCCAAAACTGCTTATATACCATCTTTGTCCATTTGGTCAATTTGTTTAAAGCCAGCTATAATTGGGGCTACATACCGCTTTCATGTTTCCTCCATGAAAGCGGTATGTAGCCCCAATGGAGAGTTTACTCTAAACAATTTGACCAAAGAGACAAGGTAGGGGTATTTATCTCCAAACAAGGCAATAGGCCTCTAGAGCTATCTAAATCTTTTGGACTTTTTAGTCTCACATCCTTCCTACTTAAGACGATGGATATACTGCATATCATATTAGGTGCAAACTGGACCAATCACCTCTCCTTCACTCTAGTCAGTTTGCCTTCCCAAAAGGTAGACCAACAGAGACTGCCTTACATAATCTTGTTAGCCAGATCGAGAAAGCCCTTCACTATTAAGAAATGTCGCTTTGTGATTTTCGTGACATAGAAGGAGCTTTCAACAACACAAGGTATGGGTCCGTATATAGAACTCTCGCACGGAGGGGTCTGGATTACCAGGCAGCTGGATACGCGGTCGACCTTGCGATCATTATTAAGGGGAAATTCGACTCGACTAACGCTGATCCAATAAGATCAGCTATGCGGAAGGTCACCAATTGGTGCACTAAAGAACGACTCACTATTAACCCTGCTAAGGTTGTTCTTGTGTCATTCACCAAAAGGCACCATGTGGGTCTTGGTTCAATTACAATCCAAGGTATGAACACTGAATACATCAAAGAGCTGAAATACTTGGGCATTATGCTTAGAATTAGTTGGAATACTCACCTTGACTTCATCTTAAACAAGGCTACCCGAACCCAACGGGCTTGTCGAAAACTCTTCGAAAGAACTTGGACCTCACTCCGAAGATACTTTTCTGGTTATGTAGTATGATTGCATTACATGGCCTTGGTCTGGTGCCCTTAAGCTCTAAAACAGACGGCAATCGCCAAATGCAACAAGCTTAAGCGGCTTGTTTCCCTCTCCATAACAGGAGCAATGCAATGGAGACGGCAATTGGACTCACTCCTCTGCGCATCTCTATTATGAAATCGGCTGCAATTAGTGCAACACACTTTACATATGCCGGCTGGTGGCAGGGGTCACTTGGGCATCCTTCAGCGCTGTCTGGCATAATGTATAATGTATCGGACCACATGACCAAGGAACTGTACTGTCTTTTCTGAACAAGTCTGGTTAAATGGATCACTGATGGCTCAAAAATGGTACTGGACCCTACACTAAGATTTCGATTGTTGGTCCAGTGTATTTCAAGCCAAAATCAATGCCATCGAAACTTGTGCCCTTGTCGACGGCAAAAAAGGAATGAAAGGGATTAATATAACAATCTTTTCTGATAGCCTAGCAGACCTAAAGGAGTGCTTCGACACCCTCCGAAACTGTCCACCCATAACAGGGTTACGCTTTGTTGGATACCTGGTCACTCGAGTTTCGAATGAAATGAGACCGCCAGTTCATACACGGAATAGCTCTTCCTCTCGGTGCCAAGGTCGTCAGCAAGACCTGTGATTGAGGATTGGGCTAGGGGTCAGCAATCATTATACTGGAGACACGTCCCCAGGTTTAAGCAGGCTAAGGCACTTGTTAGAGACTATGGTTATAACGATACCACGGCCTTAATTAAGCCAGGCCTATCTGGGCACTGTGGGCTGAAATATCATCTACACCCGATAGATCTGTCCAGTGAGACGGAGTGTCGGCTCTGTCTGGAAGATAATGAAACCACGTATAATGTCCTTTTGACCGACCTTGGCATGGCAGAGAGAGAGCCCGGCTTATGTTAGTTCCTCCACTGTTAAAGACCTTATTGCAAATCTAAGGGTGGCTGAGCGTCTTTTGCATTAGTAGGAGTTATGGCACCAACGTCGCAGTGCCCGCAGTATGGGTAACCCAAATATTAATAATTAGGGTTTTCCCCAAGAAGGGGCCTTGTCTCCCTAGTCAGGGAGACAAATGAGACAAGACCCCTTAAGGGCATAAAAACAAATGATATGTAGATCGCTTGGTTATCTTAATCAAGGGTAGGAATGATGGGACAATATCTAAACGAATTCACACCAACTCGGCAGAACAGTTAACAACATTACTGCAGGTTAGGTTAAAGTATGAGACCTGGTACTGTGGGGGCGAGTCGCATACTGCCTTAGCCGAATGCATCTGTTAAGCAGAAGTGCCATCTACCAAGACATGATTTTGGTATGGTAAAAGTAGTCAACGACTTGATCACCATTTGTGATTGGTCGCGTTCCTGATTTTGATGGCGGGCGATAACTTTATTGAAAAATTGAAATGTTCAAACTGTGCCCGCAGTAACCACGTATTCCACAATACCTGAGCACATTAGTTATAATAGGGAGAAGATAATTGGTCTATAAAAACGAAAAATTTGTGATTTTTTTTTTGTCAAAACTCTAGAAAAGGAACTTGCTTAACCACTACCACTTAATACAAAGCAAGAACAGCCTCCAATTTGAAATTAATCAACTCAGTCGAAATATCTGACCTGTTTTCGCGCACAGCGATCTTGTGAAGTCTTTCGGCCAGACACCTAACAATCCCATTCCATTTAATACCATCAATGGCTTGGGACAATTAAAGCCAATAAAGAGTCGGAGTGGAGCCCATAAATTAGGAATTCATAACCGCGCAACAGTAACAACAACAACAACAAAAATAATCAGCCTCCATCAATACGTAACCATGAGATTTGCATCGTGTGAGGTCTTTCGCGTTAAGATAAAATTTACCACAGGAGTACATATACGTGCAGGAGGCTGGAAAGTTGGACTCTGGCATCCCATCATCATTCGTGCTTCATAACATTTTTATATCGATCGAAAAACGAAGGTAACCTGGCCTGGGTATATATATCGGTGTACATGGGCATTACTACCAGAACCAGACACCTCTTCTTTGTGCAGTCACCCAGTGCAATCATCTTGAAGCTGCTGCTTTGTTCCAACAGAACTTGCAAAGGTGAGAACTGGGATGAGTGGTTTGACCGTAGCTGTTAGAACTCATCTCGTATCTTTATCTCAGCACTTTTGTAATTGATGTTGTTGGGTTATCTGGTCGCACCCCTCCGGGTATTTTTAACCAAGCTAATTGTATAAGGAGATGCTGTGGAATTTTTGATTCCGCACAGCTATCGTTGGTTATTAACCAGAGGTGGAGTGATTTCAGCAATTTCTTTTAATAATCTTCGAGTAAATTACAGAGTTAGGAGTGAAAGCAAAAAAATAGAAGAAGAATTACATGCTTAGCAGAAATTCTTAGACAACAAAGGCAGTTTGTAATCAATTTTCGGTTTTTTTTCACTCTCTTCATTCCAAAATGGCCAATTGTGGACTTCTTGCAAGTTTGTGGTTGGTCTATGGATAATTATCCAGTCAATTTCAAGGCGTTGAGTTTATTATTAAAACTATTTTGGATTAGTCGTAAAAATTCACAAAATATAGTAACAACGACATTAAGAATCATCGAATATTCAACCTCTACACTAGTTTTCAGGTTTTACTCCCTTCTCTTACTCTATCAAACGCTTTTCTGTGTAACATATTGCATAAAGTTAGCAATATTTCGAGTACCACCAGGCTATTAATAGCATCAACTGATTCAACTATCGATGTGGAGCATAGATCGCTAGTTAATAACTCCATTTTGGAATTTTACATGTCAAACTAGAAAACTTCTATTTCGACTTCTACTGAAGCTATAACATTGTTGTAATCACGAACGATTGGGTGAAAGAATCGCTGCAGCAGGTAAGATTTATCTTTATTTAGTAGGGGGATCGTAAAGTCATTGTAACCGCCAGTTTGGTCGGCTCACTCTTTTGTGACCTAACCAGTAAAGATTTAGGTGCCTGATGAATCCTACGTTTGTTCTGGGAGCCGCTTCCACAACTTTTTCTGGCAATAGAAACTAGACATTCCTAGAAGCTTGAACCTTATGTGGCCAAAGCCATCACCGTGGTAAAGGATATGCTCTACCTTTTTGTCCTTATCTTCGCCCATCTTTTTGAGATAATATAGGTATAACAGAGGGAACTGTCCAGTTAGCAAACCTATTATTAGTATTTTCGCGTTTTTTTTGTGAGGTTAAAAGGATCAAAAGCTGATGTATGGGCCTTTAACCTACTAAAACCACCTCTGCCATTCACCACCCCCACCACCACCCCTGGAACCATCGATGTACATTACTCTGCGGGGCGGGTATTACCACTGAAAGCTCAGCTTCTTAGCAAAACCGGTTCCTCTGAATTACCGATTCTCCTTTATTCTTACGTCCCTCTAAGCTCAACCTGGATGCAGCTATATAGTTTTCTATACTGCATTTCAGGTCTCGTGGGAGTGAAGCATTTCCGATACAAGCGTACTTCCGATTAACACGCCACTTGAAAACGATTGTAAATATTCCCTCACCCTTACAAACCGTGAGAAGTAGAATAATATGGTCCAGGGCTTTCATAAGGGACTCGACATTGAGGATGCAAAGGGGAATTGTAATGCTCAAAGCGGTGCAAATGATAACGATAACCACTATGACCTGTTTAAAACTGAGTAAGGTGGTAGTGAACATCGCCATGAAGCCGCATTATACAAGGCTCGATTCTTGGAATTAACATATGTATCCACCTTCCTTTGACAGATTACTCCTGC
Source organism: Leptarthrus brevirostris (assembly GCA_964036015.1). Taxonomy (NCBI): domain Eukaryota; kingdom Metazoa; phylum Arthropoda; class Insecta; order Diptera; family Asilidae; genus Leptarthrus; species Leptarthrus brevirostris. Next base: position 25,686,449 of record OZ038375.1, on the reverse strand, counting down.
CACACCCTTAGGGTTTGAGCTGTTTTTACCCGGCGTCTTTCTTCAATGATCTGACGGTCAGCCGGCCTGCCTCGATACAATCGCTACATTTCGTCAGCCAATATTTCCACGGGTCGCATGCCTGCTAACACACACGCTGTTTCATCCGACGTTGGCGCTGGCGACTCTTAAAGCACTACGTCGGTACACCTTTGTTAGTATTTCCCTGTAGAACTTTATCTCCATAGAATTTGTCTAGATTGGTGCAGCGTATAGTAGTGTTGAGGTTACCACTCTAGCTAGAAGTAGTCCCCTCGGTAATCTAGATCCTCCGATGATTGGCATCATACGCGATACAGTGCCGCTATTGCCTTATTCGCCTTTTTACCCGTCTGCTCCAGGTGTTTTTTTTTAAATTTAACTTATCTTCATTCATCAATTCCAGGTGTTTTGTGGCCTTTTTCGTTATCATTTCGTAACCCCCTACCCTGACTTTCAGCACCTCTTTTTTCGACTACTGATTTGGCTGGTGCTATCCGAATTGTGATCCGCCAGCTCCAGCCCGTGGGTCTCCAACCATCTTTTAATTGTTTGCATGGACTCGTTGATTACTGCAATGTCGTCAGCGAATCTCACAATTGTCGCTCCATGGAAGTGCGAAACTTAGAACATCGTTGTACAATATATTGCACAACAGTGGACCCAGCACCGATCTCTGCGGCACTTCGGCGGTTATATAATAATCCTGTGGGCCTTCTTTTGCGTCATAGCAGAGCTTATTGACACTGGGACAGCCTTTGCAGGGATGCCATTATACCCTTCCAGTTAGCAGAGTTGAGAACGTTTTTTACATCGAGAGATGACAGCGCAGTAGTAGACTTAGTAGTGTTTTGGTGAGTGTGAAGTATACTTTTGTCCTCTGTTGCGAGTAGTAAGCTGAGTAACTTTTTTAATTGTGTTAGTCCTGGTAGATTTGCCCATGTTTGATTTTTCTCACAATCTATCAGTTTGAGTAGCATAGTAGTAGCTTTTCAGAACAGTTCAGTGCCGACAATTAAAGATTTGGCACATTCTTTCGCAAGGTGGTACGTAATCTTATTCCAGGTAAGCTTTTATTCGAAGGTATGACGCACTGAGGGGTTTCAGTGCCGCCTGACTGTAGGATATTACATTATCTTAGTACTATAGATTTGCGGAGTATCTCGCATACCAAGAATTAGACAGCATGTTTCGCTTTTTTTGGGAAGTGTACATTGTACAAACCTTTTGACAACCCATTGATACGTTAGCGTGGCTTTGCCAAGGGAATTAGGGTAAGGGGATTGAGGAAACTTGAATGACTTCTTTTTTGCATTGCTGCTAGCTAGACAACAGCCAAGACAAGTGGATTTTTTTAATCCTATTGTTTAAAACTCATGGAAAGGCCGAGGCTCGAACCCTGGAACCATGGTGATAGTGAAACTTACGCAATTGATCCAACTCCACCTCCGTCGGGTTCTTTCAAGTGAATGGTTTTTTTTAATATCAATACTCTCTGACCACAATCACTATCCTAAATGGTGTTTTAAAATTATACTCTTTCAGCATCGCGTAACTGCTGGGGCATCTGTGAACTCCTGGAGGATCCTTTTATGTATAGCTGGGTTATTATATTTGAGGAGACTTGTCCTATGTAGCCTACTTATACTAAGCTGCCTCTAGAAGCGCTTCTAAAGCTAAGGTTCGACAGGTGTACATTGCACTATTTCTGCATTATTTCGTCTGTGCTGTTTTTTGTTTGTTTTTGGGCACAAAAGAGACGGAGTTGGATTAATTGGTTGAGCGGCATGACTACCACGCCGTAGTTCCCTGGTTTGAGACTCGCTCTCCCCGTTGAATTTTAAAATAGAATTAAAAAAATCTATCCTGAACCATCTAATAGAGCCAGAGGATCATTTTGGCCTTAGTCTATAAAAAAATCAAAATCAAAACAAACTGCTTGTAAACTCGAGCAACGTAAGAAATATAAAAATTTCTTAACACAATCGGCGTTTCTAATGAAGAAAAGTTAAGCACATTTGGCTCGTTATCAAGTTAGTCTACACGTCTTTCCGCTGTGATTTTTTCTAAAGAAAACTTCTAACTGAGGGTTCCAGAAAATTGTTGACCTAGGGTTATTACTAGGTATATAACCCTTCTGGAGAATACTAACTCTATTTCCACAAGGGTCGGAGCTATTTGCCTAAGCTTTTTTTTTCTCGTGAATGAAATGATATCTGTTCTGCCGGGGTTGGTGTGAAAACCTTCCTGCCAGCACCAATTTTGGACATGTCTAGGACAGATATTGTCCGATCATGCCTACAGTTGAGTAAGATAACTAAGTATTTGCAGAATGTCCTTGGTTTTTAAAGCCGGCGTTTATTAGCTTAGTTAGAAGATCGTCAAACACAACTGACCTGAGAAAAGGGGACAGGATCTTTTCTTGGGGAACAACCCTTCGCGCCCTTTACAATTACTGACTCTGAAAATATTTACTTAAGTGGTGGGTGGAAATTTATTCAAAACCCAGAAAGTGATGAAACGAATTTCGTGTGAATTTATTAATTAAAAGAAGATGTTAGAAGGTATATTTCAAAGAACGACGAAGGATCCCAATGGATAGATGTTTCAAACAAAAGTGCAACATTAAAGTGCGCAATGGAATTAAGGCATTTTAGTGGTACGAAATTATTTAAGCAGTCGTCCAGAAGTACATCCAATCGCAAACAAAGAAACAAAGATTGTGTTAGAGAATTTAGTGACGAACTAGATCTGTATTCCGACCAAGGCTAACATTTGACTTTCAAGTATTACTGGAACTAGGAAGTCGCGGACAATACCACTTCATACTCTACCAGGGAAAGATTTATTAGAGCAGTAATCGAATATCTCAGAAAAGTAATAGATTAGCATGAACGGGCTGTACCGAATAGCCATGCCAGTGCCGGATCTAGGATTTCACTATGGGGGGTTTTGGATTTTAACTGACAACTTGTGGACATTGTGTCTCAGGTACGGAAATAAGACTGAACTGGCAAGAAGTTGAAGTGTCGCCATTGATGAAAAATTTATACGTTCAATATTTTGAATAAAATACTTTCGAAAATGATATCTTTTCCGTAAAATTTGGTCTTCATGGGTGGTGGGGAGGGTTTCGTGTTCAACCCCTCACCTACACCAAGTTCCGACACTGAGCCATGCATAGCTCAAACAGGGCAGACACCGTCTAATGTTGTTGTGTGAAAGCAAATTGGACTGGCAAGTAATTTAAAGTTTGGTATACCCGGAAAAGAAAAAAAATCAACATCGGACGCGTCTCGCAAGGATCTACCAACTATATCAATAAAAATCCTCACGACATCTAGCGCTAGAATGAAGCCTCCCTACTACATCAGCTTCAACAGCAGCGGTGGAAAGACTTTACAAGATTCTTACGTGCATCTGACGTTTTTATCCTATCCTCTATATTTAACATGCTCATTGCGCACTTGGATTTTGTCTATGTATGTTATTACATCATTAATGCAAATTATCAAGAAAAGTGGTCGCAATATAGACCCCTGCGGAACACACGAATTTACTGCTTTATAGTAGGAAAATCTACCAATAGAAAAGACCGTCTGGAAGTGTCCACATTAGTAATTACAGCTCAAGCACATAGCATGAATATTAAAATTTTTTAATAGGTTTAGTCAGAGGATTTCGTCGACTTAAACTAATGCCTTGGAAAAACAAAACAGTCAGACGTAAAAATATCACTGTCAATCCCTTTTCTGAAATCAGTCGTTATTCTCAACAGTGCGGTATATTCCAGATTGGCAGTTATGTAAAAGTTAAATTACTTGAAATGAAACTGATCTTCTATATGAGTTGGGAAGGAAATTACTTTGGAGACGGAGTTGGATCAATACGTTGAGCGGCAAGACCAACATGCCATGGGTCCCGGGTTCGAGACCAGATGACCCCGTGAGCTTTTAATAAGAAATTAAAATAATCCACTCCGTCTCTTTCAGTTGTCTAGCTCGCAGCAAAGCAAAAACAAGACTCAAGTTTTCTCACTTCCCTTACCCTAATTCCCTTCCGGCCAAAACCATGCTAACGCATCAAAGTTGTTCGCTGGGATTTGGCCACATCCTATAAAAAAAAAAATTATTTCAAATAATATGGAAAAACTGATGTCATTAATGATGTGTTCCATATGAATAATAGGAGAGAGCAGTGTTACATATACAATATGAGTAATAGGAGTTAAACTTGAGGAGAAGTAATTGGAGGAACAAGACGGATCTGTTACATTTTCTTAATTCTCCTATTCGGGCAGATCTTGTACCTGACAGATCTTATACCTGGCAGATGGTGGAGGTCAGTAATACATAGCTAAATGCTTTTGCCGAAAGTGTTAGAACAAAAGTGTCAGGATAGCCACAACTGTGCTCATGAATCGGCTTGACCAATTTAAGCTGTAAAACAGCATTAACAATGGTATTCGACACTTCGTTTTTTCATAAAAACAGCTCGCGTACAATTTATGGATCCTACTTCGTTGACGAAAATGTATTACCAACTAATTGTGGCAAATTGAAGTTCTTTTCATTGCTTATCTAACTTCAGTTTGGCTTTATCACTAATTGCACTACTTTCTTTCAAACTATAGTCTATTTGTGACGGACTTTTATTCAAAATAAATAATCCCCTAAATGTTATTCTCAATTATGTTCGGCTGTGTGTCATGGCATTTTTAAAATTAAAACATTTCACGAAACTTATTCCAAAAATAGCAACCAGACCAGCAAATAGTCATCATGGCATAAATAAATCCACCATTCTCGACCAGTCTGCATATCCAGACTTTCTGTTAAATCGCTGAGAACGCTATAACGTGAGAACGATGAAATTCAGCGTTGTGCTGAAAGCATGGCAGTGTGCGTTCAAGTAAATGAAAATGTATTTTTTTACGAATTTCTTATTTACTTCTTAACTCCACCCACTCGTTTTCTCTGTATTCACATGTGAGTTGGTGTTTTGTTGGTTTTATACAACGTCGCACATGTGCAATGCCTGCAGATGTAGAGATAAGAACGCCCCTGCATGTGTGATAACTCGTTAATAAAATTTCAGAGAAAGGCGCTCCTTGGTTGGTCACCGGGGGATGCCTTCGAGCTCCATCAAGCTCTTTTTTGGTGCAATTGAAAAATGGAAGAACAAAGGTCGAGGTAAATTTGGATTATTCCAAATATTCTGGGAATTCTGTTGGGAACTCTGTTGTGGCAGGCCAATGCTTTTTTCGTTGTTTAAGTGAAATTTTGTCCTTTTTGCCAAAGTGAAAGGCTCTTTTCCAGTTTAAGAAGAATTTAATTTTTGTTTTTAAATAAAAATCAAATTCACAAGATGTCCAAGCGTAACTGGACCGTAGAAAATATTTTAAGAGGCTCGGGAGAATTTTGTTTCCTAATTGTTGGATGCCATGAGTCCTTAATTTAACGATAAATTTTCGATAATTGAACATTTTGGACGTTTGAAAGTGTATTACCTATAATCAAGTTATCCTTGGAATAATGGACAATGAGGTCTACCTCACCTAGTTACGCCAGAGTTTCTAAAATTTTAACAATAGCGTTTCCAGCAATTGAATGCATTTTGGATCAATTTTCTGTTAAAGGACTGAACAGACATCTTATAGAACAAAAGGTTATACCACAGATATTATATTTACTCATAAAGTCAGAAAATAACACGTCAAGCACATCTTTATGAAATCTAAAGCATTCGCAGAGAATAAATATTAAAAAGAAGAACAGCTTCCTAAATTTTCGTTAAGGAATAGCATGGCAATGCTGTACTGTGTACTGCAATATGTGTGTACTGCAAAATACTTGCCGGCTGTTAAATAATACTTCCATTTTGTAAAAACTCACTGAAGGATTCAATTTTTAGCTATCAGGAGATACCTTTCCTTTTTAGTCAAGTAAATCCTGAAGGCGGAAATATGTGTTGGTTCAATAATTGACAGTTCTTTTAACTTGGAAAAAATGGCATAACTCTATGACAGTATAATTAAAAAATAATAACCAAAAGATGAAGGGTAGCATTAATCTCGGAGTTTAACACAATCTCTTCATTTCTGTTGAAAACAATGCCACTATCCTGGCTTTTCACATCGAAGAGACGGTGCTCGTAAGATATCCACTAAATAGAAACCAGCCCGCTTACTGTCCTGGTAGATCTACAGAAACGGCACTTCATCAAGTGGTGAGAGTAGCAGAAGAGGAGCTTAATAGCGAAGACATAACAATGGGCATTAAAAGAGGATTCGATCCCAAAAGGGTGGAAGATGCTCTTATAGGACGTGAAACTAATATCCAGAGAGGAAGAGTAGACAGAGGATGCCCACAGGGAGGAGTGTTTTCTCTCATTCTGTGGAACATTACTGTCGACTCATTCCTAAGCAAAATTGAGGAAGAGGGATTTTTTTTTTTAGCGGGAGAGGTGAAAATCTTCCAAGAGACACCGGACAGCCCGTGCCCTACAGTAATGTGAGATTCTCACTCACTAAAAACACCTCTCGGGGGTTTAGCCGAAAAAGATCACATAGAATCGAGTCCTTATTCGTCCCCTCACAGTCTCCCTTAGTGGAGGCAACTGAGTATCCAGTTATCGCACTGTCGCCACTAACCTCGGTTTCCTGCTAGAATCCTAGCCTATCTGCAGAAATCCATGCTGTCCCACCGTCTCCAATGTTACTTCCTTGTCCATGCGTTAATTACAACCTTCACTCCTTCTCTGTCCACTGCATTGAAGGGTTCTAGGCCATAAAACTTTAGTCCAGAGCCAGGACCACTAACCTCCTCCGGATTAACTGCAGCTTACACCCATCGGAAGGCAGGTTTGCATTTTTCTCCTGGTGCGTGTACCCCATTTCTGCACCGCCGCTCCTGAGGAGTGCTAGTTATTATTTTCCCAATAGCACCGTCTTCCAGGACTGCTACAGCACTTTCAGCCGGCGCAAGCCAACCTCCATATCCACCGCATAACCTTCAAAAGGTTATTTTCCCAAAGCTGCTGCTGTTGTGTTGTGGGTACCGTGGATATAGCCAACCTGTTAGGGTCTACCATATCCTCCACCTCCACTCCTACAGAAAAGCCTGAGGTGACGCGATTCGCGACCCAATGACCCCTGGGTTCTGTAGATAGGGGAGCACCACTGCAGACTCTCTTGGCATGGCCCAATACAATTTTAGATTTCGGGGGATTTTTCAAGAGGTTATCTCCTCCCGCATTAGTTGCTACCGCTTGGAGGTGTAACTAACACACTAACAGAATCGCCGTATCCTAGAAGGCTTCAACTCATCTGTCCATTCTCCAGCAACCAGGAAGAGGGCATACATAACCTGGGTTTTTGGCCATGTGGGTGAGCTCATATGCACCGTAGGAGACACCATAGGGACAGGTGTTTATGTCTTCATAAATGCAAAGAAGTCTGATCTCATCATTTTCACTAGGAAAAGGAAGAATCTAGACTTTAAACCCGTGGAACACTTGGAGAAGAACTTATTGTCTTGGGCTCAGTTAAGTATCTAACGGTATTCCTAGATTCAAGACTTGCCTGGAAAAGATAGGTAGAGGAGAAAATTCAAAGAGCTAACAAGGCTATACATCAATGTGGTAGGCTGTGTGGTAAAAGGTAGGGTATCTCGCCAATGGCTACACATTTGATCTACCTGATCTAAGTGAGCCCCATTGTTTAATATGTCTCGGTAGTTTGGTGGGCAAGTGCTTCAAAGGCCACCGTGAAAAGGCAAATGAGTAAAGTTCAGAGGCGGGCTTGTGTGGGGGATGATAGGTGCCTTTCGACCCACGCCAACAACGAAGTTAGAGATGATGATAGGTTTGCTGCCATTAGACTATGTGAAGAGGACTCCAGCATCAGCTGCTCTTCGTATGGATACAAGTGCAAACTGACAGATATCTCGTGATATCTATGAGCATTAAAATATCCTACATCTTGTCAAAAATAAGATAACGGAATTGGAAATATCTGTCGACGTTATAAGCAAAGTAAGGGTAATTGAAAACAGTCTAACTGATGTCACAATTTTCACGGATGGATCCAAAAGTGATGAAAGAGAAGGAGCAGGATTCTTCAGTGAGTCTGGGGTCGTATACCTTAGTCTAACCGGTGGTGATGCTGAATCTGGTCTACGCGCTGGATTACCTACTAGGGAGTCGGGTGAAGGGTAAAAAGATAGTGGTGGCACTCGACAATCAGGCCATGATCAGACGTATGGACAACACTAAGTTCAATACGGCGCTGGACTTGGAGTGTGTCCGTAAACTCAACGCATGTGCCTTATTGAATGAGATGACACTGGCGTGGGTGAGTGAACTTGTAGGAATCGAAGAAAATGAGAGATCAGATGTACTGGTTAAGATAGGAGCTGCTTGGAATTTCCAAGGTTCGGAGCCGTTCACTGTCTTAGGAATGTTGCGGACTCGTGTGGATAGGTTAGGATGGCGATTGTAACACTAGGTGTCATCTAAGGAAGATAAAGGAAGATAAAGGGAAGGGACGAAAAGGGATCCGAGTGAAGTGGTCTTATTCGGCTAGACCCTGGGAAGGTGCTTTTAGTGAGTAAAAGCCTCACACTACTAGAGGCTTCGGGTTTCGGCAAAAAAAAAACACAATCTCTAAGTTAGAGGGACTTTTTTAAAGAAAAAAGTCATTCAGACCTGTTAGATATTATCACCTCCAGCAGGTCACTATTAAACACGCACAATACAACCATCGAGAAGCCCAATAAGTTTGCCTAAATAAATCTGCATGTTTGTAAGCATACGTGTGAGTTCGTGTATGGCTAACGACTTGGGGAAGGCTGTTTACTACTGAATAATAAGAGCCCAAGCATAGAACGCTGAGGAAAACGGCACAGAACTGGAATTTTGCTCTAGTAATTAGGTATTATCTATATATTTTAACTTGCCGATGACGAACGAAGATAAATTAATAGCTAAAAGTTTGTGAAGAAAGAATATAAACTGGACGAAAATAGATTGAACTTGTTGTGAGCGGAAAATTTAACCTATATATGATGTTCGGCAGGCGAAAGATCTAAAATTGCAAAATTGCATAACAAAGACAGGACGAATTTCTGGATCATGAATGGAACAACGAATTATTAAATGAAATTAGTTGAAACATTGCTTTGTAGGATCAACGAAATTATTAAGGTCAATGAAGGGGGGGGGGGGGGGGGGGTGGTAGTCGAGTATTTACGAGCAGATTTAAGTAGTACAAGTACTTTAAATTAGGTGCTAAATAGTAAATATAAATAAGTGCCATTCACCAAAGAGTATGTAAAATGTCATGCTATTTCATACTTTTTTTAATTTTTAATTTCGATTAATTTGAAGTAATGCGATTAACTTGAGGACAAGTGTAATACCGTTCTTCAAAGGACCCACCTTTATTCAGTCATCTATTGTTTATGAACCTTAGTGAAGAATAGTATCGCTTTTTTTATTTGAAGTATTTTTTTAACGTGAGAGGTGGAAATCTTCTAAAGACAATGAGAGACCCATAACTTCAAGCGAACGGGATTCTTACCTACTAAAACCACCAGCTGGAATCTTCAAAAGATACTTCTTTTGGGCTCCTGTCCTTCCCCTTTCCAAGCAAATTAACGACAAATTGTTGAATTCCTCCAGTACTCTGTCCTTATCTCATTTCCCTTGGTTATTGCAATGATATGTTTATTGGATATTGTGCCAAACTCTACAGCTCCATCAGAGTTGCCCTAGCAGCGTACATCTCTTTCTTATAGGGCTTCACGGCACCGAGACTTTGGCAGATCTCGGTCTTGGTCTCGTCAAGGTGAAGACGATCTCGCTCTCGTCGCAAACTCGGCGAGATAACGGCCAGTCTCGGTGTGATCTCGCTCTCGGCAAGATAAAAAAAAGGTTATTTCGGTAGGATAACGGGGAGCGAGGACAAGTGATATATCTATGTATAAGTATATGCATTTTCTTCATATTCCCATCGCCAAAATAAGGTAGCAAAGGCTCTTGTTACTATTGGGGATAAAGCACAAATATCTGAAGAAGGAAATAATGTAGAAAGAAGCGATTGAGGAGAGCAGTGTATACTTATATGCCCCATAAATCACACAATTGAAATTTTTCGGAGCGACATAAAAGCTGAAACAACTAAAAAAAAATGTCCACAATAAAATGATAAAAACTAATATCTCGTCCACTATCGTCACCTCAATCTCGCTCTCGGTATCGTACTGTTACCAATGATATTGGTCTCGCTGCCGGTCTCGGTATCGTGTCGAGACCGATACCGGCAGCGAGAATTATCTCGAGTATCGTGAAGCTCTACTTTCTTACTAAAACAAGACATTGGCACACTTTATGCACTGCCATCTCCTCATGAACCAGGTGGCATAGTCTACAGGTGTTGTTCTCAGTAAGTTCCATTTTCTTCAGATGACACCTCGACCTGGACAATGTCACCCTTTATGCACCGCCGTCTCCTCAATTACCAAACATAGTCTATAGATGTTGTCCTCATTAAGTCCCATTTTCTTCAGATGATACCCGAAATTACTATCTCCTGTCAAGGCTGCCGTCAACCACTTCAGAGTCTTCCGATACAGATTCAGAGTACTCCTCCCGGCAGCACGAAATGACGCTCCTAACACCATTTTGACCTGTTTACAGGAGTTCATTTCGTGCCGCTTTCTTCACTGATTTTATATGATCCAATCATCAATCACCGCTCTAACATTGCCTCCTCTTAAGGCAACTTACGGCTCCGGTCCTTGAAAGTTCGGCTCGTTGCATTTAATTTCTACATATTCCATTACCCAAACCAGTGTCACCCTGTTTGTTGTGGCACGCTCATTGAGTTTTAGGAGACAGTCTAAAGCCAGAGATCTTTTTAACCATGACCTGATTCTCCCTTAAGTAATCCCGTGCATACAAGAGTATTCCGTATTGTGCTTCCACAGGCTAAGAGGACGTTCCAGATTTACTTCCGTACTCCAGATACATGCTCCGGTTCTTCTATCAATTCTGTATCCATAGTCTGGGAGCATAGCTAACTGTATCGATACGAATTTGAACTGTCAAATTCAAATTTGCGCTGCGACGTCTCGACTCCAATATTTTTATTTCTCTTGTTTGGAGAATATTGTTGATGTACTTCAATATTAGCTAAAGTTGGACGTAAGTACTAATACTTTTCCAATTAGTTCTTGAAATATCCTGTCACCTGTTGTCAACTAAACGAACTTTAGGGACTCACACACTATTCTAACTTTTTTGAAACTAAGTATTTTCAATACTAAATCTTTCTGCTCTCTATAAGGTATGATGTACGATGTCGACTAGACTATCACCGATTAGTATATGATAAAATACACGAGGAATTTCCAATAACAAGCAATTTGTATTATTTGAAAACAACATTTATGTGACTTAAAATTCAATTGTGATAATGAGCTTGTCACTCTCTGTACACCTTAAGCTATTGTAAAACAATTTTGAGCTTTCCCAATGGATGCGTACGATTCACAGCAAACAAAGATTTACAATTGCGTCACTTACTATTTTTAAAAAAACGTTTCGACGGAAGTTAATCTTTTTTATATTTTTAAATTACTAAATATTATCAGAAATTCTACGTATATGTAACTCTGTTGCAGCGAATTATCTTCTGGAGCAAGGCGTTTTATTTGCCAATTTATCTTGTTAACAGAAATTCAAAAAAAGGTAAGTGTCACAAAATTTCCGACTATGCGCTGTAATTTTTCATTCATTTATATTTTTATCCCAAATATCATCACAAATGTCTTCTGTGCTGCACTTGATCGTTTTCTTAAGATGTTGTGGAGTGCCGCTAAGATCTATTCTCGGTCCACTGCTACTTGCAATTTCTTTTAGTGCTTTGGTAACTTAATGTTGCTGTGATTTTAGTTCAGATGTAAAGTTATTATATTATATTACTTTGTATAATTTGTTTTTTAAGCTCCAAACCAGAAGTTTAGTTAAAGCAAAATAGTATTCCTGTATAACAAAAAATAATCAAAGTCAGATAATATTATTTTCGTGGAAATTCCTTGAAGATTTATTGAAATTCTCTTCCGTTTGAACTTGTATTGTCGAAAAATGATTCATTCCATTAATTTTTGATAATTTCCATACAAATATTAAAAATAACCTACAAAAACAATAGATACTATTCCGCGAAAACTTCTTAATGGTCACTTCTTTAAAATAATCTACCGTGACCGTACCTATTTCTGTAGCCACGAGTGAGCAATTTTACTTGACTTAAAAGGTGATATATTAGTCATTTTAGAGGCAACAAGTGATTTCTTGTAAAGTTATTAACAAATGAACGGTCTTCCTGTCTTCGGCGAAGATTCATCGCCGTTAAAGTGAAGACCACACCTAATTTACGACTGCAATTATATCGACGTTAGCATTTCCCACACTTAGCGTGATGCCGGCTCACTTGTAGGAATTTACTGTGAGCAACCATTCGGGCCTATTTACACGTCGAGTAAGTGTTTACTCATCCAATCAGAGTCCAAATAAACTCTGTCAAGTAATTTCTGAAGGAATTTTGATTGCGGGCAGGTTTTTGGCTTTATTGGTCGCGATGGATCCTATAAAATCCCCGCGGCAAAACCAAGGAAGACGAGGAAGCCAACCGATGAGCATTCGCCACGGTCAAGTGGGGTCCATGAATGCCTCATGGAACTATATGGCTCGAATGGATTTTTTGTTGTTTCTATTACCCCAAGTGCGGTAGGTAGATGGTCTTTCTATTGGAGATATCGTGATAACATCGACCGAACAGGGTGTTAACACACGTTTATCCCGCGGCGGTAAATTACACGCTATACCTGCTCTGTACACGGCGGTCCGATAGTTAAATTCACTTAAAAATAATCCAACAAAACTTCAAGTTGTTAGTGTGCCATCGATGGGCTGGGTCAGAGTGACTCAACAGGTCCACACCAATGTGCGTTTCATAATAATTGCGAATGGGACTGGATCTCTATGATCGGAAGTTTATCGATTTCATTTTGCTCTGGATGGAGGTATCAATGGACCCAATTACCCTGAATCGAATTGGTAAACGGCTGAGTGGTACAGATATTTGTATATCAGCTGATTGTTATCAAAAGCTCCGGTATTTTTCAGGTGTTATTTGAGAAAATAATGTTTGCACGACTGGAACAGATTTCATCGATATACGTATTTCTGTATAAATCCCTCAGGCAGAGAAATGCTGTTCAAATGGGGATTGTTTCCTTGAAGTGTAATTGCTTCCTCAGAAAGTATGTGATTTAGGTCTGGGGGGAGGGGGGGGGCGGGGCTTTTATAAAACAAAGCACTTCTGGTACTTTTTGAAATAGTTGCACTGAATTCAGGACACCAGTAGAAAACATTATCTCTCAGACAATTCCTCTCGGAATTAAATTTTTTGTTTTTTAAGAAAATGGCGTAGAAAATCCGTAGAGTAGTTTTCCTCTCTTCCGACTAATTAGTACTTCAGACATGTTTGGAAGGACTCGAAAAAAAAAATCTCCAGTTTAGAGACTCCAAGTTTTTATGTATGACTGCATCTGTGAGCCGGAGCACTCTAGCGTTACCGACTTTAAGTGCAGCGTTATTAGCTTTTGTTTTCCACTGAAACTGCAGGGAGTTGGATGGTAATTGCCCTCGGATGCTGCTGACACTCGAACCCTTTGTTGTCGATTGTAATGCAATTTCACTTGATTGTGGTTTCCTCATCAACAGGAGAATTGCAGTGTTTTTTTGATCTTCCTCCCTCACATTTGCAACGCATATTGCTCCCCATATACACCCCGACCGCAAGGATCTAAAAATATCTCCATTTTTCTCAAGTAGGAAGAAATTTTTAGTCCAAGATTATTGTACTCGGGTACGGTTTCGTCACGTTAAGTACCCTCCGGGCGAGCCAATGTCAAAGAAAGCCGACTTTCACCCCCTTAGTCATATTAACCGAATTACACTCTTACATCACTCCCGGATAATTACAAAAATGGAATAAGTGCCGGGTTCTTCTGCAGATATTCTTTGAGTGGAAAATATATCTCAACACGAGTACTACGGAGATTGTTGGGTCTAAGTGACATCCTTTCTTCGTTTTTGTTCTTTTCCTTCCAAATATTTTCGTATTTCTTAAATTGGTTATTCTAATTAGCTCTATCCTGAATGAGATCAGAGTTTTACGCTTGTTGGACTACAAAAGGGTTTGTTTTTTACGTATTTGCGGGCTTGTTCTTTTCGGCGGTTTCATTGGTAAAAAAAATTCGGTTTCGGGAGTTTTAAGGACATGGTTTCAGATATTTTTTAATCCTTTTTCAAGGGTATAATTTAACGTAGATTTCAAATTTAAGAATTGTTTCAAGATAACTATTAATTGTTGTGAGATGATTGATTCTCATTGATTCTTTTAAGATTGAATAGAAACTGAATATCGTACTTGAATTTGATGCTAAATTATTTCTGGAAAAGGAACTATATTTACAAATGATTCTAAGATTGTTAGGAGAATTATATTTGTTTATTTATTTATATTAAATTATCAAATATTTATGTCTGGTTCGCCATTCACTTTCTTTCTTTATAGTATATGAGATGTAGGCAGAAAATGACATGAGTTTCTGAATTAACTATGTTTCTAAGCCAACAACTTTTATGTATTTTTCGAAGGTAAGCTTAATTGTACGACATTTATTTATTCTTCATTTCATAAATTTGGTAAAATATATCTACTATAGTAATATTAATAATATTAAAGTAAATAAAATATTAATAAACAAAAGTTCATTAGAAAATAAATATTTTAAGCAGAAGTGGATCAAGAAGAGACTCCTGCGGCACTCCGTAGAAATGTTAAGATAATGTTTAAAATTTATGCCAGAATGACCGCAGATGTCTTTAATGTATTTTTGAGGTTTAATTCCTGGCAAACATACTTTAACCCTTGATTAGTAGTGCTTTGAATAATAAGTAAAAAAATTATTATTGGATAGAGTCCCTGAAGGAAACATTTTAAACATATTCAGATATATTACGCTAAATATTGTTTTCTAAAAGCAAGAAAGCATTAAAAGGATTCATGTGAGCAAAGAATATTTCTGGAAAGAAGGACAGCCAAGAACGGGCGATGGGTTCAAGAGATTGGTGGTTTATAACTGAGAAATAAAATGATTCCAATTCAAAAAAGTCTCCAGCATTTTGAGTAGCAGTTTGAAGCAGACAATCTTTTAATTAATTTATAGCAGATGTGATATATATATATAAATACACAGCCATAAATTGTGATCAAATTCTTGGTCAAATAATATTATTCCAGTAAAAGTATGACGAGTTATAGTGGAACCACAGCAGGGAAGATTACACAGGTCTACAAATACCGGGGTCATGTCAGTTGTTGGAAAGCTGAGGGTCATTTCCGAAGTAATTGCATTAAGCATTTGCATTAATGACGTCGAAGGGATATATTTCGTATCTTCGAATAGCCATAACTTTGCAAAAAAAATCGTAATTGATCTCTTGAACTCTTAAATTAAAGGGTGAGAGTGGTACTAAATGATGTAACTGCAGAGACAGACCACAAAAATTGTTTGCACCCTGTAAATAACCTCAAAAGTAGGAAAAAACGCCGTTTTTCGGGTACATAACCTCAAATATCGCAAAATCCTGATGTCATGGGCCAATTCTGACCCCGGATTCGGATTCTACGCAGCAAATTTCTTCGGAAATGACCCTTAGCTTTCCAACAACTAAACCATGTTGCCCTGTGTTATAGGTGTAATTGGCTCATATATTATCTTAGAGTTAAATCTTACGGTTAACATAGAATATCATTCTAAATTACATAGAAAATTTGTGGATTGCACATACAGTTAGCGTCGAATGTTACTGGACAATTTTCACTATTTTACATATAATTTACTTACTTTAAGTGGAAATGACTTACCTTAAGCGGAAATGTTTTCTATAATATTGTTTAGTCCTTCTTTATTCGTGGTGTCGTCTTGCAGCCATCAACGTACAGGTTCTAAAAGTTTTTACATAGTCTGTTTTAATCGTTTCAAATTTGTTATAGTACCTACGTCATCTTATTCTGCGAAATAGGAGTTCCATAAAAACCATGAAAGTTCTTACGCAGTATCATCTAATGTACTTTTCAGAATGTTAAGATTCCCAAAGCGGTCTATCGCGGCAGATTCAATAAAAGTAAAATTTTCCAAGCCAGATGTCAAAATTCAGTTCTCGGCCTATAACATATTAAACTGTGGATTAAGTCTTTCATCGCTATCTATCTCCCTCTACTCGAGAAATTTCGATTATTAGATTCTAACACACTATACAAATAGTTTGTCTGTCATAATTTAAAAAAAAAGGGAATAAAAACTGCAAAATAAAAAGAAAAAAGATGTGCTCGAGAACGCTCAGGTAATTGGGTAATGTTCAAATGCTGGTTCTGATGATATTCTTGCATGAGTTTTGAAACTTAACTATACTAATCTCTTAACCTCTTATTTGATTGTAAGTAATCTACAACGGTTCCCAAAGACGTAAGTGATCTCAGCCCTGCAGTCTTCAGTGTTCAGCTAATGGTGCATGAAATGCATCTTGAGAGAAAGAATCTTCTGTAAACACGTTTTTAATTCTGCTTGATCATTACTTTTTATTACATCGTATAATATTAATTTTCGTACTGAATTGACATTCTTCTTTGTTACTTTATTTATTTATTTATTAAGGTTCATCAAAGTTTGAATAGTGCAAATAAAAGTGTAATACATTGTTACATTAAGTTACAGAACAAGTTGTTAGGATTACTTGATCTTTTAGTTGTGATCTTGACAAGAGGAAATCGATAAACTCAAAATGGTCATTAAAGTGACATTGAGGTAATAAGCTCGTGCCGGAATCGATAAATTCAGAGCCCGCAGTAGATCTGTGGTATTAAGCGCACCGCGCAAGCAATCAAAGGTGAAAAGAATTCTGGAGTTATCACGTCTGCTTTCGAGGGACTGTAAAGAAATGAGCTTTAGACAATCCGCGTACAAAGACAACTGAAGAGGATTATTCCAGGGAGAAGGGCGAATCTTCGAATTTACGCTAGACAGCTTAAATACTATTAATATAAGTAGTATATTAGAGATGGGCGATACTGTCTCGATATACCGGGATATCGATACTTTGCTTTCAATACCTCGAAGTTTTGTAATCGATACTTTCAGCCCCCGATACTTCCGATCCTCGATACTTTTCTTTCAATACTTGAAGTATTGACCGCCTCATTATTTTGTGCATGAGTTGAATAATCGCTGTCCGGGACAGTAATACAGTATTAGTATGCACCAGCTAAAAGTATAAACAGTACAACGCCGGCTCAGTGGTATAAGTATTACATTGCTACTTCAGATGCAGATAAAATATTGTTCCATAACCAGATCAGTCCGCCAAGTGATTTTGACCATGACTTTCTGTATCTTACTTATTGCCTTAAATTGCGTCCTACTCCTCAAGATATTTCTTTTACGTGTCATGACTACAAAAGAAATAACATTGATCTGCTTATGAAAGAATGTCAACAAATGGATTTGTAATTCCCTGGATAATAAGGTAGTTATATTATCTAATGCTCTGACAAACTTCCATTTTCGGCCAAATAGATGTCCGTGGTTTACAAATGAAATACGAAATATATTGGCGGAAAGAGATTATTTGTTTAGGAAGTACAAACAAGTGTGTTCGAAATAGGGAAACTGTTATGATGAGATCTGCAACGCGCACTTACTTTTGTAATAGACTAGATGTAAGCCAACCAACGAGAAAATTGTGGGGTAATATACGCAGCTTAGGTGTGTATGGGCGGGAGACACCTATAATAAACCAAGATCCAAATCTCCTAAATACTTTTTTTGCAACAAGCGCTTCAGGTGAATATCAAGCTTATACTACTGAAAATTTCTCAGCTGATGGCTTTGCATTCCACTGCGTTGACGAGCTTGAGGTTTTACTAGCACTGCATTCCATTAAATCGGATACAAGGGGACCAGATGGTCTATCACCGAGATTTATTAAAATTATAGCACCAACGATGTTAAAAGTTTTAACCCATTTCTTCAACCACTGCCTTGTTACATCAAAGTTTCCTAACCAGTGGAAACAAGCATTTGTGGTTCCTGCCCCAAAAAAATCGACTGTATCATCCCCAAACGAATATCGCGCAATTAGCCTTCTATGTTACTTAGCCAAGGCACTAGAAAAGATTGTCTACAGGCAGATTATATACTATATCAATAGAAACAATCTTCTATCTGTTTGGCAATCTGGATTCCGTTCATTTCATAGTTGCGAGACAGCTATGCTAAAGGTAACGTCAGACATTCATTCGGCCTTAGATGATGACTATGTCACAATCCTTGTTTTGCTTGATTTTAGCAAATCATTCGATTCAATAGATCACTTAAAACTACTTACAAAGCTGAATAGTAAATTCTCGTTTTCTTCGTCTGCGATACGTTTTATAAAAGACTTTTTAGATGGTCGCAGTCAATTTGTAAAAGTACAAAATGTTATCTCAAGAAGCGTGTTTCTGAACTGCGGGGTACCACAGGGATCTATTCTTAGTCCTCTACTCATTAGCCTATACATTAACGTAACATGTTCCAAATGTTATCAAAGATGCATCTATTCATTTATATGCTGATGATGTACAAATCTATATGAGCAGGCCAATCGGCTTAATGGAAGATTGCGCGTGCAGAATAAATGATGATCTGGAACGAATATATAACTGGTCTGAACAGAATAATCTGGCATTGAATTCTAGCAAGTCGTATTGCTTAGCGATCTACAAGCGTGATTTCGATTCCAATAATTTACCGACGATACTCTTAAACAATTCTAGACTAGCTTATGTAAGTTCAGTTAAAAGCCTTGGATTTGAGCTTAACTCTAATTTCACTTGTTGCAATTACATTAATGCTACAATTGGAAAGATATACGGTTGCTTACGGCAGCTTTGGTTGAACTCCAGTGTATTAACGCTACACGTAAGGAAAAAACTCGTGAAAGCTCTTATTATACCTCATTTTACCTATGGTTGTATAATCTTCTCAGTTCTTGACTCAGTCTGTCGCAGGAAAATCTTGGTGGCGTTTAACGACGTGACACGTTTTGTCTACAAGTTGCCTCGGAAAAGTCACATTTCTTCGTATACAACATCTTTGCTTGGTCATCCTTTAGAAACCTATTTGACGCATCGTAGACTAAAGTTTCTCCACAAACTTATATACAGCCAACAACCTGCATATTTGTTCCAGAAGTTGGACTTCTTGCAATCGACCAGACACACCAACCTATTAATCCCACGGTATAGATCTCAGTATGGCGAGCGTTCTTACCACATAATATTCAGCGTACGGGGTCCAACAGAGTTTTCTATAAATCCATAAAGACATTGAATATATTCTAAGTATCACTGCAACAATTTGGGTGCTATCTTCTCATTAAATACATAATAATATTTAGCTTTTCTTTTGTTTGATTCTTTTTGTTTTCATTTTCTTTGGTAATTTGCTTAAATTTATTTTTTATTTACTTTTTCTTCTTTTATATTATAGGTATCTATTTTGAATTCTAGTATTAGCTTAGTGTAAGATTTTAGTTAATGCTTTTATGTACCCAAAAATTTATTAATTCCAAATCACTTCGTACACTTTAAGATTATGTAATCTTTGTACTTGAACTTTGAATGAAATATATTATTATATTATTATAAGTATTTTGTATTTTCATTTTGTCGGTTGGATGCGTTGGAAGGTGAGATATTCCAAATCACAATGTTGACGAAACACGGCTCCAGAAATGAAAGAACAGTCAAAACAGTGGATTTCACCCTGCGAAACTGCTCCAAAGAAGGCGAAAACGGTTCCTTCGGCCGGAAAAGTCATGGTCATCGTTTTTTAGGATTCGGAAGGCATCATCTTCATCGACTATTTGGAGAAAGGAAGGACAATCACGGGCAGTACTATGCTGATTTATTGGACCGATTCAATGTTGAATTGATAAAAAAACCGCCCCACTTGGCGAAAAAAAATCCTTTTTCACCATGACAACGCACCTGCTCACTCGTCCGCAATCGCCACAGCAAAACTGGTCAAATTACGCTACCAATCGCTGCCTCACCCACCCTTTTCTCCAGATTTGGCCTCATGCGATTTCTTTTTGTTTCCAAACATACTCAAACACCCTCTGGAGTATATCCAAACGACATCTCGTGTATAAAATAAATGATATGACAAATTTTTTATTTGGTGGTATATACCATACACAGCCACAACAATAATCATTTGACGACTTTCCACGGTGCTGCACTATCGTATTCGTAGACTAGGCGTTCATTTGATTTGACGTAAAATCCAAGAGTCCTTCTATCGATAGAATTATGATAGACGGTAACTCCACAAGTTCGCACGTGTGGGCGTTTGAACTAAACACCACAATCAAAATTTGGCACATCCCTTCTTTTGACATATTTGACCAACATTAAAGAAAGAACCAATTTTCCAACATGCAAACTTACCGTACTGCGGCAAAAAAGTTTCACTTCAAAAACTAGGAATCGAAGACAAATTAGCAACTGGCGAGATCTAAACTTGAAGCAAGGACCATTCACATGATACTTCATCACCCTAACCACTGCGTTACCAGCGCTATTGCTGATTCTCCATCCCAAAATTCTTTTCATGGAAATGCCTCGATCCCGCATAAATATATATCTTTAGAAAAGCTATGTTGGAAAGTATCCATAAATTGATTACAGTTAAAATACAGGAAATCAGAAATAATCGCCTGAAGGAACTTGCGAACTCCCGATATATTGACAACAGGTCGTTAGTTACATTTTTTCGATTGCCCTTTTTATAGCGCGAAAAAATCACAGAGAGTTTCTATAACATTGAAGTATCTTGATTTCTTGTGTAATTCTACAAACTCATTCCATGTAATATCGATATTAAGGAACATCAATGTTTAGGGTTCGATTTCTATCGATCATCGATGTTCAGTTGCCGATGTTGATATCGATCTCAATATCGATGTTTTGTCAATATCGCTCATCGCTACTCTAAGATCGCCAGACTATGTAAAATACTCCTCTACTATTGTTATTACTTCATTATTTGATCAAAATTATATTCCAGCACCATATTGTCTAAATTTCGAAACAAATGGAAGTCAGAGTAACTAAGGTACATTATCACAATGGGCCACTTTGTCCTAAGTGTGCCTTTTTAGGCAGCCTTTCTAACCTATCTAAGGTATATGTGGTAGAAAGCTTACCAGTATTCATTTTATTTCTGCCATAGCAGGACAGGTACATTTTTGAAAAGAGTACTTTCCTTTATAAAAATAAAAAACTTTGAATTAGTAGGAAGGAATACTATTAAATCACAATCTTCAAGTTTTGCACGGAGTAGTCACAAGTGCGAGTTCCGCCGTCGGCAATTCATGATTATTTTCAGCAGTAATTGAGTGTAGAATAATGTCGGTCATTTGGAATCTACATTAATTGGCTGTTAAACTATTGCAATATTTTTCATGGATTTGATATATGTATGCCTATGCCATGAGTCGTCGGTGGAGTAAGTGATAACGTGTTGGACTTTCATTCCGCAGGTTTCAAGCTCGAGCCACCATCGGCGGAGACTCTCCTACAAACTTATACGATCAAATGGCATTGGGAGTTGCAGATTAATGTCGGTGGTTCAGAATCCACCTTAAATTGTAGGTCTACTTGCTATCGTTGTCTCGAATCGAATGAAGATCTTTTCCCGCAACATGTACTCACAAGAAGTTACGGGTATCAGAGAGATGCCCTAGAAAATGTTACGGGAACTAGAGAAATGGGTGATAGCACTCTACCCTGCGGAACACCTGAATAAGTTCTGAATGAAAAGGAACGTTTAATGTAATGCTCAGCCTGACAATTTACAGCAATACAAGAAGTCTTTTCACATATGTGACTCGGTATATGGAATTCCAGCAAACACAGAACTCTCGTTACATTTACAAAATCTTTTTCAGTACATCAGCGAAGATTTTAAAAATTAAAAGAAACCTCAGATCTAATTAACATTTTTAGTTGAAGTTTGCATCACTTCAGATAACCCAAGAGTTCTGTTTAAAATTAATTAATGAAAAACGTAATTAAATCTTAATAATTACGTAACTGCACACAGTAATCTGCAAATCGCGCGATGAACAAGTGTGATAAAATCCTTTTCTGCTGCTGTTTGTTTTGTATGGCCCCGAATAAGTCTTTCACCATGTGGTCTAAATGAAGTCATGTGGAAAAATTCGAACGAGTTCCCCCTTTATCCTGGCCAAGAGGGTTACATCGGTAAAGAAGGATAAGTGAACGTGTATTCAGGGTAATTGATATGTTAAACAGCAATCGCGAGGACAACTTAATTCTGGGCAATTTGCTATTCAGTCCCGCTTGTTCTATCTGTAATTAACCCCCGAAGTAAATGTAGTTCCGGAGTTCATATCCTGTCATCTCTGTTTGTCACCAGCCACTGGGATGCACGAGGATTTAGAGGACAAGTTGATGCAATATAATAAAAAAAGGGGTTGACAGCGAACTGTTCTGGTGGCGTATTCAGCAAAACGTGTGCACATGCTCCACTTAGGACCGATTTCATCTCGATTTGTATACTGAATCCTGCTGGATATCTCAATTCGATCACATAACGCGACCCGCGCAGAACAGCACCTCTCTGCCGGGTGGGTTGTCTTCCGTGAAACTCGTTTTCGTTTAGTTTAGTTCAGTTCACACAGACAACCCCTTAGGGTGATACAGTGCCTTCGGATTATCGTTGCCAGCGCGAAAAACAATTTTGTTTTACAACGACCGCCAGGGGAACTAAATTCGTTTTTAATTAGTGCATAACAAGGTGTTTATTAAGCTCATCGAGTGGTCAATGTACGAACCCCTTGACGTCTTCAATTTGGGATAATTGCGACAATCCTAGCGAAGCCCGGCCAAGGAATTGCCAAAACAAAGATTCGGTACCAGTGTATCGTGGACCCGTGGATGATTCGCATGCTTGAATGCAAGCAACTAATATGTAGTGTCTCCTTGTTATATTACCGGAATCAATATGAGTTCTGGTCATCATTGTGCGAATACCATCAATCTCGACAGTGAACAGTACGCGGAATAGAACAAGATACACTCTCGAAGCCCGACCAGCGTAATCTAACTTTCCTCTCTCACTTTGGCCAGCGAACCTATCAACGCGGTGCTGGCAGTTAGAATGCTTAGAAGTGAACCAAAAGGTGCCGGACTGCTTGATTGGGAAAAGAAAAAACGTGCCGCCGTGATCAGTCCACCCAACAGATTCATGCAGACTTCGCCGAGAGTCGTTACAATTAACGTGTTCGACAGCGATTACAATCATTCTGCAGCTGACATTGACGAGACAAAAGAGTCGCGCTAATCCGACGACGAAGACCACTACTGTGTCCTGTTTTGTTTTCCGGAAGGACCGCGCGCTTCCGCAAATTAGTCCTGCCACCCCCACTGTAACATGAAGATTGTGGCAGCCGACCAAGTTGTGCTTTCGAAAAGTGATTTGATGTTTGTTAGTGCACAAGTGAAATACTTTGTGATGCAGCAGGCGAAAAATTCGTTCCTGTTTGTGATGTTTGCCAGATCCTTCCGCAAGGACTAAGAGGATGTCCGTTGTGAAGTGTTGATTCGCCGAGTTGTGCTAGGTCGTCGTTAGATAGCTGGAATTTTTACTAGTTAAAACGTGATTCCGCCCGCTTTCGCTTATGTGACGTGATGCTAGTTGTTTACAATTTGGCTAGGTAACAAAAAATTTTATGAAACTCTTTTGTGGTTTAATGAATTCGCGAAAATGTACACACTTTCAAACCTGACAAACAAAGGAAACATTGACATCAGCCAAAATGTCTTACCTGAGGGGAGATCACATTTTTCTTCTGATACTTCTGGCAAGTGTTGAGTGGTAAGTTGAGCTCTTTTGCATATTTTTTTTTCTTTTTGATATGCAAATTAATTGTGTGTAGGAGAGATGTTTTGCGTATGGGAAGCTTTTTGACGTATGAGCCTTACATTGTTCCAGGATTCAATCTATTTGCCTTTTTACGTGCCGCTAACTAGATGCACACATATCGTCAAGAGGTGGGAGGAGAACGGCTGCATCAAAGCTCAAGTGTTGCCACTTTTCAAAATGTGCTGTTCTTTTAGTAGAAACAATGTCATGAATAGAACAATTACCCTTTCTCAATGTTTCTGAAGTTTGTTACACTTTTGTGATTTGAAGGCGTAGAAAAGTTTTTACGCTTTAATTTGTTAGAAGAAAGTTATAATTGCGAGCAATTTCGCATTATAAGTATTTGTTTCAAGTGGTTTGAGCGTTTGAATACAAAAAGGTTAATGCTGGCAAACCTTTTCCTTTCTCTTTGTCGATGTAAACAAAAATTTCGATTGTGCTCGGTGTAAAAGGATTTCTGTATCAGAAAGGCAACTTAAGAAAACATGAAATAGTGGTGGTGGTAAATTAATGGCGCTATTCAAAAAACATTTAATTTACTTTTCCTTTGATCTTCCAAATTTGTACATGTAAACTAATCCTTTCTATGACCTAATTTAAAAACAAAGGCCTTTTACATCTTGTACATTTGTGGAATGTTTCCTAGTCGAAAGTTACAATCGTTGATTCTATGAGTATGTCAGGAGGACTTGAACCGCCATTTTTTCAAATTGAGTTAATTTTATGTGTAACTGCATAGGAAGTGTGTGGCAAAGTGATTCAGAAACTTACTTTAAATTGGTGAAATTAGATTCTAACTAATTACGAGATTTTATGGACATTTTGTGGATAGGATTTCATGATTTTTCTTATTTATCTTCAATTTTGTAAGTCCGTCCACTAAAATTAATCATTTTTATTACGAATCTCTGGAATGCGCTAGGGTACTCTTATTATTTGCCGCCCGCAGCGTGAGCGCTATTGATTACTCTGTGTTCTAATGAGTTGCTTCTTTTCTTTTTAAACTACTACAGAATGAAGACGTGATTGTGCCCATAAATAACTTAAAAAATAGTGGTGCCGCACCTCAGTCCTGGTGAGATTTATTAGACATATTTATACCTATAACCTATAGATGTTATGACTAGGCCTGCTTTCGTGAGCAGTATAATTCTTTGAAAGTGAAGTACTACCTCTTCAGCGTTTTACTCGGCTTATTAGGGGGTCGTAGAAACTAGGAACCCTTATAATTTCAGCCTGTTCGCCCGTCCATTCGTCCGTATGTCTGTCTGTAGATCGCAGTCCACCCACCCTTATGAGATTTTTGAATAAATAATTTTTTCCACAACCGCCTCCTCCTCAGCCCCTCCCCCGCCTTATCTCTTAGAGTGAAAATCGTACTCAGAATGTTTTTTCACTAATCCCATTGAGTGGGAAGTCTTTAGATATGTAAGTCTCCTAAAGTGCAAAAAAATTACGACGTTTTGATTTTAACCCTCCAAGTACGAGGTATTTCTTTTGAAAGTCGTTATCAAAGCACCCCCCCCCCCCCCTCTAAATTTTAAACTATCAATGCAAAATATAAGAAAAAATTCAAACAAATAATTTAGCTCGTGAATTATACATAATTGCCCAAAATAAGACTACAACAGCTATTTGTAACGTCAATAGTCAATACTATGGTATCAAAGTTGGCCCTAGCCTTCAATCTCGAGTATTATGGAGAAACTTACGCCAGGCAGGAATGGATAGCAAGGAAAAAACAAATACCGGATTAAAGCCGGATGAACTCAACTACTTTTCACATATCGACAAGCTTCAATATCAACAACTTCAGCTTTTCAAAGCACTACTCTTTCTTAGGAGTCAATTAAATCACGATTTATCAAACTATTATGCGCCATATAAAATAAATTCTTGCTTGATGTCTTCCCCCTACTCGAAAATTTAGGAACCGTTCTGCCAATTTCGAAAAAAACATAATCTTGTGTTGCCATCTGATTTTCGAACAATTTGCATCTTATATTTTTATCAAATGTATTAGAAAAGATAAACGCAGATTATGAGCTACCTCCTGAGCTACTGACGCGTTGGAAATTGTAAATTTGATATTGTTGTACTCAGCATTACTCTGCAAAAGTTTTAAGGTTTTTTTTTTAAACTCCAGTACATCTGAGATATTGCCTTGAAACAAAACTTCTTAGATCTATCTAGATCTATCTTCTGGAATACCACAGGGATCAATACTGGGCCCCTATTGTTTAGCCTCTTCATTAATGGTTAATGATTGAACTAATTGGGGTTCAAGATGTGAATATTCACATGAATGCTGCTGACGTGCAGCATTGGACTTCTTGACGCCTGTATTGCGCACATAACCGATGATCTTGAGAGAATAAATACGTGGTCTAAGATTGAGAATAGAGTATAGTGTATTTAGTTGAATCCTGAGTAGTCCCAATGTATGACTTTTTACAGTGAGATAATATTCCCTCAATCATCTTAGACGGTTTTACCCTACACATGCACACTAAAGTCACGTCCCACGGCATTACGCAGAATCAGGATATGGCATTCGCTATAGTCTGCTCTTCGGAGAATATAGATTTCGACTAGTATTTTGTTCACTAACATGTGACTTAAACTAGCAAAAACATTAATATTGCCTCATTTCACATTCGGTAGCATGATCATGTCAAGGTTGGATAGCATATGTGTTCGTAGAGCGGAGGTCGCTTTTAAAGACTGTTTGATTTGTTTACGAGCTTCGGAGAATTGACCATGTTTCGTCTTTTCTAAAAAAGTTACTCGCTTGTCCGTTGCTGGCCTACCTTAAACAAAGATTTTTAATTTATTTCTAAAATTTGCTAAAAACAGGCAATCTGTTCGTAACAGAAACGTAACTAAAGTAAAGTTGCAGGCCACATTAGATCGGCACAAGTCCTTATACGTATTGGAGTGCCTAATCAGGGTGACAATGTGGTCAATGTCAACAATAAACAACAGCGAACGCAAATGTCTACCCTGCGGTAAGCCTGCTGAAGTCCTACACTCTAGATATTGTGCCACGGAAAGATACCCGTATGTCCTGTCTTTTAAGAAAGAACAGATCCAATCTAGCAATAAAGGAGGCAAACCCAACTTTCTCAGCTTGAGCATAATTACAGAGTGAAGAAATTTATGGAATAAATTGCTTAAGTCAGCGTAGACGCAGTCGGTCTGGAGACCAAGTCGGAATGCAAGCGGGTTAGTTTTCGGCGATCTACTAGGCAGAAAGTAATGCTAATTAGACGAGATTAACCCCTTATATTGCTTCACGAACAATTTGGCTGCAGGAAAGCTTTGCGATTGGCCTACAATTTGTTATCAAGTTTTCGTGAACTGAAATTATAAAGGAGCTCTTCCATAGACTTGTTGAAGATGAGTGTCAATGAAGTGAGTAGGGCGTCAAAACAGGATTTCACCATTGCAGGAGGAACACCATCATGACGAGAGGAAAGGCTAGTTTAAGTTTCCTGATATTGTCCATAATTTCATCGTGAGATGTAAGGGGCATAACGATGGAGGCAGCTGGACGATCTTGGATATGACCAGATCTCGGAAACAGCCGTCTGACTAAATATGTATGTAGAGGTACACCCCAGGAAAGTGACATGTCTCCACTCCTCCGGCTTATGGTTATGAATGCTATGGTTATGAAGCTAGAAAGTGAAGGGGTCAAGGTTGTCGCATATGCGGACGATGTGGTAATCATAATACCGGGACTATTTTCCTCCGTTCCCAGTGAGTTAATGAAGAGGTCCATAAGAAGGGTCGGAGCCTGGGCTAGAAGTTGTAGTCTGTGTATCAATCAAGGAAAAACCGATTTAATGTTGTTCAATACTAAAACCAAGATACCGAACCTTATGCTTGTTAATGGAGAAACATTTGCGCTATCCTCCAGCACAAAGTATCTAGGTGTTATACTGTACAAAATTCTAAACTTGAAACTAAACGTGAAAGAGCGGAGCAAGAAAGCGTGCACAGCCCTCTATGTCTGTAAGAGAACCTTTGGCAGGAGCTGGGGACCTCAACCAATGATGGTCTTTGGATAAACAAAGCCGTAGTATGTCCTATACTCACGTATGGGTCATTAGTTGGGTGGCCTGTAGAAAGTCAGGGAGATATTAAAACAAAACTCAGCAGAATGCAGAGAACAGCAGATATCGGAGCCACGGGCGCTATCCGCTCTTGCCCCGCAGACCCCTTGGACGCGATTCTTAACTATCTGCTAATAGACCTGCATATTGAAAATATCGCATCTGGCAGTCAGGCCACACTAACATCCCAAATATGTTTCCAGAGAAATTACTCTTCCAACCCAGGAAGAGTGAATAGACTGTGAGATGGGAAATTCTGATATAGAAATATTTACACACAGATCAGAAATGGACTGCGCAGTCGACGCAGATATATACACCGAATCGCTGAAGGTCTTTAAGTCATACCGAATTCCAGACTACGCCAGCATCTTTCAGGCAGAGGTGCTAGCTATTCTGAAGGCGTGCAAGACCTTATCGCAGAAATCCAGAAAGCACAACGTCGCTATTTTATCGGATAGTGAGCCTACTATTAATGGTTTTGATTCAGCTGTTATTTCCTTTAAATTGGTAGAGATATGCTTAGAGAAACTAACCCGCCTGAGCAACTGGTTCATCATCAGCTTGATTTGGGTCACAGGACACAGAAACATCAAGGGGAATGACAGAACTGATGAGCTAGCTAGGCGCGGTTATGGTCTTCTTGGCTTCCATGCGAAGTTGGTGCTCATTCCGCTATCAACGGCAGACTTCTGATTGGAGAGATTTGGTCGACTTATGATATAAGAAGAACTAGAGAACTCCTAACTAGGACGCTAGGACGACGGCGGTGTGCATGGGGCATTGGGCAATCGGAGACCATGCCGCAAGGCTTGGGATCCAGTTAAGGCACATTATCGCAGCTGCAGGAATGAGGGGTAGAAAGAAAGTATTTTTCACTTCCTTTTGAACAATTCCTGTCAATCCATTTGTGGCAGAAAATATATTTTGTTTAATTTTTGTTTTAATCGAATTAACCCTTCTAACTCAGAAGGCGCACTTTACAGGCAGAAGCCCGGAATCAATTAACCTACCCACCAGAATATAACAAAATATTGAGGCGAATGAGGCTCCCATACCAGCATACAAAAACAAACATATTAGTACTCAGAAGCACAAAACACACCCAAACAAAACAATCAGTGGTGCAACAGGCAATAGAGATCGCTTGAGCCAAGCGAATACAATACATACACAAACTAACATAAAAAAAAACCTTACAAAAGCCTTACCAATACGAGTGAGTGCAATAGGATGGCTACAAGTTGTAGAGGCTACTCCTTAATGTAACCTTGTCCACGTTAGTGCTAAAACATCACCAACATCATTAGCAAACCTACACATGCGGTTAACTGGCTCAAACATATCGTACTTAGCGCGCGAGTAAGCTATCCGCAAGCTAGAACCGTTTCGAAGGGAATAGGACACTTCTCTAGGTAAAATTTTGGAAAAAAGGTCCTCACTGTCAATCCTACCCTGCATAAGCTGGTGTAGAACAATTATATCAGCAGCTCAACGACGCTTCTCGAGAGTACCAAGTTGTAGCAGCCCAAATCGCTCTTCATATGGAGGCAGAATAAGAGGGTCACTCCAGGGCAAAGCACGAAGAGCCGATCTCACAAATATACGCTGCACGGATTCAATAATGTGAGATCTGTAAAACGGAGACCAAACCGGACTAGCATACTCCAGCAGTGGTCTAACAAGGGATGTATACAGATGAAGTCTTATGTGAGGGCTAGGAAATTTCCTGGATCAACGAAGTATAAATCCCAGCATAGAGTTGGCTCTGGAAGCGATATTATTAATGTGGGGATTAAGTTAAGTTGTCTATCTACAGTAGTTGCGGGACCTCTAGAAAGACATAACATGACATTTCCCAATGTTTAATTTAAAATTATTATTGCTACATCAGCTATAAAATATGTGTAGGTCCGACTGCAAGACCACGCAATCCCCAAAAGATTTAATTGGGAGGCAAATCTTGATATCGTCCGCATAAATAAGAATTTACCTTCTTTGAAGCAAATAAGAAATATCATCAATTGATAAGATGAATAGCAAAGGACCAAGATGACTAACCTGGGGGACGCCAGAAGGAGCCACAAAAGCATTGGAGAGCACGCTCCGAAAAAGCGCTCTATAAGTCCTATTAGATAAATACGACTTAATCCATGCCATGAGTGGGGGCGGGAAACCCAACCTGGCCAATTTGAAAACGGTAATAGAGACAGCTTATCAAAGGCCTTACTAAAATCAGTATGTATGCAGTCAGTTTGGCAGCCATCTAAAAATCCACCCACATTGCCAGCAACAAACTCCAATAAGTTGGATACCTTGGACCTACCCTGAAAGAACCCATGCTGCCGGCTACCGGCCCCTACACTCCATGGACAATTGAGATTTGATCATCTGTTCGAAGAGTTTTGGAATGCAAAACAATTTAGCAATTGGTCTGTAGTTAGCAATCTCTCTCCTATTGCCACTCTTAAAAACGGGGACTAAAAATGATGTCTTCCAGAGTGTAGGGAAACGGCCCAAAAAATTAAGTAAAAGTAAGGGACGTGATAACGCCGAAGAACACTTCTTTAAGACAACAGCAGGAACCCCGTCAGGACCATAAGAAAAGTCACCCGGAAGATCTGCAATGTGTTTAGACAAGATTTCCTCTGTGATAGATGGAATAGCTACTATCTGGATAAAAATCGGATGAGTCAGATGCGCCCCTCAAATATTCAGCAAATAAATTACAAATAATCTTAGAATCATTACTGGAACTTAACCCGAATTCCATAGTCGATGGATAGTTATTTACCCCTCTCCTCATATTGACATAATCTAAAAATGCACGGGGGTCAGACAATACGCTGAATCTCAGGTTCTGAAGGTATTCTTCATATAATGAACGAAATGTTCGTGGCAAAAAATAAATTCACGCCTAGAGTCAACACTGTAGGTACTTTTTCCTATTCCTGAGAGTTTTTAATTCTCTATTAAACCAGGGGGGAGCGGATTCTCTACTTCTAACCCGGACATAGGGAACAAACCTCCCGAAAGCTTCTTACAAAACTTCGTAGAAACCAGATACGTTCCTGTCGATATCGTCACTAGACAGACAAGTAAGGAAGTCAAAATTCGTAAGATATTCATTGAGAGCCTCAAAATCGGCCATTCTTAAGTTAAAACTATATTCACATTCGAGATTATCGACACGCACGTCCGAGAAACAATGAAAAGTGACAGGCAGTGCAGGGTGAAACATATCAAGGTTCATCAAGAGAATGAGACCGGGTTCAACAAAAGTGAGCATAGAGTTCATAGAGAACACTAAATCAAGCTGTCTTCCCATACTCACATTGCTCATTTGGCACAGTACAATGCTAGCCAGGGGTGTCGAGGAACAGTGAGTGTCCCTCAGTCAAGTTATGTGGAAGGTAGTTATCGTCATCATCATTCTGTACCCATTGCACGTTGGGCAAGTTGAAGTCCCCAACAAGGATAATTTCGTCTTTAGAACCCAACTGGTCATGGATATAGTCGATATGCTGAATTAGAATATCATACCATTATTATCAACGACATTACCCATATAACAACAAATTAAAAAGAGGTTGCCCACATCAAGTGAAATTTTTACTGAGACTTGTTCCAGATCAAGTTGATCAGAAAAAGAAGGAGGGTCCACAAAATTAGTATTTAGAAAATTCCTACCTGCAATAAGAACCCCACCTCCTCGTGCAGACGAAACAGCATGCCTATCCCCACGGAAAACTTGAAAAGAGTCATTAAACAGCTCGGCATCCAAAATACCTTGATTTGATTTAATGGGAACTAGAGGTTGGCAAGTAGAGAGATCATAGATGATACTCTTTAACAGATTTTGGTAAAACTTATACAAAAAAATTCAATTGGAATTACAAATAAAAAATTAATAATTTATAATCACTTGTACCTAATTGAATTTGTAATTATTTTCAATTGAATTATTTGGTAAGTGGAAAAATTGATTCCACTAAAAGTAATTGCAGAAAAAGCGCTTTAACAGGTATTTAATTACATAGAATAGTTTTAATTACAATGTTATTGTTTTCAAAATCATTTTTTATTAGCTTTCAAAGCTTTTTGCGGAGTAGTCGACATTACCAGCGGAAAAAAATCTTTCGACGGAACTATATGATATATAATGCAAATATGTCTTAAATACGCTTACGTATTTGGCCATTGAATTCTTCCTTTGTTTGTTATTTAATAAGAACTGTATTTTTCCGGAATTTTATCTGCCCTCGGAACAAAAACTCAGTGATCGCTAATATGCAAGCCATATTGAAAGCCAATAATTAGTTTTGTAAATTGGTACCATACATTTTATTAATTTTGTAATTTTATTTATTTTTTCAATTTATTTGCCGTAAGAGTGCTGCCAAAAAATCTTAGAAAGACAAGAAAAGCTTATAAAAGCACAGACAAAATCTATGTATAATCAAAATATTGTTACGTAAATGGGGCTCTTCGGGCTCGACGGATTAATTAAGACAATTATTTTTAACCACAAATGTTCCCAAGTTTATTCACTTCACTTAATTAGTTCGTTTAACAATTTCCTTGACAATATTACGTTCACTTTAATAATTAACACTTATCACATCACTGGTTAAAATTCAACTAACTCACTAGGCTGCTACTGAGCCCATAAGTAGTAACTTAGCTAAATTCTAGAAAGTTCAACAACTTAGTTCTAGAAATTTCCGTTATTCATTTCCACCACATCAAGTCTCCACAGGTTCGAGTCAGCCTTGACTTCATACTGCATCTGACGTCTTTCTGGCTTCCGAAATTCGGGACATGCGCATTGCACAGCTTTATTTCATTTTCATCGCGTAGCCTATGCGAGACTACAGTGCATGTTAGAATATCCATTTCGCTCAATACATCAATACATTTCCTTGAAAAGCTTCCACTACACTTCTTTCGAAGGTAATTGGAAGTACTCCAAAGTCACTTCCTATGGAAGCGCTCTAAATTTTTCTCGCTTATCTTATACCTACCTTCTTTCGAGGACCACATAGATTCTCTCGCAAATAAAGCTAACGCGTCCTTAGGTTTTATTAATCGCTGGTCAAAAGAGTTTGACGACCTTGATATCACAAAACCATTCTATTGTATTTTTTTAGGCTCATTCTTGAAGTCCTGTTTCGGTCCCCTTTTTTTGCGGAACATATTGACCGCATCGAGGCCGTCCATCGTAGATTTTTGAGATTTCCTTTTAGGGGTCTACCCTAGAACAATCCTCATATGTTGCCTCCCTATTTAGACAGACTCAAACCATTCTCGCTTGATCCTCTTGAAGACAGGCGTAACAGATCTAAGATTATTTTTGCTTTCGATTGTTTGTAGAGCACAATGAATTCTCCGGAGCTGCTGGTCTCTCTTAATATCGCTGCTCTGGCTCGCTCTCTGCGGACTCACAGCTTTTTAAAAGTTCCTTATCAATGCACTAAATATGGTATGAATGCGCCGCTGACATCGATGTCGCGTATCTTTAATTACAAGTTAGATTATATTGACTTTCATCTTTCGAAAAATCGTATAGCGGATCAGCTAAGGTTACTATTTTCTTTGTTATTGACTGTTTCACATTTTGTATTAATTTGTAGTAACCAGACATTTGATCAATCTTTAAATAAATAAATATGCCTAACTTTCATAGCACAACTTATCAATTACTGTGTACTGTTTTCAAAAATCAAAATAACTCCTTGAAAAATAAAAACTGGCAATCAATTTTCCCTGCTAATTCAACACACCATGTACGTATATTGCTCAAGAAATTGAAAATTAAATAAACTTACGAGCGTGAGCACTCTTCCAGTTTTACTCTTCATTATTGCAATTACCTGCAATTTTGCAATTGCCCCTCGGATACCTAATGATAGTTAGACGTAGATGGCTATTAAATTAATATTTTCAACAGAACTGCTATTATGTTTTTTAATGAGCTCATTAGTTGCAAAATGACACCTTTGACGGAGTTGAAACTCATTAATTTGCAGAACCGAATAAAATTGTCGATAAGAGGAACTGGGTATGGAACATGCGGTAGTGTAATTGGTAATTGTCATTACAATTATGGACATCGCCCACGTTAATTATCTTATTAAACAGAAGGTAGATAATTGGCGAATAGAGTATTTTATAGTTAAGAAAATTTATTGAAAACTCAAAGAAATAAAGTCTTCGAATTGCAGATTTAATTGTTTGTACGTTTTTGTACTTGAAGCATTTATAACAAAATTGGTTTTTATGAAACAAACCTACAACCAGGTTAATGACACAAAGATATAAGATACAATTATTGAATCATCAATCTAATATTAATCGACAAAACTGCCAACAACTTATGACAGTGAACAAGGTGTGGTCTTTGCAAGGATCTCAAGTCCAATATTCGGGAATTTAACGACCCCACTCTTATCGAATTAATCTAGCGACGAAATTTCAAAACTTAAAATAAATTACGACCTTAATCTGGTTCTGCTAGTTGTACCTGACCACTGCGATAAACCTGGCCATGCTTGAATCACTTAATTCATGAATTTGTATTCCATTCATGCCTGTGAGCCTCGTTACAGTTTCTTAAATGAGAATGATAGTTCCGGGGAAGAAATAACTTTTATGGAGTAAATTTTACCTGTCATAAGACAATTCCAGTCTGTTTTATTATGGCGTCGGATGGAAACCTACACGTCATGATGAATGATGAGAGACGGCCACGACTCACGGTCAAAGTTTACTTAGTTCGCATTACAAGAGTACGTGACTCAGGAATTTTATATAGAGTTTGGCATAGTAAGAATGCGAATATATGCCTTTATGTCCCATTATTTTGCTGGTCTGTCAGACTAAATGAATCATCAAGAAAATTGTTGTCAACAGCATATTTTCGTCATAATTGATTGAAAGTTTGTGAGTTTTTTGCTTGTAAAAATTGCTAAAACTCTTAAGATCGCAGTAGCAGTGTTTACCAACAATAAGAACCCTTTCTCATGGATCATAAAACCTTGGAACCTATCAAAAGAGCAAATCGGCGTTAACCTACGATGGCTTCTTAAGACTCCAGTCCCATTTCAAAAAGTTTTCGAATTCCATCCGTACCGGATTGTGCTAAAAATTTTGTTGGCCAGACTGCAGTTTGCAAAAAGTTGTAGGTAACTGCTGCAGCACCACCTTCGAAGTGGTGTCTTTAGCCCATGGGAACAAGAGTAACGCGAATTTCTCAAATACTTTGACCGTTGAAGGGGCAACTTTAAGTTCCCGGGATCGATTGGAATTTCACTAATTTTGTCAAAATCTGATTAATTAAATATATAACAAATTTGCGAATTAAGTAGGCACTGGCCGTGGAATACCACGGCAGGCCTGTCTGTCCTTCCATAAATTAGAGATCGACAAGGAACAGACGAAAATTCCCACGGGGCTAGGAGCCAGAGGGTTTTAGTAAGTGGAAATTTTCATAACGAGATTCTATAATTGACATCGTTCGAGATAAGATTATCGGAAATATTTGCACTTCTTATTAAGGCCGAGGTTCTTCTCTGATCCGCCAAGTTGCCGTTATTGAGCAACAGCACCAAAGTATTTCGCACCTTAACGCAAGCCAGATTTTCACACGAATCAGCTCTCAAAGGAACTTAACGAAGTATTTGCGTTTAATTGGGACGAATTTTCGCAACATTTTAAAATCAGAAATTCAGGACCTGTTTTATGTCGCAACATAATTGCGGCAAAGGGTCGAGAGAGGTGAAATCGCTTGATTCAGTTTATTAATTAATGAACCTGGAACTGTTGTTGAGAAGTTATCGCAGAAGTCAACGCTGATAGAACTGATAATGGCATCGATGTTAAGATTATCTTTTCAGAGTTAAATGTGGTCCAGAACAGTCTGATAGTAACGCATTTACTATATTGCGTTGAGTTGTTGTTGTATTGGATGAAGGAATGTAATAGGACGTTAAGAGATATTTAATTATTTGAAAAAGAAACAATTTCAGGTATCGTTTTGTAAATATATCGGTGGTAAGGTATACAAATTATGAAACTTGTAATTACTACTTTTGGTTGCAGTTGGGCGGGTTTGAATATGAATTTTATTGTGATATATGTTTCCAAATTTTAATAAAAAAAATAGGCGTTTCGTTGAGGATATGACACCGCTGTAGTATGAAATTAAATGTTCTAGGAAACCTTGTTAACTGTAGCAATTTAAGAATATCCCAGGGTAAGCTAAAAACGTTTCAGAATGGAAGTCATAACAAGCGGAAATACTTCACCTTAAGATTGAATCCCGGAATGCGGAGACATGATCGTATCAACAAAGACAGTGTACGAAACGTATTGAAGAATTGGAAGCAATTTCAACCTTCCTTCTTTTGTGCTGATACAACTTTTTAAAAATCTCAGAATCCTAAGTAAGGTGGGTACAAAATTTCTTGAAGTGAAGTCCAGCGTAGATTTAACTCACCAGCTAGGTATTATAGAGGTATTAACCAACGGAAATAAATCTGTATTCTTAACTGTTCTATAAATCAGCAAGCACTTAGATTTCAATGGGTTGTGTTTCAAGGACCACATGCTTCCAAATCCTCAATTAAACGGCAAACGTAAGCATAAATGAGGCTGATTTTCTGTAATTCTCGTAACCCCCTGTGGGTCTTGGCCAGGAGAAGAACTCCACCGGATTCGAGAAAACGATTGCAAGTGGACCTAGAATTTAAATGGATTTCATACCACTGACATTTTCTGCGCAACCCCCATGGCCTATTTATCGCAATCTGTTGTACCCAGAAAGCAAAAACCGACGCCTGTCGGTGGAATTCGAACCTGAGACCTCCGGATTGGTAGGCTGACACGTTATCACTTACTCCACCGACGACTTACGATTGGCATTGTTTATATGTCTGCAAATTGGACTGCTTTATTTGGGAAAAGATGTCATTAATATATATTGAAAAAAAAGCAATGGTCGAAGGATGTATCTCTGTGGAACATTGGAGGAAAATGGAACAAAAGTGGCTAACTTACATTGAGAATCAGCCTAAAATTACTTCGAAGCTTCCTGAAAAGCAGTCAATAATTGAACATACTCAAAAGCACCAGAACTGTTAATTCATCCCTATTGCTCGAGCAATTTTATTGATTAATTTTCAAGAGAGTCGTTGTACAGCTCCTGAACGAAAATCAGATTGATATTTGTGCAGTAATCCATTCGATGTATTCGTTCTAGAAGGCTTAGGTTCGAATCCCACCGGCGGGCGGTGACCCATGGTTGTTTTCTGCTGACAACAGATAACACTTTAAAATAATGCCATTGGAAGTTGCAGAGAAAGTATAGGTAGTTCAGTATCCAGTTGTATTTTCACTTGCAATCGTTGTTTCGAATCGGATGAAGCTCTTCTCCCACCCCATGCGCCACAACGAGTTACGGGGGGGGGGGGGGGGGGGGGGGGGGTGGATTAACATGTTTTATTCAGCCCGCTAGTTTGCGCAGGAATATACATATGCCGAATTGGCCAAGGTGTCTAAGTGTTACATTCAGCTTTCCGACTACGCCAGCGTATTAAAGGCAGTGACGCTGGCTATTCTGGAAACCTGCGAGATCTTAATGCAGAAATTATCATGGGACTGACAAGGCTGACGACTTAGCTAGGCGGGTCTCTGGTCCTCTTGGCTCCCTTACGGAGTTGGTTCACATTCTCACACTTTCTATCTACGGTAGACGCCAGATGAAGAGGCCTACCAACATTCACCATATATACGAAGACGTAGCCATAAGAAAGAACTAAATAGGATTCGAGGGAAAGTTGGTGACAGTGGTGTGCATGGGTCCGTGGGTAATCGGGGAGCATGCGGCATGTCGCATCTGCAAGTATGTAATAGGGGATGAATGAAAGTCTTTTTAACTTTCTGTGATAATGTCCAGCACAGGCCGGTTAAGATATCGGCATTCCTCATTGGGGGGGGGGGGGGGGGGGGAACTAGGTAGACGTGTTATGCCACTGCATCTAAGATGGTGGCGTTTTATAGCTGATCAAGATTTCTACAACGGTGACGGCTCGACGTAAAAACTGCTGTATATTTCGCATTACGAGGACCAAATACTGCTCCGAAATTGACATCCGTATTTACACTTGTTGTCCACTGTCGGCAATCCCGGCACCCATCAGGGGATCGACGGCGTTTTTTACTTTTAACTGATCATGTAAAATATTGCCACGAAATGCACAAAATATGCACGAAATATTCACATGATCCGACTGAATTTCAAAACCAAACTGTTCCAAAACTCGCGCAACGTAAGAAATGTAATAATTTCTTAACACGGTCGTTTCCAATAAATACTGAACATTTCGTCCATATTTTCTGCAAAATTTGTGCACTTTGTGAAAATATCTTACCGCAAGGTTAATGTGGTAGTGTAAGTGATCAAAATTTGATACAGCTGTCTCGATCGGTATTTAATTGTTTTGGAGTAACATATAGTTTTCGTTTTCTCGCGAAGGCGTCCAGCAGCTAAAGAAAAGTTAACCCCTTAGTACTGCTGTTGAAAAATGACTTACCATTTATTCAATTCGTGCGGGGGGCAGAGCTAATAAATTTTTTTCCAGCTTATATTAATTGCAACAATTGGGAAGCTGATTTTGCAGATTAACGGACTTGCTTTTCGAAAGTGATATGATGAATATTGTGATTATAGGTGATTTTAATGTTAGAATTGGTGAGTTGCAAGACTTTCCAGTGGAGTTTGAAGCTGGGCCCTTGATTAATGCCTCTAGAAGATCGCAGGATACAGTAGTAAACGGTAGAGGAAAACGGTTCTTAGAATTCTGTAGTGACATGGGCTTTGTAGTATTGAATTGGCTTACGAAGGGAGACGAAAAAGGCAGGTATACTTATATAAGCGGGAGCGGTGCTTCTGTTAATGACATCGCCGCGGTGTCCTTTAATATCTGCCCATCAGTTTGTAGTCTTGAGGTGGATGATCAGGTGTTTTCAGATCACTTCCCTTTAAAATTAACTTGGAGATATGATGACACTGATCAACAGGGAATGATGTACAAACCACTGTCACGGTAGCTTAATTGGGAAAGCCAGAATTCGGAGGTGTACATGGCAAAACTGAGTCACTTCTGTAACACGGATGGATCCACTGACTCTGTTCAGGGTTTAGTGGAGATAATCAAGCACAATTCCGTGATAACCACTCCCGGTAGGTCGTTATATAAGCAAAAGTGGTTCGATAATTCTTGCTCACGTGCCAGACATCTTTCATTTAAGTGGTTAAATCTTTACCGTAAGACTGATTCAAGCTTTGCTAGAGAAAATTATTTAAAAGCCAATTAAATATTTAAGGACCTATGTAAAGTAAAAAAAAGGTCACAATAGAGATCTAATTAAAAAACTTAGGGCAGTAAATGATTCAAAGTCGTGGTGGAGCTTTGCTAGGGAGATTGGCAGTAAACAATTTATTACTGGTACTAAACACTTGGAAACATTTAGAGAACACTTTAAGCTGATGTTAAATCCCCCCTTAGCTATCATACAGTGCATTACGCGGCCCGACTTATTCAAGATAGTATACTAGATGCTAATTTTGACCTTGATGAATTACGGTCTGTTTTGGATAAGGCCCAGGACAACGGAGCTCCGGGAATTGATAGGGTGCCATATGAATTTAACAAGAATGCTCCAGATGATTTCTTAACCCGTCTTTTAGATTGCTTAAATAAAATTTATAATAACTCTAAAGTACCTGAAAACTTTGCTAAATCTGTGATTTTTCCAATACATAAAAAGGGGAACGTTAACTGTGTTGAGAATTATCGAGGAATAACTTTTATGGATGCTGTTGTTAAAATCTTTGTAAATTTGTTACACAATAGAGCTACATTGTGTACTATGCGAAGCTCAAGCAGCATCATCTTCAACTTACTAAATATTATCAAGCTCTGCCATTCTATGGGCACTAAAAAAGATTATGCATTCTTTGTTGATTTTAAATCAGCCTTCGATACAGTGAGTCGCAATTCTCTCTTCTATAAACTCTACAAATAAGGAATGTCGACTAAGTTTGTACGAATAATTCAAAGTATGTATAATAATACAGAGTCGCAAATATGGGATGGGGAGCAGCTCTCTGAAAGTTTTTCCAGTATCGCAGGGTTAAGGCAAGGTTGTGTTTTGAGCCCTTTACTATTTTCATTGTTTATAAATGAGCTTGAAGCCTCCCTAGAAACTGGAATAGTCATCGATGACATACAATTAAATGTTCTTATGTATGCTGATGACATAATTATTTTAGCAGATGAGCCGGTTAAATTGCAGAGAATTATTAACCAATTAGAGAAATATTGTGAAATGTGGAATCTTATTGTAAATCTGCAGAAATCAAAAATTATAGTTTTTCAGCGCGGAGGTGGTAGGAAAAAGAGTACGGAGAATTGGACCTATAGCAACAGGACAATTGATGTGGTTAAAGAGTATACATATCTGGTAATTGTGCTGACACCTAAACTTCATGCTCATTTTAAAAAACGGCTTGAGTCCGCTAAGGCCAGTGTCAATATAACGTGGAATACCTTTTTTACGAATAAGATAATAAAGCACTCAGACAAGCTAAAGTTGTTTGATGCTGTGTCTAAAACCATTCTTTGCTATGGTGCGCAAATGTGGGGTTATTAGCAACATGACCTTGTGGAGAAATTTCAACGATTTTTCATAAAAAAATATTTAAGTTGCCCCAGCATAGTCTAAATTACATGATAACCTTGGAAACTGGTCTACCATGCATTTATTTATATACGCTCAAACTTCACTTTGAGTATATGGCTCGTGTAATATTTAGGTTCGGTACTACTTGGCGACATGAGCTTTATAATAAACTGCACTATTTTTCAGAGCACAGATGATTTATATCTCTTTGCGACAAAAGCCTGGTAGTATAGGAGATTTTTAATAAATGAATTTAATAACTAAGTCATCCCAAATAGCGTTAAAAAAAGTGTACTCTCACTGTATGGTAGCACTCGAAACCATGCTAAACATTAAAACTCTACATATAGAGGTTGAAAGCTTGGCTATGTGTGCGACCTACAAACTAGAGGGAGCAGGTCTCCTTGGGGAAAACATAGGTAAGGGCCACACGACAATAAGGGAGATTCTTGAAGCCACACCTGAGTTGGCCATGCTAACTGATCAGATGCCGGCAAGACTGTCACCATTTCAACCACCCCTCATACGGGTGGAAAAGCGTGAGACCTGGACGCTTCCAGCTGTCCGTCCAGGGGAGCTAGTATGGTATACGGATGGATCCAAGACTGAATCAGGTGTCGGGGCAGGGGTCTGGAGCGACTCTCCTCGATTCAGTTTATCACTGGCCCTGGGAATGTATACCACGGTATTCCAGGCTGAGATCTTCGCCATACTGGCATGCACCTACGAGAACCTAAGAAGAGCCTATAAAAACAAAAGGATCTCAATCTTCTCGGATAGTCAAGCTGCAATCAAAGCAATTGCTTCATCTACCACCAGATCAAATCTAGTGTGGGAATGCCAAAGGAGCCTAGACGCACTGTGTAGAACTAATCAAGTAAGCTTGATCTGGATACCGGGACATCAGGGCTACACAGGAAATGAAAAAGCAGACGAACTTGCTAGGAAGGGGTCTAACACCCCTTTTATAGGGCCGGAGCCGATCTGTGGAATACCTCTCTGCACGGCTAAAAGGCTAATAGCAAACCGCGCAAATGAGGGACATAGGCTGTATTGGAACAGTATTGAGGGGCACGCTCACTCAAGAAGCCTTATGCCCTCACCGCCGCCGGGTAGATACAGGGAGCTCCTCAAGCTGAGCAGGTCGGCTGTTAGAACCCTGGCAGGCCTACTTACCGGACACTGTCAGCTAAGGAAGCACCTGGTGAGGATAGGCAGAGCCATCGACCCCACCTGCAGACTCTGTCTGGAGGAGGATGAGACCCCATTACATGTGCTATGTGAATGCCCTGCAGTAGCCAGGAGCAGATTTAGCCTATTCGGGAAACCAACCCTGGTACCGAGCGGGCTGAAGGACTGCCAACTGCGGGTGCTGTTGAACTTCTTCGGAGGGACCGGCTTACTATAAGGAGTTGAGAGGGTTAGCACAATAGGCCCTAGTGGCCGCGGCGCTTGAGAACCTCGCACCTCCAAATTTAATCAATCAATCAATCAATCTGCTTTCTGACATTTTCTTTAATATTTTCCCAATTCTTGTTTTCAATCGTTACATATTTAAAGCATTTAATTAATGAATAAGATCGAATTTATTTTTGTCAGACCTGACAGACGGCCTCGGTGCCATTGTCTAAGTTTATTAGAAGTTTAGATTATTCTCTCTTTTTTAGATAAGTTATCGAGATATAATCTTAAAGTAGATAGAGCTTCTAAATTAATTACTTATTTATGGATTTCTTAATTAGTTTCTAAGGTAAAGAATGTGATTAATATATGTCTGAAGTTGTTTTCATAATAAACATTATTATTATTATTACTGCTGTCGAGGAAGAGCTAAGGGAAATTAACTTTACTTTATTAGAAATGCCCATCGTATTACGAAATTATTATATTTCTTAAGTTGCTGGAGTTTTGGAACAGTCTGTTCTGAGTTTTACAAAATATTGATTGCAGTTTTGTAGTTACAACATACCTATGGCAACTGCTAATTTGCGATCAGCGAGAATTATGTCGTGAACCTTTTCAATGATTTCTTCATCAAAAACTGATGTTCTACCAATTTTGAACTCGTTGAACCAATGTCTCACGCTTGTCATAAATGATGAAGGATACTCGAAGACAGGATTGCTTCCGTTTTATTTCTTTAAACGTATTTTCATCTAAATATTTTTTTTCCATTTAATCGAAAACACCATAAACGTTTAACACTCAAATCAAACCTACCTTGAATACGTTTACAATTTTGTATGAAGTCTTTTGAAAGATGGCAGTTTACGATGAGATAGTCTTTTTCCTTCAGGGACGGTATCTGTCTTCAAAACGGGTACTCCAAGGCCCTCTTTTAACAACTTATGTATTTAAATTTCTGGCAACCTTAGAGTTAGGGAATATTACACTCTATCAGACTTGGAAGAGATCTACAAGTCGCATGTCATGCCTAAACTTGAATATAACACTGATCTTGCCAAGAGTCAACTACTGTCTACGTTAGGCAAAGCTTAAATAAAAGGATCTTTGAGACTCCCCCATGGAGTCTATGGCGCTGAATGTGCGATGAAGAACTTTAAAAACCATCAGGGATAACCTCAATTATGTATAACGCTGCAAGATATATCTTAATTCATCTTATCCTAGGTCAGCTCCGAAAAGTTGCGACATACTACAAAGTTTAAATATGTACCACCAAAACAGTCCTAATTTTAAAACGTGGCACACAAAATGCACGTGATGACGAATTAATTATAACTTTTTGTGTGTAAATTTAAAAATAACTTGGCTCATATGCGCGATGACAGAATTAACCTCTAAAAACGAGACCACACGTTGTCTTTAATGCGAAAAAACAAAAATTAATTTGATACACCTTCAAGGTATGAACAAAAAAAAAAGAAATAATTTTAAATTAAATCGCGCATAATCTCAACTAAACAAATTAACACAAGA
Organism: Leptarthrus brevirostris; assembly: GCA_964036015.1. Classification (NCBI taxonomy): domain Eukaryota; kingdom Metazoa; phylum Arthropoda; class Insecta; order Diptera; family Asilidae; genus Leptarthrus; species Leptarthrus brevirostris. The sequence goes on along the minus strand of OZ038375.1, from coordinate 25,642,498 downwards.
TTTGTGCATCGTCTCTAACTTAATCTTGACGTGGTTAATCGCGACACTCTTCTTGTTTTTAATTGATTACTGCTCTGCTCCTCACTTAATTCAATGAACCCTATATGTTCGTCGATGTCTGAGACCGGGACGATTACCATATATCTTGGCGATAATTAATTACACTTGATATATTCCTGAGCCACCTCGGGCTAAGTGTGCAACTTAAATGGCAGATTTGATTATTAATCGCAACAATTTCACACTGTTACGGTTTTAACGCGTTAACACTGCCTCAGCACTTGACTTGAGTCTCTCTCGTTGTGACAATTTGTTTCATTTAATTAGCGCAATTAAATTGAATGTGAACATAACTTATGGTGTATTAAAACGAAAAATTTTACGAAATATGGTGGTAAATTGGTTACTGCAATATGTTAACTTAACGTCGTCGGTGGAGCAAGTGATAACGTATCGCCGTACCAATCGGGAGGTTCTAGGTTCAAATCCCACCGACGGTGACCCATGGTGACATGGTCTGCTGACAACGGGTTACGTTAAAAAGGCCATGGGGCGAAAATGTTAAGTGGTTCGAAATACGCTTTAAATTGTAGGTCCACTTGCAACCGTTGTCTCGAATCGGGTGAAGTTCTTCTCCCGCCCCATACCCCACAAGGGGTTACGGGAACTAGATAGATGTGATCACAAAGTTGTTTTGTTAAATAATCGCATGCTTGTTTTAAAGAATTCTTCTATTACAAACCAGGGGCGCTTATTTCGCTAAGTTTGTGTAGTAAATAACAAATCTCAAATAGATCAGATTTACTCGTTCTTGTCCTGTGCCCTTATTCTCCTCCAAAAACCGAGAACAAAAAATACAGCTTATATATATCATAAGAACGCAGTTACTTAATAATAGGAGCGCCTCTGGTTGTAACCTCAAGAATTGTTTAAAGCGAAGAGAACAAACTGGTACCTTTCAGTTAACATAACAAATTTATTTTTTGTAGGTTTACTGGAATAAGGAGCATAACAGAAAACAGTTTTTGTATTAGTTGGCTGATTTTTTAGTAGATATCTTTCTCCGCGGTGACTTAGATTTATCGAATCTGATTCCTCCTAATCCCTATCAATAATTAAATTTTCGATCTCCGAGAAAAAATAATTGAGTTGGTATATTAACGCCCAAAGCAAGTACTAACGTTAATATTTAAAAAAATATATACACGCCCGTGAAGATCACGCACAGCGAACAAATACGCCTGGTAGTATTATAAACTCTCCCGCTACTGTCCCAAAATATGATATATATACGCGCAACACGGGTATGCACGCTCCCGCTACAGGCACAAATACCTATAAATACGTTCGCCTAAAATGCACGATTCTGTTACTACGTTCTGGCTTTAACACATTCTAGTCTGGTAATTCATCGCGTGGGTTAAGTAAAATCTCACCCGTATAGACGCGTGGGCACCATGTGGATCATTCGCCACCTGATATTAAAATTATTCTCAAAAGCCGATGACTAGCAATGTGAATCATGACAAGGATAATGATAACAGTTACCTAAAATTTGTTGTTTTTTTTCTTATGGATTTTCCCATTTGCAGATTATTGACGCGAGGTAAATAAGACTCAACTGCACAAACGTTGGACGCTACTGCGGAGATAATTTTGTTATTTTAGACGTCGCTCGGGCTGGATTGAGTTAATCTGCCAAAAAAATGTATTGTTTTCATTTTAAATTTTAGTCTTTCAGACATATCTTACCTTCTTTAAGTTCCATTCAGGCGTTTTGACGCTATGCGTGCCTAATTTAAGCCTAGGAATGGGCTAGGGATGGGGGATCGAACTGAGAAAATCGATTCAGTACGGATCGATCTGTAATTTTTTTCCGATTTCGTAGCTCGATTAATCGCCTTAAAAAGATCGATATTCGTAGATCGAACAGATCGATGCAGTTTATTTTGACATTTCAATTTATTTCAACATTTTGAAATTACAAGTAATTAGAACTGTTTTTATATATAAAAAATAAAGGGTCATTAGTATACCAATTTATTAAATAATAGAAAACAGCATTTGTAGCTTACAAATCTTGATTAAGCAGCAGTGGGTATTTCACTAATGTTGCTTATTTAATCGAAAAAGTAAAAGAGCAGCACAACTTTTGTGTCGCGCATTTGCAAGCGCAAACATTTTTTTACTAATAGCACAACATGTCCCAGAAACATTCCAGGAATATTTTCAAAAACCGTCCCCAAAGCATTTTTATGTCTGATTTCAGAAGCGATTCCAGGACATTTTATGAGTATGTACGAAGAACACAAATTTTATTTATTTAAAGAATTTCCTACCTAAAGTGCAATAAAATAATAAGGCAGTCAGGGATTTCTCAGGATGCGGTTTATCTAATCCTGTGTCTACCTTGCCAAGTTGCACCTTTTTGGATAGGTAATAAGATGAGCAATTCAATAAAAAACGGGTATACTAATTACAGGAATTTCGGAGAAAATTTGGGAAAATGCTGAATTTTAGGTAATTGCAAACCATTCTTTTCGCTTTTGGTATTGACTGTACCTGCAATGGTAGTTGTTAGATCAACATTGGTGACAATTTTCGAAAGGTCATTGAGATAGTAGTCTTTTAGTGTGTATGTGCATACCATGAAAAACTGAAATTTATAAATCACCTTATAACACCCCAACGGTTGAGATTGCCCACCTCCCTGCCATACAATTTTTTGTTTGACTAGGTGAGATCTATCACCCCACTCATTTTGTCACGTCAGAACTGAAACTCCCTGTATTTTGGGGAGGTTTTTCGAAAATATTCTGGGAATGTTTTATTCTTTCATTTTAAACGGAAAACACTGCGAGTAAAAGTTGATAGTTCAACGTCATCTTCCTCCCAACGTCAACGTTAAATTCAAACAAGTGTTTCAAACACTACCACAAATCCACTGACATACTATATAAAAATAATAATTGTGGAAGATGTGGTTTGAACAGTCTGCTACTTTGTTTTGAAAATGATTCTTGAAGGTCTGAAAGGTGACCCCAATAGTTGTTATAATTCTATCCAATCCCAGCAGAAAATCAGTCACCGTCGATAGTCGGTGGAAAGTGTACCCTTATTTCCCCTTTTCGACAATTACATAAGGGGAGAGAGAAACATGACTACCTCTCAGTTGAAAATTTCAAAATGAACGCAGTTTTGGTAATAATTATAAATTCTTCGACTTTTTAATTTATTGTAGAAAGGTTTTTCTACACCACTCACCACTGCTTAAATATCTAAATTCATATTATTTTAAAAATTTTAAATCTGTCTACGTGTGTTCCACGTGAGTTTTTTACTAGGATTATACCTGGTAGCATATATACTTGTCTATTCTACTAGTTATACTCCACTTAGAGTTGATCTGGCAATTCCGCGTAAACTGATATGTATACAAAATTCAACTTACTTTCGAAGCAATTTCACGTCGAATCGTGTACTCCACGTGATTTTTTTTTTACTGGAATTGAGTTCGCAGCAAAAAACAAGTTGTATAAAAACTTAAAAACGCACATTCGAATATCATTTATTTTAGATTTTTCTTTAATAACATATTGCTTTCTGATTGTGGAATCACCAAACCAGAAATAAAACATAGCAAGCCACCGGTGACAAAATCATGCAGTAGTCACTAAACTACTCAGTTAACACTAAAATATTATAGCGATCACATTCATATAACATTTTTTTACATTAGTCGGATAATTACACAAATTAAAGATAAAATGCAAAAAAAAAATCACGAGTGAGCTTGTTTACTTTTTAGCACGTATTAAATAGATCGAAATCGGAAATAAAACAATCGATTCCAGCTGAATCGGTACCGCGTAAGATCGATTCAAAAATCGGCAGATCGAAGGATTAATGATCGATCTCTCGAGATCGAATCGAAGATCGCCCATCCCTAGAATGGGCTAGTCTTATTTTTACTCGAGTTATTATTGAAATAATAAATATTATAAGAGTTTATGACTTTTAATTTTTGTTTTATTTCTAAAATATTAGACCTAGTTCAAGGTAGATGTAGGTCTAAACTTTTGAGCACAACGCTTCATTTGTATTTTTCAGTTTCAACATTATTATCGACATGAGTTTCGTCTGCCCGCATACCCTGCGCCCATTCCCCGTGTTTAATTATTTCATTACAAACTCCGGGCAAGTTTCCATCGCGAGGTGTTAATCCCCCACCTCCTCGCAGCAATTAGCGATATTTTCCCCTGTCTAAGGTAAGTTATTAATAGACGAAGAGATAATTCCAGGAAAAAATACGGTCCCACTAACCGTAATTGCATTTTATATAACACATTTTGCCAAAATTTAAGCATCCACGCTATAAAATTTACAATCCTTCACAAACCAACAGAACACGAAAATTTACGTAACTCTTATCTGGTAAATTTTACGGTTCTTCACCGTAATTTACTGCTAATGATGAATTTAGGTAAAATCAAACAAACTTATAATCGATTTCTTCTTCATATAAGACTTAGTTTTGTGTGTTTCTGAATTTTAATTGAACTTAGTTTTCTATATTTCTTAATGTCGATGTACATATTAATGACTAATTAAATTTCAATCAATTTGTTAATTATTGCAAGTGTCAAGTGTCTTTAAATCTCTTTGAAGTAAATTGTCTAACGTGAAGATTAGCTTAGCGATGAAGATCTTGGAGCGTGCTGTTGAGGACTAGAGTTCGAATCTCAAACTGTGTACATTTTTTTAAATTCGTTTTTCTGATGCTAAAGGTGGAGTAAATTAATTATTTTTAAGCCTTTTGATCTATGATTGGAATATCCTTTGAAACCGCGCAGATACTCGGGGTTTATTGTATAGAAAATTTTACGGTACTGTTTCGTAAAAATTAAGGTGTAATAATAATTTATCGGCTCTGTACTATAGATTACATTATCTTTGATTGTACAAAAGTGCATTGGTAATGAGATTCAACAAATAAAAAATGTTATTGAAATTTATATCAAAAGAAAGATATGAGCAAAGCAAATTAATAAATTAATCTATTGAATTTATTATGTAAGGTTCCAAATCTCGAGGTAAAATGGAGTATGCGAATATTTACTTGCCTATTGGATGTCAAGAACACTAATTTATTATATAAATATTCGGGATGTCTTTGGCAAATTTATTTATGGCATTGCCTGAAATCAAGATGTGTCTCTAAGAAGTGGCCCAATAGTGAAGAAACAAAAGCAGAGATGTGAGCATTTCGGGATAAGCAGAAAATGAAGCAGTTAGTGTCATTATAAGAAAACATTTAGCATATCACGAAAAATATAATAAAACTTTGGATACATTGTGTTGCCATAGATAAAGTGTGGTATGATAAGAGATTTAGCTAAGTTTATACACATCTCTTGGGACAACAGTTTCGCGTTAAGCCATAGTTGTCTCAAAACACAACAAGTTTTTTCCCCTTGAAATCTTAATGTAGTCACAACAACTTAGCATGAAGTTGATTATAACCCAAACTCTTTACATAGTCAACATATTCCAAGATGCAGTTATTTAGAGTAATCGGTGGTAAAGTATTTTTATCTAATTTGCTTCTGTAAATTGCTATTCACGTAGATTTGCCCGGAGTCAGTGTCAAGCTAATTAATTCGTTCATCATTCAAACAGCTTATACAATCTTTCATTAGACCAATTTTCCTAAAACATGAATGGATGATGTTCTATAAGGTCGTAAAGGTAAAATCTAAACAGGAGGGGTCCAAGTATCGATCCCTGTGGTACACCACTTTCAATATGCAAAGGAGTAGACAGTCTGTTATTAACTTTCATAAACTGCGTAGGACTCGATAGGCAGTTTCTGAATTAAATTCGACAGATTTACCGAAAGCTTTATTGAAATCGAGCAAGAGCAATACGGTATACTGGTCGCTGTCCAAGGCTTCATAAATCTTCGATATCTTTTAGTAGTATTGTTTCACAGCTGTGATGATGTCTAAAACAAGATTGCCATGTACTAAACAGCCGATTTGCTGTTTAATATTTGTTCAGAAATTTTTTTCCACTAATTTTGCTAGAAAACATAACAAGACGGTCAGTAGACTGCAAAACAATCGTTTATTTAGGAATGAGAATGATCAAAGCTTTATTGCATTGCATAGGGAATTGATACTTGGTAAGGCAATAATTGAATATATGGAGTAGATTTGTGGTAATAGCTGCAGCTAGTATTTTGAGGAATTTAGGAGACAAGTTATCAGGTGCTGTAGCATTCAATTTTATAGATAGAAGAACTGAGGTTCGTTTGCAACGATGCAACGAAAAGCAAAGCTATGAGCACCATAATCCATGCTGCGCGCATTGACCTAGCCGCACACTACATATGCACTAGAAAGCTTTTTTGCTTATGACGTAACCTAATCCCACGGCTCTGTCCGGAAGGGAATTAGGGTAGGTAGGTGAGGGAATGAGGGAACTTGAATGTCTTGTTTTTTGAATTTCTGAGAGCTAGAAAACGGAGTGGATTTGTTTTTTAAATTTATTTTCAAAACTCACTAGGAGACAGAGGCCCGAACCATGGCGTTGTGGCCGTGCCACTCAACGAATTGATCCAACGCTGTTAAGAACTCCTGGATCTGTATCGACGAGTGTTGTCTGAAAAGTTTCCGACCCAACAAAGATACAAGATATTTTTTGTTCAAATTTATTGTTTTTTTTTATACGATGTGGCCAAATCTTAGGGGACAACCCTTTGATGCGTTAGCATGGTTTTGGCCGGAAGGGAATTAGGGTAAGGGAAGTGAGGAAACTTGAGTCTTGTTTTTGCATTGCTGCGAGCTAGACAACAGCCCAGAGACGGAGTGGATTATTTTAATTTCTTAATAAAAGCTCACGGGGTCATCTGGTCTTGCTGCTCAACGTATTGATCCAACTCCGTCTCTATTGTTATTTTTCTACATAGTCTCCTTGTAAGTCTAAATACTTCTCTCAGCGATGCTCCCATTTCTTCAATTCGTCCAAATATTAATCCGCGTCTTTCTCTTCAAAATAGTTGTTCACAGAGGTGATGTGCCCCTCATTTACTAAAATCTCTGTCCTCCGAGCGCAGCTTTTAGCTTAGGAAACAAAAAACCGTCATGAGTAAGGATTGTAATCAAACAGTTCACACCGTAATTCGTGGATTTTCGACATGGTAACCGCTGAGGTGTGAGGCGGCGTATTGTCTTGTTGAAACAAAAACTTTTTGTTTTGCAAATTTGGCCATTTTTCCGCAATTGCTGCCTTGAGCTTGTCAAGGAATGATACGTAGTAAGCTCCTGTAGTAGTTTTTTTTTAAGGTAATAGGTTAAGATAACTCCATGACTATCCCAGAAAACAATCTCAGCTGAAGGAGCCGCTGATGCATCGATCCAAAGTGGGTCTTGGTTTTCGACACTAGAGGACACCAATGTTCTTATTTAGTAGACAGTACGTATATCTCGCTACACCCCACATTTGTGACCCATAATTATTTTCTAGCTTTAAGCACGTCATCTAATCTAATGTTAAATAATACCGTTTAAATTATATTTTTTTATCTATTTTTTATTTCTGATATAAGAAAGCTGAGTTGTTTAACAAGTTTCTTTTCAGGTAGTTCAAATGCGTCCGCTGAAACAACTGATCAAGTTTTGTTTCTACGCATTTCTTCTGCTCTCCCTATGATGTTTGGCTTACTTATTTCTGTTTTATCAGCATTGTAACTGATTTGAGATCTTGCAGAGGCACTTCTTGTGTTGATATGTTGGATTTCTAACAACTTTTGCAACTGATTTTGCGCTCTTGCTTTTAGTCATTGTCCCAAATAATTATTTATAATAAATTGGATTAGATACATATTGATTGCTAAAACAAATTATTAACTCTGAAAAATTGCGTAAACTAACAAGCTCACGTCTACTTGCTTATAACTTTAATAAGCAAAGAGATAAAAACGATAATTAATAAAAATTTACGATATAAAAACTTTATAAAATATGACAACAAGTTATTTTATCAAAGTTTAAATATTTGAATTAATTTTTTGTAGGGCAAACTATTCGACCTAACATTTGCAGCACGATTTTAGTTGAGAACCGTAACTTTTACTGGAATTATTGTATAAAAATTTCAGAACATCTCCGTGTAGAATCGGTTCAGTCCATCAAAATAAAACCCTTTTTTTCGTCAGATAAAACGACTCGTTTTCACTTATTTTTCCACGTCATATGAGTCCTGGCAAAGTTTAGTTCTTTTTTCAATTTTCGATTCTGCAAATCCGATGTTGCACAAGTCATATTTCCTACAGTCCTTACGTGTGCTGAAATGCATACTCTCGGTGATAGATTGCATTGACACAGTACTGACGGAATTTAATTCATTTTTTACAATAAGTCAACCTGATGAGTCCATGATGCAGGATCTATGTTTTGCGGGTCAGTCCCTTCTTATCTCTATATCAAGAAAGTTATTTAAAACCCACCCGAATAAAAATAACACTCCCACATATCTAGCCTTAAATAGGAATGAACAGCGTCAAAATGCCTGAACGGCATTTAAATGAGGCACGGTACGCCTGAATAAAAATTATACTTTCCCAAATGCTAGCCGGCTGCAGTGATGTATCAATAAAACACGCACGAAATAGTCCAAATCAAGCAGGGTACGCTCACATTATTTGTAAACTAACATTTAAAATGAAAAGAATAAAATTCTTTTCGTAGATTAACTCATTCGAGACCGACTGACATCTGAAATAACAAAATTATCCCCGAAGTAGCGGGCAATGTTAGTGCAGCTCCACAAAAAAAAATTGAAAAAATTAATAATGAGGTCTGACTATGTTTACTACATGTTTTCGAGGTCGCTGAATCCGAATCCGAAGTCCGTTTAACCCCATCACATCAGTATTTCCCATTCGTTATGTACGTCGAACTGCCTATCTAGCCATAACTTCGGAAATGAGGAGCGTATTGTGACCTTTGCCGCTTTTATTTTGAGGTTATGCGGTTTAGGTGTTGAGGGGTTGGGGGTTAAGGGCTTAGGGTTTTTGGGTTTTTGGCATGATGGTTCCATGGGGTTTTAAATTCAAGGGGTAATAAGGGTTATTGGTCTTAATTTTGAGGTTATGGAAAATCCTGATGTGATGGGGTTAAACGGACCTCGGATTCGGATTCAGCGACCTCGAAAACATATAGTAAACATAGTCAGACCTCATTATTAATTTTTTCAATTTTTTTTTGGAGCTGTATTATAATTGAAACTGGAAAATTTATAAGAACAAAAATAACAAATTTCATCTTGTGAGTCGTCGGCTATTGAGAATAATTTTAATAGCAGGAGGCCGATGGCGCATCTATACGGGTGAGATTTTACATAGCGAGTCACCAGTCTGGAATATGTTAAAGCGGACGCATTTCTAGTGGGAGCGTGCATAGCATACCCGTGTGGAGAGTGAGTTTTTCAATTTTTGGGCGCATAGCGGGAGCGTGCACAATACTACCGGGCGCATTTGTTTGCTATGCGTGCTCGCAACGCAATTACTCTTAGTGATCCGTTAGGCAATTTTTATTGTTAGACTCAAGGTTTGAAATTTGGCGTCTTATCCGTTTTCTCGCAATAGACTAGTTTTTTATTTTCTTTGTTTACCAAATTTTTATTATACATCCAAAACACTTGTTGTTTTTTTGTGAAGCGAAAACAAGAGAGATAAGAATGTATTTTTCCTATTTTTTATTTTATTTTTAAAACTGAATGATAAATAAATGCAGACAAAACAATTCCCTAAAATATTACAGGCCAAAAATTTTTTTTTCTTATTTTCCCTACAGTGCATTCAAAATTATTAAGTTGTCAGTACTGTAAAAGTTGCACCAACTTTAAAATTTCGCAAAATCGAAGTTGACGTTGAATTTGCTGCTATTGCAACTGCATTTATTGTGGCAACACGAAGTTCAACAAATATGAATGTATGTTGAAGTTGAAGTTACTGCAGTTACTAAAGTTGGACAATTTTTATTTGATTATCCTCGTAATTCGTTATCTATGGATATCTTCTGAATTTACATATATTTTCAATTTCAACTACTTTTATATACCTTTTAAAAATTTATTCTTCTTTAAACTTAATCTGCGAAACCTACAACTCCATATTTATGTTAATCGAATCCTGTTAAAATTTATTTTTATTTTATTTAATTAAGCTTAATACAAGCTATAACATAATAATAATACTAATACTACAAGCTATACTAGATGATAAATGATTTAATTATAAATAAATTGAAAAAGCTACAATATGAGCTCTCATTAAGGAACAAGATGTAAATCGGGAGAATATCTTAAATCTTTTGTATTTCTTTCAATAATTTCATCTCGTAAAAATTTCCAATTCATTAAATTTAATCTTAATTTAAAATATTTAGCATAGCACAATATATTTTGATATTAAAACTCTCCCAGCGAGAAAGAAGAAAACGAACCGTTCGCAGAATAAATTTCGTCAGAGAATTCAAGGAATTTTCCAGTCCAAATGTAGCATTCTTTGCTAATTAAAACATTGCTCCCTGGTATGTTGAGACCCATGTAAAAAGGAATTACCAAATCGTTAACTGCATACCCCTTCTTTTTCATCGGTCTTAAGATACAAATAATTGTAATTCTGCCTCTTGATCTAACTATATAATATAAACGAATGTTATGTCCTCGATTTTTCACCCTTTAACTCTTCGAGATAAAATCTTTTCCCTGCGAAATTTGATAGCATCACGGTTGAGAAAAGGGTACAAAATTACAGTCGTCTAATATGACGGTGTGTGATAACAAATACAGACATACTTGAATTTAATTAATTAATTAATTTTTCAACCCTTTGATATGCTAAAATTCCTTTACAATATATCCTCGACTTGACTCTCTTTAGCAGTACCACGAGATGCTCTCCAAAGCAGTAAAATTCCTTCGGAGGTCGGGATCGATGTGGATTTTCTGCTGTTGTTGCTGGAAGATATCCCGAAGATAAGAGTATTCCTGCCTGCTGGCTATGCACATCAGACAAGTATGAGTGCGTAATATTAGTCAAGAAAAAGTTAGAAAAGTTTCAGAGGGATTCTGCGAACCGTAGCATTATCTTAGAAATAAGATCCTCTGTGGCAATATCCTCAAGTTAAGCGAACTGACTGGAATCTGCCACCCGATTAGATAGTTGCAGCCAATTATGCCTGGCATGATCTAGTCTCGTAGTTGTAATATATTTTACTCGGCGGATGATAGGAATTTCTGAAATTCCTTCCAAGCTGCTGGGTAGTTAGCACTGAGATGGTTCTATTGCAAGTAGAGATTCTTATAGGAAATTCTTAACATCCTTGGAGTAGAGCTCATGAGACGTTGGTCTCGACGTTGGTAGCACTCCAGATTATTTCTGTAGAAATTCACGTTCAACATTAACCACGTCAGGCATTTAATCTGTTGCGGAAGCTCAACCAACATGAGGGAATCAATTATTTCGTAACAAAACTAAACCACGTTTTGAAGTAACGTCTTTTACTATAGTGAAAGCGGTGAGGAAGTTGCGCATACATTACCAGATAATTGCATTACTTGAAAAGTGGTAGACTGGCAATTATGTGGACTCATATTTTCTACGGAGACAGAAAAGTTTCTTATTTTGTAAACAAATACAAGCATTTGTTATAACTAAGTAACCTCTACCGCCCTGTGAAGAGTGCAGCGAAGTATTCTGTTCCTGTGGCAAGTACCCTTCATATTTTGGTCTTACCAGGATACTAAAAACTGGAAACAAATTAGTGTGAGTATAGGCTTTCTCTGAGTTTAGAAAATATTCCAAGAGACTTTTCCAAATGAACATTTCTGTAAGAGACACCGACGTATCAATACTTGTTTCGGAGGAGAGACTACCACCATTGGACCGACGAATACCTCTAAATCTTAACCTAAAGAATCACCAGCTCATACTGCCATCAAACCTCAGAGAAGTTTGGAGGACGTCGGTAAGGTCCTAGCGATTGAAAGAATTTCAGGAGGAATTATTTAAGGTGGATCCCAATACTGCGGCTGGTATTATCATTTATGAATGTTGGGAAACTGAGACCTATCCCACGGTATGGAAAAAGCACACTTGTGAGAACGGTTACCTGAGAAATTGTAGTAATTGGTGTGTTATTTGTCTTTTAATTGCAATCTACAAGGTTATGGCAAAAGTCTTCTTAATGTGAATAAAGCATATGTTTTTGCAGCAACTAGAGCTATGTAGGTTAATTGTCCGAAGCTCTGAGTACATACGGTCGCATCAATGCTTCTAAAATCAAACTTTTCAACTCGAACTCTGAGAGACAAGATGAAATTTATCTTTAAGAGCACACAATACACCATAATTGTGTTGCATGTTCTGTCAAAATTTAAGCAGCCGCACTATAAAATTTACGATCCTTCAGGAAATTTTTAATAAGATTTATATGTAATTTTTAAGGAACAGCACCATAAAATGTAATTGAATCATAGAATTTACTGGGCGATTTATGAAAAATTGACCGCCGAATACAGAAATTTTCCCGGAATAACCGGCAAATTTTACAGTTCTGCACCGTAATTTTCACAGCTTCTTTAATCCCCTTGAAAGTGAATTGTTTAAAGTGATCATTGTCTTAGTGGTGAAGACATTGGCGCATGGCGTTGCTGTGTATTTTTTATTTCGTTTTTTCTGCTAAAGGTGAATTAATTTGATTACAGTTGAATTCTATACTCGGAATATCCTTTGAAACCGAACAATTACTCAGGGCTCATCGTTCACAAACTTTTACGATGCTGTTGTATAAAAATAAAGGTAAAAAGGTAATTTTTACAGGAATTTTCATATAAATTTCCAGAATTTTTCTCTCCGTGTAGAACATGTGGGTAAATTTTGTTACCTCAGAATTATATTAAGACCAAATGGCAGAGTTGAAGCTTATATAAGCTGAAGGCTCGCATCAACAAGGCACGAGTTGCATTTAATACTCTTGCTGAGGTATGACGCATTTGACCGAAGATCATTACCAACGAAGACCTACATAGGCTAACAAAAGGAGAAGACGAATTCTACGTCCGCGAAACACATGCAGAAGAAAGGAAAATGACTAGATTAAAAAATCGTGGCTAGAATTAAGGTCGTTAGCGTAGAGCCGGACCAGGTGGAGATTCGGTGTATTACAAGTGCTATGAGCACAAAAATTTGGGTTGGTTTGCCGTCAATTAGTAAAAATTATTTTAGCATTATTTCAATATTCTTAACGTAGGTCGAGCGATCAGTTTTACTTTATGGAGATTTATTGAGTTATGTTTGTACATATAGAGTGCCTTATAATAGAATCACCTAGATGTAACAAAAGGATGCAACACGGGGGCTAAATTTCATTGCAACTGCTTTAACTTCACCTGGATTTGAGCACAGTCAGATTAGAGGTGACTGGGAGTATTGTTTTTTTTACCCTTAAGTCGAATAAACTTCTCTAGACTCGAATGTGTAGAAGTATGAGAATCGAAGGTAAGAAAACCGAAGCATTGACTACACTTCACATACAGTTCATGGGTTTTGGTCGATTACTTCAATTTAGTTTTAGTCTAATTTTATGTAGGTTCCAGGCAACATTTTGTTTTGATTTCTTATGTTTTTTGTTTTTATATAACATACATATGTATATTCCGTCTAACTATATTTCTTTCATCTACGAGCGAATCAATATATGAATCGATAGCCTGATTAGGATTATTCATTTTTGGCGTGATCTTCTACTGATAAGTGCTTTCAACATACTTAATATTTGTTAAGAATTTTTCCTTTTAAAACGTTTTTCTTTGTTTTATTTTAAAACTCAACGAAGATAAAAGCTGCTGATATAGTCTGGTATGCGGTCATACTAGTCAAACAGTGGGCCTGCACCCACTTTTTTTTAAATGAATAGAATGCGAGTTACTTCTGAGTCCCGCAAAATAAATATCGGTGTAACACAGGGTTCAGATTATTCACCGACTTGATTTTGCCATGATTCTCGCTTTGAGTATGTTTAGATTTAAAGCTCAATGTTTGATTTGAAGTGAATGGGAATTTGTTTATGTGATACAATTCATAATTCTTAAAATCGGGAAGTACTGATAATTAGTGATTATTAAACCGTTTGAAACACCACAACAAAAGGGAAGAGGCTCTGAAAATTTTTGTTAACATTCACTTTTTAAGTCACCTTTTAGTCAGAAAGCTCCGACATAGTTAAATAGCAGAAGAAGCGTAAACGAGGATGTTGGAGAAGTCTCCAACCAATATATTTAGATATATTATGATCGCCAAAGCCGCACTATCATTGGATATTTTCAAAAGACTTTCTTTACACCTGCGACTAAAAGTGTTTTTACAATAGTCATTCATACTCTGAATATTTACTCATTTGTAAGCTTTTCCAAACCTTGGACAAGAATCCTAAGAAACTTAGAACAAGGTAGCCATTAACATGATAATGGCAATTTTGTGGTTTTCCAACATTGAGAAAATATACATAGGTCCCCTCATCAATGAAATAGAAGCATAAACCAGATGATCAAAGGAAAATGATAATTAGGTTAAGTTACAGTGGCGGTAATTAGGCCTCCTATAGATCATACTATTTATTTATTTATTTTAGACTCATCAAGGTTTTGATAAGTCAAAATTAATGACAACATTGAAATGACAATGTAATTAAAAAAGTAAACACAAGAAAAAAAAACCTTCGTCTAATCAAGCCGATTCTTTATTTGGCTATTAAAGAGATATTAAAAGTTCATACATATTATATTTTATGAATTGGTAAGGAATATGGGAGAAATTCTGGTTCCTCAGAGACTGAATGGATAAATTCAATCAGGGAAATTACCATACTTTTCAAACAGTAAAAAGCATAAACAATTTTGGAGTTGGTACGTTTACTTTCAAGAGTCTTCAGTAAAATAAGTTTGAGGCGATCCAAGTATGGAGGTAGTGAAAGAGGATTGGTCAAGGGAGAGTCACGGAGGACAAATCTTTCAAATTTACGCTGCCTCGATACGACTAATGTAAGCCATAGAGAAAGTGGACCAACTGAAACCAGCATAATCCAGGATTGGTCTAACAAAAGTACAATAAAAGCGCTTCGTTATGTATGGGTCGTTGTAATGAAAAGTTGATGCTGATAGAAAACCAATGTCTTTGGTTTCGTCAAGTCTGAGTGAAAAGCTATCCGTCGTTGGTATGGTTGAGAAATAGGGATATGGTTTTGCGAGAGAACGAACTTGTGCTGCACTTACTAAAACTTTGAAAAAGTAAGTTAATCGAGCATAAATTATTATGGAAGGCGTCTAAGTCAGACAAATTTGAGAGACTGGCATTTGAATTTATTAGCACCTTCTTCTTTAGATTTGGAACCTTTGTCAGTAGGCAACTAACCGCTGCTGAATCTATAGCAGATTTGTACAGATTACTAGGGCTTAAGTTTTGAGATAGACAAGTAAAAACAAATATTTATAATCGAAAATAGCTTAATTGTTTTTCAAAATATTCTCCATGAAGATCAATAAACTTTTGCATGCCAACCAATTTTCGAAGCACTATTTCCACTCCGATTAACCTACCTCTAAAACATGTGATTTGAACACATCAACCGCTTCTTCAGTCGTCGAAAAACGTTGACCTCGCATTTTATTTTTGATCTGTGGGAATAAGAAGAAATCAATGGGTGCTAAATCAGGACGGTACGGCGGATAACCTATCAATTCGATTTTTTGAATCCTTAAAAATTAACTTGTTTGAGCCGATGTGTGAGAGCTTGCATTGTCGTGGTGGAGAACGATTTGTCTTCTGCGATTAATTTCCCTTATTTTTCCGAACACTTCTGGCGAACAAATGGTGGTGTACCCTTCAGTTCTACGTTGCTGTAATGGCACAGTGGCGATATGTGAAATTATTCCGAAAAACAGCCGATCATTTGCTTCGAAGTGCTTCGTGCGCGAACAACTTTTGTTGTATTTGGCTCATCTTGAAAGACCCATACAGTCGATTGTTCCTCAGTTTCGGGTTTATTTATTTTATTTAAGCTTAATGCAAGCTATTACATAAAAAATACAAAATAACAAAATAAATACTACAAACTAAAATAAACAATAATTCATAACACGTAATGTAAGCTACAATATAAGCTATGATTATGATAACTATAAACTGGGAGGAAGGAGAAATTATTAAAGGCGGTCAAGATGGGCGGGATAAAGATATAAGGCTTTGTGAAGGGATGATTTACTCAGGGAAGGTCGTTGACTTTACGAAGCATCCTGGTAATTGGTTCGCGTTGACCGTAGTTCGTGCGATGGCGGTCGAGTCGGAAAAGGGGAGTGGACCTAAGGTTGCGAGGGTTGGTATAGATGGGTAAAGACTGCAGGATTGAAGGGCAGTCTATGGCACCAGCTAGTAGCTGATGAATGAAGAGAACGTCGGAAACATCACGACTTTTACTTAGGGATTGTAAGTCGATCAGTTTCAGACGGTTCTGATAAGGTGGAAGGTTGAATCTTTCTACCCATGGAAGATCAAGTAGAGCAAAGCGAATGAACTTACGCTGCACAGATTCAATTCTGTTGTTGTTGTGGGTGACCAAACCTGGCTGGCATATTCAAGGAGAGGTCTAACGAAGGAAATATAGAGAGATTTGGAAACATAAGGATTGGAGAACTCTCTAGACCAGCGCTTCACAAACCCTAGCGCGGAGTTAGCTCTGTTAATTATGCTATCAATATGGGAACGGAAATTTAGTTCACTATCACAGATTATTCCTAGGTCACACAAAGAGGTAACGATAGGGACTGGTGCGTTGGTTAGCATGTATGTTCTCGGGGTAAGACGCTTGCGGGAATAAGAGATGGACTGGCATTTGGAGACATTGAGCTCAAGAAAGATTTTACGAATCGAGGTCATTTTGGAGAAGAAGAGAGTCGGTTGTGGAGGAAATATGTTTAATTATTTTCATGTCATCAGCATAAATGGACAGCTCTGAGTATTTGATGATACAATCAACATCATTAATTGTAAGGATGAAAATTAATGGACCGAGGTGGCTGCCCTGTGGGACGCCGGAACGAGGGACAATGGGGTTAGAAATGGATGAGCTGAAAAGAACATTGTATTGACGGTTGTTGAGGTAGGATTGAATCCAGGAGATGAATCTGGGGGGGGGGGGAGCCTAGGCGATCAAGTTTAAACAGGATAACGCTATGGGAGATCTTGTCAAAGGCTTTACTAAAATCGGTGGCGATAACATCAACATCTTTACCGTTTTCCAGGGCACATAGTGTTTTGGAGACGAATTCGGTAAGGTTGGTGGTTGTAGATCTACCTTTGAGGAAGCCATGCTGGGAGAGGGAGAAAATAGACTTACAGTGGAAGAACATGGAATCATAGACCAATTTTTCGAATAGTTTAGGTATTGATGATAATTTAGCAATGGGTCTGTAGTTGGATACATCGTTCTTGCATATATATAGATCCATGATTCATCAGCTGTTACCATCTTATAGACGTCTTTTGAATCAACGCGATTGAATATTTTCAAGATTTCTTTGCGCCAATCGACACGAGCCCTTTTTTGAGCGATTGTCAAATTATGCGGTATCCAATGCAAACAAATCTTTTTGACGGACAAATGTTCATGCAATATTGAATGTATGCGAGTGAAACTAATGCCAAAGCATGCCTCAATCTCACAGTATGTTACGTCAATCTTGCAATAACATCTCACGCACAGCATCGATTTTTTCCGGCACAACAACCGATTTAGGACGACCTTCCCGAAATTCGACCTGTAGCGAAGTGCAACCATGATTAAATTCGAAAATCCAGCGAAACACGGTCTCTCGAGATGGTGCTTCATTAACAAAAGTCGAAGCGAGTTGATCGGCGCAATAAAAATGTTCACGATTTAATTACATTTTTCGACCAAGATGAATCTTCAAGTACCTGTAAACAATACGAATAGCACTCGTATGACAAAACGTATTACCATTAAAAATGTCAAACTTTACGGTGACAATGTCAGATTTGACATATTTATACTGATGTTGCCATATCTCAAAACTTAAGTAGCAACCTACGTAGTAGAACTTCCTCCCTTCTCAGTATTTCAATTAGAATGTGATTCGGTAGCACACTTTTGAACCGGAAAGCCTAAGATTACTGATAAACTGTGATACTTTTAAAAATACGAATATGGCATGATACAAAAAATATCTTGATACAAAAAAAGTCAAGGGCCAATATAGCTGATCTGAAAAATATTCTCAGTGATACCACGCCCATATAGCACATATTCAGCAAACCCCTATTTTTGCAATGGGTCTATGTACTCTTAAACGTTGCCTTTAAATCACGAGTTTACAGTTTACAGTTTGGATCCCGAACGGTTATTGATTGATTTGTACTTAAAACATATACGTATAAATCTCCCATTTGGGCAGGGTCCGAATGTACCGCACTATCAGCTTTAGACAATACGAAGGACTATTAAACTTGTTGTGTATGTAGACTATCGATTATCTTTCACTCTTCTGTCGCTACGCGTGCCATATGTTAATCTGATTTCTGACCTGTCCCTACACTCAAAACAATATTTTCGTCTTTCTTACAAATTCTGCCATAGTGTAATATTTCAAAAATCTTAAGCAGAACAACATGAATGTGAAACAGTTTACCCCCTTCTCTTTTTCGTCGTTTTCGATCTTCATACGTTCCAACGAACCGTACACCATCACCAATTTGACTAAAATTCTGAGTCAATTGTTTTGCCCTCAAATCGTTACCTGCCAAGATAGTAGGTACTATAGCATTATAGAGCTTTCTCTGAGATATAACATCATTGCAAAAAGAACTTCAAACTCCTTTTCACTAAGTTATGTTAACGCTTACAAAGACATTTTTGATTATGTTTATGGTTTTTGTTATCGTGAATAGAATCTTATTGAGTTTACTGTTTGTAATTTTTCCAATATGAAAACATTTTTCTCAAATCGATATATTTGTGATGTACTGAACTTATTTGTCTGTAAGCTAGTTAAATTTGGGGTACCACAAGGCTCTGATATCTCTCCTACTCTTTTTTCTAAGCTTTTCAATGAATTAATATCCATTTATAGCTCAGATATCGTAAGTGCATTGAGTCTTAGAAACTAATTTTATTTTAGGGGGTCTTTCGATGTTGTATGCTTCTACAACACAGATATTAGTAAAATAGTATGCGGAACCAAAAAATAGGATCAAAACAAATTTTGCATGGTTAAAATTGTGTGCGAATGTGTAAATTTGTTTCACTATCGGTAAGGATCAGCCAACTCTAATGTATTTTTAGCTTTTGCAAATAATATAAAGCAAAGTTAGATTGCAAGTAGACCTTAACTTAGGGTGGATTCTCTGCAATCTCCTCAAATGGTAGCTTTGCTCTGACGTGAACTTGTGACTCTTGGAAAACTATTACGTTATCCCTTACACCATCGACAATACAGTTTTAAATTTGTCCCGCGTTATCGGACTGATGCAACTATAAATATCTTAAGAAGTGAAGAGTCAACGCAAGAACAATGCAATGGTTCTTCACTCAATATTCCTTTCAACATAGCCTGACCAGAAATAGCCTATCAAGTTTTGTTTTTGCAATATCAAAACGACGGAAGATAATTATTTCAATTAAAAATAAATTTTTCTTAATTTCCAGGATGCAAGGTGTACCAGACGGACGTGCAACTTGTCGCTCAGTTCCAGGGCTCACTAAAGATCAATTGGAACTGTGCTACAAGGCAAGTGATGTCACGGTTGCTGCACTTGAAGGATTGGAATTAGCGATACGTGAGTGTCAAGTTCAGGTGAGTTGAAGGTCGTGTAAAGGAAAAATACTCGCTTTCACAAAATAATAAGCGAATTGTTTGCAGTTCCAGTGGCACCGGTGGAATTGCTCATCGTTAAGCACCAAAAGTCGGAATCCCCATTCATCAAATCTCCTGAAGAAAGGTAATTTTCACTCTTTGTGGCGGCACATTTGCCGGTATTTTCGATAATCAGACTGATGCGCTTCTGGCTGTTCTGGAGGCTGTCTAGGAGTGTTCTTGTTCTGCTGCACAAGTGCGTATGAAAAGTGGATAAAACAAAGGGCATAGGTAGAACATGAGGCTAATGAATGCGCGGCATGTTTTAATGCTTTGCATTCAAGTGCATCACTACACTACACTACGTCGCGAGATGGATGAGAACGAGCAAAATAGGCGAAACTGCATCCACACACAGGAGACACCTTCAGCTTCAGATTGCATCGATGCGAAATCCGATCCCGGCTTTATGCAAGGATTGTCTATCTTTGCAGCAGCATTGAATGACATGTCGGGAGAAGACTTGCCGCCAGCCAAGAGACTGGTGCGTTTCACGTTGTGGTTAGTGTTAGGAAGTTTCTGTCCAAGTGTCCAGCTCTATTAATCTGTGCTTAATTTATTGTGACTCCTCTTCTAATAAGCTCTCGCAGAATGTGATACCTGAAGGAGAATTGCGCACAACCTGCTGGCGTGTGTGTCACAAGTCATAGCGCATTTCGCTTGAACAAAGAATTAACTGGAAAACTCTTGACACGCTTTACTGGAACTGGACGTTCGATATATTGCCACATGCGGACGTGGGTTTATTCAATTGGAGAGGTCAAACCGCAAAGTGGAGTACTATTTTGTGGTTTATGCACGAGAAGGCGATTTTTCTGCAATGAGGAAGTCTTTTGCAGAAACTCTAGATCCAGAAGGCTGCTTTTGCTAAGGCTCGTTTACTTTGCATAACAGGCCTGCGCACATTGCAATAGAATTCGTCTTCCTCGTTTCACCGTTGCAATCCCTTTTTTTCGAGGGGCAATAAAAGCATAACCACAAATCTTCCACCAACTTTCTTAGACTACCCACTTAAAGTGTCTTATCACCGCACTCCGAGCTCCCATTCAGTCTTCACCGAACATCCCCAGGCTGACTGACAAGGGGGCATGATCATATCAAAATAACTTAATTATGCCTGAGATGAATTGACAGCAATCAAAATTTTATTGACAAGCGATTCACGTTTATGGTTTATTTATCGATTAATTGTAGTCGATCGAGAATGATCACGACTGTCAATATGGGCTGACTGGGTGAGGGTATTAAATACGCGCTTTGTGAAGACTCAGGTATGCATCGAGTGGTATGCCTGAGCTGCTGCTGTATAAATATAAAAAACTTGGAGAGATCTCACATTGACTTCTCATGTGATTGATCATCGATCGAGCCATGATCGTGAATTTTATGGGACTTTTATGGACCATCAATTGTATGAAATCAGATTGACGTGCTACGGTGCAGCACCTTTAAATTAATCTAATTAGCGAACTTTAAAGAGAGTGGAATGAGTGGTGCTGTAGGGATGCTGCATTTTGAAGTAAATGGTATTCACTTTATTATGATATTTTGACAGGTCGATATAGCGTGTGATATTGATGTGTTGGCGTGAATTTTAAATTGCATGTAATATTCTGGGAATGTCTTGTTCTTTTGTGTTGAGCTTAAGGTAAATATTTGACGTATGTGTCAGCCAATTTTAGCATTTTTAATGTGAAAAATAACGATGAAGGCGATAAAGTTAAGGCTTCAAAATTTGTCGAGTTTGCAATTGCATTGAAAAAGTTTTTTTTGTCTTTAAGAGAGCCTTTTTACCTTTTCCGTGAAGGATGACTACAAGAAAAAAAAATCTAGACAAGTAAAAAGAAGTTGAAGAAAAAAAATTTTTTCATCTTTAAACCACAAATAAAATGAAAAAGGTTCATTTTAGTTCACACACGAAATTAAAAGGTCCTCTTAAAGTTTAGTATATATGTATATGTTAATATACATACGGGCAATACCCTAGCACTAAAGACCCACACAAGGTATTTAGGGGTCATACTCGACTCCAAACTGAGCTGGGGCATGAACATGGGGTATAAGCCCTCGTATTGTCCACTGGATGTTAACCTCCATAGTAAGACCTGTTCTTACCTATGGCATAATAGTATGGTGGACTGCTCTAGGGGAGGAGAGCAATCTAAAGAAAGCAAACAAAATTTAAAGAGCTTCCTGCTCCCTGCTTCCCGGTCTCGGCTGGTCGGCAGGTGTCTGTGAGGCTCCCACACCAACATGCAAAAATATTAATAATCAAAACTTGACTACGCACAACATAAGAATCAGGAGTACACAAAGAACAGAAATTGTTTCAGCGAATCTTTAGTAAGGGTAAGGTCGAAAAAGGGCTCGTGCAAACATAGTTACACCGAGAGTGAACGACATGTAGTAAAGCTATACGGGGTATGTCTATAACAAACCTTACCTGCGAGGACACGAGAATCTATGTTCGAGTTCTGGTGAAGTTGGTGAATAAAGACCAGGTCAGCAACTCTGCGTCGTACCTCTAAAGAGTGCATATTGAGCAATCGGAGGCGATCCTCATAAGGAGGAAGCCTTAATGGATCATTTCACGGGAGGTCTCTTAGTGCGAACCTAACAAAGTTCCGCTGTACCGACTCGATGGGTTTAGAATGAACAGCATATCAAGGTGACGAGATGCATACTCGAGAATGGAATTTACAAAATCTTTATTTATTCGCAAAAATTAATTTTGCCCCCTTCAAAGTAGTCCAGATAAGTTACACTTATGCCAGTGCATTTCCAATTTTCTAAGCTTTTCTAGAACGCCATTTTCGAGGTGGCATTCCGCTCCTTCCGCGATTCTTTCTATATATTTTAAATACTCGAAAAATGCGTCCTTCCATCACTTTCTTTAGCAATGAAAAGAAGTCATGACCTGTGAATGCTAAGGCATCATAACAGTCTTATTTTTTGGCCACAAATTCACAAGCAATCAGTGGAATGTGAGCAGGTGCTTTATCCTGATGCAATTGCCATGAGTTGCTTAGACATAGATCCGGAGATTTTTTTGAATTGCTTCACGTAAACGACGTAGAATTTACAGGTAGTACTTCATGGTACACTATGTCTTTGACATCGAAGAAAACAGTGGGCAGAACATTCACAATCCATCGAAGTTGACGACCTGTTTTTCGTCTCAGGTTTGTCTTTGAGTTTTGGATCGTCATAAGGAATTCATAGGTAATGTCCACCCGGTCACTACTTTTGATCGAAATTAATCAATTTCGGATTAATTTTGCTGTTCAAAATATCCATAAAATTTACTTAGCGTGAGAATGATGAATGTACCGCTTGTAAGCTCTTATTTTATTCATAAACGACTCGCCAAAAGCGATATTCAACATTTCCAATACAGTGCAGCAATTAATTTTATTGTTAAAGCCACATATAGAGCTAATTTCTTGTTCCAATTTTTCAACAAGTAAAAGTTCGTCCAGCACACCAAAAGACGTGTAACATTTTTGACGTACAGATAAGTAACAAATAAAAAATCGGTTAAAGTCGATTGAGGCCACAAATGATAGGACTCCGTGGAGTTATTTCTAAATTTTTTTATAAACTATTTTTTTACAGTGTCCGTTTCAATTTTCTTTGAAAGTACTAACTAAAGACTACATTCCGGAATATTTTCAGATATTTTGCTTCGATAGTTTAGAAATTAGAGGGAGGGCAACGATTTTGAAAGTAAGTATTTCGTTACTGAAAGGATTAAAATCAAAATGTCCTAAAACATTTTTGTTGCAGTTTAGGAGGCTTATCTAAAGATAATCCACTCAATGGGGTAAGTGAATAAGAAATAGGGGGGGGGGGGGATTTCACGAACTAATTTTTTCACAAGACCCATCATTTACGGAACTATTATATAATGGTTCCTACTTGCTACGAGCCTCTAAAATTGCAACAATTGGACTAATACAGACCACGAAATTCAAATTTCCACATATTTTTTAATCAAAGCTCGAATAGTATTAGATATAGTAACAGCTGTGGAACGACAATTAAATAAAATGATAATTGGCGTTTATTATAGATTGTTTCAAGAACCATGTTAAAACTTAACCTCAAATTCCGCTTACGGCTAATATTTTTAGTTTAATTCTGATGCTAATTGATAGATAATTATTGCTTTGTGAGGTTTGGTGTGATCATGTTGAAAAAACGAAGCTTGAACATTCAATTATGAACCAGTGCTCTATTTATTGAGTGTCTTGCTTAAGAAGGTTATAGCAATATGTAAGGACTTCCTTTGAAAGTTATGCAAGATCTATGTAACTTAGTGGTGAAAAAACTGCTCTATATTTTTTTCGGCCTATTAAAATTACGTCCACTTCTCTAGCTTTTAGGATTTTGGTTACCATATTTGTACAATTAGATTCTAAGTTAATTCCCTTGTATGTTAATTCGATTCTTACCACTATGCTACAAGCGCTCTTGTTTTAAAGTCAATTTTTCACAGTGCGAAATGGACACGTTTATAAAAATGTTATTACTTAGTACCTATTGAAGCCCATGGAATGGTACAATACAACGTCTTGTTAGGTTAAGTATTCTTTTGTGTTTTATAATCCATGCGTAATCCCAAAATAGCTACCAGGACTAATGTGTCTTCTGTTGAGAAAATTCTTTTCCGAACGAAAAACTCTCTCTGTAACTTCAGAGTCGCCTTCAACAAGTTCAGAAATTCCCACCGATTTGTTCAACAAACCTTCAGCATTGTGCTACCAATTAAACGCATCTTGAGGTGATTTCAATAAGCAGAACACCTAAGGAAAAGAGTCGTCCAATTGACCGTGAATAATGTTCAATTAAAAAGAGTTTCACTGAGTCAAATGCTTACAGTTTTTGTTAAAAGAACGGAATTTCTTGGAACAATCTTATTTGCTGTCCACGAAGATGAGAACGAGAACAGATTAAGTGCCTTTGTAGTTCTACATGCGGAACAAATCATTGTGAAGCGTTTGCAGATTTAATGGACTCCGATCATTCTGTATTTGCTTGAATTTGTTTTTACCTATCTATTGCCTTACACAATGGTGTTTCAAAGGTAGGACCACCTCTTGAGAATATTGTCGATTTAAATCAATGCAACAGTTGGTAGCTCAATGGCTCAGTCATCGCATTTTCATAAAGCCCATTTACAGGTGATAATTAAGAAATAACTTCCAAATTAGATTTGAAATTTTTGACTCAAGTTAGGCCGTCCTGATTAAGCACATTCCAATTGTTGATATGAATAAGAATTTCCGCGTCATACTTTAATAAAAATATAGAGATTTATACCGTGGGAAATATTTTTGGTTGCGCTGGAGGTAATGTTGCGTTGGGTTAGGTTAGTATGGGGGAATGAGGTGCCAAATGGCCGTGGCCAATAAGGCTTATTTATTTATTCAAAAGATTCGTCAATAATGACGACCTACTACACAAAATATGACTAACTTAAGAAATTAGGTGTACTTAAATAATATGGCAGCAAACTAGGAAGCACGATCCATATGTCCAATATAAGCTGTCTCTTCAATCGAGACCTGGAAAAGTTTAGGTCCAAGTTAGCGAAGTGCTCGTTGAAGAGGCAAGACATCGAGGAAATAACCTCGAGCATACCATAAAATGTTCGGTGGTGAGGAACGTGAAGAAAATCATGATTCCTAAGGGGACGGAGCGGGATAGAGGTTCTCACACGGAGACTACGGAGTGCAAATCTTAAAAATCTGCGCTGCACTGTCTCAATGCGGTTGATGTGGGCAGCAAAATAGGGAGACCAGACAGGGCTGGCATATTCCAAGAAAAGTCTCACAAAGGTACAATATAGAATCTTGGTTAAATGGGAGTCATCAAGCCCTTTGGACCATCTTTTCACAAAGCCCAGCGTCCAAATAGCCGATAGTTTAGAACCACAATCTAATCGTTAGCCCTATCAAAACGAGGCAAGATAATACCATCCACGGAGTAATCGAAAAGCAAAGGGCTTCTGTTACGTGAAAACGTCATTACAGTGCACTTACTAACATTCAAGGGAAGGCGATTACAAGCGCACAAAACACAGACAAATCAGTGCTGAACAGACCACAGTCGAAGTCCTGCGAAACAATGCTAAATATCTTGGCATCGTCCGCATAACATACAATTTTAGCGTTGGTCAAAAGAAGTGAAACATCATTTATATATAGAATGAAAATGAGCGGGCCGAGGATACTACCCTGAGGCACCCCAGAGGTGACAGAGATTTGATCCGATAGAGTTTGCGGAAACAGGACACGTTGCGTTCGACCAGACAAATAAGAAGACAACCAATCGACAAGACTAATAGGAAACCCAAGCAGAGTTAGCTTGTGGACTAGGATACGATGGTCGATCCTATCAAAGGCCTTGCTGAAATCTGTGAAAATACAATTCATCAGTTTATCAGTTCAAGGAGGTTGGTGGTAGTTGATTTATCCTTAAGGAAGCCATGCCGGAAGAAGCAAATGAAAGCTCTACAGTAGAAACAAAGCACATCACATACCAGTGCCAAGAAAATCTTTGCTATACGACACAAGCCAGCAATTGGACGGTAATTACAAATATCGGACTTACTGCCTTTTATATGAAATGGGATAATTAGAGAGCTCTTCCAGAGAACAGGGAAACGGCTGTAACATAAGGACAGGTTGAATAAGTAAATAACGCTAAGTATTCTAACCCTTGTCCCTTTATTGAGATCCAACAATTTTCTCGGATCGAGGTTTCTGTAGTTTATAAGAAGCAACGCTTAACGCTATTCTGATATGAAACTATTTACTTTTGCAAGAGGGAAAAGTCAGACAATTGTTAAGAAAAATATTGCTAAGCAGTTTTCCTGCACCTTGCAAATCGAAGTTAATTTAAGTAATGTTTGAACAATTGCGATTGTATTTATTGGTGAAGAAGGTTGTAATTGGCTTAATTTTTATCTAATTCTCATATCTTGTACTCACTATAGAGGTTCTGATGAATTTCGTATATTGCTGGGTGTTCTCGGTGATAGATACCGCACTGGGCGACGACAAAGCATAGAGAACCCTTGCTTACTCGCAAGTATACCTGCACTCCCGATTCAGTGAACGTACAACGTTTCAGAAGAGGAGTCTCGAAAGGATATACTGAGCCACCTTTGAATAATAAAAAAACATTCAATACAATTAAGTAATTTTCAGATTTTTTTCCGGATGTCATTGCGGGAAGGGTGCGGGGGGGGGGGGGGATTATACCCATCGATTACCCTCTGCATCCGCCATTGATCTACACTGTTTTCCAGATCATAGGAACATACGATAAGACATGAGTAGGCACAGAGCTCTGGCCTAACTTTTTTGTGAGCTACAGAAGTTTACGTACCATTAAAAATAAGCTGTTCCTGCACGTTTATAAAATGGAAAACTCAGTATGATCTAAGCACCATTTAGTCTCTTCTGGCTTAGGCTTGGTTAGTATGAAGGAGGGAGGTGCTGAAGCGTCGCGGACAGTGGGCCTGTTGTGGTAGCAATTCTTATCGCTTACACCAAGCTGGTCCTTTAAATGAGTTAAAACTCTCCTACTTTCTGCGATTCAACTAGAGATTCCTAAAGATAGATATTCTCTGGCTGACAATCACTGATGTGAAGAGGAGTTTCGCTCTATTGCATACACAGTCATTTGCTCTACCGAGTATTTTCTTAGTTGAGAGTAATCGGTGATCAACCTGGTGGTTCGTCTCACGTTCAGGTTTAGCTAACATTAAGGTTTAAAACAATTGTGCTTCTTAAATAATCAATTGTGTGCAGTCGATTTACTGCGGGTTCTAATCCTGCTCGCCAGCTCGTGGCCAAAAGTGGCGTACCTATGTCGAATAATCTCTAGATACTACTACAAAAATCGCTGGATTCTTACTGTCCTTGGCAGTGTATAATCGTTAAAAACTCCTTTCTAGGAATTAGCCGAATCAGACGATTTTATTAGAGCCTCTTTCCATCCCTATCCTTGGTCGTCTCAGCGAGCGGTACCTGGACTCATCCAGTGTTCCTTCGTTACCTCGATTTCCTTTTCCCGAGCAAGAATTTGCTTCTAAGACACCTCTCCGTGCCCTTCGGCCACATTCCAATGGTCCTCTAGCAACCTCCTTATTTTGCTTGCTAAGGTAAGATGCTGTACCACGGTCTCATGTTTCTTCAGGCACAGCCTACTGGTATAATTTTCAAAGAAATTTAGCTTCAGAGACCTCCGATCCATGACCCTGCTTTGTTCGGCATTTCTGGGCGATGAAGTCGCCATCTTATCCTGTCTGCACGAGTCCGCGCCGGTTCATTCACTAGTTTACACGTCAGGCGCACTCGAATCCCAGAGCTGTATTAAATTCTGTACTATCCATAAGCTTGAGCACCGTCGAGAGTCGAGCGCCACCAATATTCTTTTACTCCTTACATGATTCTCCAGCAGGTGATCCAGCGCAAAAACCAGAACCAGTATTTCCGCCTGATATACTTAGGTAGATGAGAGTTCAAATACAAGTCCTCAGTAAATATTTCTGCTCCTGCCAATAAATTGCAGATGCATCCGTGAAAATTGTGATGCCATTTAGACTGTTTTCAGAAAGTGACCTTTGATGCGTTAGCATGGTTTTAGACGGAAGGAAAATTAGGGTAGGGGGAGTGAGGAAACTTGAATGTCTTGTTTCGCATTGCTACGAGCTAGACAACAGCCCAGAGACGGAGTGTTATATTTAAATTAAGTTTTAAAAACCCACAGGGAAACCTGGTATCGAGCCCGGGAGGCATGGCATAATGGTCGTGCCGCTCAACTAATTGATCCAACTCCGTCTCCTTACTTAACTTATAAGCGTTTCATGGTATCTATAAATTACGATAACTTTGCTTATACCGTTGATATCCGTTCCAAATTTTAGTTTCTATGCACGCAGTTAGTTCTTGACCTGTATCTGCTTGCATCTCAGTCGATGCGAAGAGCTGCTGACGCTGCCGTCCTTATTACATATAGGTCTAATTGCAGCAAACTTAACATCATATCTAACGCTGATGTCGGGGTGTTACAAAAAGCGACTGTAATACCAACAAACCAGCCTCTGAACTTTGCTCAATTAACCTTTGATGCCCTCGCCCATTAAACCACGGAGGCGTAGATTCAGTATGCAGTTTTGGTGAGATTCCCATTCTAGCAGGCTTTGATCTAGGCTTACGCTTGCCACGTAAACCAGGTAACCAACTCCTAGAGAGGCCCTAATTGTACTTAGCTGGTTAGATGTTAAACCTGAACTAAATTCATATATTGATAAACTTTAAAGGTTTGTGGATAAATACCAATTTCCTTAGTATCATTTGAGTGTTTAAAAAAACAAAAGCTTTCTCAACCTCGAATATATTTTTTATGCCAAAACCAAAATTCTTCTTGAAGGATCTAAGACCATATTGAGAGAAAAACTGTTACGAAACCTGTGCACATCAAAGTTTCAACACATTTTGAAAAGTGAAAGACAAGTCCCTCGCTCATGTATTCCTCAATTGACATTATTGCAGTTGACATGATCGGTGATGTAATCACAATTGAACAATTAAGATACACCTTCAGACATAAGTTGCGTTTTCTTTAGCATGCCATCAGTCACTGTGACAGGACGACGATAAGCAGAATGTTATATGCAAACAGCGTGATGTTGTTTAGATCAATTTGATCCGATGAAGCGTCTGTCACTCAAAGTCTGAAGAATCGATTGCAACATATCGTTAAATCGCCATCCATCAATTGGTTTACATTTTACCATAAAATACACTTGGCCAGTTTCTTAACTTGGGGGTAAGCCACTCAGCCAGTCAGATAACAAGCGCGGATTCAGAGATGCTCGGCTCACTTGAACAATGCTCCGCGATCCTTTTCCTTGCAAACAGAACATCCATAGATTTTCGAATCCTCCAAGATTCTCATGTACATACCAGCGGCCAATGCCGATATGTCAGACGCTGTCACTGTCGATATGCGCATATCCGTGCTGCTTGTTTTGTCTTTCAATATGCAAATAAATACACAAGACGTCGCCTGTCGAGGCTGTCTGTCGTTTAATCCCAAGACATGTCGTCGACAACTCGAACTACTAACTTCTTCAGTGAAAGATTTATTCAAATCTCGGCCTTACTCTGTCAAGATAACAATTTAAATTGAAATTGAATGAAGAGATTTGGTTACAATATAATTTATATATGAATGCAAATAAATTATGTTCGCCGGCATTGTCCGCGCTTGTTGACTTCCATCTCGCTTCTGACATCCCCTCAACAAATCGCGGCCTCCGCGTCCGCAATCCGCGCCGCAACCATTTCGTTCGCATTCGCATTGCACAGTTGATTGCTCTTGTTTTTGACTTTGTTTTCGTCGTCTCGTTAAGATCTTCGCACTGCCTTGTTGCTGCAAGCTGTGTTGCCTGTCCGAAGCAGCCCTGGGTGATTCCCTGAAGGTCGTTCATGTAAGGATCTGTGATTGTCGACATTTCTTCTTGTAAAAAGAAAATCGACTTCAAGGATGAGAAAAAATCCACAAGAATCGGTGATCTCGAGGTATGCGGCTGATTGCAATTCATTTTAATGATACACATATGCACCACCGACTTCAGATCTCATTGTCGATTGTGTTTTCTGTTCACGTTGATATAAATTAATTGTTGGGCCTTGTATGTTTTCAGTGAGTAAAAAGAATTTATGGTTGCTTGCAACTTTTAAGTGAGGTTAGATTGAATGTACATTTTTACACTGAGTGAATTGAACCGAGATGTTGTTTTTCTTTTTTTTTTGTGTGTGTCCAATCTCTCAATTTCTATCAAATCTCACAACTTTCCCAAAACAAATCGAACCGGTGGCAATGTATTCACTTGAGCAAACAATTAATTTCCTTAATGAAATTCAATGGATGCAAATTGATGCAAATGCGACTCTAACTGCCTACCTACAGCGGTAGACGATCTTCAGTTTTATGCAAATGTAGCTTTCTAGCCCTCTCGCTCTGCACACTGAATTTATCTATTTCGCTCGCCGAATGGAGTAATAACAAATGGAAATAAATTTATCGGCATTTAAGATCATGTCAAGATAAACGATGGATCGATTCTGTGTCTGTAGAGAGTCGCTTTAAATATCGAGAGAAGATCGATCGCATTGAAATAACTTAAAACGCTAATTGGTCACCGATGACAACCAATGTCAATGGAGATCGCGAGTGACATAAGTCGTTGGGATAATCCGTCTGCAAAGCGCGGAGCGAATCTTCTTAACAAGATTCATGATCAGTCCAATCGAATCATTCGACAAAATGCGATGACATACGCAGGGCTTTCGATTTGGCCGTGTTTATTAATTATCCAGTGACGATTTCCGTTAAATCGGATGGAACGACGCGTGGGGTTAAAGTTAAGTGGCACAAGTGGTTTTAATGGAATTGAGTGCGGAGAGATTTTAAAGAAATCGCGTTAACCTGTTAATTGGTTTTCATTGAGATTCGAGATAAAATCGTTGCGGTTCGATCTCTGTGGGCAGAGAAGCAATATATTTCGTAGGAAGCGATTCTAATGCATAAACGGTCGATGTTAGAAAATTTCTTTAAGCTACGAAATTCCTTGAGAATTAATTAAATTAAAATTGGAAACTGCTTAGACCTTTCCAAGATGCTATTGACAAAATTCAGTTTTCGACGTGAACGAAAGGTCTAATTTTTTCAAATATTTTCATACAAATGGCACTAAACAGCTTTCAAAACAAGACTTGCACCATTTGAAAAAAGTAGTTTCTTATTATAATCCCAAAGCTCAGAGGATGCCCCATGAGGGTACAGACAGACAGCTATGACATGAAAGGAATAAAGATTATTGGATCCAGATTAAGAGGTTGAGTGTCCATGGAGAGGAAAGCTCTGGAATACGAAACTTTCAGTAAAAATTACGGTTCTCAATTTTAATCGTGTTGCATTTTTCGAAACAGAAGGGAAAAATTTCCTGAACGATGGCTTTAAAAGATGTTCCAAGCATATAATTTAATCTGATCAAATTAATTCAAAAATTTAATAAAAAATGCACAGTCTGAAATTCAAACCCTAGTCCTGAGCAGCACGCTTTTCACCACTAACCCAGCACAGTTTTCCCCACTAACCTAATCATCATTTTAAGCAATTCACTTAGGTTACGTTAGGTTGTCGCTATATAAATACACTATTTATTGACACCTGCAATAGTCAACAAATTAATTGAAAGTTAACTAATCATAAATATTCACATTACAATTTAGAAATAAGAAACCATTCAGAAAAAATTGTGTATTAAGCAGTACATTTTTATACAGATATAATTAATAATAAAATTTTACCAGTCACGTAAATTTTACGTTGCTGTTCCGTAAAAATTGCATATGAACACATTAAAAATTATTGGAAGGTTCGTTAATTTTAGTATTTTGACAAAATGTGGTACTTATAAGTTGATTACGGAATGTCTGGAATTTTTTCTCAGTTTAGGAGATGTCAATGTACTTATTGTTTAAAAGTTACGGGATTTATAAGCCGAAGGTTAAACAGCATATGGTAAACTGTTTCACATTCGTGTTTTTCTGCTTAGGAAAATATATCTTAATTTGACTACGATTGGAGCGACTTACGACACGTTGAGATGCGTCCAAAAGCTGGCAATTTCATTAGAACAATGACAGTAGATATAGCGATCGAAGCGTGAGAGGCAACCGACATTGTAAGAATGCTATAGAGAGGCAATGCTTTTAGAGGATCGCCAAAAGTTTTATAGCATTTATTTAAACTTTGTCAGATAGTGCGGCATCTGCCCAAATATGAGAGTCTAGACTTGACGTCGTAGATAAGCACCAAATCCAATGGACTGAATTGTTTTTAAAACTCTGTAAAAAAACTGAAGTATTTCATATCACTTACAGTGACTAATAATATATAATCAGTTTCACCAAGATTACTGAATTTCTTAATATTCAAGATATTTAGAGAGAGCGCATTGGTTATGTTAACTCCATTCATCGCAATGGGTTAAGGGTGGGCTAGACGTTTTTGAATTAACATTAGACCTCTTTGAGTTTTGACTGCTTTAAACGCATACCAATTTTCTATGTCCCAACCTAAAAATTTCGTTGTTTAACAGTGCACAGATGTATCCTTGATCGATTTCTGTACAAAATGTAATTCCCACAAAATTCACCTCATAAATAAAAAGGTAGGCGAAATTAACAGGGCTGCTATCGGAGGAACTGTGAATAGAATTGAATGTCAAAGATAAAGGGTCGGTAATAAAAAAAAAAGAAATCATGTTGGTGAAAGAACCGATCCTTGAGGTACACCGGCATTTATTTCCTAAAGTTCAGATAAAACTCCGTCTATTATTACACGGATTAAACGGCCTGGAAGAAACTTTTTTTTAATTTGAAGAGGGGATGTCGTTTATTCTATAAAGTTATGGATACAATAATTACGACGCTTCACCAGAGTCTTGAGAAGGTCAGCGCGGAAACCGTACTGGTCGTTGGATCGTTACCTTTTCTTTTATAGGTATCGTCTCAACATGAGCAAATTTCCATGCAGATGAAAACACTTATTTTGAGTCTGACAGGTGTAAAAGCTTGTGCAAAGATTTTTCCAAAGCCCAGACACAACATTGTAGAACCAGGGACGCGAAACCAAGTCTAATAACTCTGAACTTGTCGAGTTTAAAGAATACATAAAAATTTTCCTAATGCAAAGGGCAGTGTGCTTATTAATGCAACGCGATAGATATTGAAGAGGCTACGACAAATGTGATAAAAACGAATTAGCAGCAAGCATACTGTCTGTGCTAGTATTTTGAGTCTGAGGACCGGGTTACTGGTTTGGTTTGTAATGTGCTATCACTGGTAAGAGAGTATCTTGAAAAAATCTTTTTTAAATCTTCATTAAAACCCATGTTGTCTACGTGGTATTAATGTCAAACATTTTGGACCGTATATGGGGGTGAGGGAAAAGGTAACTTTTGAACGCTTAATCCGACTGGAATATTCTTTTCCGAGAGTTTAACTCCCTTGCTCTGCATTGCATGTTATCGGTTTTGGCGACTTGGAGCTCTTGTGTGTTGTCTTGCTATTTCCTCATAAAATATTGTCTTATTTACCGCCTATATTCCTAGGGGTTCGGCGTCCGCATATATATGATATGCGCTGACAACACTATTTATTCCTGCTGTTGGGTGGGCGCACGCTGGTCTACTGGCTTCTTTCTCGGCTGATGCTGAGCATATATTTTCCTTCTTCAACTCGTGCGCTGCGGTGGGTTTGATGCAGTGCAAGACGTTATGAACGACTTGGGAATGCTTCTGTAAAACTTTTTTTCATCTGACCCTGACAGCGTGCAGGTGCGGAGGAGCTTGACCTGCTTGGTTCCGGAGCACCATTATCAACCTGCGCTCCTGGTTATCTTGTGCTTGTGCTTGAACTCCACGGATGCTTTTTAATATGAAATTGCAAACTCTTACTTCAACTTCGGAACGGCTGACTTTTCGATTCTCAACGATTTTATTCAGTGTGCTTCAATGTGCTATGCTAAATCTTTACATTTCTCTCAACCCTGGTAAGGCAGCCCTTCGAAACATCTTAAGAACTTCAAGAGCAAGGCGTGGACGAGGTTTTGCGCCTCAAGGAGCGACGTCGATTGTCTTGCCTACTCCGACCTCTGTCATCAGCTCTCCTCCCAGTCCCCTTCCAGCTTGCCGGCAATTGAATCGAGTAAATAAGTTAATTGTATATTCACGGGCTTTAGTAGGGCTTTCGGTAGAATCAGTTACCGCATCCTTATTCACAAGTTGTCCTTCCTCGGGTTTCCTAGTTATCTGAGTTCTGTTTGCTGAGGTGCATCTCTGGGGTGTCACAGGGCAGCATTCTTGGGCCCCTTTGTTTGTTCTTTATATCAAAAATGTTTCGTTGCTTCTTTGCAACTCTGCGCTATTCCGACGATGCTAAAATGTTTCGAACTGATCTAGCTATGTTTCGTCACCAGTGTTGCAGCAAATAACTTTCACTGAATACTGGTAAGTGCACTGCTATGACTTTCTCCCGCATAAAACGCCCTATCCTCTGACTACTAACGGAAGGATACTGAGAAGACTGGGCATGTCTAAAGAGGTGGGCATTGTTCTTAGCTGTGGCATATCTTTCGAGGTTTATGTAAACTGTATCGTTAGAAAACTCATTACTCAACTCGTGAAACGATGGTCCAGAGAATTTAAGAACCCTTAATTAACAAAGCTTCTATATTGCACCTTCGTCAAAACAATTTTGGAGTACGCTGGCCCTGTGTGGGCTCCTTACTGCGCGAAGAACACCAACTCTATCGAGGCGGTGCAGCATAGGTTTCTTGGGTTCGCACTTCTTGGCCTTCACAGGAACAATCTTGTTGCCCTTCTTTCTTGTCGTGACAGACTTTTCTTTTTATTTCTATTAACACGCTTGAAAAGAGGCACTGTATGTCATGCATTTGCCAATGGCATCAATGTCTCATCTCTTTAACGAGACTTCTCTTGAAAGTGAACAGTGAATACTAACGTAGTGGTTAAAACAAAAAAATTGTGTTTTTGTTTTCGAATTACTCTATAACCACGTGGGCTGGGGACCTGGGCATTCCTTATTAAACATTGGTGTTCGGGAACATAGATAGTAAAGAGTTCCCATAGACAGCATCTATTTTCGTTTTTATTTCTTCGTAGGTTTTTCATTCATAATTAAAAAAAAAACCAAGTACGGATCAATATTTCTCTTATTCAAAACAAGAAAAAACGTGTTGGCACTCAGATCAATTACTAATGGTTGTTCAATCAAAACCAGCCTATTCATCCGTCTGTAATCGTATGGAGTCTTTTGAAAGATGGCATTATATGATGGTAAAGCCAGCTTACGTCAGCAACGCCACCTGTCTCCAAACAAGGGAACTTCAATAAGTAATTTGCACCGACTTAAAAATGTCGTTATGGAGATAAAATTCAAATTTTTCGGCATTTGTTTCGGGTAGTTTAATAGTTTTAGTATTGTCTTTCACAATGACACTAGAACTCCCCCTATAATTCCTTCATAAAATTTGACCAATTCGAAATCGACAGGATATTAAGGCGAAATCGAATCCTAAATTTCAACCTGCACACGGTTTTTAGAATTGAATACGAAATCAGATAGCGACTTTATCCGGGACCGAATCTGCCCATTCTAAATCACCAGACTAAAGTGTGTTGCCGTGATGCCTAATTTAAAAGTCTGAAAATTCCGAGCCGCTCTGTATGCACTGCATTTAGATGAAAAGATGCACTGATGGCAGTGGCATGCCAGCAGAAAAGAAGAATCGATCAACTGAGTGATTACTGATCGATATCCAATCTGTCGAGGGGCAATTCGATTTAGTGCCTCTGCTGGTGTAATTTATGGGCTCATTTTATACAGCAAAGGACTGGAATAAATTGCGCGAGGAGCCCTTTATTCGCGAATCGCATTTTTTTTTTTTTCGTATTGTATCTCACGGATTTCTTCAATTTTATTTTGTAGGATACCGAGAAAGCGCATTTGGGTACGCCATCTCAGCGGCTGGAGTAGCGCACAGTGTGGCTAGAGCTTGCAGTCAAGGACGACTTATATCGTGCGGGTGTGATCCATCGGTGAATAGAAAATCTCTGACCAAGAGTCTGCGGGAAAGTTTAGATAAGGAAAAGAAGATGTTTTTGGAATATCTTGAGACAAATCAGGTTCTCACTCCGGAGGAGGAGAGAAAATATGAAAGATCGAAAATAGCCAGCCGATGGAAATGGGGTGGTTGCTCACACAATATGGACTTTGGAGTGGAGTTCTCGAAGCTCTTCCTCGACTCCAGGGAACGGGCCGGCGATATTCAGTCGAAAATTAATTTGCACAACAATCATGCTGGAAGAATGGTAAGAACGATTGTAATTGATTGCGTAAAATTTTTCAAAATGTGCTTTCAGGCAGTTTCCAACCATATGGAGATTCGTTGCAAGTGTCATGGGATGTCTGGTAGTTGTCAGCTAAAAACATGTTGGAAATCAGCCCCCGATTTTCATGTTGTGGGAAAAGTATTAAAACAGCAGTTCCGTCGTGCTATCCTTGTAGATCAGTCGAACCTGGGAAATGGAGAGCTTCTCGTTGTAGTTAAAAGGACCAAGAAAAAAAAGTCAAACCCTGACGGAGATAGAAGAACACCCAGAAAAGCATTGGAGAGGATAGGAACGAAAGCTATCAGAAAACTACAGACTGCACTTTTCTACTACCAAAGATCTCCTAATTTCTGCGAAAAGGATCTGAGTGCAGATATCCTAGGTAACGAGATTATTTGAATTTCATTTTAACTAAAGATTACATTTTCACTTTTTTAGGCACTGTGGGAAGGAAATGCAATAGAGCCAGCACAGGAAGTGACGGTTGCCCATCGTTGTGTTGTGGACGT
This sequence comes from Leptarthrus brevirostris, assembly GCA_964036015.1. NCBI lineage: Eukaryota > Metazoa > Arthropoda > Insecta > Diptera > Asilidae > Leptarthrus > Leptarthrus brevirostris. The sequence continues at coordinate 25,604,995 of OZ038375.1, read as the reverse complement.
GGTTATAATTTAGTAAAAGAAATACGATCAGAACGTTGTAATTGTAAATTTCATTGGTGTTGTTATGTAGAATGTGAAGAGTGTCATGTGGAAGAGTGGATTAGTGTTTGCAATTGATCTGAACTTTCTAAATGGATTTCAGAATTTCACTATTGAACTGTGTAGCATGTCCCTGTGACAATGTAAAGGACTTTGAGGCGAGCTTAGCATAAATTTTCTAATAAATTTAGGAGCTAGTGTAAATTATTTTTATTTATTGAATTTAAAAAAAAATATAATTGTAAATAAAAATTTTAATTTAATGAATTGCAGAAGGGTTTTCTTTTTAGTGAAATTTATTGGTTAGTTCTGCGTGTAATTATTAAATTTTAAATATATTTTTTCAATTAAGAATGGTTCCCGTAGCAAAGCGATTGTGTATACTGCTTTCCTCAACATTGAAATATCCTTTAAAGATTTTAATGCCATAAGTCTCTCCTCCGTCCTAGGGGCCATTCAAGTATTACGTAACGCAGTTAGAGGGAGAGGGGGTCTTGCAAAACGTTACGGTGCGTTATACGGGGGAGGGGGGGGGGGGCGGAGGTCGGGGTGTCAAACAACGTGTTACGTAACAACAAGATTTTGTTCAAATTAAAAGTCCTCACTTTTAACTCGTGACTCACGGCTCAGTTTATACAGTATATGTACAGTACACATATATATTTTTTACATACGAAAACAGTCGCGTCACTGAGTATACAGAAGTATACATATGGCAAATAACCACAATAATGCGTGCACCACGAGTCCATATCTATATTAAAACATGCTTACACTAAATTTAGGCCCCTCAATACGCCCTTAAACGAACAATTTTATTTTGTAGGATACCACAATAGAGAATATTTACATGCAGCTTTCCTCGATATCGAGGATATTTCTAATAACGTCAGGCCAGAGGCGATAACGGAATCCTTGAGGAGGCTTGAACTCGACGATGCTCTCATCGAACTTTTTAATCTTATACTAAAAATCAGGGTCACCGACTCCAGTTTGGGAGGATCTAGCATACAAAGAGTCGTCACTAGAGGTACTCTTCAGAGAGTTACCCTTTCACCACTCTTGTGGAACCCAACTCTGGATGGTTACTCATAGACCTAGAGCAGTCTGGTCACAAGAATATCGCCTACGCTGATAATATTGCTCTGGTTTGTTCAGGTAAACACCCAAGCACATTAGCTGAAGTGTTACAACACATCCATTGTAAGATATCATCATGGAGTCATGGGTGTGGTCTGGCCATAAGCCCGGATAAGACGGAGTTAATACTCTTCTCTCGGAAACATAATGTTCCTCCTATGAATTACCCTATACTAAACTGTGTTAGGCTGCAATTGAGTAATCAGGTTTAATATCTAGGTTTTGTCCTAGATAGAAAACTTACCTGGAAGCTTTACATCCAAGAAAGAGTACGGAAAGCTACAGTGGCACTGTACTTGTACTCGTGTAAAAGGGAAATAGGAAAAAGATGTGGTATGGAGCCACGTATTGTGCATTGGCTCTGCACCAGTGTCATACGACCTATAATCACGTGTGGGGTGGCCGGCACTATCTATAGCAACCCATCACAAAGCACTGGGAATACTACTGATAACAGGTATCCTTAGAATCACTTGTTCTAAACCTCTAAATTCTATTCTTCTACCGGTGGATCTTTTTGGTAATTAATCCGCATCCTCGGCTGTTATAAGGCTTAACTCAGTCCAGACCTGGAAACGAATTAACTTCAGTCACTCCAAAATCCTGGACGGAAGAACCGCTTTTAACTATACCACACCGAAGTCTTTCTTTGGAGCAAAATTTTATTCTTCTTTCCTTACCAGATCAGAGTGGGAGGAAGGTCTACCTCAATGGGGGGAGTCACTGCACCTCTACGCTGACGGCTCCAAAGTGGAAGGTAGCGTAGGTGGAGGTGTCTTTTCCGAACACCTGGACTTCGATATTTCATTCCGCTTACCTAACTACTGCAGCTAGTTTCAGGCGGAAATCATGGCTATAAAGGTAGTCGCGGATCGTCTGAAACATTTAACGCTACCTTTAGATAGCACCTTTATCTTCTTAGATAGCCAGGCTGCTATTAAACCTGTCAGGGCAGTAAATACAACCTCCAAAACGGGTATAGCATGTCGCTCAGCTTTAAATGACATGGGTGAACATCTGAAAGTACGGCTCATCTGGGTACGTGAGTACAGTGAAATTCCGGGTAACTGCAGAGCCGACGAACTAGCGAGGATTGGCATTACTCGTCCCGACTTGGACATTAAACACCGGCTTGGAAAGCCACTGGCCACTTGTTAAAACACAGAAATTTCTCAGGACTCCCTGAGGATATTGCAAATGCCAAATCACGAAAGCTTGACTCTAAACGGTCAAGAGAGCTAATCTCCCTCGGACGTAACTTAATTAGCGTTATCGTAGCCGTTACTTCGGCTGGCAATCGGTAGATAGTTGGAGAATTCCGACTTACTGCCTTTCTTATGGAGGGGAATTAGCACCGAAGACTCAGGAAAATGAGAAAGAGGCGATTGGCATTTCTTAAGGAAGGAAGCAGGAATACCATCGGGACCACCCCAAAAACTGTCTACCAAGTTAGATAGGTGTTCAACAACAATTGCTTCGTCAAATACGAAGTCCTGAGACACAAGGGAGATGGGCGGGAGCCGAGTCAAGTGTATAAAATCAGAAGTGAAAATATCACAGTAAGAATCATAGAAGGGAGCTCGAAATTCGCCAAGAAATTGGCTATTGTTAGAGAATCGTCACTATCAGAGTCGTGATACCTAAGGATAAGCGTCACAGGTGCGCTTCGAGTTATTAAGCCTCCAGAACTCAGCATAGGAGGCATGCAACTGAGCGGAAAACTGGTGACAGAAATCGAAGCATGCTAGGTAATCGTCATGACTACCTGAAGCACAGAATATCCTCCAAACTTTACCCCTCAAGTTCCTCGGATATAGTGAGGCACCAACAAGCCAAGGGCGACTCATATTAGGGGATCCCGACCTAGAGGAGCCAAAACTCATGTGTAACTTTCCTATTTTGTAGTGGCGTTAGTTAGGTATCTTATTGTTTGAGTGTTTTTTAAATTGATTTCATTAATTTGCTAGCATGATAGTCTTCATATCAAAATGTAATTTGGGGCTACAAGTTCCCTCCCGAAGGGGCTGGTTGTTCCCCGGAACAACTTACCCCAATTGACCTTCAATTTTACCATAAATGTTTAAAGTAGTTTTTCTTTTTTTTAGTATGCGTAGCTACAAACGAAAAACTGATAGAGGGAAAACCACCGAATCGTTATTGCGTCAAGCTGCAAATGCTGTCATAAAAGAGGTAAGAAAAATAAAATCGGTGGCCAGAGAACTGGAAATTTGCCACATGACATTACATCGATTGGTTATAAAATTAAGAGCTGGTAAAGATCCTACCGTAGGTTATAAAAGCAGGTCAGTGTTTACCACGGAACAGGTAAAAGAGCTAGTAAGCTACATTTTAAGGTGTTCGTCAATGTACTTCGGTTTGGTGCCAGGAGAGGTGCGAAAACTCGCGTATGAATGTGCAGTGAAATTTTCTTTGGAAAACATTCCCCCTACGTGGCACAAGAATCGAGAAGCTGGGGCCGACTGGTTCATTGGATTCATAAAGAGGAACTCAATATTGTCGATACGAACACCAGAAGCGACTAGTGCAGGACGTGCATCTGCATTCAACAAACATAACGTGAATGAATTTTTCACAAAGCTCGGCGACATTTTACTTAAACGTAAGTTAGCACCTTCCAGAATCTGGAACCTCGACGAGACTGGAGTCACGACTGTGTTGAAGCCAAAAAAGATAGTGGCTGAAAAAGGTACAAAGCAGGTTGGTGATATAGTGAGCGTGGAACTTTGGCTACCGTGGAGCCAGCAGCAAGTGCCGCGGGAAACACGATTCCGCCAATGTTTGTGTTTCCCCGTTTAAAATTTAAGGACTTGTTTTTACGAGATGGCCCCCCTGAGTCTATTGGAGCAGGGAATAGTTCAGGATGGATGACTGCCACTGAATTCCTCACATATATGGACCACTTTATCAAATTCACGAAACCCACTTCAGAAGAACCGATGTTATTATTACTTGACAACCACTCGTCACACAGAGACATCAACGTAGTAGAGAAAGCAAAATCAAACTCAATAATAATGCTGTCATTCCCACCTCACTGCAATCACAGGCTGCAGCCGCTGGATCATGGGCTTTTCAAATCTTATTGCGCTAAAGCTCAAGACAACTGGCTCCCAAACAACCCGCGAAAAACGATGTCACAATATGAAATTCCCGGGACTGTTAAATCAGCATGGCCTTTAGCAGCAACACCTGTAACTATTATGAACGCTTTTAAAAAGGCTGGAATATGTCCCTTTAACCCTGGCGTATTTACAGAGGAAGATTATGCACCATCTTTCGTGACAGATCTACTATTGTCACAAGCTGCTTCGTCCCAAGCTGTGTCAAATGAGGAACCCCTCTAGTCTTCAAGCAGTTCAATTGCGGCTGAAATTGATGACCAGCCAATATGTGCAGCCGGAACCCACAACCACTTCAACATTGGGTCAAAATGAGGAACAACCTCAGCATTCGACAACAGATCAGGGTGATGCCCCTCAGACTGCCGCTTTGAGCATTAATAGTGGACAAGAACTTCAATTAACACCAGCAAAGACAAATGCTTCAGCTGTGTTTTACCCTGAAATCGGTCAGTGGGGTCAGTGGCTCCAACTTGGTGTAGGAGAAAAACCACTGAAAGCATTGGAGAAGACGGAGGGTAAAATTTTCTACCTCAACAGGAAAATAAAATTTACAGTTCCGAAATCTCAGAAGGTAGAGGCAAAGGGAAACCCACAGAAAGCGGCAGCTGGAAGGGGTGAACCACAGCCGAGTACATCCGCGGCGGCTAAAGAAGAGGACCTCGGGTCGCTCTACGAAAAGGTCGCCGACATGGACGTGGAAAGCAAGTTGCGATTTAGAGGAGGTGACATCGGGGGGTTTGTCGGATATCTCACAAGAGATGGATGCGTAAAATCAAACGATGATACCGATGAATCGGAACGTAAGGTTGCCCAGTCAGGAAGAGATCCTAGAGATAATTGCAGTGGAGGAACACAGGACTTCCACCCCAAAAAAGATGGAACCGTCATCATGACGTGGTTGGTCCAAGCAAACCTACACAGGAGTAGTGTGGCTACGGCCGCACTAGCCGAGATGATGGTGAAAAAAGATGTAAAGGTCGCACTGATCCAGGAACCATCCACTTTTGAGGGAAAAGTCACGAACTGGAACTCAAAAGTGTTTAATTGTTTTTATACAATGAACAAAGGTAGGCCCAGGGCTTGCGTAATTGTTAAAAAAAAAGATACGCTATTTCTATTCCACAGACTAGCGACCGTGATTGTGTAGCTGTGCAATAGGAAGTCGGCAAAGGACAAGACCAAAAGAAGCTACTACTAGCATCGGCATACCTTCCATATGAAGAGAATCCACCTCCCACGGAAACTCTGAAGAATATGGTAAGGTATGCAAAGGAAACAAACGCACACCATACTGTGTGGGGCAGCACGGACAACAATGACAGGGGTAAGTCCTTAATTGAATACCTAGTAAAATCAGAACTTTTTATTATAAATAGGGGCAATAAGCCAACTTTTATTAACAAAAACAGAAAACAAGTTATAGACATTACACTTGCGAATGGGAGGACTGCTGATGAGATTGAGAATAAGTACGTATCTGACGAGGTATCATTCTCGGACCATCGATGGATACTCTTTGAGCTGAGTGGCAATGTCAGAAATATTCCCCTGATTTTAGAAACCCCAGAATAACAAACTGGGATAAATATAGGGAGGTTTTAAATACAAATTTGTGTACAAGAAATGTTCCTTTGGAATCAACACAGGGAATCGATGATGAGACTGCTAACATTGAAGGTGTTATCAGACTCGCATTCGAGGAAGCGTGTCCAAAGAAACGACTGAAAATAGAATGGAAACAGAGATGGATGAATTCTTCTCTCATGGAAATGAGGAAAAGAACCAGAAAGCTATTCAATAAAGCTAATAATCGCCAAAGAGAAGATCTCTGGGAAGAAAACAAAACGGCACTTAGGCAATTCAAGTCCGAGTGCCAAAAGCCCAGAGGGAATCATGGAAAGTTTTTATTAGCCAAATTGAAAGCACGGGTGAGGAAGCTAGACTGAAGAAAATATTGTCTAAATCGAGAAGCCAGTTAGAACTTATCGAAGACTCATCCAACATGAGGATGAGAAGCTTTTTTTTTTTTTATACGATGTGGCCAAATCCCAGGGGACAACCCTTTGATGCGTTAGCATGGTTTTGGCCGGAAGAGAATTAGGGTAAGGGAAGTGAGGAAACTTGTTTTTGCATTGCTGCGAGCTAGACAACAGCCCAGAGACGGAGTGGATTATTTTAATTTCTTAATAAAAGTTCACGGTCATCTGGTCTCGAACCCGGGACCCATGGCATGTTGATCTTGCCGCTCAACGCATTGATCCAACTCCGTCTCCAAGCTGATTACAAATAGCTTCCCAGGGAGTACCCTGGTGGAGGGGGAATCGATGAGGGAAGAAGCTCCATCCCCCTTAGAGATCCCAAGTTGGGATGGAAGAGGAGCAAGCGAAGAAACTGTGTACTTTAGACAAGGTAAGATGGGCAATAAAATCCTTTAGCCCATATAAATCACCGGGAAGGGATGGGATATATCCCATCATGCTACAGAAGGGAGGTAACAAACTATGGAACAGACTCACTCTACTTTTTAGAGCGTGCCTAAAGTTCAGTTCACTCCTAAAAACTAGAAAGTGGCAAAGGTAGTATTCCTACCCAAACCAAATAAGACGGACTATAGCACATCAAATGCTTATAGACCAATTAGCCTTACATCATTCCTACTGAAAAGTCTAGAAAGACTAATAGAATGGGAGGTAAGGAAACAGATAAACCAACTATCAAGTTGTCAACATGCATATATGAAAGGTAGATCGGTTGATTCCGCTCTACATAGCCTAGTACATTAAGTGGAAAAGACATTGATGTTAAGCTGCTTCATTGATATACAAGGGGCCTTCAACAACGTCAGCATCGATAAGATTCTTTACGGGTTGAGAGAAAAGGGGACAGATCACAGTATAATCAAGTGGATCAAGTCCATGCTGGAAGACCGAATTATAATTACAGGTTTCGGAAATGAGCAACTAACGGCGCGGGTAAATAGAGGAACTCCACAAGGAGGGATTCTTTCACCATTCCTGTGGCTGATAGTGATTGACGAACTACTTGAAACCCTATAAGAGAAAGGTCTCTACGTAACATGTTATGCGGACGATCTAGCGATAGTAGTCAGAGGTAAGTTTGAAGAAAAAAAATTTACTTCAAGAAGCAATCGACACGACAACCTCTTGGGCGCAGGATTGTGGACTGAAGATAAACCCAAATAAAATGGAACTCTGCTGCTTCACCAGAAGACACAAATTAAGAAAGATAGTTCCCCCGTGCATCGGATTAACCTTAAAGAATGAGGCCAAATTTCTGGGTGTGCTGATGGACGGGAAACTAAATTGGGCGAAGCACGTATACGAGAAGAAAAACAAAGCGGTAAGAGCTTTCTGGACGTGTAGAAATGCTATAGGTAAAGTATGGGGACTATCACCCCATATTATAAAATGGATATACACATGTGTAATCAGACCCATGATAACGCATGGAGCGATAGTCTGGTGGAAGGCGATAGAGGTGGTCAGAAACCAGAAGATTATGGACCAGGCCCAACGTATGTGCTGCCTAGGCATAACGGGGGCTACCAGGTCAACACCGACAAGGGCCTTGGAGGTCATTCTAAACATTACTCCACTAGAATTCTACGTTAAGCAAGTGGCACTCAACTCTGCTATACGTATACGTATGAATAAACTGTGGAAGAAAAGGAGAATGCAAACCCAACATGAAAAAATCGACCGAGTATGTAACGGTAATACGATCAAGAGACTCTTTGAGGAAGAAGATTGCTGGGACTTCAAAACGGGTAATCCAAATTTGGAGGCAATCTTCAAAACTCAGTTCCCGACAAAAAGTGAATGGATTAACAATAGGGTGATTCAAGAAAACATTTTAGCGATTTACACAGACGGCTCAAAATGCGAGCGTGGCTATGGTTTTGGAATATCGTGCGAGGAACTTAACCTGGAGTTATGGGGAGGGGTAAACGACTCCTCCTCAGTTCTTCAATAAGAAATCGCAGCGATAGAGATAGGAGCTAAACAGCTAATAGAACGGGGAGTAAGATCCTCTAGGATTGCAATATGCACGGATAGCCAGGCGTCCATCAAATCTCTAACTAACGCCGAGGTAAGATCCAAAACGATAGAGGGATGTAAACAGACCTTAACGCAGCTAGGGAGACAAAATGATGTCACCCTAATATACATACCGGAGCACTGTGGCGTCCCACGAAATGAAAAAGCAAAGGATCTGGCGCGGAGAGCCGCAAATGCGGACACTCCAATAATGCTCAACCTGAGCATACCCATCCAGGAAATTAAAGAAGAAACCATGGAATGGGTAACGAGGAGGCACAAGGAAAAATGGGAGGGATCCGATATTGCCGGACACACAAAGGCGTTTTGGGGAACTCTCAATGCACATGAATCTGAAAAGATCATTAAGCTTAACAAAGGCAAACTGAAACTTCTCGTTGGCCTTGTGACAGGACATGCAAGACTAAGGGCGCAGCCCTAAGGACAAAAAATATTTAGAATCTTAGGAAGATTTAGCAGAAGTTAAGAAATCAGGTTATAACCGAATTATCCAATTCGTTACGGGGATCAGTTGGCTCGACAGTGGACTTTAGGGTACGTTGCCGAGCAGGTGGCGTACAACGGGCCACTGTAGGCATCAGTGAATGTAAGACAGACATCTTTCCCCCCTCGAAAACCAACCAACCAACCAAAGACAAGGGGAAAGGAAAGGAAAAAGCTCAAGAAAAAGCTAAACGAAGAGTATTACAAGAAAGCGAGAGTGATAGTGACACCGATCTGGAATGGTACTGCATAATTTGTTGTGATTCATATTCTAATTCTCTTCCAAGAGAACAGTGGATAGATTGTCGCATGTGTAAAAATTGGGCACATGTTAAATGTATAAATAAAGCCAATATTACTTATGTGTGTCCCAATTGTGAGTCAGATGAAGAATTTAATGATGAATAAGAATGAAAGTTGCCAAAGTTAATTACGACTGATTAAAGTCAGTTATGCATTTGATAAGATTTTTAACTTGATGAATCTCTATTTTAGTTTAAATGACAAAATAAACGGTTATCTGAAGGTTACCAGTTATGTTTTGTTGTTTTTTTAAAGTTATGTTATGTTTTTTTTAGTTTATATCATTGTATTAACACATAATAAATGGAACTATAGAAATGATTGATGTAACCTTTAATTTCCATCATAAAATTCCATGTTATTTGAAAATCGGAACTTTCAGCCCCGGCCTCCCCTATATTGGTTATCCTACATTCAGTGCAATACCAAATTTAGAAGAAGTTATGCAGCTCAAATGTAAGATAAAAAACCGAAATTGCGAGAGTTTCACTATGGTTTTTACTTATAAATAGATATCGATACACCCGTATTTATATAGAAGGACTACATAAGCAATATTACCGCCACGCGTACTTTGAAGTACAAGAAAGAATGACATCAAACAAGTAGACTGAACCGTACCCTAAAGTTCACCTTTGATTTTTCACTAAATCCGAAAAGTATACATTCTAAACGAGAGTCTTTCAATTTAAAATGCACTGACCTCGAGCAACGTGTTTCGAAGTGTAAGCTGCTTTTAGGGCTTCTCTTCTTTAATAGCAGACAGCAAGATTGTTGAGCAAGCACTATTGATTCCAAAGCGATTGCTTAATACTCTATGTTACCATCACAAAAAATTCTACGGAAAGGTCAAAGCTTATTCATATCGCATTTTTCGAATCAATTTATGTATATGCTCTCAGGAACTACTTGAAATTCTGGAACTAAAAGCAACTGTAGTAGACATGCTTTTGGAAATACCACCCTACAACCACTAAGCGGTCTATTGTAGAAAATTTTTCTCAAGTATACCAAAAATAATCGAAATATTGTACGTCACCCAAACATCGTACACCAATCCGCGAACTTCCAGGTGTGATAACACTCAGATCCGCTTATAAATCGATTGCTTCAAGTGGAAATTTAAAAATGGTTCATTCACAATGGTCAAGAATTTTAGTCTCACTGTCCAAGACTGGAAGCGATGTGGCCTCGTTTCCCATAGGTGCCTTGAAAGGCTTCTTTAATGAGATTTTTGCTTTATTTAATTACGACTCCTTTCCTGAACAATATTCCGCGGACGTCAGTCAACGTTTGTTCTTCGTTGAAATCTGCTGGCTTCCTGTGAATTTACCTGGAGATATTTTCCATTTGAGAACTATTTCTTCACTTGAGTAATCATGATGAGTTATATGGCTTTTGATCAACTCCCGGATCCTACGGATAAATTTGAGCTTCATGAGGAAATTGGAAAAGGATTTTGTGCTACGGTATTAAAACTTTAGTTAACGTTACCAACTGATTTCATAATGAATTGATTTTTAGGTTTATAAAGCTAGAGAAGTGCAAAATGATAGGATTGTGGCTGTTAAAATTCAACCCTATGATCAGGACCATCAAGCGCATATTGAGGAGGAATATCGCATTCTTCGAGACTATTCGAGCAACCCGAATTTGCCCGACTTCTATGGAGTGTTCCGAGCAAAGCATACAAATCAGGCTGACGATATTTGGTTTGTTCTTCAGGTGAGGTTTTTAGATTGCACTCCCCGAAAAGTATAACTAAACCATTTATTTAGTATTGCGAAGGTGGAACCACTGTAGATTTGGTAAATCGATTGCTTGTTAAGGATCGCCGCATGAAGGAAGAACATATCGCTTTTATTTTGCGTGAAGTTGCAAGAGCAGTCACCGAACTGCATAGGAATCATTTCATCCACAGAGATATTCGTGGAAGTAACATTCTTCTTACGAAGGACGGGGAAGTGAAACTATGCGATTTTGGACTAACTCGTGAGGTTGATTCGACATTTGGTAAAAGAGGAACTTGCATTGGATCTCCTTGCTGGATGTCTCCGGAAACGGTTATGGCTCAAGATTCAAGTAATTTTTTTTTCGTGTTTTAGACCAAATTTGAAATTATGCGTTTTTCAGGGGATAAAGAAGTATACGGTAGCCGCGCAGATGTATGGTCTCTTGGAATTACTGCCATTGAGCTGGCTGATGGAAAACCACCATTTTTCGATATGCATCCAACAAGAGCAATGTTTCAGATCGTAAGAAATCCTCCACCAACTCTGTATAAGCCTTCGAATTGGTCACAGAACTTGAACGATTTCATAACAGAATGTTTGGAGAAAAATCCTGACAACAGACCATTCATGATGGAAATAGTTGAGCATCCATTTTTAACAGAATTACCAGAGAACGAATTTTCGGTAATTTGTGAATTTTGTGTCTGAAATAGCTTTCGATTTATGTCTTCTGAACAGCTTCAGCAAGAAATCAAGCATCTTATCGAAATATCCATGTCTGAGTCTATCGCGCGAACAAATGAGGTATCTGTAGATAGAGGATTTATTAAGAAGTTCGATGGTCCACCAGAAAAAATGTTCAGCGAAGATTTGGCAGCAATTGAGGATCCTGTAGATACTACTGTTTTGGATACCTTAGCCAATCGACTGCAAATGGGACACTCTTATAACTTCATTGGCGATATCCTTCTATCACTAAATTCAAATGACCTTCCCACTGAGTATAGTGAGGAAGTATGTCTCTTGAAAAATAAATTATTAAAAAATTTTAATATTTTTGCAATATTTTTATAGGTACACGCCAAATATAGGTTCAAATCAAGATCCGAAAATGCTCCGCATATTTTTTCCGTTGCGGATTTGGCCTATCAAGATATGTTGCATCATAAGGAGCCGCAGCATGTTATATTTTCTGGCGAGAGTTATTCAGGAAAAACTACTAACGTTCGTCTTTGTATTAAACACTTATTTTTCCTGGGTGGTGGTAATAAAGGTGCAACGGAAAGAGTTGGGAAATCCGTAAAAGCTATTGAAATGTTGACAAATGCTGGAACTCCGCTAAATAACGATTCGACAAGATGTTTCATGCAGTACCAGCTCACTTTTGGCAGCACTGGAAAAATGAGTGGAGCCGTTTTCAATATGATGCTGCTGGAAAAGATGCGCGTCTCGACTACAGACATGTAAGCAACTTGTAGATTTTGGTAGAGTGGTTAGTTTCTGTGCTTGATTGTGGCTTTGATTTTGGAAAATTCGGAACTTTCAGTGATGCTTAAAGTGTGTGATTTATATCATGAAAAATTTTTTAAGTTGTGCTTATTGTAGAAAGGGTTTATTTCATGAAAAATTCAAAATTAGGTTAAGTCTTCAGTGGAGTAAGGAATCAATCATGAGCGTTCCAGATTCGAATCCCACCCACAAATCACCTATAGCGGACTACAGATTATAATAAAAGGTCACTTTACATTGCAAAGTATAGTTGCTGGTTTGGAATCCACCCTAAATTTCTAAGTTTATTCGTTTCACTCGAATAGAATGAGTCTCCTCACCATGAGCAATCCCACAAGGGTACTAGAGATGTTATTTCAAGATAGATTACGGGTATGGTTAAAAATAGAGTTGATAATGTTAGGTCGCTCGCGAGGTAAGAATTTGCTTCAAAGACTTCAATAGGGCACGACTTCGAAATTAAATAATTTGTCAGAGGTGACTCTAACTCGCTACGGGGTAATTATAAGCATTATAATTTTTGACGTATTTGGAATTACCTTTTGCAACTCTCTTTAGGGGTACTTTACATTTGGAGACAGATATTATTTAATCAAGCTCTAGTTTGTTTACCAGAATTGAAACAATTTATTTGGTATTGGACATTTAATCTTATAAGTGTATACTTGGGAATAGCTTCAACAGTTTGAATATCGGCTTGTTATAGTTACAATTAAATTCTATTTCGTAAAAATATGTGAGGAAGACAGATATACCTTACAAATCGCGAGACCCTTAGCCTCAAATTAGACAAGAATCTTTTTATGTTATGTAATTCATTAAACATCAAAATTTCAAATGAGCAAGACAACAGAAAATCGGCTACAGCACTTTCAATTACTTACGTTATAAATAGGAAAATTGAAAGTAATCTTAAGCCATACCTAATTATTCCCTCGATTTTCTGCAACAGCTTTCAACTCCGTCAAGCATCTGTCTACGGCCGTGTCCTTTTCTAGCAAGGTTCGTCTACAGATTGCTTAAACTTTGCTTCTCACGGGTTCCTTGTAGATTTAAACCAACAATAGTGCGTTTGAGTGTATGCCATCCGGTGCTAAAATTTATTTTTTACTTCGTCCTCCAAAGAATTTTCAGATAATGAATTTGTCTATTTATAGAAATTTAAGGGCTTCTCGTAAGAGACTAGGATTTCTGTGATCCGAGAAAGTACATTGTAGTTGAATATCCACTATTTAGGTTCAACTGAAATCACCCCGTTGATCTTAAAACCGGGAAGAGGTCAGACGCTGTGCCTATCACTGCCTTTATCAGAAAATGTCTTTTTCTGTTCCTCCATCTTCGGTTATAACGTAATTTAATAATAAGACTTAACCCATGTTCAAATTGTGATTATCCAATTCGGTGTCAACAGTGATGATTGACTTTGTTCGAATTTCTTTAATTTTTAAGAAATCTAATCTCAAGCATGCCGAACAATTTTTTATTAATAATTGTTTAAGTACTGAAGCCGATGGGCCAACAAAGAGATATCGTCAGCATAAACAGGTGGCTCTAGCAATTCTTACTTTATACCTCCTGATCTTCTGTCGAATGTCGTTCAAGACAATCAGAAAAGGAAGCAGGGATCGAAAATCTGTCTTGTCGATGTCCGGAACTTATTTCAGCTATGGCAAAGTCTGCTTTTAGAATTGTTGTAGATGTCTTTAATAGCTCCGACTTTTATTTTTGAGAGACGGCTTGGGTCAATGGTTAAATGGCACGATGGCCATGTCATGGACTTAAGCCTTCGCCTGCCTACGAATCTTTCCTTTACAAAAAAAAAATTCACCCCGTCTTCTTAGACAGTCAATTTCCCTCATTCCCCTTAAATTAACCCCTTTCCAACTATAGCTATGCTAAAAACGATTTCGCTACATCATAAAACAAACACAAAGTATCATTAAAAATATAGAGAAGAAAGTCAAAGAGGCGAAGTAAAGTGGTATTTATCCCCAAACAAGGTAATAGGCCTCTAAAGCTGCTACAGACCAATCAGTCTTATCTCCTTTCTACTCACGAAAATAGAGAGACTGCTAGACATCAGGTGAAAACTTGAACAATTATTTCCCCTTCACCTGTATAAATAGTAGATCAACCGACACTGCCTTACATAATCTTGTTAGCGAGATAGAGAAAGCCCTTTACCATAAAAAAATAGCTCTCTTTGCTTTTCTTTGACATAGAACAAGCTTTCGACAACACTATGTATGGATTAAGCAGGGGTCTGGGTAACATCTCTGTATGCATTAGGGCAATAAAGGGGTGCACACAAAGCAGTACTGTCTCCACTACTATGGTGTCAAGTAGTGGATGACCTCTTTAATTAGCTATGCGTGATTGGTTATCGGGTTGTCGGCTATACGGATGACTGTTATTATTCAGGAAAGTTCGACTCGACTCTCTTTGGTTTAATGCAATCAGCTGCGTGCACGATTACTGACTGGTGTGGTGTACAAATGAAAATCTAACTATTAACCTGCCAAGGCTGTTCTTGTGTTTATAAGAAGGCATCATTTGGAACTAGGTCGAATTACAATCCAAGGCACGGTCATTGAGTACTCCAACGATTTAACATACTTACTTATTGCGCTCAATGAAAAACTTAATTGGAACGCTCACCTTGACTCTTCTCTAAATAAGGCTGCATGAGCGTTATGGGCGTGTTTCTCGGAAGTACTTGAGGGGTCTCTTAGAAAGGGCTTGGGACCTTATCCCAAAGATAATTTTCTGTTTATAAAGTAGGATTGCGATTATTACGATACATGCATTAAGTAAAACAATAAATTTTTGTGTCTACTTCAAAAACTCCAACATTTTTTGTCCGTTACTGTATTTTCCAGCGTTGACTTTCCGCTAGTGGATTGAAAGCATTTTTTGTGCTCAATTACTGATTAACGAAAACTCGAAAAAATTTTCAGGAAGTACCTTAACGTTCAGTGCTGGGTCCACCTATTCTTTTCAAATATTTTTCTAATTGATGTATTACCACGTATTAATAATCTGTTTTTAAAAACAAAGAGACTAAGCTGAGAAAGGAGCATACCACCGCTTAAGAAACAACAATATAAAAATAATAAAAAAAACAATATACCAAAAATACCAAATTAAAGCAAAATAAAAGGAGACAAAGAAATTAAAAGACAAAAACGACCGCGAAGAGCAAACCTGACAAATCTTCGCTTGACCTCCTCACTGCTCTTGATATGTGACGTAAAGAAGGGCGACCAAACAATACAAGCTTACTCAAAAATTGGCTTACAAAGATACAATAAAGTAACCTCGTGATGTAAGAATTGCCAAATTCCTTGGACCTTGTAATAAAGCCCAGGGTCGCATTGGCCCAATAAACTATTGCATCGATGTGATCCTCAAAGAAGAAACGAATATTTATCCAAACGCCCAAGTCTTTGATTTTCTCAAGTCCAGCGTCCGTCTATTGTACAGTGAGTTCGTCTCACATGAGAAGGAAATAGATTTGTAAATATTGAGAGGACACTTGTGAAAAGTGTCTAGGTCAAAATTCAGGAGGCACACTCAGCCTTTCCAGAAACTAAATGGAAAATTTTTACGTCGTCAGCATAATAAAGAAACCTAGAACCATTCAAAATAGTCGAAATATCATGAATATAAATGCTGAATATTGGTGGCCCCAGATGGCTGCTCTGTGGAACACCTAACGTGTTACAGAAATAAAACTGGCTGTCTACGATACGCAAGGTGGAACACAGCCTATCGACAAAAAAGGGAGGGAAACGCAAGTTTATATTTAAGAACCCTATGATGAATTCTGTCTAAGGTCCTGTTGAATTCAATAAAAAAGCAGTTCACCTGTACAACAGACTCAACGGCAGAGATGCAGAAATTTGAAAACTTAAGTGAGTTCATTGTACTTGATTTGCCCTTTATGAAATCATGTTGAAAAGAATCAAGAAACAATTTGCAGCGAAAATAAAGTTCATCAACAATTAAAACGTCAAATTACTTGGGAATACAGCACAGGTTGGCAATAGGTTTGTAGTTAGTGATGTCAAACTAGTTTCCCTTCGTCTGCAGAGGAGTAATTGCTAAGGACGTCTTTTGAATACTGAGGTAGGGATGCTGTCGGGAGCCAACAAGGTTGGCAATCGTAAAAAGATCACTACCATATCAGTCACTGAGGCTTAATGAAGAGGGTTTACAATCAGTTTTATGTTTACAGTTTATAAATAACCGGTATCGTTTAGGGTGATCCTTACTCGCCTAGTCCTTCGAAGGCTTCTAAAACTCACTTATTTGAAATTCCAGGAATCAACACAACTTCCACATTTTCTACTACTTTTATGATTTCGTAGCTGCCGAAGGCAAACTGCAAGAGTATATGTTGGAAGATGGCCGAAATTATCGCTACCTTCGAATTCCAGCCGAAAAGCAATCCACCAAATTAAAGTATCCACGAGACGATACCAAAGGAAATGTAGAAAAATACCGTGAATTTGAGGATGCTCTAATCGAATTAGATTTTTCTCGAAATAATCTTGAAACAGTGAGAAAAGTGGTTGCAGCAGTTTTAAATATAGGAAATTTGCGTTTCACAACAGGAGATCATAAATACGCCGAAATTGAAGATATGGACTTGGCCTCTAAAATTGCTGATCTGCTGAGAGTGGATGAGAAGAAATTTCAATGGGCATTGGTGAACTACTGCAAAGTGAAAGGTGGAATTGCTGAAAGGCGTCAGTATACTGCTGAAGAAGCTAGAGATGCTCGTGATGCTTTAGCATCAACTGTTTACCATCGCCTTGTTGATTGGATTATCAACAAGATCAACATGAACTTGGCATTCCCAAGGGCTGTTTTGTAAGAAATATTATTTTATATTTTAGCTTCACGCAAAATTGTTTTAAATACTTTTTAGTGGAGATGTCAATTCAATTGTTGTGTACGACATGTTCGGATTTGAGTGCTTCCATCGCAATAACATGGAGCAACTGATGATTAACACCATAAACGAGCAAATGCAGTATCACTACAATCAAAGAATTTTCGCAAGTGAAATGTTTGAACAGGTATTATAATTCGAACGAAATTCCCATTATAATCTTAATTAACCGAAAAATTAATATAGGAAGCCGATGGTATTCCAATAGTCCAATTTAATTTTTATGACAACAAGCAAACCCTTGACCACCTTCTCACAAAACCGGAAGGACTTTTCTGCATAATTGATGAAGCCTCCAGACAAGCCCAAGATCATGAGCTTATTACAGGTAAGAAGTGAATAATTCTTTAAAATTAGAATAATTCTTTTCGTTGCAGAGAAAGTAAATGAGAAAAAGAGCCAATTTATCAAAAAGCATAGTAATCACGAAATCAGTGTAGCCCATTACACTGGTCGCATTGTATACGATACTCGAGCATTTGCAGATATCAATCGAGATTTCGTTCCAATCGAAATGATTGAGTCGCTCCGAACGTCCTTAGACGAGAGCATTGTGGTGATGTTTACAAATCAACTGTCGAAGTGCGGAAGCCTAACAATGGCTTTCGAGAATGCGGAGCACAAAAAAGGAGATACTCATCGAAAGACATATGTAGGTTACTCTATTTTTCCAGAATTGTCCTATTTTCATTAAGATGTCAATATTTTCCAGAATTTGAATACTTTGTCGCGGGGACAATATTCACAAGCGACAGCCATCCGAACCATTTCGACAGTATTCAGATGTTCTTGTTTGGAAATCTTGAAAATTCTAACTGGTTTCGAGGGCGAAGGTAGTCACTTTGTTAGATGTATTCGAGCTGATTTGGAGTACAAACCAAGAAATTTCCATCCGGAAATGGTTCAGCAACAAATGAAAGCTCTTGGAGTTATGGATACGATAATTGCTCGACAAAAAGGATATTCTTGTCGTATCTCCTTCCAAGAATTCTTGAAAAGGTTTGCATACAACTTAATTAGCATAATTCCAAATTTTAATTGGCAAATCATTATAGGTATCAATTTCTTGCTTTTGATTTCGATGAAACTGTTGACGTTACTAAGGACAATTGTCGACTTTTATTGATTCGTCTGAAAATGGAAGGTTGGGCAATTGGAAAGTCTAAAGTATTTCTACGGTATTACAACGACGAATATCTAGCCAGGTAAAACATGACTTTAAATGGATTTGTATTTTGCAATAATTTACGTAATTTTAAGGTTATATGAAATTCAAGTTAAGAAGATTATTAAAGTTCAATCGATGATGCGGTCGTACATTGCTAGACGGAAGGTGCAACAAAAAAATAATCCTGCACTTGCTGGTAAGTGTGAAGCCACTTGGAATTTTTTTTTAATGTTTACTTATTGATTTTACTTAAACAATTTCACATTTTATGCAATGTAATTTATATGCTTATTATTAGAATACTGTTTTTGAACGGTTTGATTTAGTAGTAAGACTTTGCTTGCCTGTAATGTGCGCATTTTTCGAAACAATTTCAATTTCCTAAAAAAAATTTCTCATTTGGCAAAAACGAAATTAAAATGAGAGTAACTTGTAGTTTAATAATATCTATTAGAACAGAGAATTCATCCTACAAACCCAGAAATACTGATAGGTGTTTTACCACCAAGTATATCCATATTTTTTTATTTTAATTTTATTTTTTGTGATGTCGATTAAACATACCTTGCAATACAATAATAACTGCAAACTCATTGGAAGGCAAATGAAGAGAAACACTGATGTCACTGACGCTTTACAAGCTCGGTACATTGGTACCTGACCTGCATCTAGACACAGACTACTATAGAGAAAAGCTTGGAAGTATAAACGAACAGCTGGGCTTTAGTGGCATAAATAAGAATAGCAAAAGATAAATACAATATAATAATATAATGCAATGTTCTTTTCAGCTCATCCATTTCTAACCCCATTGTCGCTCGTTCCGGCGTCCCTCAGGGCAGCCACCTCCATTAATTTTCATCCTTACAATTAATGATGTTGTTTGTGTCATCAAATACTCAGAGCTGTCCAGTTATGCTGATGACATGAAAATAATTAAACATATATCCTCCACAACTCTCTTCTTCTCCAAAATGACCTCGATTCGTTCACCACATGGTGCATGAAAAACTTTCTTGAGCTCAATGTCTCCAAATGCCAGTCCATCTCTTATTCCCGCAAACGTCTTACCTCCACCCCGACAACCTACATGTTAACCAACGTACCAGTCCCTATCGTTACCTCTTTGTGTGACCTAGGAATTATCTGTGATAGTGAACTCAATTTCCGCTCCCATATTGATAGCATAATTAACAGAACTAACTCCGCGCTAGGGTTTGTGAAGCGCTGGTCTAGAGAGTTCTCCAATCCTTATGTTTCCAAATCTCTCTATATTTCCTTCGTTAGACCTCTCCTTGAATATGCCAGCCAGGTATGGTCACCTAAGCAAACAACCCACATTAACAGAATTGAATCTGTCCAGCGTAGGTTCATTCTCTTTGCTCTACGTGATCTTCCGTGGGTAGACAGATTCAACCTTCCACCTTATGAAAACCGTCTGAAACTGATCGACTTACAACCCCTAAGTAAACGTCGTGATGTTTCCGACGTACTCTTCATTCATCAGCTACTAGCTGGTGCCATAGACTGCCCTTCAATCCTGCAGTCTTTACCCATCTATACCAACTCTCGCAACCTTAGGTCCACTCCCCTTTTCCGACTCGACCGCCATCGCACGATATACGGTCAATTACCAGGATGCCTAGAAAAGTCAACGACCTTCCCTCCTTTGACTTCCATCTGAGTAAAACATCCCTTCACAAAGCCTTATATCTTTATCCCGCCCATCTTGATCGCCTTTCCTAACTCTCCTTCCTCCAGTTTATATTTATCATAATCATAGCTCATATTGTAGCTTACATTATCTGTTATGAATTATTGTTTATTTTAGTTTGTAGTATTTATTTTGTTATTTTGTATTTTTTTATGTAATAGCTTGCATTAAGCTTAAATAAATAAATAATTACGTAGTATGTTAAGCTAACCCTTTGACGCATTTAGTTTGAAACCACAGCTTAAATACCATTTATGAATTTCATACAACATAGATTGGTCAGTGTAGACATGAGCGCAAGTAGCAAAATTGGAATCACGAGTTACCTCTCCAGGTCAGGACGCTTGTTAGAGCCTATGCCTACAATAACACCCCCGTCTTAAGTAAAACAGAGCTCAGGTTACTCACAGTCTACCTATCTGGCCATTGTGAGCTAAAGTATCATCTACAAAAGTTAGATCTGTACTTGTTGTACAAACCTAACCAGTGTAGATGTTACCCGAGTATCGGCCGTGGATGGAAGGCGATGAAACTTCAATATACACTACGTAATTTTATGCTCCCTTAGCATGGCTGAGGACGAGATATGTCACTTTTGTATGGGAGAGGACAGCACACCATCGCATATCCTCTCTCCTCTCATTGTGAGAATTCGGCTCCATTAAGTTCAATCATCTAGGAATGGCGTTTGTATCGCCAACGGACGCTGGAAAAACGGCTCGTAGAACAATCATAGGTTTCATTAAGGATCTAAATCTTAATTGGGTTCGATAGTGCAAGGTTAGGTCACAAAAGATCAAACTGGTCGAAGTGACAAATGTGACACCCTTATGACCCCCAAAAGAAGTTATAATAAGAATTAGGAATTTTTGAGCCCGGCTGACGTTAGATCCTCTCCTGTTAAAGACTTCTTTGCCTAACTCAGGGTGGTAAAGTGTTTTTTGCAGTAGTAGAGTTATAGCACGAAAGTCCCCTTTTAATAGCATGGGCTATACAGATTTATGAGTACGCTAAAATGTATTATTTACGTTGCGAATTTTATCAAAACTGACTCCTTCAAATAATACGGATTCGTGATTTAGCCGAAAAGCGAGAAAATCGTTCTGAGCTTGCCGTAGAATTTAGGGTGCTACCTGTTGTTTGAAGCCCTATGTACTGAATTTACACTATGGTGTACCTGTAAATTGTGTCGGTAGAGCGAAACTTCTCTTTACATCATAGGCCATTGCTAGCTGTAGAATATCTATCTAAGAACAGTAGTGACATCAAAATTGGCAATTTTTTCCCCATGATTACATTAGAGGCACTCGACTATAAGAACAATCTTGGTAGGGTACCTGGGTTAACCAGGGTCACCGAAGCGTGTCTTCCAGGGGTGCACAATGTTTCACGGAAACGTGAAACGAGTCATAAAAGTAATTAAGATAATCGGGAATTGCTGGATAATGGTCCGCTCGCCGACCATATACCTTACTTCGCTGCTTTCTCAAAGTCTTTCTTTTCGGTTAACTTTTCGTTCTTTGTGTAACATAGCAAAACATGATATTGAACCAACTCAATACTGCCATCCCAGTCTTTCAATATGCCATATAGTGAGTATGGGTGAAATCAAAGCCTCAATCTCAACCACCCCCCCCCCCCCCCCCCCCCCCCGCCAACCACAATCGAGGACTTATGTGCAATGGATCAGTTCTGCTAAGTAAACTAGCCACTCTTTTTTTAAGGTTTAAGCGCGATGATAATATTGGCAGCAATCACCATCTTGTAACAATCCAGTTTCGCTTATGCAGGGCAGCGGAACGCCCATGTAACACACCATCGAATATGCCACGGCTCAATGTGCAGAGGCTTAAAACTCCGAACATCCGGAGTGAATATATCACCGCATTGCGCCAAAAAGCTAATGCCCTGCGTCATAACAACGACGACTCCATCGACCAAAAATGTGAAAAGGCAAAGGAATGTTCAGCCAGCTGTGGTACAGAACACGTGGAAAATGCATACGGATCTTTACAGAAAGGCGTCCAAAGAAGCTTAAGACGTGACAAGCGCAACTACATCAACGCGCTAGCAGAAAAGGCAGAAAAGTAGCCTACTGCGGTGACAATGGAGATCTATACAAGATTGCCAAAAAACTGGCAAGAAAGACTCTCAGAACTAAACATCCTGTAAGAGATATTAATGGATCCCTTATTGTCACGGAGGAACATCACTGCGGAGGTGGAGAGAATATTTTGTTGAAGTCCTAAACAGCAGCTTTGGGCCGTCGAATACCTCTTCACAAGAGCCAGAACACCCGCTGGCTGCTGCCTATATTAACATCAGAACTTCGACAAAATTTGATATGGCAGATACAATTAAGTCGATGGAGGATGGACCTCGGTAAGGCCCCAGAGATTGATGTAATAGCAGTGGCGGATCCCATTACTGCGGCTGATATTCTTCTCCGCGTAATCCAGGATTGTGTGAAGTTATAGCAATTGGCGCGCCGAGTAGAGGTCCGCTTTACATCTAATATTCGTCGATTTTGAGAAAGCGTTTGACAGCGTTGATAACGAGTATATATGGGTAGCTTTACGTAGGAAAGGCATCCCAGATAAAATTATCACCATCATTAAGGAGTGCTACTCAGGAGCCCAATGTCACATCCTACACAAGGAAAAAACATTCCAACTGCTGAATGGAGTAAGACAAGAACATATTCTGTCACCTTTGCTTTTCCTGATCGTCATTAGTCACGTATTGTGCAGCACTGTAGACGACCACCCATCGCGAGGATTAGATTACTTTTGTACTACCTTACTCACCTGGACTATGCCTATCCAAGAAACAGAGTTATGTAGCTATAATGTCCGAAATCCTGAGTTGAGAAGGTCGCAGAGCAGGGTTTAAAATCAATGCTACTAAAACCAAACATAAGAGCTTGAACTCCAGGATTCAAGATGAAATTTATCTTAAAGGGCAGCAAATATTGCAAGTGTATAAATTTTGCTAAATCGAAAGCATATGTAGTTACAGCAGACGGCGTCGCTGAATCTGATGTACAGGCTCGCATCAAGAAGACTCAAGTTGCATTAAATACTCTTGTTGAAATATGGCGCAATAACAACATCTTCAGATGCACAAAACTCTCCAAATGGAATTTGACTTGACAAATATCATCTGAGCTAAAAGCCTTTCTCAGCTGGTGTCTCGGGCGCATCCCAAACATTAATTGGTGGGAGGTCATTATGAACGAAGACCAACACAGTCTTACAGGCTAAGACGAAATAGAATAAAAGAGCCACACAACATCGCACAACAGGCTCTAGAGTGGAAATTGCACGGGACCCAAGGAAGACGTCGAATTGGACGACCGCACAACAAATAGAGAAGATCCGTCCAGAAGGAAGATCAACAAATCGTGGCCACAGTGGAAGGCGTTGGGCCAGAACCGGACCAGGTGGAGAGCCGGTCTAGTAGACGACTTATGTCGCACAAAGGATTAAAGGAACCAGAGGGAGAGATCGAGGACCTATGGAGGTCTCGCGGATCAATGTGATTATGTGCTTCTTCAAAACGAAATCAAAATTGGTTTGGAGGAACCTCTGGATGAATTGAAAAAAGCAAATTGAGTGAAATTGGAATCTAATTTTTGAACGAAAAGACATATGAACTAACCAGGTGGGGTTCTACTATGACATTTGTGGTACCGGAGTTGGCGAGGCAGAATTTAGATCTTTTTTGCTGTACACAATCTTGTAGATCAGCCATGGACTCTCTCTAAACCTTAATCTTAGCTCTATCATTGAGTCAAACTGAGAAGCCTCAAAATTTGGAAAACCGGACGTGAGAAAGCAGCAGTCTGAGCACCGTACACTATGAGCTAAACTAAGACAAATCGGGAGTTCAACTGAACTACCTGTAAATTGTGTCAGTAGGACGAAACTTCTCTTTACATCATAGGCCGTTGCTAGCTGTAGAATATCTATCTAAGAGCAGTAGTGACATCAAAATTGTCAATTTTTTGCTTGTAAGATTTTAGATTTACTCAGTTTTTTCTATAGTGAGCTGTTCTTAGCCCCATCAAAGTTGTTTTTTGTTATAGTATTTGTATAAAATAGAATTTATGCTTAAAGGACTATCTAGGAATTATAAACACATTTACAGCTTATCCTTTAATGTCCTTTAGAAATGCCTATTAATCCTAAAATACAAGTAATTCCTCAAGCTACAAACTGGCTCGTTATTTTCTTTCGTATTCTTAAGAAGCATTCTATTATTTGAGTTATTAAAATTAACCTACTTTTCTTTATCCACAGCAAGACGACCACCGATGAACAAGCAACAATCGTCTCCAGAAGAGGCGGCAACGACTATTCAAAAAGGTACGGAAAATGAAAAGGTGAAAAAATCGGACGAGGAAGGAGAAGAAAGTGAGGGCGGTGTATCCGATGTTGAATTTTTCGACACAAACAGTATGCTTTCTGATGCAGAAGAAGCTACAGAAACTGGTCAAAAAGATTCCTCCGAAGTCAAAGAAGAAGGTCAAACGGAAAATACTGAAAAGCAGGACGTCAAAGGCGACGAAAACACTGCCACAGAATCTGAGAATCAAACAGAAACTGAAAAAGGACCTGAGGATGATCAAAGTACTGCGGAGACAAAATCTGAAAATCCACCGTCAGAGGAAGCAAATCCTGAACCAGCAACCGGAGAAATAAAAGCTGAAAATGCCGACGTCGAAGAAAAGGCTGAGACCGAGACTTAAAGAAAATTTTTGAAAGGTTTCTCAATTTGCAAAGGTGTAGCATTTAGTGGCGGCATAAAACCGCCAGGTGTAGTTCACCTATTACCTATAATAGTAGTTTCGTTGTTTAATCCAAAATGTATTAAAAGTGCAAAGCTTAAAAATAAAGAGACATGAGGACAATGAAATTTTTGCACTCTTTGACTTCGTCTAGCCCACTCCATTCTAACACCTTTTAATTGGATTAAATCTGTCGAAGTACACCGACCACCGTTGACTTTCTTCTCTTTGTCTCGGAAGTCTGCCTGCCCTATCGAGGCAATGGGGTTGCATGTATTTAAAAATGATTCTGCAATTTAAATGAAATTTTAATTAAATTAACGTTTATTGCATAATTCATTCAATTTCACTTTTCCTTTTATTATCGTTCGCAATCGCCAGCGTTCCGAGGCTATCAAGTGCGTCAAAAGTACGGACCAATTTTGAACGAGAAAACTGGACAAGTGGATATAGAGACAGCAAAATTTATTAAGTCGTACGCAAAACGATGGAGAGCCAAGTCTATATTTCAGGTGTTGCTCCATTACCGGGCAGCACGTTTTATGGATTTCGTACATTTCTCTCAACAGGTAAATTTTAATTGATGAATTAAGTTGAAGTATTGAACTAAAAGAAATATTTTAGGTCCACCTGTATAATCAGAGAATGGTTGCTGCCTTGCAGCAAACAGGCAGAGGTGTTCCGATAGAAAAGATCGACCCAAGGCAAACAAATCCCATACTGTTTGGTCCTCTTCCACTTCCAGTTCGAAAGATTCCATTTCGTTTTGATCTGATTCCATATTTCGATACAGTTTACATGTGTGATCCAACTACACAAGTGCAAAATATGGATACTGGAAAGGACGAGGAACCGTGGGATGCTCCACTTCAAAAGAATCCTTCACTGACAGGTTATTTAATGACATATAATGCTTATAAAAAGGAAATAGCAGTTCAAACAAGCTGGGATAGGATTCATGAAAGTGATGCTGTTTACCAACAACATTTCAGTAGGGATCCTAATGCAATTCGAAGGTAAGTCGGTTTTCAAATTAACTAAATGGGAAAAGTAAATCTTATCAAAATATTCAATGTGTAGCCTATTAGCATCCTACTTTAATAATGAGAACGGAAGTGCCTTCCTTAAATGCGATTTACTTTCTGTTTTTAATTGAATAATATTTCAAGTGAAGTGATTTCATATGGGAAGCTCTATTAATGCATCAACTTTCAATTTCCTTTGTTTTGTACAATCGATATCTGATGATTTCAGTGCGGAATTTTTTATGTGCGTAAAGAGTACGTAGACAAACTGATATAATATCGAGCGTGTTTCAAGTACTGCGTGCAATTTAGTCGGTTTTAAATATAAAAATGTAAAAATGTTTGTATTAAAATATTTTGTTCGGTATGCAAACGACAATGAAATCCAAAATCCCCGAACTTAAAAATTAATCTCGTCAAAACATCGATTCTATCTAAAAATCGATTATACGGATGATCTGTTTTTTTAGGTCAGGTTACCATAGGTGCTGAACAACCTTTAGACCATATATATTGTGCCCCATAAATCAATACAACTTACTTACCCAGTAGCCTTTCTCTTTTTGTCGTAAGATAGCGAACTGACTCAATTTCCTGCGAATCCCTACAGCTCCTACAAGAATTTTCTGTACCTCGACCCAGCTTTCTGGTATGGTTACATATGGGCCAGTGACACGTTACAACACCTGCTAGATTCCTATCGCTAGTTCTGCTACCACCAAGGAGTACCCTAATTTTCCTTTTGCTGTACTCAGGCCATAGTTGCCTGGTAGTTCAACATGTGTCTCGGTTAGTCCACCGTTGATTCCTGGCAAAATTTGCCTTAGAAAAGATTCACATGTCCAGGCACCTAGCATAGGGTTACCTTGTGACATCTGGAAATCTCCTCTTTGCTGTTCTGGAGCAGTTGCATTAACTTTGATTGCACTCCAGCCGCTTCCAGCGCTTTATTGGCCGCCCGAACATCAGATAGGTATATTCATGCTCTTACGTCCGCACTTATTTTGGATTCAAGCGTAAATAAGGATATCTCTGATGTTTGCTACACATCGTTTCTATCCTATTCACATCCAGTAGGTAGCTTTGTACTAAAGCTCCTATTGAATGTCATTTTGGGACCCGGTAGCCCGAGTCGATCTTGTTATCGTTCAGTCTGACTCTTGCTAGAATGCCCTTTACACCCCTCCTTCCAGCACCTGACATCTCTCAGTTCGAGCGCACTTATCGAAGCGATACTTTGGCAGTATATGTTTAGTGGCGACAGGTTCAGCATGACATACAAAACCACTATGTTTATGATACTCAGACACCGAATTATTCCTAGATCGGCATTTTTCTGTACGCTCGATAGCAGTCGTAGCAAAGATTCGGTTCCACTGTTGCTGTATAATTCAATTTGCCAACTTGGGTTTAAGTTCCAATTTGACACAGAAGTCCTCTCATATGTATGGAAGGCCACATTTGTTTTAGCTATACACTCTTCTATATTCCTCTTCTAGTTAAGTGTGGAGTATAATATTACACCCAGTTACTTGGCTTTACCATAAATAGTTAAAAAAATTTTCCAAGCAACTCTGATATTTTGCTTCTCCTGGTGAAAAGCACAAGCTTCGTTTTTGAAGAGTCAACGCATAGTCCACTATTCTCTCTCTCTAGTTCCAGTAATCCCTTGTGGGGCATGGGACGGAAGGCGAACTTCATCTGATTCAAGAGAACGATTACAAGTAGACGAACAATTTTTAAATTGGATTCCGAACCACTAACATTTTCTTTGCAACCTACGGCACAAAGCAACCATGCGTCGACGCCGGTGGGATTCGAACCTGGGACCTCCGGATTGGTAGGTCGACAAGTTATCACTTACTCCACCGACGACTTCAGACTATTATTAGAGGCCGAGTTTTCCAGCTTTCTAAGCGCGCATTTGAAACCTCTCGCTGATCGTTGTCAAGAATCTACAGGATATCAGTATCGCTAGGTAATCAGCATATGCAGAAATTATGAAACCCTCTTTCTCTAGTTTATCCTGGCTTTCGTCCACAACCACTAACAACGGAGTGGTGA
This sequence comes from Leptarthrus brevirostris, assembly GCA_964036015.1. Classification (NCBI taxonomy): domain Eukaryota; kingdom Metazoa; phylum Arthropoda; class Insecta; order Diptera; family Asilidae; genus Leptarthrus; species Leptarthrus brevirostris. Next base: position 25,576,849 of record OZ038375.1, on the reverse strand, counting down.
TAGCACTCCCTAACATGTAGTGTCCCCCTACATACAGATATCTTCACCATTGTGAGTCGCCCATGCACAAGATTACCTTTCTACTAAGGGGCATAGAATCAATTGATTTACATATACCGTTATGAATGCCCATCCTCCTCACTCAGTTATATATGACTTCCTACTTCACACTGTCTAAGGCTCCCTCAACGTTCTGGAAGGCATTCAACTTGTATTTCATGAATTCCAGAGATCTTTCAATAACCGACATAGGGCTGCCTCTACTGATTCCTATTTCGTATAGGCATGCTGGCTTTTCGATATGTGATAGCCCTGCTTTACATCTCTTATGTGCACGTTCGGTAGGTTTTAAATATGATAGCTTTGATCCTATCGACGAACTTCAATTCAGTCTGCGATATCACAATTACTTCCTAATTCTCTATAGCAATTTGTTCTATTTATTTTAGGATGTAGCAGGAGAAAGAGAATGAGGGAACTTTAATATTTTGTTTTTCTATTCCTGCGAGCTAGACAAGAGCCCTATCCTATCCTTCCATATTACATTAAAATTGCAAGCAACAGGAGTAGTCCTTATTATAATTCCTTCCCTTGCAGAAGCACGGGAATGCCAATGTCTAAAAATGATTTTTACAATGCGGACTATGTATCGCGAGGAATGCAGATGGCGCCACTTCCGGCATACTTAAATGGAGACGACCAAACAGGTTTTCGACGTCCAAGTTACAATCCAACAGGATCACGACCAGGATCAAGAAGAGCATCACTAAAAAAACGTCCTGCTCCAGTACCGCCACCTCCGCCAACATATAACCGTCCAAGCATTGATCCTAGACGAGATTTTCGGCCACCAAATCCTGTACAAGAACTACAAATGATGAGCAGAAGAACAAATGATGAGGTAGAAAAAGTATATAGTTTTCCTTGATTATTTTTTATTTGTCGTTTTCAGATTGATCAAGGAGACGACCCACCATTTAACTTTAAGGCTATGCTAAGGAAGACAAACTATTCGAGACCCGAAAACAATAACGTTGAATACCAAAGTCGACAGTTTGACAACGAGCGAGCTAGTGGATTTGGCGCCAAGCTGAAGCCTGTTACACCGAATTATGGAAACGCTACTTCTACTACAACTAATACTACTACTAAGGATTACAACTTTAACAAAAAACCTGTTCAAACAATTTCCAACTTAAGTGACACTACTGCAACTTCGTTCAAGGAGGCCGGGACCTATGTCGAGGAAGAAATTGCACCAGGGATCACTCTTGCAGGCTATGCCATAAATATTTAAAATAATTCTGAAATTGATTAGGTTGTTTATTTAGCCAGTAAGTGTTAGTTTCATGATGTAATATTTTAAATTTAAACTAAATTACAAGAATGTTCCTTGAGAAAGCACTTCGAAACTGTAAGTGTTGAAAGCTACGCAATTTTACGAAATTAAATTAAATTTTAAGTGTAATTTGTCATGTAATGTAAAGCTCAGTTAAGTGGATAATGTTACACCACCAGTATAAGTCCTTGCCGCCATAAATGAGTTTTTAAATAATTAAAGGACTGAAAATAAATCTCCAACGACATAAATGAAGCCCTTTCACGCGTTATTAACGAAATTCATTCATCGCTTTTCAAAATATTCCAATTTAGGGTTACGCGCCATCATATAAATTCAGAAATCGACAATTTGTAATTATTTCGTCAACAAAAATGTGCTTGATATGCCGCAATTAAAGTCTTCGTTCAATTTAAATATTTATTCCAAGTATATACAGGGTGGCCCAGAATTTATTATTGCAATCAATGTTTATTATTCACTTTGATTATCTGCGAATGTGGTTAAAGGAGGACCGTGTAAATTACGCATGTATGTTAAAACATATATTCGTGTATAATTTTATACTTGCAAGAATAAATTTTTACCTCTTAATACAAAAATTCGCTGTTTTTGGTCAATACAATTTTATGCTAAGAGCAGCAGGATTTATTTGGTCGTGTCACACGTGGACACTCGGTGGAGCTTGATAAGTGGCATATTAATGTTTTTGGCAGTCATCGAAGTTAACGGAGATGAAAAATCGAAATAATTTTAAAAAGAATTAAAATTGTTTAAATCATATATGCTTTATTAAATTATGAGAGGAGTGCACGAACGACGCAAATATTATTATCTGTCGGAAGAATTGAGTTTTTCGTAATCGTTGGTGAAATTTTTCAATTCAATTCAAAACATTATTTCAACTTATAAGGTATGGCGCACGTAAATTACAAAGTAACCTTATTCAGTGTTCCAGGTAACAACAACCATCCTTTAAGCAACCACGTCCCTTTAGTAAAAAAATACAATTAATATTTGCAGGGTGTGTCACAAGTATTTTTGCACCTTAAAAATAAACTAAGTAATTTCAGGTAAAAATATTTCGAAGCAATTCTCTCAGGAAAATGTAACAAGCCTTTTTATGTTTATTATTATTTCCACTTACAGGGTGTGCCATAAATATTGTTTCACCTCAAAAGTGAGTGGTTGGTTGGTTGAAGTGTTGACCCAGGCTCGTCGCACAGGCTCCAATTTTTTTTTTTATCAAGTGGCCAAATCCAAGGGGACAACCCTTTGATGCGTTAGCATGGTTTTGGCCGGAAGGGAATTAGGGTAAGGTAAGTGGGAAAACTTGAGTCTTGTTGTTGCATTGCTGCGAGCTAGACAACAGCCCAGAGACGGAGTGGATTATTTTGATTTCTTAATAAAAGCTCACGGGGTCATGTGGTCTCGAACCCGGGACCCATGGCATGTTGGTATTGCCGCTCAACGTATTGATCCATTGAGATCGGTGATTGGGTGTAGCTGCCGCTAGACCCAGCCGGTAAGGTTTGGGAAATGGATGATTTCCCCAACTCTTAGCCTTGAGATTTCCTTAAGATCATTAACAAAGACCTAGAGCACGATGCCTGCATTTTCAAAGGAAGTGAACAAGGGTTTCTTTCTCGCTCTCATCCTTGACGCTGCGGCAATGTGTGGAAATAAGCAGTATAACCGCATGAGTTCCCACCGGGCAGTGTCTCGCTGTTGCCGAGAGCACCCTAGCAATGTCTCTGCGGGATCAGCGAATAAGTTCACAGCTTCTACTCTTGTTGAAGGACATCCAGATCGCCCTGGATATCGCACACACGGATAGGTCGGTTCAAATGGAATTAGACATGGATACAGGGGAGCGAAAGTGAGGTTAATTCGGTGTGTTCTTTAAAGGATGTTAAAAAAATTATATTCTCCTCATGTGGTGTGTTACATGTATACCTTCACATAAAACAACCCTTTAAATCCTTATACGAGGGAAAATCAAATTTAAACCGGAATTTCTCTGCCATCATCCCTGAAATGATTCGATCACCTTATCCTTAGATTATTATTTGAGTTCTGATAACTACAGAAGTGGGAGAAACCAGTCGATTGACTCACTCTACCGAAGATATAAGTGTATCATTGCCACACAAAAATTGTCCTTTGGTCGGACAGGAGTGAAAATGTCACTCATTCCCGTCGACCTCGGACCAGTACGAAAGACTCTACCATTTTAACGATTTGCGAGCTTCGAATATATCGAGTTTGGAATATCGTTTGGAAGTGAACTACTGCCAACTCTTTGATCACGTCCTACAAGGAATAAACTAATGGAAATGATCTAAACTCAAAAAATATTGGCACTAACTAATCAGACAATGTACTTAGATGTCACCATCGACTCCAAACTAATCTGGAGTAAGAAAATAGAGCAGCATGTGAAAAAGTCGTCGGTAGCGTTTTATGGGCATAAGCATTGTACATTGTGAGAACAATACTTACATTTGGAATAGTAATCTGGTAGACTGCTTTTGCGAAGCTGAAAAAATTTACGAAGTTAACCAAAATGAATTGCCCTGCCTGTCTGTGCATATCCGGAGCAATTAGCACGACGCCAACTGCGGAATTGGATACCACTACCACTTTCCTATAAGACTGAAAGAGCCTAAATGTTAGAAAAATTCTAACAATGGCAATAGCAGTAAACTAAGGATCTATTGTGGTGGCTGTCTGCAGGAGAACAACGATAGACTACCCCCCCCTATACTGAGCTTTGGGAAAATCTTCTACTAGATTCCTAGACAGAGAGAACTAGGGAGAGGATGATTGTGCCACCATGGCGGATATAGCGGTTTTCACTGATGTATTTGGAATGGAGGACGAGGTGGGAGCTGGGGTGTACTTGGATTGGCTAAACATACATAGTCAGTATCGATTACCATCGATCTTGGAAATAGGAAAAGCAGCAAGGCATAGTAATAGCCAAAATCTACCTAATAGTAGCGACTTACAAATTTATATTGACAGTCAAGCAGTAATCAAGGCGCAGAACTCTCACGGAATAAGGTCACAACTGGTATGCAGGTGTCAGAAAGAAATGTTATTAACTGAATGCTTTCTTCTTAGACAGGTCAATCGGTGTGCTTTTAGTGTTAGTGAAAAGAAAAGTTGATCTCAAGGTTATTCAGCTTGCTAAGGAAAGACAACATAAGGTATGTCAAGGCAGCTGTGGCCTGTTTTTTTGACATTACGAAAATGGCTTTTCTGCTAACGAGAAACCGCACCGATTGCCGAATTATTGTGGCAGTCGTTACTACCTGCTAGAAAAGCACGCAGAACGTTTACGCATCCCCGCCAACACCTTTTGTAGAAGTCGTCTGGACGAGGGCGAGGAAGTAGAAATCATTCAGCACTTACTCTGCGATTACCCGACCCTGGCCAGGAGAAGATACAAAGCTGTAGGCGCATACTTCTTTGGAAGACTGGATGCTAACATAACGCGTAACGCGTGGACCAATTTGGATGGTTATTTCTAGGGATGGATCTTCGATTCGATCTCGAGAGATCGATCTTTAAGCCATCGATCTGCCGATTTTTGAATCGATTTTAAGCGCGACCGATTCAGCTCGAATCGATTTATTTATGTCCTATTTCGATCTATTTAAGCCGTGCCAAAATTAAACAAGTTCACTACTGATATTTTTTGCATGTTATCTTTAATTTGTGTAACTATCCTACAAATGTAAAAAAAAATGTTAAAAGAATCGTAAATGTTAGATGAATGCGTTTCTGATAGCTATAATATTTTAGTGTTAACTATGTTGTTTAGTCACTACTGCATGATTTTGTCATCGGAGGCTTTTATGTTTTATTTCTGTTTTGGTGATTCCACAACGAGAAAGGATGAAGTTATTTAAAGAAAAATTTAAAATAAGTGATACTCGAATGTGCGATTTTCAGTTTTTATACAAACTATTGTATTTTGCTACGAACTCAAGCCCAGTAAAACAAATCACGAGGAGTATCCGATTCGACGTGGAATTTTGTATACAGATGTCCTAGACGTTATGCTTAGCTTGTATTATGTTATGTTATAGCTTGTATTAAGCTTAAATAAATAAATATTAGTTTACGCGGAATTGCCACATCAACTCCAAATGGAATATAACTAGTCGAATAGACAAGTATATATGCCGCCACGTATAATCCTAGTAAGAAACTAATGCGGAATACACGTAGATTTAGATCTTAATCTCCTGAAAGAAGCATATATATTTTTTTGAGTTCTGCCCACTTTTACTCTATCAAAGATTTGACATTTATTAATAGTTTTTTTAATCTCAAGTCTCAAATTTGGCAGATTTTATACTTTTAAAATAATATGGATTTAGATATTTAAGCAATGATGAGTGATGTAAGGAAACCTTTCTACAAAATAAATTAAAAAGAAGAAGAATTTATTCTGAGTGCTTTAAAATCTTACATAGTCTTTTACTAATACAATCTTATATGAAAAGTTTTTACGTTTTTTGGATCATAATTACCACTTGTATAGTAAACCAAAACTGCGTTCATTTTGAAATTTTCAACTGTTTCTTTCTTTCCTTATTAATAATCGAAAAGGGGAAATAAGGGTACATTTTTCACCGACTATCGACGGTGAGCAGGCTGTTCAAATCTCATCTTTCACAATTATTTTTTTTGAATAGTATGCTAGTGGATTTGTGGTAGTGTTTGAAACACATGTTTGAATTTAACGTTGGCCATTTATTCTTTGGCAAGGTGAAGACAGGGAGGAAGATAAAGTTGAACTGTCAACTTTTATTTGCGGTGATTTCCGCTTAAAACGAGAAAATAAACCATTCCCAGAATATTTTCAAAAAATGTCCCCAAGATGTGCATTTTTAGGGCTGAGACCACAAACCTTCACAGAAATTTTACGATAATGTTCTACGTACATACTCATAAAATGCTCTGGAATTGCTTCTGAAATCAGACAGAAATGCCTTCTGGACGCTATTTGAAAATATTCCTGGAATGTTTCTGAAACATGTTATGCTATTAGTAAAAAAAATATTTTTGCCCTTGCAAATACGTGACACAAAAGTTGTGCTTCCCTTTTACTTTTGGGGTGTATATTTTTAGTTGTGTCCGTTTAATGAGGACCAGTCAGTATTAGTACTTTCAAAAAGGACTCTTCCATTATAGCACTTTTTTTCGATAAGGTAAGCAAAATTTATGATATAGCCATTGTTGCTTAATCAAGATATTTAAGCTATAAAGGTTTACTAATGATCCTATATTTTTATATGTAAAAACAGTTTTAATTGCTTGCAATTTCAAAATGCTGAAATAAATTGAAATGATTAACTGATTCGATCTGTTCGATCTATGGATATCGTTCTTTTTAAGGCGATTAATCGATCTACAAAATCGGAAAAAAATTACAGATCGATCTGTACTGAATCGATTTTTTCAATTCGATCCCCACCCCTACTTCTTTCTTTGTTGTACAGAGGATGATCCCTCATTGCTAATAGGAGAAAAAATTTGGCCTGGGGGGGGGGGGGGGGGGGGGGATTTAGTCTACCTTCGTTACGCGTGGCCCGATTATTATGTTATATAGAGTATTGTTTATAGGAGGATAATTTGGTTCTATGGTGGGGGAGGGGTAGTCTAATTTCGTAACGCTTGAATCAATTTCGATGATTCTTTGTCTGTTGGGTAGAGTAGAGCCGATTGATACCGCGAGAAAAAAAACTTTGGTGGGAGGGGTGGGGGGGGGGGGTAGGGGGTTGAACCTAACTTTTTAACGAGTGGACCGATTTGGATGGTTCTTTTTTTGTTGTACAGAGTAGAAGACTCTAAAAAGTGAAAAATCAAATAGTTTTTAAAAAAAAATTTAACCGACTTCACAAAATGCACTAAAAAGCATAAAATAATTTTTAATTTTATATCTATTACGACATTTTGAAGTCGGTGCAAATTAAAGAAACAAAAGAACTACCCAACCATAATCGAAGATACTATATAAATTTACCTAAACGTTTTAGCTCAAGGGATCATAAAAAAGGACGATTAATTGCTTTGGTTGTAGGTTGGTTTGTTTCTTTAATTTGCACCGACTTCAAAATGTCGTAATAGATATAAAACTGAAAATTATGGTATGCTTTTTAGTGCTTTTTGTGAAGTCGGTTCAATTTTTTTTTAATAACTATTTTATATTAAAAATCGTTTCTTAATAATTTTTTTGTTTGATTTGATTTCCGAGTTATGCGACTACAAAAACTATGTAGAGCGAGCTCTTTTTTGGAAACTATTTCATTCCAGTGAGTTTATAAATTCAGGTATATTTTTTCCGGCTTTCTCCTCTGTAATAATTTTAATTTTTTTGACACAGTTAACGACTCAAACTATAAAATTCTGTAAGCATTTTGTTTAGTTTTTCAATTGTAAGAAATATATTGCATTTGCAAGACAAATTCTTGTTATTAAACCTTTTAGCTAGAATGTTTATCACTCGAACAGAATACAATACGCTTGTTACCGAACGATCCTCAATCTCAGGTGCTTTTACGCGTTCTGCTGGGGACTTTTTCCAACGATTCATTTATCAATTATTCTTTTGCCACGTTGTCTTTAGGTTGTTGCTCGTTATAAACATAATTCAAAAGAAACATAATCAAAATCTCATGCCTCAAAAGGCTCACAAATTAAGATTCGCTTATCATAATATATAAAAATCACATGTTACTGTGTTCGTACCCGCTAATCTCCGAAACCACTCAACTGATTTCAATGAAATTTTGTGAATGTGTTTGGTTGGTTGCAGCTTGAAAGAAGAAGTTTTGGACCCGATAGGTGGCGGTGTTCGAAATCCCAAATTTTTTTCAATTTTTTCAACGAAAATTTTGTTTTTTCAGATTTCTCATCCAAAAATACATACAACCACACTTCACTTCCCTTAACCACCAACATTCAACATTTTTCAATGCGTTTTTAAGGATTTTTTATAGGAAAAAAGGGTTATAATTCATTTTGTTTAAGTTGCATAATTCAAGTGGCGAGCAGGGGCGAATGGATTAATTTATGGCCGGCAATTAGGTATTAGAGGGTATGAATGGCTACGCATCCCAGACCCTCCTAAAAGATCCTCATAAAATCATAATTATCCTTTGTGTCTCACGGTACTGATGTTCGGCTCCTCGGAAAAGTAGCAGATATTTTACAATACTTTGTTCTCTAAGGTTCCTCGTCTGAGGCGCAGACATTCTTTATTGCTCTTGTCTCCTGGGCAATTAGTAAAAAGTTTCTTGGAGATAGTTTATGATATTTGAAAAGAGGCACGTGAATGCGTTTATTATCCTATCTTTCCAAGAGATTCCTAGAATGTATAAATGGGTAGCACTTGGAGTGTGAGGATCTATTCACTGTCGGGCGCGGCCATGGGTTGATATTTAACAAAGTTTTTGAAAAGTTCAGTAGTTTCTTGGTAGGGTTATTAGTCTCGAATGGTGTCGATTATAGTAGGCATAGTTTAGGGAATTTATGTTGAGGAGGGAAGGGAGTTGGAGAAAGAGGGGGAGAGAGGGATGGAGTAAAGGAGAGGAGGGAGGGGCGTGGTTGTAATAGAAAACGGCTAATGTTGGTGTCAAATCCAAATTATTCGGGGTTAGTAAGATGAAAAATGACACTCCCTATGGATAGGGGTGGGAAGAGATTGACATGTACAAAACATCAAAAACGACCCGGTTCAGAATTTTTTTCAGCATAGTTTGGTCTCCTACGAACGGTGAGTTGTGGAGTGGGGGGGGGGCATGTACAAATAATCGAAACGACCGATATAATTGTCGAATTCCTACTTTTGGGGGTCAGTAAGATAAGATAATAACATTACCGATGCCTTTACATCATTTGGGCATAAGAATATCCTAGGAATGGGGGTGGGTAGAAAGTCACATGTACAAAAAATCGAAACCGATCGATATTAGTGTGACCATCCATAGCTTTCGGTGTCGCTGAGGTGAAAAATTACACTTCCGTTGATTGTGGAAAGGAAGTGAAATGTAAATATAATCGAAATCGACACTCACTTACTAAAAGTCCGATCCACGCCGGGCACACGCAGCTAGTTGATTATAATTTTAAGCATAAAATTTTATACGCAGAGAAAATTGCAGATAAAATAACGGTAGTACTCACCATATATATAATGGAGACGGAGTTGGATCAATTCGTTGAGCGGCATGACAACAATGCCATGGGTTCCGGGTTCGAGACTAGGTCTCCCCGACGGTGTTTATAAAATAATCCATTCCGTCTTTGAGCTGTTCTCTAGCTCGCAGCAATGCAAACAAGACATTCAAGTTTCCTTATTTCCCTGACCACAATTCCCTTCGGGCCAAAACCGTGCAACACATCAAAGGATTGTCCCATAGGCTTTGGCCACATCGTATAAAAAATAATAAACAAAAAATACAAAAAAAATAGCCTTGCAACACACCTTAAACATTCTGCCAAAATGTAACCGAACTATGAAATTAACGATCCTTCCTCCGATAATTTGTAGTGTATTCATAAGCAATTTTTACAGAGCAGCAACGTAAAATTTTCCCGTTATTTTCCCGGTACTTTACGGACCAGATCGAGATTTTTGTAGTAGACGCCCTATGTCCCACAAGTGGTTAAAGGAACCAGAGAGAGGCTCTTCGCTTATACTCGCAGCTTATTGTTAAACACATTTTACGGTTCTGTTCCGTAAAAATTATGGCAGCTGACAGTTGAAGACCGTAATATTTACGGGAGTTTTCGCATAAAAATTGCAGAACTTTTCTCTCCATGTAAGCTGAACTAAAGGAATACTCTTAGATGCCGATTAAAGTATTATGTATTGCTCACTATGTGATGATGCTTTTTTCACAAGATACTCACGATTTACCAGCTGCACTTCTTACCTGTTGCACAATATTGATGCAAAGTTACTGCTTCTTCTAGTAAAGAACTAATAAATGAAATAAAGTGCGCGAAATTCTATAAAAAAGAAAAATAAATAAATATAATAATATTGCCTTATGTCATGGCAAGTTCCTAACGAAACAAAGTATGAAAAACAAATCTAGTACAAGAGTGGTTTAAGCCCCTTAGTCTACTTTTGTTAAAATCTACAATTCAACTATGAATTTATGTTCGCAGAAGCATGAGAAGATACAAAATATCATTTGGGACATTTAAATACTTAGCGATTATAACAATGGCACATGCACTTAATATGTATTTACAAATTCGTTAACCACTGTTGCTCTAAGCGCCTTAAAAGTCGAAATCATTTAGTTTGCGATTGTCCGGAAGGAAGTGCTGGTAATGTTAATCCTTGAGGATGACAAACATGGGTTATTTGTTAACAAATACTTTTTTTATCGGTACATCAAAAGGAAGATATTCAATCCTTCTTTTTGGATAACAATGTTAATCTGATAACAAACTTTAAGAAGACTAAAATTTTCTAGTATTTGAAGTAATAAGCGCATATGAACGTACCATTAGTTCGACAAAGTGGTATCCTTTAATGCTCGCATCTTTATTGATTGACTAATAATTCTGTCTCGTTAAGAGTCGAATCAAATCCATGAGATATCAACTCGATCGATGGTAGAGTAATCTTATCCTTATCCTCATGATTTACTGCCAGCTTGTAAACTTGTACATATGGAACATTTCGGATTTTACAGAGAGCCTTTATATTAGTTACTGAAGACTGGATGAGCTGAGTTAAATTGCCTTTAATACATGCCCTAAATAGATATATTTGTTGGATGAGCTTCAGACAACCCTTCAAAGACATAAAGAGCATGAAATGTGATATGACTGCATTTTAGGCGTATTCCATATATTCAACGAATACATGGCACTATTGTCAGAATATCTGCATTTGATATTATCCTAGAATCTTGTCTTTATTCCATTCAAGTTATCTTAACTGAAGGTATCATGCCTTAGGATATATCAAATGTAAGGAATTTATTTTACCAACTCCATTAAATTGTCATTGGAATCGTTTCAAGTTTCATCGACGATATAAAATTTAGCTTAAGTTAACTCTATCTAGAACTTTTCTCCTTAAACAATCTTTAATTGCGTTAATTTTCCTTAAAGAATTCTTGCACACAGGTAGATATCTATGAAATTTTATTTGGATCTCTCCAGGATATTTCGCAAACGTTAATTACGACCACAATCAGGTCAAGTTTTATTGAAAGTATCAAGCTGAAAGAATCTTGCTCGAGCGACCGACGGTTGCTCTTATGGATCTCATTATAAATTTACACGGAGGGAAAGGAAAAGTTTTTGCTCGAAAACTTCAAGAAAATTTGATAGTTAAAGTGATTTATAGTGATAACTTTGTCAACGACATGTACAATTTCCTTTGCAGAGTAGATAAGTTTTCCTTTTGGGGTTTTCATTAATTTTTCAAGTTAAACAATGGCTGAAGAGAAAGTCAAAGTTGAGGGGCAAGGCTTGAGGTTAATTTTTTTAAATTATCCTTTTGTCCTCCATTTGGAGACGGAGTTGGATCAATACGTTGAGCGACAAGCCCAACATGCCATGGGTCCCAGGTTCGAGACCAGATGACCCCGTGAGCTTTTATTAAGAAATTAAAATAATCCACTCCGTCTCTGGGCTGTTGTCTAGCTCGCAGCAATGCAAAAACAAGACTCGAGTTTCCTCACTTCCCTTACTCTAATTCCCTTCCTGCCAAAACCATGCTAACGCAGCAAAGGGTTCTCCCCTAGGATTTGGCCACATCGTATAAAAAAAAAACTGAATCTAACCGGGCATATTATAATTTCTTCGAGGTTCAACATAATTTGCGCTTTACCATGATTATTGGGTAAATTTCATCACCAAATGATAGACGATTACATCGAAGCTTTATAGCATGGCTGTTTAATGTGGGCAGTGACGTAATAAAAATTTAAACATCTAAACTAGGAAACCTTTTACTAACGGGATGTCAATTCCAGCGAAGGCGACTGCAAACTCATTCTCTTGGTACAGAAAACTTCCTGTGTGAGAATACAAAAGTCCTTAGAGGGCAAAATATCCTAAATCGATCAATTGCAGAAAAATGGCTCCACTAATGAAGAGGTAGGACATACAGTCCCTGGAAAGGCTATCGATACCAGTTGTAAAATGTCGATGATATAATTTTAGTGTTTTGCTTGTGAGAATATTAAGTGCAAACTGAAACGATTTTCTAAAACATATGTCTGCGTTTATTATTTAAATTAAATTCTTAAATATTACTTTTCGAACACAAATCTCATAGCGACCATCCAAATCAGGAGATACATAGAATTGGCGCAGCGATCTACTGTTAACACTTAGTGCAAAAAGTCTTTCAGGCTGAGGTCAATGCCAGTTTAAAAGCTGGTAACTTCCTAAAAAACTCACATTGATGGAAGGAGGATAGCTATATATTCAGATAGCTAGGTAACGCTCAAGGCCTGGAGTAAGCCGCCTGTCACTTCCATAATAGTTATGGATTGGAAGGATGCCCTAAACCTTCTTTCTCAAGATAATATGGTTTATCTTATATAATTTCCAGGCTACCGTAATATAACTGCCCATGAAAGGGCCCACCAGCTTGCTCGCCAGGGGAAGGTATTGCCACTAAGAGGGTCGCACAGATACATTACCTCTTTCTGGAAGAATTTGGGGAAGACCAAACCTAGCCTCGTGCGAAGAAAGCTCTTTCTTTAACGAATTATGTGAAATTGGCGCGGCAACAGCTGAAGCCGTTGCTGGAGAACTGGACCAGGTGGAGTGGCGTGTAGTAGACGCCATGTGCTCCAAAACGAGTTAAAGAAACCAGAGAGAGAGCTATCCTAAAGTTTACAAAAGGCTTAGACTTCTCTTAATCAAAAATGTTACTTGTAAAATAAGACATAAGTCATCAGTGGAGTAATGATAACGTGACGGCCTTCCATTCCGGAGGTCCCAGGTTCGAATCCCATCGACGACGGTTCAGGGACGGAAAGATACCCAAATTAAAAAGTGGTCTACTTCAGTTTTATCTTCTTTAACGTAGAAATATTTCTCGAATGAAGCATCCCAACGAAATATTTAAGTCGAAGAATAAGGTAGATTTGGTAGAAGATTGGTAGCTGCAACGCTAGCCTAACTTATCTTTTCATTTCAATTCTTTAATAACACACTTTAAATCGACATCAAATTTTTCAGTAGTTGTCGAATCAAGCGTTTTACCAGAATTTAGTGGTAAAACAAAAATTCAACTAAGCAATCACAGAACAATGTTTGTTAAGATCTGCAATAAAAAGGACAAGTTGAAATTTGAAATCGAAAACATACCATAAAAGTCGTCACCTTTGAATAATGATATCATGACCAAAGAGAGGATAAAACCCAAACATTTTAAGGAATACCAAAATTTAATTAATTCAAGTCGCTTCAAATCTCGCTCTCTGAGATAAAAATGTGTCAATTAAAATCTGAAATGGTGTAGGGCGCATTCATTGAAACTCCTGAGGACAATTACGTTTCATTCTATAAAATTTTTTTTATCTCAAATCTAATTTGGAAAAGTTATCCGGTGGATAGATCTGAAAATCCTCTTTGTGAGCGACAAACGAATAAAAGTCGGGGTAAAATAACCACCTTTTCAGGTCTGGTTACAAACGTAAAACTCACAAATAAATTTAATCGAAAGTAAATCCTTACGGCCCAGCTCCCGTATCATCCGAACCTTTTTATCTCGAAAACGTAATTTCACGTTTCCCACAAAAGCTTAGCAGGAATTAATGTCTGACACCACAGAATACATCCACCGATAATCTTAGGCTACCTTCAACCTACCACAACATTTCGGCAAATATATTCGTACATGATGTGACACTTTTCAAGGGACTCCAAAATAGAGCTCAGGAAACACATGGCAGCAAAAATGATCCGGAGAAGATTAAATCATGTAGAGGCATTAATGCTGACGAGCTTTGCTTCCCCGGGAATTCCCTATTTCGACCGGGATAATTTGTATCTCACGTATCTCGGTACCAAATCAAAAAATCGATATCCTCGTGGTACATATTGAAGCCAATTACGCAATTAGTAGGAATTGCTTTAAGAGCATACCGGGTCCCTAGGCACTATCATCCATTACGCGCTTAATATTGTCTTTAGGTAATAAACTTGAATCATCTTCGGCTGGTAATTTTGAAAGCTCTTCCAATCACTGAAGGGGATGGATTCCATCAGCTGGAGAAGTTGAAGGATACTTGACTTGCGTGTTCGAACAAAATGAATTGTGGATCGCAAATTTGACTTTCTTTTTATAAAAAAAAATGTTTGCAAGTTTACTTATTACCGGAAACAGCTATAAGCTTGTGGATGCACACTCATGTTTATGCACTCGTGACATGTGTCCAAATACACGTTTTCCAAGTACAGATTTCCCAAGCAAAGTCAATATTTCAGTAAAAACACGTTTAGAATTGAGTCGGTTCGGTTCTATTAACTCGCTGACACTCTATGCGGCTTCCCACACAGAGTGATGTATGATGGGACTCCACCTTCCGAGGACGACACTTGAGGACATTTAGATAATCCATCAAAACGTTCCTTTTTTCATAATATAGTGATAATGGTTCATTTTTTCCAGCTCACTTTTTCTGATATAAACTGAATTGATTTTCTAGTGCTTTGTTGTACGTTAAGTGAAAAAATTATAACTTGAAAAATGAGATATCGTTCCGAAATACTTTGCACTCCAGTGCCCTGAGGAAAGGATTCCAGATAAAAATATTTATGGGAAACTTTGATTCTATTTATTTTGTAGAATTAAGAGAGCTTAGTATTTGAAATAATGTACTTACAAGTATTAGACCAACAGTAAGTAAAGTAATGCTTGGGAAATTTTATTTTATTTGCATTCATCATTTCCATTTAATATTGCTTTTTTACCCGCCCGCAGGGTTCGATTTAAGGGTTAAGTGTAAGATTTTCCTTTGGCGTTTCAGTTTTCTATGTGATTGGTTCGTCTTTGATCTGGCAAAACCAGAGTGCATAAAAAAAACATTTTGGTCCTTCGAGCCGGATATGTGTGACGAACATAAAACCGCCGTTTATTAGGAAAGTGAGATCATAGTACCAATGCTCTTACTTCCTTAATAAACGGCGGTTTTCTGTTCGTCACATATATCTGGCTCGAAGGACTAAAATGTTTTTTAAAAATTTGACATTGGAAGTTGGGAAGGAATTGAGTTTGTCAATAGTGGAAGCCGTATCAATCGTACTGTCCATGAAGAATTCTAATGGAACAGCAGAATGTAACGACCCCTAAGCAATTGATGATAATAAAAGATAAATAAAGATATGACCAAGGACAGTACTGAAGAATTAAAAAAAATTAAAAAATTGTAAAGGTGGCCAGCGAAGATAAATCCGTGATTTGCCATCTCCTGTAACAATAAATATTTCTAGCAATGATGATACTGTTAACAAATCTGAGAAGACGAACGAATGGGCAAACAAAGGCTTGTAAGAACTTCAAGGAATAAGAGAAATTGAGGACATAGAGTAGTTTATTCAAAATCTAAAACCTGACGAAGAAGCAGAGGATATTGATGATTTTCCTCAAGAAAATATCCTAAAAATTCCTTCCTTTCCGAATCAATGACTGAATCACCCCAACCAGTTCATATGCACATAACATCACACAAGTTCTTTTCATCTCGCACTCCTCAGGGAACATTCTATCTCACGGCCTACTTAAATCTCCAGCCAGGAATAAAGCTAATAATTCTAGGTAGAAAACGTTTCAGAAGACGTTTCAGATTACTATCTAATTAAAGAAATTCAAATTTCAAGAATCTCCAACTTTTCGAGAACCTTAAGTTCTGCAACCCACTGAGTTTCTTGGGAATAATACGCTATCTATTGCAGCAGAAATACGATACGCTGTGTACAAGAAATAAGCAACACGCCACCTTCAATAAGATCTAGTACAGATCACCAAAGTCGTCCGTTTTCTGTAATATCCATTGAAGAGAAAGACATATTGCACCAACATTCGTGGAGTACAAAAGGTTAAAACAACAGGCTCTTGATGCCGAAGCAGGTCGAAGAAAAGCTGCCGTTGAAGCCAAAAATACTGCCTTGAAATCTAAGATAGAGAAACCAAGAGATCCGGAGTGTGCTATGAAGTTACAAGCAGGGCCGCCGAGAGGGGGGAGGGGGTAATTCCCCCAGGCCCGGGCTTTCAAAAGGGGCCCGTATGTATATGGGCCCGTACACGCTTAGTCCCGGACCCAAAATTACTTTAATGGGGGCCCGTCGCCCCGGGCCCGAATTTTGTCTCTACGGGCCTGGTTACAAGTGCCGTCCAGTGAGTCAATTATTAACAAAATGTATAGAAGTTAGAAATACGAGGCTGCTGTATGACCACCCAGGATTTAGAATACCAAAAAAAGAAGTAAGAAAGCAAATCTGATGTTTTGGAAAATGTTGAAGCAGTTGATAAACACAATTTGGGGGGTGGGGTTAAATCCAGCTGTTGAGGTAAGAGCCGACGACAAAAATAAACAGAGCAGACAAAGAAAGTTGTGTGGATCAAGAAATGGAGAGAAAGAACAAGTTCCAGAGGATGTAATCATCAAACGCAAAGATATACAAGTTCGAAGATTTAAATAAAAATCCGACATCGACAATCTGCTCGTGCAATATCATACCACAGCTACACAGTAATACTACCGACTGTCCAAATTTGTTAGAAGAAATCTGGCATAGCAGTTTGCTAAAGAAAAAGAGAGAAATATGCCTAGATTTTGGGGTTAAGTCAAATTATGGGAAAGAAGTGGGCGTCTTCTTTACTAAACCTAAACCGGGACTTCAATAAAAGAACTATCGAAGCGTTCTTATACGTTATAACTTTCATCAAGACAAGATTTACAACGTAGATGAGACTGCCAACTTGACAGTGCATTTTCCTCCTAAATTAAATATTAGCTTCGAAAGCCAAGAAATAAATCAGGAATATGACATCTGCAAAAGAGAAGTTAATGTCACGATGACAGCAGCAATTGAAACTCTGTTCCACCAATGATTTTACCAGTCGAATCTTTCGGGGGCACTCATCAACCTGGCTGGTTTAATGAGGAGCTTTTTCTGCGCTTAGACTAACTGGTTCACCTGTAAGGATAATTTCACATCTTAAAGAAGACAAAAAGAACAGCAAAGAGAGCCTCTTGGAGGATATTGTTCGAGTCTATAGAAGGAAAATCAGGAGCCACTAGACTCCGAAGTGAATTGTCATAAGATACAAATACTAGGTCATCTGTTAGAGGTCAGGATGGAGAATGGCCACCTACAAATGAAGAGCTCTCGGAAGAAACTCCTTGACACTCATTTCCCGGATTTTCAGGATGTAACGAACTGCGTAGAACCTTACTAACTCTATAGTCGAATACAAGAAAACAGCTGGGGCAGTCAAATCCTTTGACCCTCTGAAATCCCCGGGTTTGGATGGAATACGACATATCATGCTCCAGAAGACACTAAAGGACATCATAGTATGGTTAGCACCTATTTATAGAAGCTGTTTCTTGTTCGGATATATTCCTACAACTTGGAGGGAAGTTAGAGTGATTTTTATCCCGAAGGCTGGGAAAATGAGTAATACTGATACTCTTTTATGCCAAAGGTGCTAGAGATACTGGTAAATGTTTACATAAGAGAGGTAAGACAGTGCCACTAGACTCCAAATAATCAGCACGCCTGAACCAGAAACAAATCCGTTGAGACGGCACTGCATGCAGTAGTGTCAGTTACGGAGAGTTCCCTGTTCTACAAGAAGTGCACCTTGTGTGCTTTACTGGATATTAAGGGAGTCTTGAATAATGTGAAAATAACAGTAACATAAAACCGATTGAGGAAGCTAGAAATTAAAAGAGATATATGTGACCGAATTAATTCAATGCTTCGCACAGGTCCGTCTGTAGGGGCACACCGCAGGGAGGCGTGCTATAACGACTTTCGTGGCTAGCAGTGATTGACGAAATCCTGGGCACTTAGAGAAGGAGGGTTTCACAGCAGTTGCCGATGATCTAGTAATTCAAGTTTAGGTCCACAATAAGTGAAAGGCTCCAGTATGCGCTTTATAAGCTTGATGGCTGGACCTCAAGCATTGGACTAGGTGTAACTCCTGCAAAAATAAATCTGTTACTATTTACCAGGAAGAGGCAGTACCCCAATACTAGGGGGGAACCTGGATCTTTCTAGTGAAGCCAAGTATCCTTTCCTACTACTAGACTCAAGGCTGAACTGGAGAACTACCATAACAGAACGTGTAAAGAAAGCCAGTGTGGCATAAAAAAATTATTTATGGAATTAGCTGTGGACTTAAACCCAAAGTGGTGCAGTAGCTGTATACTGCCATAGTCAGACCAATTGTCTACTATGGATCACTGGTCTGGTGAACAGCATTGGAGAAGAAATGCAATCTAGACCTGCTGTCTAAGATCCAGAAAGTGGCAAACAGAAGTGATACCAAAAGTTTAATGGAGGAATTAATAGGCCACTCGACCAACTGAACTAGTTACTAGCTAGTCGTAGCTGCGAGGATCCAGAGGAGATCGAGCCAATTCGCCAATTGCTTTGTGAATACCCTGCTCTGGCAGTAAAAAGAAAAAGGATACTTGGTAGTTATTTCTTTGTGGAGCTTGGCTAACTGAGTAATGTAGGGTTCAGGGATATCCTTAGGTTCTTTAAGTAATCCGGATGGATACGAAGGGCCTCGTTTGTAAAACGCGAATTTATATAGACCCCAATTAGATAGTCACACCTAAGTTTCTTAAAAACTCTTAAGCGACTCATCCGATGAAACCAGTTTACCACTGTGTATCGATAAGCTAAGACAACTAAGATTGAAAACAATTTGCTTACTTCTTTAAAATTGCTTATATAATGGAAGGTCTCCACTTTAGTAGTGGCAGTGATAGCTGGAGCACAGAAGAAGTTTGCATTTAGGGCTTCACGGTACCACGGTACAAGACCGAGACTTTGGCACACCTCGGTCTTGGTCTCGTCAAGGTGAAGACGATCTTGCTCTCGTTACAATCTCGGCGAGATAAAGGCCAGTCTCGGTTCCATCTCGCTCTTAGCAAGATGAAAAAAGGGAATTTCGGTGGAATAACGGGGAGGGAGGACAAGTAATATATCTATGTAGGTATATATGCATTTTCTTCTAATTCCCCTACCCAAAACAAGGTAGCAAAGCCTCTTCTTTGTTATTGGAGATAAAACGCAAATATCTGAAGAAGGAAATAATGTAGAAAGCAGCGATTGAGAAAAGCAGTGATATGCTCCCTAAATCACACAATTGACATTTTTCGGAGCAACATAAAAGCTGAAACAACTAAAAAAATTGTCCACAATAAAATAATAGAAACAAAAATCTCACCTCAATCTCGCTCTCGGTAGCGCACTGTTACCAGTGATATTGGTCTCGCTGCTGGTCCCGGTATCGTGTCGAGACCGGCACAGGCAGCGAGAATTATCACGAGTATCGTGAAGCCCTGTTTGAAATATTGCTCCACCAAACTAATGTGATTGTTTTATGGTCACTTCCCGATGCCGATTGTGCTGAAATTTGGCACAGTTACATAATTCTAATGACAATACACGTTTTCTGTGTCAAATGCGAAAAAAATAAGATGGCGGCTGCAATATGGCTTACTTAACTTGGACATGTTTATTGTGTCCTTCCTGTCAGATCAGATGTTGCTGAGCCGTGGCTCATGCGGATGAAGGTCATCATGATTCCTAAACTAACGAACTTAGATACCTATCGGGAACACATCAGTACTAGCATACAAGAATTCTATGACACTCCGATAGAATACCAAGAGGACCTCAAATGGCCTCCTCATAATAGAGTTGAAAGCAAAAGGCTTTTTAATAAGGCCGAATATTTCAAAAATAAAAACGGAAGAAGGTTAGAAACCCCATTAATATCAATATTATACTATACCTTCTACTATATTATAATGTACCTATACTATAGTCAAACAAATGGAATTGGATCAACTGGTTGAGTGGCGCGATCACCATGCTATGGTTCCAGTGTTCGAGCGTCGCTCTCCCTTAGGTTTTTAATAAAATTAGAAAATCAACTCCATGTCTGGGCTGTTACTTAGGTCGCAGCAATACAAAAACAAGACATTCAAGTTCCCTAATTCTCCCTTCCAAAGAAAGCAATGCTAATGCTAGTGTTGTCCTCTAGGCTGTCGCCGCATCATACAAAAAAAACGCTCAGGAGCTTGGAATGGATACAAGCAGGCCCAAACAGAATACACCAAAGAACTGCAAAGGTCTAAAAGAAAAACTTGGAACCATATATGAAAGCTTTATAAATTTTGAAATCTTTTTTACCTTATTAAGTCATAAAAAACACTTAAAAATATGCCTTCATATTTGCGCTCTTAACCTAATTTTTTTTTTGGACACCTTTGGACTCCTCTTCGGAACTGCAAGTAAACTCTATAAAATTTGCAAATGCATAGGCTCTAGTAATTCTTTAATTTAATTTTATTGCAACATTCGAATCGACATACAAAAGTGTCCAGTGGGCAGAACAAGCACACATATTGCACAAGTATTTACTATATCGCCGATAGATGCATTTCTATTGATTATTTTATTTAAAATTTAATTAAAAACAAAATTCCAATCACGAATATGTCGCCTGACGGTGTATGACAACCGCTTGATGAGGTCAATAACAGTTACAGTGATGGGATGCGTCCATCTGGAATAGAGAGCCTGGTCAGTGCATCTATCCCACAAATTAACTAATCCAAATTAATTTTAATTAAATATCAGCCTGAATTCCGGCAAGATACAATTTCATACCAAGCGCAAAAATGACAGGTCTAGTCGTTCATTTTTGGAACTGGGCAAAGGTATCTACGGCATAGCTGTAATCAATAGTGCACTACTCCCAGATGACGGATAGTTGAAATTCTGTTTAGACTGTTTTGAATTTTGTTGTCTCATTTTGTGCATCGTTTCATCCAATAATAACCGGCAGGAAATGTGCAGATGCTCTCAAATTGATCGAACGAAAGGTTGCCATGCCAGGTGGCACTGTATTGTGCTGATTTAAATGAGAAATTGTGCAAGATGGATGAAATTTAGGTTACATCATGGTCGTATTGTGGTAAACATGGGGACATGGTCGGGTATTCGCCTTTGCGGTCATAGGCAATTAGCTTGTTTGCTTGAAAACCTAGAATAAATTGATAGGTGACATTTTTCTAGAAAGCCCATTTGGTACAGAACTTGCACTTTTTCACAAACGTGAACGGAGGACTAACAGTTATTTTGGTGGAGATTTCCTTGATTTTCCGGATGGGAAATCCGAAATGGTTTGGATAATTTCCTCTGGCTTTAAATACGTCCCAGATACTTCTTGCAAAAGAAATTAAACCAAACTTAGTGACAGCTTCAATTAACGCAAACGGAATGAGATCATTTGTCAGTTGTTAAAGTAACGTTGTATAACTGAATGGTGCACTCATTCAGCAGTCTTCTCCTAAACTGCAAAAGGAGCCAAGAGGAAGTTTGTGGTTCAGTGAATTGATTGTACAAGTCGAAACCATCGGGTCTCTATCTACCAATAAAAATTGGAAAAACTTTACGGTCATAAAATTCTGTGGATTTTCTAATTGAAACCTCCTAACTCCATCGGACAAATCTTTAAGATATATGCTGGATCATTTGCAGATAAATTTACGAAGTACCCTTGGCACGAACTAGCTTTAATTGGCAGACTCTATATTAGCGAAAGCAAAATCGTTTAATTAAGAGTGAATTCACTTTAGTCTCTATTGGAGGATGTAAAACTAAGAAAATTATATGCTAATTTAAGGAAGATTGATTTCGAGAAAGAAGTCCAAATCGAAATTTATATGACCGAGGTGAACTTGCAAGTACAAAAAATACTCCTGGTTACTCCCGTGCAAAGTGAAAACATAGGAGTTTTGTTAGGAACACGTAACCCAGTGAGAGTTGATATTGGAATCCAGATTCGTTTTGTAAGCTCACCATGCAAAGCAAATTTGGTAAAGCGAAATGTAATCGAGTTGACTGAAGTTCACTACATCATTCATACTTGTGAGTATTTTCTTGGCAGTGAAAGAAAACACATCCCTTTATCCATGAAGAGAAGTACATCTTTCGAGTGGGGAATCTCATATGTTTTTACACGGAAGTGGTGAATGAAGTGGTCTTGGAAGTTGGAACTATGCCAAGCAGATAAAGATTATTATTGCCATTACGAAATAGAAAATGGAAATATTGAAATCAGCCATAAATGATCCAATTCAATTGTAAAGATGAAAGTTGCAACAAAAGTATCTCGCTAGGCTGAGTGCATCCTTTGCTCTTCTTTGATCATGTACCTTGAACTACAAGAAGAATTTGATTTTCAGATAAGTAGTAAAAATTACAAAGAAAATCAGGAAGTAAATTTTGTAACGTAAATGGGGTTCTTCGGGCTCGACGCATTAATTGCACTTATAAATGTTCACAATTTTATTCACTTCACTTCACAATTTCCTTTACACGTTTTCTTCACAATATAACGTTTCACTTTTCTAATTAGCACTTATCACTTCACGAGTTAAAATACAACTAACTATTCGCAGTATCACATATAAACACTTCGCAGTCTAAATCACGACATAACTAACCAGGCTGTTACTCAACAATACTAATACAACTTAGTTTAATTCTAGAAACGTCAGCCACTTAGTTCTATATGTTTTCGTTACGCATTTTCACCTCACATATACACCATAGCTTCGAGTCGTCCTTGACTTTCCACATGTGACATTTCCTTTTCTAGATTTCTGGCCACATGGGGCATGCGCATTACACGGTTTACTATCTTTATTTATTTAATATCTTTTATTCTTCAGAGAATAATACAATTAAAAAATGCTTGCCCCTCCTCTTGGAAATAGATGCGGTAGGCGTCTTTCTCAGCTAGCCCCGTCGTTTTTAGGTGGTAACCTAGGGGGCAATGGACAATTAAAAGTCGTGTTAGATGCCTGTTTTTTATGATACAGCCAAAATCCAGGGGACAACCCTATAATGTATTAATGTATAACATTCATTGCATTGTAAGGGGAATGAGGAAAGTTTTTTTTATTTGCATTGCAGCGAGCTAGACAGCCCAAATACAAATAAAAGAAATACTCATAGGCAGGTCGTCATTTGTACCTGCACCTGTAGTGTTTTGATCGTGTCACTCACCAACCAATTGGTTTGCTAAGAGAGAGCAGCGCCTTCGTTTTCTGCTTTGAGTAGGTTATGAACCTCTTCTCTTGTATTAACTCGGAGTGTTTGTCCATTATCTGATTTGCATTTCCAGCTGGCTTTACGAGTAGAGTATAGAAGGGCTTAGGTCCGATAACCCGAGAATCTGGGCCTTTTATTGCCAGACCAACGTGATTTTTTTTGCTCTGGGCTAGTTCCCTAAGTGAATTCAGACAGCCCCAAAAAATTCTATACTCAGGCTGGTCCTGAATGCTGCTTGACTGTCCGACATTATATTCATTTTGGCAACGCGTAATTCTCTTTGAACAATCTTGCACGCATGATGAGGCCTATGGCGGGTATATCTGCTTGAAATATACTTGATGCATACCCAAGCGCGTTGTGCAACCGGAGTCTTAGTCTATATTCTCCAACGTCCGTCCTGTCACCCATCTTGAAAGCGGCAGAATACCATATCAGCCATGGCTTAATAATAGCCGTACCTTTATGAAATTATGGTTATTATTAAGACAGTATTCCCTGCCAGGACATCTTTAAATGCTTCCAGAACTTTCCTGTGGCCAATCAGTATGCCTACTTTACGTACTGCTGTAGGTGAAGCAGTATCAGACTGCTGCGGTTGAGCAGGTGTGCATTGTCATATCCTAAGTGGCGGTAAACTAAAGTCTTCACAATATGAAAATTATGAGGAACATTACATGATTTTGCAACAGTATTGCAACGTGCACGAGACAGGCCACGAAAAGGGAAATATTGAACTGTGTAATGCACATGTTCCAGATGGCCAGAAATCAAGGCACGGAAATGTCAAACGTAGAAATTCAAGAACGACTTGAACACATGGTGAATAAGTGTGGTGATAATATACTGTGAATAGTTAGTTGTATTTTAACCAGTGCAGTGATAAGTTACAAGAATTTGAGTATCATAAGCTCGGTGAATCAGTATGACCCGCGTCAATTAAATGTTTAGAAAGGCCTGAAAGGTATATTATATTAAGCGGATGTAATATGTTCTTTAAACCGAGTTTCTCCCTCCTTTTGGTTCTCCCTATATATCGAGCACTGCAGTCTTCACAGGTTATTTTATATACGCCATTGCTTTATAACCGACTTCCCAAAAACAAAGAGGTTCTAAGTTCGACGTGCTTTTTTTTTGTTATTTTTTTATTTCTGACCGGGCATAACTTCGTAAAGCGTCGACCGATTTTGATGATTCTTTTTTGTTGGGTAGAGTATGTTCACCGATTGGTACCATGTCAAAAAAATTTTTGTTGGGGCGGGGGTGGGGATTAAACCTAACTTTTTAGTAGAACGTAACGTGTGGACTGATTTGGATAATTCTTTTTCTGTTGGGTAGAGTATGTTCCCTGGTTGATACCACGAGAAAAGAATTTCTTTGGGGTGGGGGTAGCACCTAAATTTGTAACGCGTGGTCCAATTTCGATGGTTCTTTTTCTGTTGTATAGAGTGTGATCCCCCATTGCTAATAGGACAATAATTTGGTCCTATGGTGAGGGGTGGGGGTAGGAATAGTCTAACTTCGTAATGCCTGGACCGATTTGAATAATTCTTTTTCTTTTGGGTAGAGTATGTTCCCTGGTTGATACCACGAGAAAAAAAATTTTGGTGGGGTTGGGGTGGGGGAAGGGTGGAACATAACCTAAGGTTCAGTATTTTCATAGGAATAGTTTAGGCTATTTATGGTACTGGTAGGTGAAAGGGAAGGTGGTGGAAGGTATGACATGAAAAAGTAATCAAAAACAATCCATACTTTCCGGGTCACTAAGATGAATAATCACACTGCCGATACCGTTTAATAATTCGGTGATAAGATATTTCTATTGATGGGGAAGGGAGGGGGTCGCAAGGGGCTTAGTTACATGTGCAAATAATATAAACCGATCGATATTAGTGTGAGAATCTATATTTTTCGGTGTCGTTGATATGAATAATGATACTCTTGATGCCGTTAGAAACTGAAGGAATGTTAGTGGAATACAATGTTAATGTCTAATTCAATGTTTTCGAGACCACCGATATGAACAATCATACTAAGACACATCGAATGTATGATCCATAAGTAAGGAGACTTTTTCTGTAAGTGAAAAGAAGTTCCTGAACAACTAACCATGATATTGAAGATGTGTTGTTTTGGCCAAATCTGGCTTCCGCTCATTATGCTGGGAAATCACTAGACTACCTTAGAGCACAAAACATTGACTTCATGCTTAAATTAAAAAATCCGATATCCTAGAGAACAATTTTGCAAACAGGAATATTCAAAGCATTAAAATTACTCCCAAAAACACAGTTTTATTTAAAAGAATCGCGAAGGATGTAGCAAATGTGCATGGAAAGCACTTGATTGAACATGGTCTACAAATACTGAGCAAAATATCTAAATTTGGAGTTGACATTTCATTTAACATATGTACTCGTATATAGATTATTAAGGTATGAATGAAGCTTTATAATTTATTTTTTAGTCATGTGTTTTGTATTTTGTCTACATGTCCCTACTTATGGGACATGCTTTAGCACCTCAAAAGGTAAGTGTGTGAAGAGACTAACATGTAAAAATAATCGGAAGTGGCACTAATAATCGTAAAATTTTACATTTTTAATGGTAATCGTACTCAGAACATTTTGTCATACTAGTGATATTTGTGTTGTTTACAGGTACTTGAAACATTCATCTTGGTCAAAAAATTGAATTAAATCGTGAACATTTTTGTGCGATGATTTTCTATGACTTTCTTCGTGGATTAAACCAACAACAGTGTGCCGATCAACTCGCTCCGACCTTTGATAATGAAGCACCATCTCGAGCCACCGTGTTTCGCTGGTTTTCCGAATTCAATCGTGCTCGCACTTCGCTAGAGGACGAATTTCGTGAAAGTCATCCTAAATCGGTTGTTGTGCCTGTGCTTGAACTAATATTGCAAGATCGGCATGCAACACACCGTGGGTTTGAGGCATGCTTGGGTATTAGTTCCATGCATGTCGCATGCAAACTCAAAAACCGGCTCGTGTCGATTGGTGCAAAGAAGTGTTGAAAATTTATAAGTCTATAAGATCGTGACAGGCGACGAATCATGGATCTATGCAAATAAAATCGAAACTAAGCAATAATCGACTGCATGAGTCAGGACGAGCCAAATCCAGTAAAAGTTGTTCGCGCACGAAGCACTTCGAAGGAAATGGTCGCTTGTTTTTTTCGGAAAAATTGGACACGTCGCCACTGTGCTATTACAACAACGTAGAACGGTCAATTCACGGTACATCACCATTTGTTTCCCAGAAGTGTTCGGAAAAGTAAGTGAAACCAATCGCAGAAAACGAATCATTCTCCATCACGACAATGCATGCTCTTACAGATCAACGCAAAAAAGTGAATTTTTGAACATTCAAAACATTGAATTGATGGGTCATCCGCCATTCAGTCCTCATTTGGCACCCAATGATTTCTTCTTATTCCCGTAGATCAAAAATAAAATGCGAGGTCAATGTTTTTCGACGCCTGAAAAGCGGTTGATGCAAGGGCGGATTGAGGTGGGGGGGGGGGGGGGGGGCACAAGGGCACGTGCCCCCCAGGCGGTCACAACCGACCAATCAAAAAACATAAGGAGATTAATTAGGTCCCGCTATAATTAGGTTTGTTTCGTTTTGCGTACAAATACGTAAGCACACCTCCGTAAAACTACAAGCCATGAAGTAAGAAATTTTACGCACACACATTAGGTCCAAAGTGGTCTGAATTTCCGACAAATTCACATTCCTTCTTATAGCAGCCGGGGTGATTTTTCTTTAAACTCGTCCTAGCGCCTAAACTATTACTTATATGAAAGAAATATTTCCGGATTATCCCGGAATATAGAATACGAAAAATAAGTAAAGGTAAGGTGCCGCCTTGCATTATCTTCTATGTGTGGGAAGCCTATAGTAGTGTTGAAAAGGGATGTAGCTCAATTATAAATCGATCTTTCTCCACCTTACGCCAACTAAAGACATATCTTCGCAGCAGGATGACAGAAGATCGTTTGAATGGAGTGGCTTTAATGCATATCTATCAAGACATTGCGTCAATGATGAACGCTACAGAAGTACTCGATATCTTTAGCAGAAAACAAAAAAGAAAACTATCATTATTACAAATGTAATTTTTCAATATTTTCATTATTAAGCCTTTATTACAACTATATTTCTTATAGTTACTGTTGTATGTCATTATTTTACAATTAATGCCAAAGATATAGTGTAATCTTATAAGGACTCTCCTTGCCCGTCTGTCCCTTGTGCCCTTCCCAGAAAAAAATACTGGATCCGCCCTTGGGTTGATGCGTTCAAATCACCTGTTTTGGAGGTACCGGAATCGGAGTGGAAAAAGTGCTTCAAAAATTGGCTCAAACGCATTCAAAAGTGTTTTGACCTTCATGAAGAATATTTTGTAAAACAATAAAGACAACAACAATAATTAAAAATATTTATTTTTACTTGTCTATCTCAAAACTCAAGTAGCAACCTTCGTAGTAGTGTTTCAAAACTTAAGCAGCAACCCTCGTATTAGTGTATAAAAATGGGTGTGGATAGATTAGTATGTGTGTATGTTGCAGCATAACTCTGGAATGATCAGAGCAATATACACTAAACTTGATTCCCAGATGAATTACAGTCTGGAAAAAAGGTTCTAGAGCTAAGACACCCTCTAACACTACTACGACATCCCCAGTATCGAGTGACACATAAAAATAATCCAAAAATCGCTGAAATCAATTTGGAATCCGTAGTTTTTGATTTCGCTGAGGTAAAATAATAATACTCCCGATTTTATTAGATACTGGGAGAGTAAGGCACACAAAGCATCCCTGCTAAATACGTATAGTGCGAACAACGCCGGGCACACCCCGCTAGTCTGTAACAGTTTCAATCTTTTATTGATTTCTTTGGATACTAGTAAACTGAATAAGGCTTCCTCTCAAAAAAATTTGGGGTTGATGAAAACTTCGTCTGAAATTGTAATATTTCTTCACTTTTTCGATGATTCAAAATGTAAGTATACACATTCTGTTTCGACTATATCTCCCAAAACTTTAAGCTTATGCTGAAATTGATAACTAGAAGGTGAATCGGGTTGAGATTGATAGGGTAATAATGGCATACTGGAAAAAATGAGTTTTTGTCGAAGTTAGCTATATCTGTTCAAGCTGTTCCTGCCACCAAAGTCAGTGTTGAAGTAGCTTTTCATCTCTAAAACAGACTCCGGCTGACCTGCGTTGCAATTTGTTAATCCGGAAAGGTTGGTGACGAGTGAGTTAGTGATGACATTAATACCTTCTGAATGAGAAAATGCGGATTCAAATGTCTCTACAAAATGAATTCGATGTTTTTTTTTACTCTCCTCTATATTTTCCTTTCCCTTTCCTACCTCGTACCATATTTCCAATATCTTCGCCTTGTTTTGTCTTGCCACTCCATTTCTATCTTTTTTTTCCTCTTTACCACCCTCCGTCTTCTCTCACCGTCACTTATTTCCTAAGTAACCAGAAACAATAGGCTATTTTTTTTGGTTTCTGGTACAAATTCATGTGATGTTTCATAATTTGCATTGTTTCTGCATTTATTCAATGACTCTTAACAGATAACTTAAATTCATTTTGATATTGAATTACCTCTCTACACAAAAATTTGCAAAATACTAAGATCGAGCATCCATATCAGCACATCTAACCAATCTATTTCTGCCTGGTGCTTGTTTGGAACTCTAATTTCAATTTTACTGCTCATCCAACTATATTACGTTTCTCCGTCAAATTACAATGGCCCATAGTGTACGTATCTCTGTACGAATGTTTGCGTATATTTAATTACCTAACTCAGTGCACTTCGTTTGCATGATTAATAATAATTTGCTAAAGTAAAGACATAACATCAAAAGTGAATGATTTATCTCCACAACTTTCCTAAGAAATAAATTCTAATTTGGGATTCGAGTAAAACTATGTTTATGCATTAAAGGACCCAGATAAGTCCCCTTCGTCTTGTCAGAAAGTTGGAAGTAAATATGTTTCATCTATATTTGTGTTGGGTGCAATGTTCAAACCACCAGAAGACGATTAAGACGTTGAATGTGAGATACAAATTGTCACAGTGGAAAAGTTTACACAACAATTTCTAAGAGCAAATATCAGATGCTTTTGAGTTTTGAATTGCCAAATTGTTGAGTAAAAGCTAATTTAGAAGTATCTATTGATAGGAACTATCACAATAAGTGATGCTGCACATTTAGTTTATAGCTGAGTAATATTTTTTAGAGTTCAGAGTAGATATGTTTTGCAGAGCTCTTTTCTTTAGCTTCAGGAGCGGAGAACTATTTACTGAGGCAACATTTTTTTTTTTTGAAACTTGATTGATTTGATACAGATTTGAAATCTTATAGGCATATACTCGGAGTATTTCTTGTCCAATTAGCACACCTTTTACGCAGAATGAACTTTTATTACTCAAGCAATGAAATCACCGCTTCCGTAACGACCGACCGCAAGGATCGAGTAGGTGGGGGTTTTGCGAAATATGTGATGAAATCTCTTAGATACTACAAGTTTTCTTCCTGCAAACTTGCCAGATAGCTCAGCGAATGACCTTTTTGACCTTGTTCGATATGCTGTAACGAAGTTACAAAAAACAAAACCTGTCAACAGCATCACACCAAAACCTGTCAACAGCAGCACACCAAAACCTGTTGACAGCATCGTGAAAATTGAAGAATAAAGTGTGCCGCCACACCTCCTCGGCACTAAGGGGTGGCTTAATATACCGCTTTGTGATCGACTAGCATTGGAACCAAGCAGACCTAGCGGAGCCATAAGCAGCAACCCAGACCAGCTGAGACAGTTGGCAGTTGCAGTCCAGTGGTTGATCAGACCACTACCGACCGAACGAGAACAGGAGCCGACCATCCAGAGGAAAGGCAAATTTCCTTTGTAGGAGAGCTTGGCGATATGGGCTCTATAGCTGGGTCTAGAACGGCATCGCAGACAGTCTAGTTTCTACTGTTATCTAGGACTTGCTTACTCGTTAGGAATTATCTGACCCCCACAGGAAAATACTCGTCCCAATCGCAAAATATTCCACTCGGAAACAAGGTAACAAGTACACCGACCCGTCCAACACACACATCAGTCGAACGGAACCAAAAATACCAGCAGCAAGAAGCACATATAACCGGTCAGAAGGAGATAACAGTGGCATCCCCGCTACCCTTCCCCTATAATGAAACTAGTGATATGACAAGGATAGTACGTAATCTAAACTTCTGAATATTAATCAATAAAACTAGTGGAAAGACAGTACAGACAGACAGAGACAGTACATAAGTGTGAACTCGTTGTTATGGGGACAGTAAAATCTAGATAAGCATTAGTGAATGAAAGAAATTTTCAGCGAGTAATCAGTTTCTTTAAAAGCCTGTAGCCGGCGTACTTATCTCCTTAAGAAAAACATAGACCGCCTGGCTACCCAGAAAACACGTTACAATGTGAACCTAGATCAGTTGCTATCTGTGGTGGCTCAATTGAGTCGACAGCAATTGACACTGACAACTTATCATCCCGTTTTATTAAAGCAATGGTTCCTTTCATTAATGATTACATCCTGCACATTTTGAACATATGTTTAATGTCCTCCTCGTTTCCCGTTAGTCAGAAGACTGTCATTGTGTTGCACATTTCTAAGAAGTCTTCTGTATTTCGAGTATCTGACTTTCGTCACATACAAATTTTGGTTTCACATTTATCCAAGTTAAGCTGCAGGCTATTAGATCCACACCAGTTCTTGAATGTATTTAAATCATCTTGAATGCAAGAAGAATCGTAACTGTTTCTAACACGTGAGAAAACCTTCATATCGTCCGCGTAGATTAAAACCGTGGAGTGCTTAATCAGAGGGACAATGTCGTCAATGGCAGGAATAAACAACAACGGCCCCATATGGCTACCCTGCGGTACGCCAGATGAAGCCCTAACGACTCTAGATAAAGTATTACGGAAAGAGACACGCTAAGTCCTATCTTTTAAGTAAGAGCAGATCCAGTCGCGCAATAAAGGCGGAAAACCCAACCTTTCAAGCTTAAGCATAATCACGGGGTGAGGGAGCTTATCAAATGCCTTGCTAAAGTCGGTGTACACACAGTCAGTCTGGAGTCCCTGTTGGAAGGCAGAGATAATGTGTGATGTAAATTCCAGAAGGTTGATTGTTGTCGATCTACCAGGCAGAAAGACATGTTGATTAGATGAGATTAACCCCTTACACTGCCCAACAAGCTGTGAGTATATAACAGATTCAAACAACTTGGGTATGCAGGAAAGCTTCGCGATTGGCCTATAATTTGTTATGGAGTTTTTAAGCCCCTTTTTATAAACAGGAATTATAAACGAGCTCTTCCATAACGTAGGAAATTCACCGGCCTGCAGAAATTTTTTGAAGATGAGTTCCAGTGGAGTGAGTAAGGCGTCAGAACAGGATCTGAAGAATGCAGGTGGAACACCATTAGGACCAAAAGAAAAATCCATTTTAAGTTCTTAAATACCATTCATGATAATATCACGAGATATAATGGGAAAAGCAATGGAGGCAGCGGGACGATCCTGGATATGCTACCAAACTCTTCCAGGGAAGGCACAAAGGCGCCCTCAAAAAACAATGAAAAGTTATCGGTTATATCGGGCGCGCTGCAACTAGAGGATCCATCGTACCACATTGTAGATGGATAATTATCAGTTTTCTTCTTCATATTTACAAATTTAAAAAAAGTACGAGGATCATTATGCAAGTTATCGCGAACATTATCAAGGTATTCCCTGTACGTTAAAAAGCTGTCATGACAATAAACAAAATGTAAGCTGACGTGCTTTTACAGCGTAAGTAGGTTTTCCATAATCTTTTTTTTTATTCTTAAGGCTCCCTAGTTCTCTAGTATACTACGGAGGAGAATTACAGGATTATCTCGACCATTTGAGTGGTACACACGAATTAAACAGATCATAAATCCTATCATAAAATACGGAAACGCAATCGTCAGTATCGCTATCATAAAAAGGAGATGGAAAAACAATTGAGAGGATCCTGTTTGAAAGATCAGAGAAGTCCGCCCTTTTAAAATCAAGAACGTACTGATCTACGTTGGAGTCAGCAATATTAGAGCCATCATAGCAAAAAGAGATTAAAATGGGCGGATGTAAACTGTCGATAGCGGATAAGTTACAAGAAATCGGTTCGATTATAGTGCTACTCGAATCAGAAGAAAAGATGAGATCTCATTGTCTTCCCATAGAGTTTCTTACATCACTCATTTGGTGTTAACCAGAGGAGGAGATGGCATCAAGAAAATGGGAGTCTTTAGCAGTAAGACAATTTAAGGAAAGGTAGTCATCGTCATCAGCGTTGAGTACCCATTGAACGCTAGGTAAGTTAAAGTCACCAAGAAGGTTTGTCACATTATTAATAAAATCTAAGCTTAGAATTAAAATAACGTAAAGCCTTCGACCATTTGCTCGATTGTGAGCGTGTTGGAAAAAGCAGGTATATCAACAAAGGTGCAATCCAAATGCGATTTGCATGCAACCAACACGCCGCCACCACGAGCCATGGACTCAGAGTATCTATCTCTACGAAAAATCTGATAGGACTCGTCAAGAATTTCTCTCGGTCAGAGCAATGACGTCGTAACAGCAGGCAAGAGAATTCTGAAATAACTGGCTCGTCTCCGTTCTTAATCCCATTACATTTTGGTAGTAAAGGGATAGCGTACTTAGTTTTTTTGGTTGCTAGCAGTGGTTCTAATTTGAGTGCTTCCCGCGACCCTACAACGGGGCACAAACTCGTGTGCAATGATATTTTCAGGCCAGAAATCGGGGGCAGACATTATCTCAAAAAGTTCTGGCGACGATCTCAACTTAAAAGACGACATGAGTCCTTGAGAATGACGAGATCCTAGAAGTTGACAGCGGAGAAGTGCAGAGTCATTAGCACCACTTCTCTCCCTCACGTAGCCAATAACGTCGTCAACAGAAGTCGCTGGATCAAGTCGGGAAACAAAAAATGATCTCGGTATTTGCGTTATCCTCAGAGGGGAACACTCATTTCTAGACACATTAATAGATCTCAATGGGAATATGTCATGCCATGGGTGAGGATTAGACGGAGAGGCGCCAGGAGATATATTCACAGCTGGATCCGTTGGCGGGGGAGATGGGGGAGTAGAAGAAGTAAATGAGAACGAAGTGGGGCCAACAGGAGCACGCGGACGGCGGATACGCCTACGGGCAGGGCGAGAAAGTTTTGGTGAAACGTCGGATATTCAAGCCCAATCGAATCAAAAGCAGAGTTGACAAGGGAAGAAGGGGCAGCGGGTAAAGCAGAGGCGATAGGGGAAGCAGGAGGATTTAAGGCAGCCGGAAGGGCAGCAGGTGTGCCAAGGGAAGCAGGGGCAACCGGCGAAGCAGGAGCAAGAGGGGAAGCAAGGGAGACAGAGACAGCTGTAGGCTCACGAACGCCAACACGAGCGAAGAGAGCCCTGACATCAGCGGCAACCAAACCAATAAGGTCACCATTGGCCAAAACCGCGGACGATTATGAGGAAAGGTCGAACTTCACCTGTTTAACAATTCGGCGAATGTCATCTACGACCGGTAAAATCGGTGAAGGGCCCAACGAGGACGTCAGGGCAGAGTCAAGGTTCACAACCGAAGCCTGGACATGAACGAGCGAATCAGACACGGACGAAAGTCTTTAGGACAGCTCATGAGACTTCTCCAACAAGACAGTAGAATTAGCCTGCAGCGTGCTGATAATACTAAGAAGCTTATCTCTCTTAGTGAAAAGGTTGTTATAGTCATCGGTCAAGAGCTGTATATCGCACGGGATGAGCGATTAGAGTCAGATCACCGTGTCAGTCAGATCTCAACACGTGGCAATGTTTAATGGCGAGGCATTCTCGACATGTGTTGGAGGTTGAAGATCTAGTCCCACCACTCAAGCAAGCAGCGTGAAATATGTGGCTACACACCCCATCACGGGCAATAGCAACCCCACAGGCTGGGTAAATCGACATGTCAAAAGGCAGCTATCAAAACGGGGATGCTGATTAATCAGCGAAAAGAGAAAAAGTAAAAGTAAAAGTAAAAGCAAAGTAAAGAATTAATAAAAAATAAAAATAGAAGCGAATCAAAATAAGAAGGAAAAAAATAAAACAAAATAAAAACAAAAATAACCGACGAGACAGTTTGGAGAGATGAAAACAGGACAGAGTTAAAAGGACAGCTACGTCAAACATGAGAGCAGAAATGAAAATAATAAAGATACACCTCCAGCAAAACTCAAAAATAAGTTACAAATTTTATTTGTTACCAAGTACTCACCCACAAAACAAAAGCAAAGAGTGCGGAAAGAATACTTAAATCTCACCATCACAAATTGAGGTAGTCAATAAATTAAAACATTATATTAGAATTATTAGAATTAACCCTTCTAACTCAGAAGGCGCACTTCACAAGCAAAAGCCTGGAATCAATTGACCTATTCACCAGAATATAACATATATTGAGGCGAATGAGGCTCCCATAACCCATGCAATAAAATATTAGTAAAAATCCAAAACACTCCCAAACACTACAATCAGGGGTGCAGAGATAACAGAAAACGTTTAAGCACATCCCTAGTAAGAGCCAGGTCAAAAATAGGACACATATTCACGGCCCTACACATGCGGTTAATAATAATAAGTTATCCGCAGTTATTGATCGATCATTAGTAAACAAAGATAAGATCATTAGTAAACAGAAGCCAAAATACACCCAAACACAACAATCAGGGATGCACAGGCAGCTCAAGCCAAGTCAATACAAAACATACAAGGAAGGAAACTTTACGCCATACAAAAAAACAAAATCAAAAAGAACAAAGACAAGTGAGTCCAACAGGATGGTTACAAGCCATAAAGGTTCCTCTTTAAAACATTATAACAAGTACATCTGACTGACATCTTAATTCTGATAACTTGACGGCATTAACATTATTAGATTTTTAACGACTTTTGATTACGTTGACCATGCGTGTACTTATTAGTAAACTTTCACGAAGAAAGTATCTTCAGCTTTAGCTGGCGAGCTGCCTCTTTGGTAGCTTTTTTTCTTGCCTGATTATTTCCAAAGGGTGTAGATCAATGGTGTATTGTCCGGTTCTTTGGTTGTTTCACGTGGCGTACCACAGGGATCAATGCTAAGACTGCTATTATTTATCCATCTTTTAAAGACTTCGTGGTTCGCGATATGGGAATTTGTCGTTCCACTGATGATATTCAGTTACATTTAAGTAGGCATATTGGGCTCCCCGAGGATTGCATTGAACATATAAATGCCGATCTTGGTGGATTATTTGTATGATAAAGAACAGATTGCTACTGACCTCCGAAAAATCTCACTCATTAAGTACTACTCCTCAAATACGCTTAAATGGTTCTCCGTTGCTATTCCTAAGAAAAACAATGATCTTGGTATTGTTTAGGGGGAAGGACTGAACGTATGTTCGAGAATAAGCAAGAGCTATGCCGGGTTACGCAGGTTTCAGTTATCACCCTATATTAACCCGAGAAGCACAAGTCTGGAATTGGTTAGGACGCTCATTTTGTCTTATTTCAGATTTTGATTGAATGTCGCTTATAAGCGTAATACCTTTCATACTCAGCCTTATCGGTTGCAATCTGGATACTGGCGGCGAGCTTTATTGTTTCAGTTCAAAAAATGTCGATCCTTCCAGTAATTTTTAAATGTTCATAGACAATTTTTATGCAACAGCACCGTAAA
Source organism: Leptarthrus brevirostris (assembly GCA_964036015.1). Lineage (NCBI taxonomy): Eukaryota > Metazoa > Arthropoda > Insecta > Diptera > Asilidae > Leptarthrus > Leptarthrus brevirostris. Next base: position 25,540,298 of record OZ038375.1, on the reverse strand, counting down.
ATTTACGTAGCTCATAAAATGTAATGTTTCGTTTAAGAAAAATTGACCGCCATATATTCAATTTTTTCCGAACAATCGTTAGATTTTACGGTTCGTCGCCTCAATTTTTCTGCACACTTCGCTGATACTCGATGCTCATTGTACAGGAAATTTTACTGTGTTGCAATACGGTTACGGAATTTTCGCATAAAAATTCCAGAACTTTTCTCTCCGTACAGGGCCACTCTATTATATTGAAGTTGTAAAGAAAAGATTTTAAATCTTTGGTATATTTACTCGTAATAAATGAATACGAATATGAATTAAATAAATTAAGTTTGAACGTCTCGAGACCTGATTGTTGGTTAAATAGTGTCTTAAAATCGTCTACTTGTAAATTTTGTTGATCTAGAAATTTCGGATCTGATTGGATACTTAACTAGCACTGAAACTCGTGTAAAACTTAAAACATTAATTTATAATCTTGCAAAAGAGTAGAAACCGATTAATCGACATGGTCCTTAACATTGATAAATCGATTTGAACTGTACATGGTAAAACTGCTTCAGATGCAACAAGTGTTTTATAAAATCAAAAAGGTCAAAAATTAAAAGATTTTTTGGTAAATCATTTCAGATAAAACTGCAATCAGCTAATGGCAAAATAGCTACTATTCAGTCGACCCTGGCTAACATAGATAATAGCCACTCTTGACTGGTTTTTTGTGGCTTCAGGCTTACGTAAATACTCTCCTTATCATAGCGCACCAGATTTCAGCTTTTATCCATTTTTCACAGCTGCTACAGATGATTCTTATTCACATCCCTTAAATAACAATTTATTTCGTATTTATATTGCTTCAAAAATTTTACAATTTTCTGTATCCAGATATTCTTCAAATTTAATCAAGTACAAACCGGAGGAAAACCCCATCCGAAAGCCAAACTCTCCGACAACGGAAGTCAAGTCCTTCCAATTCTAGTTCATAAAATCTCCGCTCAACCTTAATAAAGAATTGCAAATTGAGTTTTGGTTATCAAAAGAGTATATTATTGCGTAGAGCTAGAGGTGGCCTTAGATCAAACCCATTATTCTGGTGGAGTTATGCTCAATCGGTTCCGTAGACGTCTAGCGTTGATTCGGTTGCGGCAATGTGGACCTACAACGCCAAAAACGCACTTAATAAATCTCAAAGTAAATTTCCGCTTTTTAAGGTTGTGATGGATGATCTCGCTTTGTAGCTTGAATCGTGATAACTGGCGAATTCCTGAAAATTTGTAAGGACAAAGTAACGGACCATAGCACATAATGCGAAAGGATTTCCACTGACAAGGGTAAATTTTAAGTTTAGTGCTCTCCATCCGGCCGGAGATTTAATCGAGTACCGGGAATTTCAACCTTGCAGTAAATTGGAGGATGCCTCCTTTAAAAAGCTCAACTTTCTGGGAAGCTAAAGAGCTCGAACAAAAGGCCCTCCAGGGATAACGAAATGAAATAGGAACATTGAACTCCCGGCTACATGTATTGTACTGCATTGAGTTGTTACTGCGTCCCGGCAGGTATGATTCAGATTCAGAGGTAATTTTCACAAATCTCAGAGGCAATTGCTTGAGCTGGCTTGTCGGAGCGCCCTTTTTGGGGAAGTTTGTTGAAGTGAAACACGAAAAGCACTTGAATCTGATCAATAAAGCTAAAATCGCATTAAATGATAAAATGGCCTTGGCTGCCCTTTCAGGCGCTCGAGATACTTATTATGGTTTTGATAAAAGCTCGTTTCCTCTAACAAAAACATTGAACTCATGACCCATTTTGCGGAAGATCTGCTGATGACAACCTATTTCTCGTAGAACGATGATTTTGGCCAGAAACCATTAAGCAAATGGCAAGGATAGTTATTTCCTGATAACAGCTGCTCAATCTATGATAATTTTCTTCGGTAATTTGCGTTCATTTCTGGAAGTGGCTTTTAAACCTTTTTGATTCGGTCGACCGGAGGTTGCTTGGGTCTTGTTGACGACATTAATGGGGTGCCGAATTTCCCAAGGTCATTTCTGACATTTCTTTACTTAATCTTCAAAATGAGTTGAGGTATCTAAGTGACATATAAGGAATCTTTTGATGATGAAATTTCATAGATGAAATCTTTTGTTGTTTGATTTTGATCTGTCATACACAAAACCCATCATATTTCACTTCCTTAAAGAAATTATTACAACTTGCTATTTTCATGCGATGCATGAGACTTTCTTAACAAATGTAAGAGATCAAAGACATATTTGAAGTTTACCAGAAAAGAAAACTTTGAAAGTTTTGAAAGAGTCATTTATGGAGACTACTTATTTGCACAGAGCTGACTCATTCCATACGAAATAGGGTAAACTCCGGGATTTATTTTAAATGGTATTGAGTCTTCTCACGGGGTGAGCACAATTTATCAGGGATATTATAGGCCCATTCATATATAATATAAAAATTTTGAAAGTAATTAATAACAATTTTATTGTTCGACGTCAAGTAAGACCAAGTATAGTCTCTCAAGAGTGAAGTTTTCAATAAAACTTTCAGAACGATTACGTATATTGAAAAAATAAATAGGAATCTCTAAAGGGGCAGAGCGATTTAGATTTAAGTGTCAGATAATACAATACCAACATACGATAATCAGTGGTTCAAGGAACCAGTAAGTTTGAGCTGAAATTTAAAACTCTTAAACATTGAAAACTCAGCCGTAGTCAGTCCCAACCCCGGTTGAGAATGAAGGAGGAAAACCCATGCATCAGCCGTAACATCCCGGCTTCGAGAGGATCTATGCGCTATACAAATACACTCTCGGTGATTCCCAAGATGTCTCCAGGAGCAGCCCTCCTTTTGGGATAGAATAGTAGGCTTGTAACCCGCTTATTTGAAAACTCAACCATACACACGAAACATCTGGTATGTGTCGTATACCTCGGACTGATTTTCTGATGACGACCTTTGGTTATCTGATTACGATCCGACTATGCCCCTTGAGAACTCTGTAGGGCGAGTGTGGATTCTTGATCACGGAGGTGGAACGGGAAATGACCCAGTACAAAGTAAATATTTTAGGGTTAGCTGAACCTACATAGATGGAAAGAAGAGGAAGTTTATAGATATAGCAACAAAGGAGGCATTCTACCAGCTCCTTGACGACATCTTTGATAAGGCTCTTAAAGGTGATACAAAAATAGTCATGGGAGATCTCAACGCTAATACTTGATCTAACAACATCGGCCTGGAACATGTAATGGGGAAGTCTGGGCCCGGAAAGAGGTACGCAAATGGGAAATTGTTTGTTGAATTTTGTACCTCGCGACAACCTGTCATCGGTGGATCCATATTTAAACACAAAATATGCCATGTGACATCCTGGGTTTCCCCAAGCGGTAGAATTGAGAATCAGATTGACCATATTGCTGTTTCAAAAAGGTGGAAAAAGTGTCTTTTCGATGTAAGGTCTAAGCGCAGTGCTGATATTGGCAGCGATCATCATCTTGTAACAGCTAAGTTTCGAATATATACGGCAGCAGTAAACTCATGTAATACAACATCTAACATAGTATGGGTCAATGTGCAGAGGATTAAAACACCGAACATCTGCAGCGCATATATCATCGCATTGCACCGAAAAGCTGATGCACTTCATCATAACTCCGACGACTCCATCGACCAGAAATGGGAAAGGATGAAGGACTGTTTTGTGAACTGCGGTACAGAACACGTTGGACGATAAAAGAGCGGAAGATGACTATGGATCAATGACGCTACATGGTACAAAATACGAGAACGCAGATTAAAGACCGCATCAATTCTGCTACTGACGATGCAGTTAAATAATATCTCAGAACTGCATATCGATCTACATAGCAAGGCGTATAAGACGTGACATCAACGCGCCAGCAGAAAAGGCAGCAGAAAAGGCCTACTGTCGTGACATTGGAGATCTATATAAATTTGGCAAAATACTAGCAGGAAAGACTCTTACAACTGAACTTTCCGTAAGATATACTAATGGATCCCTTCTTTTCACGGAAGAACAACAACTGCTGAGGTCCTAAACAATACCTTTGGACCGTCGAATACTTCTTCACACGAGCCTGAACACCCGTCAGCTGCGGCAAACATTAAATCAGAACTCTATCAAAATTGGAGTTGGCAGATGCAATTAAGTCGATGGTCCCAGAGATTGATCGAATACCAGTAGAACTGCTTAAGATGGATCCCATTGCTGCAGCTGATATACTTCTCCCTGTAATCCAGGAATCTCGGGAAACCGAGACCTATCCCATTGAATGGAAAACAGGCGTAATTGTGAGGATTATCCAAAAAAGCTACCTTAGGAGTTGTAGCAATTGATGCGGTATCCATATTTTAACTGCAATCTCCAAATTGTTGGCAAAAATCATCTTAATGCGAATCTAACAAACAATCGAGCGAACTAATCTTAGCGATAAACAGGCCGACTATCGTAAGGGTTTCTCGCTCTGCGATCACATCAACATCCTTCGAATTATCATCGAGTAATTCGCCGAATGGAGGTTCCCTTTACATCTTATGTTCGTCCATTTTGATAAGGCACTTTTGCTTTTCCTGAAAGTCACTAATGACGTATTGTTCAGCACCCTAGACGATCGCCCATCGCGAGTGTTAAGATGGAAACTGTTCTACCACCTTACTCACTTGGATTATGCCGACGATGTATATCTCTTATCCAATAAACAGAGTCATCTAACCCAAATGTCTGGAGCCCTGAGCAAATAAGGTCGCAGAGCAGGGCTTAATATCAATGCTGCCAAAACCAAACTTATGAACTTGGACTTGAAGAGGTAAATGAAATTTATCTGGAAGAGCAGTAAATAGAGCAATTGGATAAATTTTGCTGTCTCGGAATCATAGTTACAGCAGACGGTGGAGCTAAAGCTGATGTACAGGCTCCCATCAATACGGCTTAAGTTGCATTTAATACTCTTGCTGATATCTGGCGCAATAAGAATATCTTCAGACGCAAAAAACTCCAAATCTTCAAATCGAACGTAAAATCTGTTTTGTTTTTCGGCTGTTCAACATGGAAAGTGACCTGACAGATATCATCCAAACTACAAGCCTTTATCAACCGGTGTCTCCGGCGCATCCTTAATCTCCGTTGGCCGGGCGTCATTACCAACCAAGTCCTCCACAGACTTACAGGCCAATACGGAATAGACACCAGTATTCGCAGGCGAAAGTGGCAATGGATAGGCCACACACTAAGAAGAGCCAAACAACATCACACAACAGGCTCTAGATTAGAATCACCATCAATGATCCAAGGAAGATGCTGAATTGGACGACCGCGTAACACATGGAGAAGATCCGTGTAGAGGAAAGGTAGGCAGATCAACGATCCGTGACCACAGTTAAAGGCGTTGGCCACGATCCAGTTCCGGATCAGGTAGAAAGTCGGCGAAATAGACACCGTATATCCTAAAAGAGGTGGTGAAACCAGAGATGTATGATTATCGGCTCATTAGCATTTTTAGTTTTTCGGCAAAAGTTCTACAGAAGGTTGGGTATGTTCAGATGCAGGAGTATCTAGCTGAAAATAATTTACTATTGTTGTCAATCAGCCTTACTCAAAATTACTTTTGGTTTGCGATAGGCTCTTAATGTGGGCGATCTTGGTGTGCTAGTTTTACTTTATTTTTTCGAAAGCATTTGACAGTGTATTACATAATAAATTACTCCAAAAGTTATACTTTTCTTCTTCAGGTATTGAGGTAATTAAAAGCTTCTAAATGTAGCTGGCCGCTCAACCGGAGACTTACTAACGGCTCTAACGGAGCGTTGGAATTATTGTCTCCATAATTTTGGTGAGCCCGAAATCGTCGCTCTTGATATTTCAAAGGCTTTTGATAGAGTCTGGCATGCTGCCCTTTTAGCCAAACTTCAAAGATTTGGTCTGCATCCTACCCTCGTTAAATGGATAGAGACTTTTTTGTCAGACCGTTCAATCCGTGTAGTAATTGACGGAGTAACATCTGATTCCTACGAAATATATGCCGGAGTACCTCAGGGTTCAGTTCTTTCACCAACCTTATTTCTTCTTTTTATTAATGATCTCTTATCCCTTACTCTCAATCCTATTCATAGTTTCGCCGACGACAGCACCCTTGATCTCGCGTATTCATTTGATTCTGTAATGAATTTACGTAGAAATTCTACAGAAGTCAATCGAGAACGCATGTTTAGATCAGTAAACAACGGCATTTCTATAGTATTCGCTTGGGCAGAGCAAATCGTGTTACGTTTACTGCATCCAAAACTCAATGCTGTTTAATGTCCCTTAAAAAACGCCCAGTTCACCCCCAACCCATTTCAGTCGACGGAGTGAATATACCCAATTCACCCACCCTAAAGATCTTGGGTATTGAGATATCCAGCAATCTTAGCTGGACGGATCATATATTTGCAATCGCTAAAAGTGCGATGAAATGTTTGGGTTTTCTACAGAGATGTAAGAAATATTTCACCCCACCCTACTTAGCGTTGATCTACAAGTCCCACATTAGGCCTAGACTTGAATATAATTCCCATATTTGGGCAGGGGCAGCATTGTCCGCGTTAGATAAAGTTCAGCGTAAGGCTGTTAAACTTATTGGCGATTCCTCAATCTCTGAGGGCCTCTCTGGAGCATCGACGGAATGTCGGTTGTCTCTCACTTTTTTATCGCTATTTCCATGGCCATTGTTCTAACGAAATTGCTAGCCTGATTCCTTGTAGACTCATTACAACGCGCGATACAAGATCTACAAGTCGCTCCCACCCCTATACTCTCCGGGTCAAATTTGGACGTACCGTCAAATTTCGGGAATCTTTTCTTAGCAGAACAACACGAATGTGGAACAATTTACCATCTTCTGTTTTTCCCTCGTCATAGGAGCCCGAAACTTTCTTCTGTAAACCTCCTAACCCATTTCCCTCATCCTTAATTCCTTTCTTGCCGAGGCTGTGCTTTAGCATCTTAGGGCATCCCCTGAGCTTTGGCAACATCAAATACAAAAAAAAATTATGTTGTTGCCTTATTTTTTTATGGAAGCTTAATTTTTCCAAGACCCGCCTCTGTTTGCAGACGTAAGCTTAAAATTGCTTTTAACGATTGCACAACGTTCGTCTTTGATTTGTGCCGTTCCGCACATATAACACTTTTCAGATTATCGTTACTAGGATATCTTCTGGATATTTAATTCAAACGGAAACACTGAGCATAAATATCAGTTTGAAAAAGTGAAATTTTTGCAGTTCGGGAGGTACTCGCGTACTCCACTGTTTCACACAATGACTTCCGAGAGATCTTCTGTGATTTCAGATTTTACCCACTTGACGCGGCTCCCGCCAACCTCCCTTAAAACCAAGGATTTGGTATTTGACGATGCACTTATTGCTGATCATCTTTGTAACTTGACTGGCGGTTTCTCGAGTGGTCCTGATGGTATCCCCACTTCCTTTTTTAGGAGTTGCCGATCATCTCTTGCTGGTGTTCATTGTTATTTGTTCAATCTTTCCTTACATTCTGGCCGTTTTCCAGCGCTGTGGCAGTTTTCTTTTCTAATCCCGCTCCATAAGAAAGACTGTAAGTTCCGACGTCTCTAACTATAGACCGATAGCCAATCTCTGACATATTGCATAGGTTTTTGAGTCCCTCGTTAGTGAAATACTTCGATTTCATTGTAGGTCTTTTTAGGATCTTTCTAGCATGGCTTTCTTAAGGGGAAACGATGACTTATTAATTATTCTTTACCTACCATTGAGGCTGGCAAGCAGGTGGACTGTGTATTTACTGATTTCAGTAAGACTTTTGATAGGATCGGTCATGCAATCTTGTTCTATAAGCTGTCCCTTCTTGGTTTTCTATCTTGTTTCGTTGATTGGTTGTCATCATACGTGACGGGTCGTACACAGCGTGTCTTGTTCTGTGGAGTCCTTTCCGACCAAATCCTTGTCACCTCGGGAGTGCCTCAAGGTAGTATCCTTGGACCGCTCCTGTTTGTCGTATATATTAACGATGTTTCGCTTCTTTTGTCCAGTAGTAGAATTCTCTGTTATGCTGATGATGCTAAGATTCTCCGCACTGTTTCTTATGAATTAGACATTAACATCCTGAACTCAGATTTGGCGGTATTTAGCGACTGGTGTCTGCGTAACCGCCTTCCTTTAAATGCAGGCAAATTCACCGTTGTGACCTTTTCCCGTAGAAGACATCCTCTCTTTTCCGATTACTCCATCAACGGCGTTGTCTTGGGTAGGGTTGACAGGGTAAGAGACTTGGGAGTGGTCCTCAATTTTCGTTTTTCTTCCAGGACCATATTGGCTCTATTGTTTGTAGGGCTAACTCGATGCTGGGCTTCGTCAAGAGATGGTCTAAGAAACTTGCTGATGCCTACCTAACCAAGCTTCTATACTGTACCTTCGTTAGACCTATTTTGGAATATGCTAGCCCTGTATGGTCCCCTTACTTTGCCATTCACATCCACCGCATCGAGGCTTTGCAGCGCAGATTTCTTAGGTTTGCCCTACGCGGGCTTCCCTGGAATTGGGTGTTTTCCTCTTATTCATCGTTTGGGATTGATTTCGCTGGAATTTTTTTTTTTATGATGAGGCAAAATCTTAGGGGACAACCCTATGATTTGACTGTAATTCGCGGGTAAGGAAAATTCGGGAATTTGATTGTCTTGTTTTCTGCACTGCTGAGAGCTAGACAACAGCCTAGAGGCGAAGTAGATCTTTTTTTAATTTAAAAATTTATTTTACAAACTCACGGAGAGACTGAGGCTCGAACCCTGTAACCATAGTGTGGTGATCGTGACACTCAATCAATTGATCCAACTCCGTCTGCAATTTTCGTAGCAGTTTTCTTTATAAAACTCGAGAAAGAACTCCACGAGGATAGAGACTGGAGGGCTCGAGTGGCTCCATCACTAGCAGCATTGATAGCTATACTATAGAATACATATTAAATAAAAAAAAACAGCCTTAGACTGACATATTCTGGCAATGATCTAGAAAACTTAGAGTGAAAAATAACTCCTAGTTGTCTAATAAGAAATTCTTTCTGCCAAAATTCAATGAGCGTGAATCCATTTTTTAAGGTCTCAGAAGAGCAATTTACCTTTTGGTCAAGTAATTCGTGTAGGCGGCCATCTGCGTTGGCTAAATAATTTACAGATAGAAAAGTAAATAATTTCCTTATAAAAAAAAAGGACTATAATGCCACAAACTTTTCCAACAAAATTTTCGTTCAAGAGAGTCACCTAAAAGTCTTTAATTTATAAATATATAACTGGAAAATTTTCATCATATCCTATCGACATCTTAAGGACCGACGAAAATTACTTTTTGTTCTTATTTAAAGTGCAAATTTCACTACCATACTTTCATATAATACAATATTGTAGCAACATTCGAAAGTACGCCGTCAATGATTGCCACTTTCCTATTTCTAATTGAAAAATGTCCTACAGAATTCTTAACTAAATCTCTAATTTAATATTTAGAATGATTACTAATAAACAAAAATTTTATAATATTGCTTACTTACTCAGCTTCCACTTCATTTTATTGATTAAAAACAAAAATATTTACTGGCACAATACAAACAGATACTTCTTGCACGGTTGACTTTGACACATTGATTAAAAACTTCTCTATTTTGAACGAAAATCTTTCTTAACTTTCCTATTTTGCATTCAATTGTAACGGTAAAATATTGTTCGTTTAATTTCCAAGATCAAGTCCATATTCAACCTAATCCAACCACACAAAATGTTGACTGTATAACAGTTAAAATGTGCACTGACTTCTTTCCCCTGCAGCGAAATCGAAGAGGACAAAGTGTACCCAACCGGCTCTGTCCCAATTGAGTAAGCGTAAACTTTGTAGAAAATACGCTAGGAGCGCTTACGTGTTTTTGTATATACGGTTTGTGTATAAAATAATGAACAATTCAATTTTTTCGTCAAGTAAAATTATTTCGTTCATAATAACAGGAAATGAACTATTTTTTATCAAACGATAGAAGGTTGGACGATTGTGTTGCTTTTATAATTTGAGTTTCGTTTTTTAATTTTGTACTGAAGAAAATGTATGCTGCATTAAAAATGTCTGGTATTATAAGGATTAATTTACAAAATAAGTACAAAAATAAAATGCACATATGTAACTTTTTATTAAGTCATGAAAAAGGTTGCTGGAGGATTATTATTATTTAAGATTGGATCAAGGACTATCCGCATCCTTTAGTCACTTCGACCAATTTGATCTTTTGTTACCTGATCCAGGTTCAGTATTAAGCCGCCCCGCCAATCTTTAGTTCCCTTATTAGACCTAAAATTTCTCTGGGGGCTGCCTTGATTATATCTGATGGTGATGGGAAAGCTCTACCAAGGTGTCTAAGCCTGATACGGTCGAGGGCCTCACAGTGACAGAGGATAGGTTCCGCTGTCTCTTCCTCTTCTAAACAGAATCGACAGGTGTCATCATCAGCCAACCCTATCTTTTTTAGGTGGTAGCCCAGGTAGCCCAGTTAAAAGTCCTGTTATCAGCCTTAAATCTGGTCTGCTGAGTGCAGTTCCTTCGTTTTCTGTTTTGAGCAGGTTATAAACCTCTTTCCTTGTCTTGACGCTGGGATATTTATCCAGTGTGAGTGCATGCATTCGTCCTCCCAGGACCGGATACGCATGGCTATTAGGCTTTTTGAGTAGCCACAGAATGGGTCCGGTCCAATAAACTGAGAATCGGCACATTTTTTTGCTAGGTGATCCGCTTTCTCGATGCCTTCAATGCCCTCGTGCCCTCGTACCCATGCTAGCGTAATGCTGTCCCAGACGATTTTAGACTTAAAGGTGTAGGATCCCAAAGCCCTAAGTGCCGCCTGACTGTCGGACATAATATATAATTTAGCACCGCGTATTCCTCTGTTGGTAATTTCACGTGCGCAGATTTCGATGGCATGTATCTCTGCTTGAAAGATGGTTGGTGCAGAACCGAGCGATTTGTACAGCCTTAATCTTGCTCCATAGACCCCAATGCCCGTTCTGTCTTCCATCTTGGATCCATCCGTGTACCAAACCAGAGATCCCCTTCCAAAGATATGCCTATTATTGAGCCAATAATCTCTGCTCTCAAGGATCACCTTGAATGGTATATCAAAGTTGTGCCACTTCGGCATGATATCTGATATTTAGTTGATCACCGGATCACCCATGAATTCTTCAAGGATTCTCCTTTGGCCAGACCAGTTGCCTGCTGAGAGAAGATTGGTGCCAGTCAGCCTTATTGCGCTTGAGGCAGCCTCCTTCTTTAGATGTAGATGTTAAGGGGGGGGAGGTCTAATACGGCCTCCATAGCTGCCGTGGGGCATGTGCGCATGGCACCAGTAACTCCTAGACATACTGACCTCTGCAGTTTTTGCAGTGTGGACTGCGCTGTCTTCCGTTCAACTTTTGGCCACCACACGAGAGCTGCGTAGGTGATATGACCAGAAGGCCATTTTGGGCCTTAGTCCCCAGGTCTTTCCAAAGAGTCTTCGGCAGGACCATAGGGCAGTCATAGCCTTTCCTGTAACCCTATTGAGTTGAGGATTCCATGTGAGTCTTTGATCTAGAATTACTCCTTGATATTTGACCTCACTTGTGAATTCTATCCGTGTTCCTTCAAGAGTAGGTGTCTCTAGCCTTAGGTTCCTTTTTCTTGTGAACGGTAAAATGTTTGTTTTACTTGGGTTGACTCTGAGCCGTTCCCTAGCACACCAGGATTGTACCATATTCAGAGCATTTTGCGGTCTTACTTATAGGGTCCTATCCTGCTTGCTCTTGATGGTAATGACCAGGTCATTACCGTAGCCCTGGAAATCGTAGCCAGCATTAGTCAGTTTGACGAGGAGATGGTCAATAACAAGTGACAAGCGGGGAAAGAACTTCCCCCTGAGGACAGCCTCTAGTGGCCCTTACTGTTACTGAATTGTCCCCCAGCCTCGCTGTGATGTTCCGGTTACTCAGCATTGTCCCAATCCATAGGACCGTCGGCAGATCAATGCCTCTGTCGGTAGCCACTCCTTCAATGGACGAGAAAGACGTATTGTCAAAAGTACCTTCAATATCAAAGAAAGCACAAAGGGCAACGCCCCTACCATTGACAGCATCTTCTAGTTTTCCAACCAGACTATGCAGTGCTGTTATGGTTGATATGCCTACCTGATAAGCGTGTTGGTTAGCATGTGCTGGAGGATAGATGGAAGAGATGAATCCTTCTAAGTTGCGGCGAGCCTCATCTGGCCATTCTCAAGCGTTAGTTACACCTCCAAGTGTTAGTAACCGGGCAATGAATTCTAAAATATACCAAGTATCTAATGCAGGAGAAGATAATCTCTGGAAAAATCCCCCTAATCTCCGATGCCGCCTGCAGTGCTCTCCTCCTTGCGAAGATGAGTTTGCGCTGGTTGAAAGTGCTGTTGCAGTCCTGGAAGAAGGCGCCATTTGCAAAATAATAACCAGCACTTCCGCAGGTGCCGCGGTCGCAGAGATGGAAGATTCTAACGAGTTGGCTATCACCGCGGTACACTCTCCAGTACAAGATGTAGACCTGTTTTCCCAAGGGTTAATCCGAAGGAGGTTACTTGTCCTGGCTCTGAGGCGTCATGACCCGCAACTCTTCAATGTCATCGGCAGAGAAGGGGTGGAGGTTATGATTAACGCATGGACCACGAAGGATCACTGGAGGCGGCGCAACAACATGGAATCCTGCAGAGTTTAGTGGCTACAGTGGGATAACTGGATAATTCAATTGCCCCTCTAGGGGAGACTGGGAGGAGACCGAAAAACCCGCTTCTACATATGTGGCCTGGTTCGGCTAATCCCCAGAGAGATGAGTTAGAATCTCACACTACGGGAGGGTACGGGCTGTCAGGTGTCTTTGGGAAGACTTTCACCTCTTCCGATAAAAAAAGGGCTACGACAGTTTTAATTTATAAAGGCTACGTGCGGTTCCACTTTCATAAAGTACACTTTTTCATTAAATTAACAAAAAAACAAAATAAGTTTAAGTAAATGGGATGATATCCGTAGAGGAAGAACTCCCATGCTATAGAGGGTTGCGAAAACTAGAAACATAACGTAACAAGTACAAGAACGTGAAGAGTAAAGCCCGGAAGAGGTTCTGAACGTCAGGGAGTCACTACCTAGCGTACTCCGATCTATGTCACCGGTTGTCCGCTCGGCTCCAGTATTCCTATGCCGAGTTCTTGTCTAATATGAGAGCCACGATTCGTAGCGATCCCAAACAGTTCCGAAGGTTTATTAACTCGAAGCGCAATTGCGATGCTTCTACTTCCTCTTTGAGGTATCGTGAGAGCAACGATTCTCTTGCAGTTGAAAATTTCTTCCCGAAATTTTTCCGAACTTCTTCGTTCTATGATATATCCACTTCTGATTTTACCTACTTGACGCAGCTCCCGCCTACTTTATTTAAGTCCAAAAACTTAGTACTTACTTACTTACTTACTGTCAGATGGCTTTTCGGGTGGTCCCGATGGTATTCATGCTTCCTACATGAAGAAATGCCAATCACGTCTTGCTTGTGTTCTTTGTTATTTATTCAATCTTTCCTTGCATTCCGGTTGTTCTCTTGTGTGTTGATTCCTCTCTATAAAAAAGGCAGTAAGTCTGATGCTTCTTACTACTTCTAACGACCTATCGATAGCCAATGCCATGCTGCGAAGGTTTTTGAGTCTGGTCTTTTCAGCATGACTTTCTCAAGGGTAAATCGACGACCACCAACCTTCTTCAGTTGCTTAATTAATCTTTGCATACCATTGAATAAGGCAAACAGGTAGACTGTATATTTAATTCAGTAAGGATTTCGATAGGATTTATCATGGAATCCTGGTCTATAAACTGTCTCTTCTCTGGTTTCCTTCTTGTTTCATTGATTGGTTATCCTCTTACGTATCGGGTTGTACAACCCTGAGGTACTTCCAAGGAGACAAATATTTGATGGGAAAGAGCTCTTTCCAATCAAATATTTGTCTCTTTGTTAGTACCTCAGGGTATTATCCTTGGCCCGCTTCTTTTTATCCTATATATCAATGATGTTTCGCTTGTCTAGTCCAGTTGTAAAATTTTGTGTTAGGCGGACGACGCCAAGATTTTTTGCACTGCTTCCGACGATTCTGACTCTTATTTGGCTACGTTTTGCGATTGGTCTTTGCGCAATCGTCTTCCCTTAAATGCCGGAAAATGCACTGCTATGGCTTTCTCCCATAGAATACGTCCTTTTCTCTTCGACTACATCAACGATTATGTGGTTTTGAGCAGGATTGACTTTTCGAGAGATTCGGGCGTGGTCCTCAACTTTTGTCATTCTTTCGAGGATTATGTGAACTCACTCGTTGGTAGCGCTAACGCGATTCTGGGATTCGTTACAAAATGGTACAATGAACTTGATGATCCCTACCTAACCAAGCTTCTTAACTACACCTTTGTTAAGCCAATTTTGGAATACGCTGGTCCTGAATGTGCTCCTTAATTCGCTGTACTTCGAACCACTAGAGCACATATTTTTTAGGTTTGACCTCTGCGGACTTTCTTGAAATTATTGTTTCTTTGGTGCTCCGCTCTTATGCTGACCGACTAGGACTGATTTCCTTTGACTCCTTTCCTTTTGATTTATTGCGGGGAACAATAAATTCAACATTACTGTGGGCTGTTAACATCTCGCCCGCTCCCTAAGGTTATGACTTCTTGTACGTTTATGGCCTTTGTACTCTGTATGGAATACACAAGTACATCACGTCGATGTCTCGCCTCTTCAAGACACACTTCGCCAACTTCGATATGGATCTCTCTAGGCTGCTCAAGGCGTGCCTTTGTTGATGCGGTGTTTGTGTGACTGAATTCGCGGCTAAAGTTTATTTAAGGCAATTTATTTTTAATTTAGTTTTAAAATTTTACTTTATAGTAGGCTTAGAAATTGACGAATCTGAAATAAATAAATAAATAAGAAAGTCGGTCACATTTGCAAGAAAGGTTATGGTATTGGTTTTCTAAAATGATGCGCTTTCAAAAGTGTGGAACGATAATCAAAGTGAAACAAGTCATGTTCCTGCAAGATAATGTACTACCTGTTCACATACCTACTCTTGTAATAAAAAATAAATCAAGATATTAGAGAACAATTTTGAACATCATACTCCTTGTTAATTTGCTTAGCTACATCACTATTTGGAGCATTAAAAGTTCAATAGTAGGAAATGCCATAAGAACAATATTACTTCTTGCAATTTATATATTCCAAAACAGAAAATAATGGAAATACACTTTGGAAAACCTCCCCATTCGCAGAGCTCTACTTGGTACACTGACAATTTCCATCAATCAACAGAGCAAAGTCGTCATCGCGAGAGAATATTTAGCATAATCGGTAAAACACAATATATTAAGACGAGTGAGCCGAGAATGCTGCCCTCAGGCACCCCGGAAGAAACAAAGATTTCATTGGATAGGAAACCGCAAAACAGGACACGCAGAGTGCGACCGGACAGGTAGGAGAACAGGCAAGTAACAAAAAGATCACGCCATCACTCACGTTCCTTCAGTATATAAAAAACATGCGAAATTCACTAGTAAAACAATTTTGAAAATAAACAGAAACAAAATATAAAATTTAAAAAAATATTGTGAAAGAATTTATTCTAGGTTAGGTTAGGTTAGGTTAAAGTGGCTGCCTGAGAAAGGCACACTTAGGCCAAGGAGGTTCATTGTGATACCACGTTGAGGCTACAAATTTTAGCAACCCCCATAAAAATAACCTTAGTAATAGGAGGGTGGACATGTTCACCCCTGTGCACCGAACCAGCTCCCTGTCTCCATTGGGACCAGCTCTCGGGAAGCCAAAATAGATTTGCCTAGGTTGGGAAGGGTGTACGGCCCTAACTCGTCGTCGAGAACCATTTTGAGCTTCTGATAAATCGATATTTTGAGCTTCTGACATCAGTGGAGCCTAGCTCGGTTAACTCTTCAAAGAAGGAGCCAAGAAACTGGTTGCCACGGTTGGCAAGGGAGCGACAGTTACCGAGGAGGTGTAGTATGGTTTCCTCTTCCCTTTCGTCATGGCAACTCCTACAGAAGTCGTTTGAAGGCGCGCCCAGTCTATCGGCGTGTCTGCCTATGAGGCAGTGACCCGTGATAACAGCCACGGTACTGCTAATTGTCTGAGTAACCGTTTAGGGTCAAGCCTTGGCCATATCTGTCGGGTAATCGGGCAGGTGTGTTCCTCCTGTCAATTAGTGTTTGCAATCCTGAGAGACTACTGGAATAGTTCCAGTTTGCATGTGGCCAGCGGTTTACCCAGCTGGTGGTAAATGTCCGAGTCAGGGTGAGTGGTACCGATTCTCACTAGTTCGTCGGCTCTGCAATTGCCCGGAATATCACTATGTCCAGGCATCCAGATGAGTCGCACTTTCAGATGCTCAGATATGTCATTTAATGCTGAGTGACATGTTATCACCGTTTTGGAGGTGGTGTATACTCCCGAGAGGGATTTAATAGCGGCTTGACTATCCGTGAAAATACAAATGTTATCTGTGGGTAGCGTTAGATGATTCAGGCGGTCCGCAGCTACCTTCATAGCCATGATTTCCGCCTGAAACACGCTGTAGTAGTCAGGCAAGCGGAATGAGACATCGAGGTCCAACTGTTCCGAGAAGATGCTTCCACCCACTTTGCCTTCCATTTTGGAGCCGTCGGTGTAGGGATGCACCGACTCCCCCCATTGGGGAGGACCTTCTTCCCATTCCGATCTGGTCGGAAAGAAGGAGTCGAATTTAGTTCCAAAGAAAGGCTTGGGCGAGGTATAGTCGATATTGCTCGCAGTTCTTCAGTCCAATATTTTGGAGTGACCGAAGTCAGTTCGCGTCGAGGTCTGGATTGAGTTAAGCCTAAGGCGGCCATTGCTTTGTGATGGGTTGATACATTTAGTGCCGGCCACGAAACAATGATCCCATACATAAGTATAGGTCGTATGACACTTGTATAGAGCCAATGCACAATGCGTGGCTCCAAGCCCCATCTTTTCCCAATAGCCTTTTTACACGAGTACAGCGCTACTGTGGCCTTCCGTGCTCTTTCCTGGACGTTAGGCTTCCAGGTAAGTTTTCTGTCTAGGACAAGACCTAGATACTTACTCTGATTACCCAGTTTCAGCCTAACCCCGTTTAGTGTAAGGCAGTTAATAAGAGGTGTTTTATGCCTCCGATAGAAGAGTATTAACTCTGTTTTGTTCGAGTTTATATCCAGACCACACCCATTACTCCATGATAAAATCTTGGAGAGGGCGTATTGTAACACTTCAGCCAGTGCATTGGGGTGCTTACCTGAACATATCAGGGCAATATCATCGGCGTAAGCGATAACCTTGTGGCCGGACAACTCCAGGTCTGTGAGTAACTCATTTAGAGTTAAGTTCCATAAGAGTGCTGAAAGGATTCCTCCCTGAGGGGGACCATTGGTTACCACTCTTTGGATAATGGATCCTCCCAAACTTGAGAGAGTGACCCTGCTTTTTAGCATGAGGTCAATAGGTTCAATGAGAGGATCGACAATTTCAAGCCTCCACAATGATGCCATTATCGCCTCTGACCTGATATTGTTGAAGGCACCCTCAATATCAAGGAAGGCTGCAAGTGAGTATTCTTTTTGTAGTAGCGAAAGCTCTATGATTGTGGTAAGTTCGTGTAGGGCTGTTTCTACGGACTTACCTTTAGTGTATGCATGTTGCGAAAGAGACAACCTGGAAGGATTAATTGTCTCTTTAATATATACATATAAGAGTCTCTCCAAGGTTTTGAGCAGGAAGGAGGAGAGACTAATGGGCCTAAAATCAAATAGTGTGATGCTTTTCCTCCTTTAGGGATAAAGACCAACTTGACCTTCGTCCATGAGGATGCAATACAGGTGAGATTAAGGCAAGCCTCATAAATGACCATTAGCCACGGAAGCAGTATCTCGGAGGCTAATTGTAGTTCAGCTGGGATGATGCCATCTAATCCCGGCGATTTATAGGGCTTGAAGCTTCTTATCGCCCATTTCAGTTTTCTCTCATTAAGTACCTTGTGGACCAGTTCTTGGCCACTCGAATCCATCACTTTTGGTCACGAATTTAATCTAATAATAAGGAATATGACATCTGTTTAAAAAAAACTATCCTTGAAAAATTTCAGAAGTTGCGAAATTGTAGCTACAAATGTGACTGCATGGAAATAGGAACTATGCGACGGTAAGAATTCGTGCAGTTGCATACACATATGTGTATTTTATTTGCAGTACTTATCTGCAACCACCTGAAAAAATGTCGCAAATCGCCACAAATAACCTGTGAAATCCTGTTTGTACATTAGATATCCCTAAGTTACCATCGTATGACCAAATTAAGCAAGTCAGTTATAAAATGAAAGAAATCCTGTCTTCCCCATCCTTTCCTTGGATTCCGCAGCCTATGCTACTTTGCTGATTTTATTATTCAATCCAACCCGTATACCTATCAAAAAATTTAAGTAGCACTTATTTCTCTGGTCATAATTCGTTTAACGAATGTCGTCTCTAAATTCCAGTAAACCCCAAATAACAAGGTATGAATTACGGACTGGCTTCTTTAAGAAAAAGTTCCGTCTTTGAAATATATATTATTCCTGCCGTCAGCATCTTCTGATCCGTTTGTCCAAGATTTTTTGTTTGTCACTCAAGCTCCGGTGCTAAGTTTAGCTTGCCTTACGACCTTCCTTTGAATCGAGTGTATCATATTTCACTTCATAATTATTTTCCAAAAAATTTATTCCTGCCTCTGCGTCATAATTATATGCATATTTACCTGGCCAAGTGTCTGATGTTGATACCTTCGATTAGTAATTTAATAGCCGGGGGAATACGTATCAGGGGGAGAATAATTTTGTAATCGTTTAAATTACATCGCTACGACAAGGGAGGAGTAGAGTAAATATTAAGTTAATTAGCAAACAATTAGGTGCTTTGATAGTAACTGTTAGCTTGCAATAGTGTGAACATTGTGGGGTGAAAATTAAACATTTTCGGACTAAGTGGTCGCCACTAAAAGACCACTTGAGGCTTGAAGTATTATTACAAAATTAATTAAAATTTTACTAATAAAAAAATTGAAAGTGTTTAAAATTTCCTCTATGAACGCCCATAGGTGTTAATTAAATTCAAACAAAAATGCCAAATTGTTTAACACGCACGCTATAAATCGAGTGCCACCAACGTACCGTCCCAAAATACCTCTCTAATTGATACGCTCTCAAAACATTCCAATTTTACGATGATGAAGTTGACACAAGAAACACAAGAAAAATTAATAATTCCCAGCAGGTGATCAATTTTGTTGGTATCTTGTAACAAGGTGCTATCACTCACCATCCCACGTAATAATTCCGTTATATGATCAATCACACTGACGGTATGACGGATACCTATAAGGAAATCTAAAACCTCCCAATCAGCAGTCTCCTCGCTGTCCCGGCCAGTATGTCACAACATAAAATTTTAACCAACTCTTTGTCTCACGAATCTGAGATTGATCCATTTTTAGAGAGTTTTGGTTCGCAGCCCGAACTCGCATAGACGAATTAATGGAGTCACTTGATATTCACTCAGGCAACAACATTGTCAAATGGTTATTTATGGTATATCAAAGCAGTCGCTTTCTTATCTGGCAACCACTATCACGGAATTTGCCTCTACTTTGTGGAGAACTCAGGTGTCATCGAATACTTATTGAAAAGAACTGAGGTAGCTATTCCGAGTGTCTCCACCTGTTATCGGTTTCAGGTTCATTCCCATTAGCCCCCTTCGGTTTATGGGCCATAGAATGCTCATAATTAATATTTTAATTACAGATCTCACATCGTCGATAAGGGAGTAAAAAAGAGCCTTATATATGTTGCCCGTAAACAATTTGTTTTCATCTTATCTCTGTCCAAGGGCTTAATTAGTTAAGTCCACTTTATGCGAAGCAACATTCCGGGCTTACACCGCTCCATTGGATCTATCCGGTGAAGTTACTTTTCCATAGACTAAGAAATACCAAGAGACTCATATTTGGAATTTTTGTCGTGTAAAACAAGATTTTTCGTGGTTCAGTCTAGTGGCCATCGGCAGGCGTCTTGGAGCTTTCAAAAGATTTACGATATCCAAAAATTCAGACAGGGAGCTCTCGTAACTCCTTGGATAAAGGCAAATAATTCAGAGGCTTTAGGATTTCAAAGAAACTGTTTTTTTTTCTTAATAAAATAAATAAAAAAATCATTTCCATGATAAAGTGCACTTAACTGCTGACGGCCGTAAGGAATCTCCGTGTAATCAGAGAGCTTATTGAAAACTGATGTATTAATTTCAACGGTCGAATGTTAATAGGATTAGATGTTCACCTTGCTGATGACAGTGGATTCAGTTGCAATCAATTTCTTAATTAATGAGGATTAGAGGCATCGAACGAGTAGATACATCAGTTAAACGGACAGCGTTAAATATGGTTTGATTGGTACGAGTCTCAAAGGAAAGATTAATAATATTTACAGGTTTTATAGAAATCCATTTGGTGTTGTTTGGTTTTACATGTAAATGATTTTCGGACTTATACTTACCAGTTTGAAGAAACAATCAATTGAGTTTTAAGCAGTTGAAAAATGAACAAAGTTCGGGAACATTTCTTTTTATTTTCAGCTCGACAAAAACCTTTTGTGAGAATTTCATTTAATTTCTGCTGTGTGGAGTCGAGCGTTTTCACAGTGTAAAGTGACTCCTCCCATGATAATGAAACTAAGACAATTTTATAAAAAAAATTGCTTCGTCCTTGAGTTAAAAGCTGAAGTTACTTAACAATTCATTGAAATTGCATTGAAGGAGTCAAGAGGCGTACCATTAGAAAAGCAGTAAGTTAAGTATTCTCAAATCGTTGCAATTTCGAAAGAAACATTGAATAGTTTTTACATACCGAGTAACCATCGAAAAGGGCTACCATTTTTTCAACTACTGTGTAAAATATTGAAAATTAAGAGATATTTTGCAATATTTGCCTGGAATATGTTGTTGGGAAGTTTGCACTCGGGAACAGAAATGCGAGGTGTAACTCGCGGCGACTTGACATCAATAGATCCTTGTTTAAACACAAAAAAAGACAATATCAGATTGACAATATTGCTGATTCAAAAAGCTAAAGAAAGTCTTTTCTCATTGTAAGGCATAAACGCTGTGCTTATATTAGCAGTGATCAGTACGAATACGTAATAGAACATCTGCGGTGTCACGGCGCAATGTGCAGTGCCATTAAAACGGAACATCCACACATCTTTGTTCAAAAAGATAAAAATAAACTACATCAAAATTCGATCCACTCCGTCAGCCAAAAATGAAGATGGGAGAAGTAACCGCTACAGAAAACGTGGTATATTAAAGGCCACATTAACTCTTCTACCGGTGCTGCAGACAAGCAACTTTTCAGAATTACATACCGTTCTCTCCAGAAAGGCAGTCCTGGAAGTGTAAGATGTGACAGCGCAACTACACTAATGAGTTATCAAAGAAGCCAACAAAAGCGGTATACAGCAGTAGCAGTGGAGATCTAAACAAGATTACCAAGCAATTACCAGGAAAGATTTTTACAGCTGAATATCCTTGAAGATATACCGACTAACCCCGACTTATTACGGAGGGGTATTAACTGAGGCGATGGAGAGAATATTTAGTTGAAATCCTCAACAATACTTTTGGACCATAAAATACCTCTTCATCTAAGTCTGCAAACTCATCTATGCCCAACATTAACATGAGACCTCCGACAAGATTGGCCGTGATTGACTTCTGCAAGGCTCCAGTAGAATTATCTACGGTGGGTCCCATTTCTACAGGTACACCATATAGAGACGCATAAAATTCCGGATCTTTGAATCAAACTTAAAATCTGTTTTAAAATCGATTGGCCATACCAATGTAGATAACATAGCCCGATAGGCCAAGACGGGCTAGATATAGAGTCGCCACACATTGAGAAAAGAGTCAAACAATATCACTCAATAGGTTCTAGATGGGAACCTGCACGGGATCGCCGATGTGGACGATCGCATGGAAGAGATCCTAACCCAAATAAAAATAAGACTAACCCATTCCTAGCTTGAAACAGGCACGAACAGCGTCGAAAGCCTGAATGACACTTAAATGAGGCACGGTACGCCTGAGTAAAAATTATATTTTCCAAATGCCAGCCCACTGCATAATAGTCCAAATCAAGCACGGTACGCTCACACTTTTTCTAAACTAAAATTTAAAATGAAAACAATAAAAATATTTTCGATGAAAACATTCGAGACCGACGTCTGAAATAACAAAACGATCTCAGTAGCAGCCGGCAACGTTTGTGCAGTTGAGCCATATTTTTACTCGGGTTAATAAAGATTATAACTTATATATATAACTGGAAAATATATAAGAATAAAAATAACAAATCTCAGTTAATTGTTATCATTATAATTGTCATGACTTACTTTGTGAGTCATCGGATATTGGGAACAATTTTTATATCAGGTGGCCGATGACCCACACGGTGAACACGCTTCTAATACGTGGGATTTTACATAGCCCACGCGATGAGTCACAAGTCTCAAATGTGTTAAAGCCAAAACGCAGTTAAAGAAGCATGTATTTATGGCGGGCGTATTTTTAGATTGTTGTGCCTGTAGCTGGTACGTGCATATCCGTGTGGCGGGGCTATTTCTCGCTATGCGTGCTTGCAACGGGCGCGTACGTACTTTTAAAAATATTAACGTCTGTCCTTACTTTGGGCGTGAATATACCAACTCAATTATTTTTACTCGTGTAGAAAAGAAAGGGTTATTTTGTATGTAGCCATAGGCCAGAGGATAATCCTATGATGCGTTTGCATGGTTTTGGCCAGAACGGAATAATGGAAATTGAATGTATTTTTTCTGCGTTGCTGCAAGTTAGACAATAGGCCAGTGACGGAGTGATTTTTTAATTTATTGCAAATTGCCAATTTAAAGAAAAATTATCTTTACAGATTTCAGTAAGGCATTCGACAGAATAAACCACAAAATTTTGATTAACAAGTTGGCTGCCATACTTGTTTGTAGACTGGGTTCGTTCTAACTTATTAAATCATACCAAACGCGTGTCTTTCCGTAGATACCTATACAAGTATATTTTCAATGCTTCTGGTGTGAATCAAGGAAGTCATCTTGCCCCGATTTTATTTATTATTTATATCAAAGATATATCTATGTTTTTGAAATATTCCAAAATTCTTTGTTATGCTGACGATGCCAAAATTGTCTGTACGCGATTGTGAAATTTTAAACTTTGACTTAGACACATTCTACAATTGGTGTCCTATTAACTATCTCCCCCTTAATATTAGAAAATGCACTACTATGTCGTTTACTCGAGAAAAAAATCTCTTCCGTTTTGCTATAATGTGTATGGCTGTGAACTGGAAAAATTAATAAGACCAAGAACATAAGAGTCTGGCTGAACTGCCGTTTAAAATTTGACGAACACATTGATAAGATAGTTATTAAAGCAAATTCTACAATAGGTTTTATTAAAAGATGGGCTAAGGAATTTGACGACCTTTAAATTACACGGCTCTTTTACGCCACCTTTGTTAGACCAATACTGAAGTATGCTTGCTGTGTGTGGTCATCCCTTTTTCATGACTATATTGACCGAGTAGAGGCAGTCCAGCGCCACTGCTGTCTCTAAATTTTCCTCCATACTTAGATAGGCTTAATCTTATTAAACTGGAATTTCTTGAATTTAGATGTAACATCTCTAAAACTGTTTTCGCTCTTGAGTGTCTTCAAGATAATATTGACTCCACCCTGTCTTGCTGCTTCTTTTAATACATCGATTTCGAGTCACTCCTTAAGAAATCGAGATCTTCTTAAAATTCCGTAACTTCGTAAAAATTACGGTTTAGACTATCACGCCGATTTCTCGGTTTTTTAATCTCACTTTGACAACATTGATTCTAAAAATTGCGTTAAAGCTAAACTAAATACTTCTTTAATTATGTTGTTCATTTTTTATTATTTAATTAATTATTTTGTTATTTTTTCTCCAAATATTGTTAATCTACGTTTAGACTGATTACTGTCTGTTGATGGATCTGAAACAAATAGATTAATAAAAACTCACTGGGAGACAGAGGCTCGAACCTGCATCCATAACGTGGTGATCGCGCCACTTCGACGAAGTGGAGATTCAATGTAGAAAGCGTTCCCTTGTAAGAACCTAACTTAGCAAAGCATAAAAGCGATAAAAGCCTTTTTTATAAATTGCAAGCCTTAAAAGATTGATGTAAGTAGCATCAAAAACACAGCTGAGAGAGATTTTTTTTAAATATATTTAATTACACTATTCATATACTATACCTTCTTATACCCGTGCTTTTTGTTGTTTACAAATTATTTTGTACGCACCTTGCTTTGGACAAGAACTCTTGTTATTGCTACTTAACAAGATCTCAACAGCAAAGCTTAGGACAAAATTTCATACAAGTTTACATTGTCTAACATTTGTTAACAAATTTAAAAGTCGAAAGCCGATTTATTGGAAAAAATTTGAAGCGATTTGAAGACGATGAAGTCAGAGAACCATATTATTTTCTGGCAAGAATTATGGCAACTGATAAAATTAGTTTCTTAAAAGGTTATTAAAGCGGTAGTATGCCACTAACCAAAATAAACAGGATAAGTACATTTAAACAACGTAAGTATACTGTGCATATTTTATATAGTACACACAGGTTCCTTTGCTACTTATAATTTACTATAGGCATGTAAATTCGAAGACTTCAATTCCAATTCCAATTCAAGTTTTATACGATGTGGCCAAAGCCTAGAGTACAACCCTTTGATACGTTAGCATAGTTTTGGTCGGAAGGGAATTTAGGAAACTTGAATGTTTTGTATTTGCTTTGCTGCGAGCTAGACAGCAGCCCAGACACAGAGTGGATTATTTTAACTTCTTAATAAAACCTCACGGGGATACCTGGTCTTGGACCCGGGACTCATGGCATGGTGGTCGTTCCGCTCAACGAATTGATCCAACTCCGCCTCCTAATAGAAAAATTCGAAAAAGGCAATAAAACAAAGTTCAAATTGCTATGAAAGAAAAGATCTAACCAGTGGCGGATCTACAGAGGTTTTCAGGTTCAAACCCCCCCTCACGAAGACCGCAATTGGTTTTTTCTAATGAATGTTCAGAAAAGATGTCCTTGGTGAAATTATTTTCAAAATATGGAACGTATAAATTTTTCATTAATAGCAATCTTTGAACTTCTCGCCATTTCAGTCTTATTTTTCTAAAAATCTCCCCAAATCGTTTTGGTAACGTCGGTATACCAAATTTCAGACGGACGGACATACCGAAATTTTACGTTTGGTAATTTTCAATTACATCAACTTTAACTTTCTGAAACTACCTAGTTATAAACTAGATAAATATAAAGAATTAAGGCGCCAACATGTCAGCCCTGTGGAACACCAGCAAAAGCCAGTATATTTTTAAATGTTGTGACTTTCGCCGTCGAACATGTTTCGAGCAAAGTAGTTTAAAACCATCGGGTTTAAAAAAAACTCTTGTGAATCAGCCTTGAATTTAGTGATTAATAACACAACAATAACAATAAATAGTAGTGTCCGAGATAATTTTTCCCGCTGAAACCGAAACCGGGCTCAGAATTGCTCTATCACGTCAGGTTTTTGAGATATTCTAGCCTAAAAGTGCAAAGCACTTTTGAAATATTTGAGGTTATGTAGCACCGCGATTTTTTTTTTAAACTACACTCCCGGTCAAAATGATAGCACATTTTATAATTTCTTGTTAATCGAAGGAAATGGGTCTTTTCAAGGTAAGTATTATGTACCACATAAATGCACACCTGAAAGACTAATACCACCACATACACGGCAACTCCGTTCTAGACTAAAATTCCCGAAATCGGGAAAATATTTCTTTCTTGCTTGGGTCAAAAACATAGCACAGATTTTTGCCAATTATACAGTAATTTGATTTAATAGAAATTACTTTTATTAACTTTATTATAAGTAACACCCCCTTTTTTAGAAATAACCTCAATCATTCTTTTTGGTAAAGTTTTGTACAGATTTTTGACATTTTTCTGCGGTGATTTATTCCATTCTTCCATAATACACTGACGAAGGTCTTCAACGTTCTCAAACTGCCTTCCTCCGGTGTAAACAGCTCGCGAGAGAGCTCCCCAAACATTTTCTAAAATATTTAGAACCGGAGACCTGGGTGGCCAATACAGTACGTTCACATTTTTTAATGCAAAGAAATCTTTCACTACACTAGCGGTGTGGATGGCAGCGTTATCTTGTTGAAAAATACTCGTTAGCGTTGATTCTTCCTTGGATAAATTTTATTTCTGTTTTGCCGTAATATCCAATGCTAGCCCACACCATTACATTTCCACCACCGTACTGTCTTCTGCTTAAACATCTCGCTTCTCTGCGTATATCATGAAAGTAGAAGCAGTATCCATCGGGAATTTAATTTTGTCTTTGTAACTTTTCTCCACTTTTTCTTCCATTGCACGTGATCGGTAGCAAATTTCATTCTCATGTCTGTGTGTCTCTTCGTTAGGGGTGGTTTTCTTTCAGGTTTTTTTCGTTTTAAGTAAGGACATGCACATATGACTCTTCTTACTGTCTTGCAACTTGCTTTAAAACCAACTTTTTTGCCTATTTGTGCGGCGGAAAAGGAAGAATTTGAAGCTTTTGAAGCTTCTCTCAAAAGTAATCGCCTCTCACGTTCAGAAATCACATTTGCCGACAAGAACTTTTTTTCTTCCCATACCTTTCGGGATCATTTAATAAAATACTTATCACTTTCCTGCTTCCCTTCATAAATCTCGATATTTTTGCCACTGAGCACTTTTCCTTTTTAAGGTTCAAAATTCTTTTAATTTCACCTTCGTCCAACATTTTACCACGTCCCATTTCTACTTTTTTATGGTAAACAACACTAAAAGTCTAAAGTCATCGCTTCTTCAATGCTGTTAATACGATCGTCGTCATCAACTGAATGACTCAGAGGTTTGCGTACAACCTGCATGTGCGCTATATTTTTGACCCAGGCAAGAAATAAATTTTAGGCTAGAACCGTGTTGCCGTGAATGTGGTGGTATTAGTCTTTCAGCTGTCATTTGTGTGTTACATAATACTTTCCATTTCCTTGGAATAACAAAAAATATCACATGTCCTATCATTTTGACTGAGTGTGTATATGTGGGACCTTATAGTACAAGTCTTCTTCTTTCAAATGGCGTTGAATTTGCTCAAATATCTTTTTTTCGCCGAGATATCACATTTTCAAATTTTCATGTACATGAATACGAAAACTTTATGGTCACTTGAATAAAGTGACCATACATTTATATTTCTGAAGTTTTTCACCTGTAATACATGCGCGCAAGTGACTTCTACACCTGTGCACAATTTCAAATCGATAGCAACTGGGAAAAACGACCGTACACGACATACAGACAGACAGCGAAGTCTCATGATAAGGGTTCTCTTGAAACAGGACATTCTTCTAGGAGTTTCTTAAAAATTTAGAAGACGAATATGGCCGCCAACTAAAGCTATTTCGATTTATACTTTGATGTAAACAAAATATCCAGAAAATGGATATGTTCAATTAAAATTAAGGAAGGTCACATTTCTTGCGAACGGGGCACTCTGTAATATTTAAGAAGTCCTTCAAACAAGAGGAGCAATATCGACTTGATTGATTACGGCACACCTAATTCGTGGTTGCTAACTCCAGAAATTGAGAAAATTATATGCTCGCAAAATTTTCAAAGGCAAGTGTTACTCTAGCCACCTATGGTGCGGAAAGACGAGGATCTCAGAAAAGCCATCAAATTTGTCGAAATACTACGTCGATAAATAATATCCTCAAGACGGTTGTAATTATCTTCGACGATTATATTCTGCCAATATTTGAAAGGCGATGAGTGGTCTGATGGAATCAATTTAACGGTCTTATCAAAAGTCTCCATGGCTGGCACAGTACTAAACAAATACCTTCACGTCTTGTGGCAGTTCACATTTAATTATACCTTGTGCCAGAGAATTCGATGAAGCGCAAAATGAAATTTGATTAAAGTGGAACGGTTTCTCACATCGCCATGGGTTTGAACTGTAAGGCACACTCTGGACCAATGAATAAGCAAAAGAAGGCGGCAGGAGAAATGAAGTGGAATCTTCAGCAACCAGTCGCACCTGATCCCAGTCAAAGACTGGTTAAATGACGGTTTCTTTCTCTCGGTAAAACAATTAATTTCGAATTCATTAACATTGGTGCCTTTGGTAAACGACGACTTTAACATAATTGTCCAGCATAGTGACATCGAGAAACGAGTCCGAGTCTCATTAATCAGAGGGCCCTTTCAATTCTTCCTCATCACGCTGAATGTTTCCACAGATTCATTGCATTTTAATGGCCTAATGAATGACAAACACCGAACCTATTGGACTAGTCGACTATAAACAAATACTCCGGTGTGATCAGGTATAGTGAAGGAACGATGGTCGATATACTACTAAACCAAGGGAATCGTCACCATGTCAGATTTGAAACGCATTTTGTCACGGTTGTCCCTGGTCTGAAACCAATGTAGAGTACTATGCCCCCGCGGCGCTCACGTAATGCCTGTTGACCGGCTGCAGTATGTGATGGAGGAATTTCTTAATTGGGGATAATTTACTTATAGAACTGTACTCTCCCGGTCCCGAACCAATCTGGAATAGGGTTCACGAAGGCAGAAACTCTTCCCTTATGCTTTCCTAATTGAGTTAATTTCGCAGGTCATCTCCAAATCGAATATTTCTGCAAGTGAATTGATGACTCGGTCAATTGGATTCAACCTCAATTTCCGTTTTAAGTAAAACTCAGCTTAACTCGCACAGAAATAAACAAATTTGTAAAAGGATCTGACAGTGGAAATGGAATACGAATTTTGCTTAACGTTGCAAGGTAGAGTTTTGGGAAAATCCATTACTGAAGCTTTCGCATTTCAAGTGCTTTTTCAGTTTAAACGGAGAATTTGTTGCTAAATTAATTTCTAACTAAATGCCAGTGTTGGTGTGTGTTTCAAATTATACATACAGTAAAGGGTGTTCAGATCTAGATCATTTAATAGATGTCGAATAGTCAACAAGGCTAATATGACTCTTGGTTTCGTGAAGAGGTGGTCAAGGGAATTTGATGACCCTTACATTACAAAGCTCTTATATTGCACTTTTGTCCGGCCTATTCTAGAATATGCCTCTCGCATTGAAGCTGTTCAACGGAGGTTCATTAGGTTTGCCCTTCGAGGCCTTCCTTGGAATAACTCCCTTATGTTACCTCCTTATGATGATAGACTTAAACATCTGCACTTGGACACACTTGAAAAGAGGCGCCGTAACGCCGGGATCCTTTTTGCTTTCGACTGCGTTCGGGGGTCCATAGACTCTTCAGTTCCCTTGGCTTGTTTTGGCATATCGGTTCCGGCTCGCTCCCTGAGGAATCATGACTTTCTTCGGTTACCTTTTCATCGTACTAATTATGCATTAAATGAACCTATAACGTCGATGTCGCGATTTTTTAATTCCGCTTTTAATTGCATTGATTTTCATCTATCGCGTAATCATGTGAGGAGTCAGCTTTGTTGAGGTTACTTTTTGGTTTTTGTTATGATTTTTACTTTTAATTTGCTTTTTATTCACTTTGGCACTTTTGTTTTCTTAATTTATATTTTGCGAATTCTCTTCTTGTTCTTTGTTTTTTTATGTGATTTATTATATTGTTTTTATTTAGTTTTTTTATTTAGTTTATTGCTTAGTTCTTTTGTAGTAATCAGCACATTGATGAAACATTGTAAGTGAATAGATAAAACTGATAATTTAATTGTTCTAAGCAGCTTAGGAATCTGTTGAAAAAAAAGTTCATGGAAATTTCACATACCAGGTTTGATAAAAAAAATACGCGGAATTTTGGTGTTTGTCTTAAAATCTTTATTTATTCATAAATATTAATTTTGTTCCCTTCAAAGTAGTCTCTATTATATTTAATACACCTGTGCCAAAGATTAATCCAATCTTCGAACGAAATCTTTTGGAACGTAATTTTCCGCATGGCGTTAAGCTCCTTCGGCGTTTTATTTTTATATCCTCATGGCCTTTCCACTCGTTCCTTATTTTAAGCTGAGGTGCTGGTAAATGGTTTATTGCGATGCAATTGCCATGAGTTATTTAGCCATAAGCTAGAGTTGATTTTCGATTCGATCACGACAGATTGATCTTTGAGCCTTCAATCAGCCGATACTGGAATCTATTTTACGTGGGACCGATTCCGATCTATTTACGACGCGCTAAAGCTGAAAAAATTCATTCGGGAATTTTTTGCATTGTATCTTTAATTTATGTAATAATCCTACAAATGTAAAATTTCGTACCAAAAAAATCCTAAATATTATATGAATGCGTTTGTAATCGCTATAATATTTACGTGCTACTTGTGTAATTTCATGATTTTATCATCGGTGGCTTGTTGTGTTTTATTTCTCATTTGGTGATTCCAACGAGAAGGAAATAAGTTATTTAAAGACAAAGCAGAAATAATTGTTTTTAGGGCGTAGTCAATTTGATAGGATTATAGCAACTATTGGGAGTACCTATCGGACTCTGAGAAATCATTTTCAACGCATAGAAGCAGACTATCCAAATATCTTCTTTTACAATGACTTTTTTTGAATAGTATACAAGTGTGGTACAGTGTTTGAATTTAACGTTTACACTTTAGATTATAGAATATATAGAATAGGACATTACGTGTACGTAAGACCAGCCATACTGCTCTTTGGTGCCAAGGTGAAGATAGAGAGTCAGATGAAGTTGAACTGTCAACTTATACTTCGGTGATTTCCGTCTAAAACGTTTGTGAAAAAGATCTTTGAGTTTTTGTACAAATTATAAGTGAATTATTAATTTTGTTTGACTAAATAGACAAAGAACATGATAAAGATAAATAGATAAAGAACATAATGAAAAAATATCAGGTTGGCAACGAGCAAATCCACGAGACAAAATATTGTTACTACTAAAGATAACAATTTTACCTTATTTTGGAACAAGCTCTTATAGCACAAAATGTCCTTGAAGCATTCCAAAAATTATTTCAAAAAACTTTCCCAATACGTGCCTACATTTTTCCTTCTGAAACAAGAAACCTTTAAAAAATATTTAGGAGAATGTTTCTGGTACATATTCGTAAAATGTCTTGGGTACGTTTCCTGAATATATTCCTGGATGTTTTTTGAAAATATTCTGGTAGGTTTTACCCCTAATAGGAAAGGTAGGCTAAACAGAGAGAAAATGCGTTTTTTTTCTACTACATATGTGGCCAAAGCCTAGCGGACTGCCCTTTGATGCGTTAGCATGGTTTTGGCCGGAAGGGAATTAGGGTAAAAAACGTGAGGAAACTTGAATGGCTTATTTGCATTGCTGCAAGCTAAACAACAGCCCAGAGACGGATTAGATTATTTTAATTTCTTAACCCTTTTAGTGCCGGAGGCCAATATTTCGGTCCTCGCTGCACTGGCGAAAAGTGCCAGAGACGATATATCGGCCCGCACCGAATATCAAAATAAATTTATAATACGTTATAAACAGCGTTGCCAGAAGCGATTTAAGGAATTATGCTTCTCATCTAATTAAATTATGCTATTAAGCGTAATTTTAAGGGTGCTTCTAAAAATTTTAACTACCTTCTTAAGCTTATTTATTAATTTACAAAAATAGCTGAAAAACAAAAATAAAACTTCTGCAAATATAACAAAAACAGAAAACAAATTCCCTATTTTGTCCAATACACTGCTTTTTGAATTATGTAAATATTGCTTTTCGTTTGGTTTTTATCAGCCTTTTTCCAAATCATAGTAAAATCGTAATATTCGTCTGGTTATCTTCGCATAAGCACCTTTTTTTCGCCCGGCACTAAAAATGTTAATAAAAATTCACGGGGAGACCTGGTCTCGAACCCGGGACCCATGTCATGGGGGTCGTGCCGCAATTGATCCAACTCCGTCTCCGTTTGATGTTTTTTTACGAAATTTTTGAGTTTGAAAATGCCCAACTCAAAATGTGTGCTTCTATTTTACTTTTGGCGTGTAAATTTTTAGTTGTGTTCCTTTTTTTTTTTTTTATACTTTTTGTTTGCTGCGAGCTAGACAACAGCCCAGAGATAGAGTGGATTTTTTAATTTAATTTTTTTTAAACTCACAGGTAGACCGAGGATCAAAGCCTGGATGGTTCCAGACGTGGTGATCGTGCCACTCATTCATTGACCCTACGCCGATAAAGAGGTCCTACTATGAACGAGGAATTATGAAACTCACTGGAAGATAGGAAAAGGTAAAATGCATCATGTGTGGATCTTCGCTCTTTATATAAGGAAATTGACTTTGAAAAACTTAAAAAAATACATCATAACTTTTCCGACAATCCAATAGCTTTTCTCTAAACTTTCTCTAACAATAAGTGCCGACCCTTCCCAAATATGGGAAATATATTCTAGTCTTAAAAGGTCTGTTCGCGGAGGCCACTCAGAGTGGCGCAGATCTCGGCTCGACTCTACTCGGATTCAAAAAGAGCAGAGTATAAAATAGCAGCGTACAGCTCTACTCTAATCCGAGTAGCAAAACCAGATTGGATGCAATACTCCACTCTTAACAGCTGACTGTCACTCTGTTTTGAATATAATTATCATTCAAAAATTTTTAGACAACTAATCCTTTTGCAGTATTTGGAGAGCATGTCACATAAATATCTTCCCACAAGAATTTACCATTGTTTTTTCTGCATTTTGCAGCACAATACTTTAATTTTTTAACTTGATTAACAAAAAGTCACTTTCAAATCACTCGATCTTAAACGTCAAAAAGCTGCACCTTATTTAAAGCAGGAGCAGAAAAGTTCGCTCTAAAGTAATCTAGATTGCTACTCTTTTCTCAAAGAACACAAAAAGCGCAAGAAGATTGCCACTCTTTTCTCAAATAACACAACTAGAGTAAGAAATGGCTCTAAATGACTCTTTTTGACTCGGAGTGGCGTCAACGAACAGACCTAATATGATGTTTGACTTGTAGATCAGCGTCTTTTCAGATGGAGTGAAGAATTTCTGACATCTTCACCTATTGTCAACCCTGAAATGCTTGGGTTTATAATAGATGAAAATGTCAGAAATTGAATTTTTAGGAATGTGAAGAGAGAGCGATTTGGCATATTCATTCCATCAACCAAAATGAGTGTGGGTGTTTTTTGAAGGACAATACACTGATTTGCACTGATTTAGGCTGCTAGCTCATTGCGGTGTAGAAAGAAGATGATGCGATATAGATGGCTAGTAGGAATTAGAAGCAGTTCAAAATGGGTATTGTCGTTCTGCAAAGGTTCTGTAGAATTATAAAAACATTCTCGAGATATTTGCGTGTGACATTCATCGTATAAGGGTCCTCTTTAGCGCAATTGTTAGAATGGGACCGCAAAAAGCAATTAGCTGAGCTTTAAAACAAAACGAATGGAGTTCCTTAGTCAAGAAACAAAAAACACCTTTACTTTATACGGGCGACAGTAAAGAAAAATCTTGTACAAAAGTTAAGTAATTAAAGTTTATTTTAGATGCAACTTTTGTATCTTAAACTAATCAATGAAAATACGAACCTGGTAAGTATCCAACAAAGCTCTAAATCCGGATATCTCCTCGTAAAGTTTTTGGTTCAAAGATGCTGTGAAATCTTAAAGAATTGGCTACTCTTGGTTTCGTGAAGAGGTGGTCAAGGGAATTTGATGACCCTTACATTACAAAGCTCTTATATTGCACTTTTGTCCGGCCTATTCTAGAATATGCCTCTCGCATTGAAGCTGTTCAACGGAGGTTCATTAGGTTTGCCCTTCGAGGCCTTCCTTGGAATAACTCCCTTATGTTACCTCCTTATGATGATAGACTTAAACATCTGCACTTGGACACACTTGAAAAGAGGCGCCGTAACGCCGGGATCCTTTTTGCTTTCGACTGCGTTCGGGGGTCCATAGACTCTTCAGTTCCCTTGGCTTGTTTTGGCATATCGGTTCCGGCTCGCTCCCTGAGGAATCATGACTTTCTTCGGTTACCTTTTCATCGTACTAATTATGCATTAAATGAACCTATAACGTCGATGTCGCGATTTTTTAATTCCGCTTTTAATTGCATTGATTTTCATCTATCGCGTAATCATGTGAGGAGTCAGCTTTGTTGAGGTTACTTTTTGGTTTTTGTTATGATTTTTACTTTTAATTTGCTTTTTATTCACTTTGGCACTTTTGTTTTCTTAATTTATATTTTGCGAATTCTCTTCTTGTTCTTTGTTTTTTTATGTGATTTATTATATTGTTTTTATTTAGTTTTTTTATTTAGTTTATTGCTTAGTTCTTTTGTAGTAATCAGCACATTGATGAAACATTGTAAGTGAATAGATAAAACTGATAATTTAATTGTTCTAAGCAGCTTAGGAATCTGTTGAAAAAAAAGTTCATGGAAATTTCACATACCAGGTTTGATAAAAAAAATACGCGGAATTTTGGTGTTTGTCTTAAAATCTTTATTTATTCATAAATATTAATTTTGTTCCCTTCAAAGTAGTCTCTATTATATTTAATACACCTGTGCCAAAGATTAATCCAATCTTCGAACGAAATCTTTTGGAACGTAATTTTCCGCATGGCGTTAAGCTCCTTCGGCGTTTTATTTTTATATCCTCATGGCCTTTCCACTCGTTCCTTATTTTAAGCTGAGGTGCTGGTAAATGGTTTATTGCGATGCAATTGCCATGAGTTATTTAGCCATAAGCTAGAGTTGATTTTCGATTCGATCACGACAGATTGATCTTTGAGCCTTCAATCAGCCGATACTGGAATCTATTTTACGTGGGACCGATTCCGATCTATTTACGACGCGCTAAAGCTGAAAAAATTCATTCGGGAATTTTTTGCATTGTATCTTTAATTTATGTAATAATCCTACAAATGTAAAATTTCGTACCAAAAAAATCCTAAATATTATATGAATGCGTTTGTAATCGCTATAATATTTACGTGCTACTTGTGTAATTTCATGATTTTATCATCGGTGGCTTGTTGTGTTTTATTTCTCATTTGGTGATTCCAACGAGAAGGAAATAAGTTATTTAAAGACAAAGCAGAAATAATTGTTTTTAGGGCGTAGTCAATTTGATAGGATTATAGCAACTATTGGGAGTACCTATCGGACTCTGAGAAATCATTTTCAACGCATAGAAGCAGACTATCCAAATATCTTCTTTTACAATGACTTTTTTTGAATAGTATACAAGTGTGGTACAGTGTTTGAATTTAACGTTTACACTTTAGATTATAGAATATATAGAATAGGACATTACGTGTACGTAAGACCAGCCATACTGCTCTTTGGTGCCAAGGTGAAGATAGAGAGTCAGATGAAGTTGAACTGTCAACTTATACTTCGGTGATTTCCGTCTAAAACGTTTGTGAAAAAGATCTTTGAGTTTTTGTACAAATTATAAGTGAATTATTAATTTTGTTTGACTAAATAGACAAAGAACATGATAAAGATAAATAGATAAAGAACATAATGAAAAAATATCAGGTTGGCAACGAGCAAATCCACGAGACAAAATATTGTTACTACTAAAGATAACAATTTTACCTTATTTTGGAACAAGCTCTTATAGCACAAAATGTCCTTGAAGCATTCCAAAAATTATTTCAAAAAACTTTCCCAATACGTGCCTACATTTTTCCTTCTGAAACAAGAAACCTTTAAAAAATATTTAGGAGAATGTTTCTGGTACATATTCGTAAAATGTCTTGGGTACGTTTCCTGAATATATTCCTGGATGTTTTTTGAAAATATTCTGGTAGGTTTTACCCCTAATAGGAAAGGTAGGCTAAACAGAGAGAAAATGCGTTTTTTTTCTACTACATATGTGGCCAAAGCCTAGCGGACTGCCCTTTGATGCGTTAGCATGGTTTTGGCCGGAAGGGAATTAGGGTAAAAAACGTGAGGAAACTTGAATGGCTTATTTGCATTGCTGCAAGCTAAACAACAGCCCAGAGACGGATTAGATTATTTTAATTTCTTAACCCTTTTAGTGCCGGAGGCCAATATTTCGGTCCTCGCTGCACTGGCGAAAAGTGCCAGAGACGATATATCGGCCGGCACCGAATATCAAAATAAATTTATAATACGTTATAAACAGCGTTGCCAGAAGCGATTTAAGGAATTATGCTTCTCATCTAATTAAATTATGCTATTAAGCGTAATTTTAAGGGTGCTTCTAAAAATTTTAACTACCTTCTTAAGCTTATTTATTAATTTACAAAAATAGCTGAAAAACAAAAATAAAACTTCTGCAAATATAACAAAAACAGAAAACAAATTCCCTATTTTGTCCAATACACTGCTTTTTGAATTATGTAAATATTGCTTTTCGTTTGGTTTTTATCAGCCTTTTTCCAAATCATAGTAAAATCGTAATATTCGTCTGGTTATCTTCGCATAAGCACCTTTTTTTCGCCCGGCACTAAAAATGTTAATAAAAATTCACGGGGAGACCTGGTCTCGAACCCGGGACCCATGTCATGGGGGTCGTGCCGCAATTGATCCAACTCCGTCTCCGTTTGATGTTTTTTTACGAAATTTTTGAGTTTGAAAATGCCCAACTCAAAATGTGTGCTTCTATTTTACTTTTGGCGTGTAAATTTTTAGTTGTGTTCCTTTTTTTTTTTTTTATACTTTTTGTTTGCTGCGAGCTAGACAACAGCCCAGAGATAGAGTGGATTTTTTAATTTAATTTTTTTTAAACTCACAGGTAGACCGAGGATCAAAGCCTGGATGGTTCCAGACGTGGTGATCGTGCCACTCATTCATTGACCCTACGCCGATAAAGAGGTCCTACTATGAACGAGGAATTATGAAACTCACTGGAAGATAGGAAAAGGTAAAATGCATCATGTGTGGATCTTCGCTCTTTATATAAGGAAATTGACTTTGAAAAACTTAAAAAAATACATCATAACTTTTCCGACAATCCAATAGCTTTTCTCTAAACTTTCTCTAACAATAAGTGCCGACCCTTCCCAAATATGGGAAATATATTCTAGTCTTAAAAGGTCTGTTCGCGGAGGCCACATAGAGTGGCGCAGATCTCGGCTCGACTCTACTCGGATTCAAAAAGAGCAGAGTATAAAATAGCAGCGTACAGCTCTACTCTAATCCGAGTAGCAAAACCAGATTGGATGCAATACTCCACTCTTAACAGCTGACTGTCACTCTGTTTTGAATATAATTATCATTCAAAAATTTTTAGACAACTAATCCTTTTGCAGTATTTGGAGAGCATGTCACATAAATATCTTCCCACAAGAATTTACCATTGTTTTTTCTGCATTTTGCAGCACAATACTTTAATTTTTTAACTTGATTAACAAAAAGTCACTTTCAAATCACTCGATCTTAAACGTCAAAAAGCTGCACCTTATTTAAAGCAGGAGCAGAAAAGTTCGCTCTAAAGTAATCTAGATTGCTACTCTTTTCTCAAAGAACACAAAAAGCGCAAGAAGATTGCCACTCTTTTCTCAAATAACACAACTAGAGTAAGAAATGGCTCTAAATGACTCTTTTTGACTCGGAGTGGCGTCAACGAACAGACCTAATATGATGTTTGACTTGTAGATCAGCGTCTTTTCAGATGGAGTGAAGAATTTCTGACATCTTCACCTATTGTCAACCCTGAAATGCTTGGGTTTATAATAGATGAAAATGTCAGAAATTGAATTTTTAGGAATGTGAAGAGAGAGCGATTTGGCATATTCATTCCATCAACCAAAATGAGTGTGGGTGTTTTTTGAAGGACAATACACTGATTTGCACTGATTTAGGCTGCTAGCTCATTGCGGTGTAGAAAGAAGATGATGCGATATAGATGGCTAGTAGGAATTAGAAGCAGTTCAAAATGGGTATTGTCGTTCTGCAAAGGTTCTGTAGAATTATAAAAACATCGTTGTGTCTTTAATTCTCGAGATATTTGCGTGTGACATTCATCGTATAAGGGTCCTCTTTAGCGCAATTGTTAGAATGGGACCGCAAAAAGCAATTAGCTGAGCTTTAAAACAAAACGGATGGAGTTCCTTAGTCAAGAAACAAAAAACACCTTTACTTTATACGGGCGACAGTAAAGAAAAATCTTGTACAAAAGTTAAGTAATTAAAGTTTATTTTAGATGCAACTTTTGTATCTTAAACTAATCAATGAAAATACGAACCTGGTAAGTATCCAACAAAGCTCTAAATCCAGATATCTCCTCGTAAAGTTTTTGGTTCAAAGATGCTGTGAAATCTTAAAGAATTGGCTACGGCGGCAAGAAAAAAGAATCATTTCGGCGTGATGCAAAGATAAAGTTGCGACCGTAAAACTTTATAACTCTCCAGACTACGCTGCAATTGGATTAAAGTCCGTAATTTGGTGAAAATTGTTTGAT
This sequence comes from Leptarthrus brevirostris, assembly GCA_964036015.1. Classification (NCBI taxonomy): domain Eukaryota; kingdom Metazoa; phylum Arthropoda; class Insecta; order Diptera; family Asilidae; genus Leptarthrus; species Leptarthrus brevirostris. The sequence goes on along the minus strand of OZ038375.1, from coordinate 25,501,601 downwards.
GTGCAAACATTGTCGGGTGCAGAAGTGCTAAATGATTACAATTACTTTAAATGCTCCGGATGTGAGCTCGCGGGACAGCGATTAGGTTATAAAATGTTCATAGAATCATCCGGGATTAATATTTGAGCTGGCAACAAACGATTTTATGGAGAATGTTTGAGCATATCAAATTCTGGTGTATTACATCCAATGTGTCAGTTGACTAATTTATATTAAATAAATATTTGCATTTGGATTACTGACGTGCATGACAGATTTTTGTATTAGATATTATCTAATTCAGAACGAACATTCAACTTTGTAAGGATACGTTAGTTTCGGTACCAGGTTTTGATTAAAATTAATACTTTCGACACGAGACCGCATGGAATGAATCAACTTAAGAGTTATGTGACATTTTCCCCAGGACAAATCATTTGCATACAAGATTCAAGCGATTAGTAACTATTCAACACAAAACACCTTCATTTGCGCTACTAAAACGCATAAATCCCGCTGATTATGCGTGCGAGTTAAGCGTATAATTCACGGCTTACGGATTAGGGAGATGAATATTAAGTTAGGCCCAATTTACATTTCACGGAATTTAAATTCTCTTGTTTTATTAACAGCATCTTGAAACGGTCCGCTTTTATTGTATTCTTGTCGATAAATTTATTTGCCGGATCATACCGCCACATATACATAAACATTAACTCCAACTGGGACTCTAGCAAATATTGACATGAATTTCAAATCTGCCAGTTTCAGGCAATGGTACTTTCCTCAAGGGTGAATAGTTATGCAAATTTTCCGATCTTAAGAGCCTACCAAACTTCTTGGTAAGGATGGCTACCAAAGACCCTCATTTATGCAAATCAATCCATTCGATATTGATTTTTATCGCACCTCTAACGACACCGTTGCCGCGTTGTAATTTTTTGTATCTTGCCGCTTTCATCAACACTTCATCTCAGATACTAATTAGAAGAGATTCGGCGCTTTCATATCGATTGTTATGTACCAGGAGGAGCCTTTGTCTTTTTGGTATCTTACTAATTTTAGTCACTTGACATCGTGTCAAAAGTCGTTTTCCATTGTTAGCTTGAGTATGATTTATGAAAATTTTAGTCAGCGACTGTTTTCATAGATGCTCATAAAATTCAATAAAATTAAATTTTGAGTAGAGTTCTGTGTTTACGTGAATTTATGTGACGAACATGTTTTTAAAAGGGCAATTTCTCATGGAGCCGAAAGAAAATTCCATCTACGTTATGTCCTCCCGGTTGCCATGATGTTTTCGTGAATATTTTAAAAATATAAATTTCCCGCATTCAAATTTCAAGAAAGAATATGACAAACGCGACGATTTGACATATTTTGAAAATTTATTTTTTCTCATTGCAGTCTCGCCAAAACTCGGGACGAAGCTTCATTCCGGATAAACGATTTTCACGGATATTAGAGTTTTATCCATTGCAGCGTTATGCAAAATATTAAAATTTTTTTGAACATACCGTGTATTTGTGTTGTGGTTAGTGTGGTTATTATACAGGGTGTCCTAGATATTAAGGCAAATATATTTTAGGCTGAGACACATACAGGGTGTCCTAGATATCAAGGCAAATATATTTCAGGCTGAGACACGTTTAAACTCTTCCGGAGTAGTATGAATAGGGTGGAAATGCGTCGTCGAGAGACTGTGAAATTTCGGGTACCATTTCCAGTGCATGTTTTTTATTTTACGCTTGACAAGGAAGCTTGTATCACAAAATCAAGAAAAAGAATTGAAAATTACATTATTTTTTCAAATATCCCGCCAAAAATTGCATCACAAAAAGTTTGTTTTTGTACAAGGATTTTTTTCCAATACCAACCATGTGTCTACTCTGGGTGTCCCAAAAAAAAATATTTCCGACCTTAGCTGTCGAAACGTAGACGATTAGGAGAATTACCTTAAGTAGACAAGTCTCCTCTGAGCGCATTTCTAAAAACCTATGATATGAGTGATATTTGCTGAACAACGAATATTAATTTGGATGAGGTTCTATCAATTTTGACAGAAGGTAATTTGACCCTGTTCCGATACTAGTTAATTAAGAACTTTGTTAATAGTAAATTTTCATTTGATATCCTATTATCCCACCAAAGTATTTTCAATGCTAAAAAGTGCTATGCGGAATATGTATCAGTCTCAGAATCAAATGGAATTCCAAAGATTATTATATTATACACGAGGACGGCTCATTCAAAATGCAAAAAATCCATTTTTGGTTTATCTTAAACTAGCTGTAATAATATCCAATAGTTCTAAGGAATAGACAGGGCCCATTTGACTTGGGGCAGAACAAATATTACAAATAAATGCATTCGTCGATTTTGAAAGAAAAACTAAAAAATCTCAGTAATCCTCGACAATGCTAAATCCGCAAAATTTGCAAATGCTGGTTGGCACACATTTTAAAATGCGGGTTCCCGCGGGACTCAAAATTGCACGGTCTCACACGGGATTGCGGGATAACAAACCCTAGTCAGAATCAAAAGTTAATTTTTGATCCTGAAAGTTTGTCACGTTCTGGCTATTACTCAGTAAAAAAATTATTTTTTCTTATTTTTTATATTTTTTATTTATTAATTTTTTTAAATTTCTGGAAAGTAACATCTACAATTTCCGGTTCCATAACATTCCACAACATTCCGATACACTCAATTTCGAACATTACAGAAATTTCTCGAGAGTTTCCAAACATTATAGAAAGTAGGGGAGTAAGTGATAACGTGTCGGTCTACCAAAACGGAGGTGCCAGGCTCCGAACCCATCCGCGGCGACCCATGGTTTTTTTCTGCTAACAACAGATTATGATGGAACAGCCATGAAGGTTGCAGAGTGAATGTCAATGGTTCGGAATACAGTTTAAATTGTAAAATTGTACAGCAGGTATACGATCCATAACCGTTAGATAAACTGTCTCACTCGCACCATTATGTTTATTTTTAATTTATTTATTTAAGCTTAATGCAAGCAATATAAATAATACAAAATAAATACTACAATCTAAAATAAACAATAATTCATAACAGATAATGTAAGCTACAATATGAGCTATGATAAATATAAACTAGGAGGAGGAAGAATTAAGAAAGGCGATCAAGATGGGCGGTATAAAGATATAAGGCTTTGTGAAGGGATGATTTACTCAGATGGAAGTCAAAGGAGGAAAGGTCGTCGGACTTTTCGTAGCATCCTGGTAATTGCTTCGCGTTGACCGTAATTCGTGCTATGGCGGTCGAATCGGAAAAGAGGAGTAGACCTAATGTTGCGAGGGTTGGTATAAATGGGTAAAGATTGCAGGATTGAAGGGCAGTCTATGGCACCAGCTAATAGCTGATGAATGAAGAGAACGTCGGAAACATCACGAGGTTTACTTAGGGGTTGTAAGTCGATCAGTTTCAGACGGTCTTCATAAGGTGGTAGGTTGAATCTGGCTACCCACGGAAGATCACGTAGAGCAAAGTGAATGAACCTACGCTGGACAGATTCAATTCTGTTAATGTGGGTTGTTTCCGTAGGTGACCATACCTGGCTGGCATATTCAAGGAGAGGTTTAACGAAGGAAATATAGCGATATTTGGAAACATAAGGATTGGAGAACTCTATAGACCAGCGCTAAACAAACCCTAGCGCGGAGTTAGCTATGCTAATTACGCTATCAATATGGGAACGGAAATTGAGTTCGCTATCACAGATTATTCCTAGGTCACACAGAGAGGTAACGATAGGGGCTGGTACGTCGATTATGTACGTTCGTAGGTTCTCGGGGTGGAGGTAAGACGCTTGCGGGAATAAAAGATGGACTGACACTTGGAGACATTGAGCTCAAGAAAGTTTTTCATGCTCCATGTGGTGAACGAATCGAGGTCATTTTGGAGAAGAAGAGAGTCGGTTGTGGAGGAGATATGTTTAATTATTTTCATGCCATCAGCATAAATGGACAGCTCTGAGTATTTGATGACACAATCAACATCATTAATTGAAAGGATGAAAATTAATGTACCGAGGTGGCTGCCCTGGGGTTAGAAATGGATGAGCTGAAAAGAACATTGTACTGACGGTTGTTGAGGTAGGATTGAATCCGGGAGACGAATCGAGGGGGGAAGCCTAGGTGATCAAGTTTAAACAGGATAACGCTATGGTAGATCTTGTCAAAGGCTTTACTAAAATCGGTGGCGATAACATCAACATCTTAACCGTTTTCCAGGGCACATAGTGTTTTGGAGATGAATTCGGTAAGGTTGGTGGTTGGGAAGCCATGCGGGGAGAGGGATAAAATAGACTTAGAGTGGAAGAACATGGAATCATAGACCAATTTTTCGAATAGTTTAGGTATGGATGATAATTTAGCAATGGGTCTGTAGTTGGATACATCGTTCTTGCAGCCTTTTTTGAATATGGGAATAATATAAGAGTTTATCCATAATTGAGGGAAAACCCCTTGAGTGACCGAGAGGCGGAAAAGCAAAGTAAGGGGTTGAACTAGATGCATCTCACACTTTTTCAGAACGATGGCCGGAATGCCGTCAGGACCGGGGTGAAAGTCATCCTCAAGCACGTTAATACTGGAGATGTAAACGACGTTTGAGTGCATTTGTCCAAGAATGAAAAGTAGCTAAGGTTGGAGGGAATTGTCGCTGAAAGATTTACTGAAGAAGTGTGCAAAGAGGTTTGCGATAACCTGAGGATCAGGTTAAGAGGTATTCTCGAGCTTTAGGTCGGAGGGGTACCATTTGATTTCTACTTAGAATTAATAAAGCTATAAAAACACTTTGGGTCGGATATGAGGCTTGTTTTCATCCGTTGGAGTTACTCATGGTAGAGGGTATCACAACGTTCAGAAAAAGAGGTGTAAGCAGACAAGTAGGAAGAATAGTCAGACTCAGTCTGGGTCAGAAGAAAAGTTTGCCAACGTTTATTTCTCCTGTTGTGGAGAGAGCGTAATTCTTTGTCGTACCAAACGGGGGAGGAGAAGCAGTTTTTATGAGGAAGAAGAGGGATAGATTGTGTAAGACAAGCGTGTGGAGTTGTGGTGTTGGAGTTGAGGAGCACGTGATTTAATTTTTCAAAGTCACCTTTACGAAAATTGAAAGAAAGAGAAGACTCGGAGCTTGAAACGGCGTGAGGGTGTTCGTAGAAGAAAACGAGAAACAGGGGAGGATGGTGACGATCGAGGGAGGAGAGGAGATGGTTGCTTTCCGCGACAGCCTAGTTAACTGGGTCTGAGGAAAAGATTAAGTCTAATTGTCTGTCCAGAAAATTCCTGACTCCACTAACTTGAAAGAGACCAGAAACAGAGAGCTGATCGGTAAAAAAGGCTTCTTTGGCGGAAGAGACGTTCAGGGGGACGAAGTGTGAACAGTCCTCAGACAATGACCATTGAATACGGGGGATGTTAAAGTCACACAGTGCAATGAATTCATCGGAGGCGTTAGCGTTCTCAAGCATGGTGTCTAACGTTTCAATTACCGGCTCGTAGGCTTCTAGAGGTAGAGAGGGACGAATATAACAACAAAGAATATACAGAATACACTTATTCAGTGTTAATTTGATACATTCAAATTCTGATATTGAAAAGTCGGAGGTCTTAAGTAGAGTGGCATCATAACGGTTGTGAGCAGCTATGAGAACCCCACGGCCTATACGAAACATTCTCTCTATTACATCTTTCACTCGCCTAGTAAGTACTTATGTTGGCATGAATCGTCAATCACTGTGCATATCTTTTCTAAATCGCTTTTTACAGGACCTACAGGACAACGTTTATTTCACTTTCTTTATTGCACATCTTCGGACTCACCTGTAAGCTACTTTTGTTTATACAAGTCGGCTGACAAATTTTTTTTATACTTTATTATTCCTAAATTAAACCATAGTAAGATTCCATGCTTACAGCTACAAATATAACTTTTTAAACTTTTTAAATTCCCACATATAGGAAGTTATTGTAATGGGCCCGATTTTCAAAATTTTTAGTTTTAAATTTTATTTACATTTCAAGTGAAACGTTGCGGTGCGTTATATGGGGGAGGGGGTCAAGCAACGCGTTATGTAACATTATATTTCTTTTACATACGAAAAGAGTCGCGTCACTTAGTATACAGAAGTATATACATATATGGTAAATAGCCACAATAAGCTGTATACAACGAGTCTATAGTTTGCGACCGAGTCCATAGAGTCCAACCGTTGCGGTCAAGCAAACCCACCTAAACTACAAGCAATGAACTTACGAATATTAGGGCCAAAGGGGGCTGAAATTTCGTTTAATTTACATTGCTTCTTATTTCGGTATTTTCTTAGGTGAAAATAATCATCTGAGTGTTACGTAGTGGTTGGGGGGGGGGGGGGGCAAAACGTTACGGCATATTACAAGGGAGGAGGGTGTTCTTTTAGAGAATGATTAAGGGACTACATCCACCTAGATAGCTCAAACAAATTTATTTGGGTCTCTTGCATATTCATATAGTATGTAGACTTAGAAATAACTCCTGCAAATTTCATGCCACTATCTCTAAAATGCCTATTGCAAGCTGCAGATCAGTTTGCATTGGAAAAGCATTAAGACTTTAAACTCGTTGTTTCAGAACAGTGCTTATTAAAACGGTCACCGAGATGACGAGAAACGATCGACAGATTCTTTGGCAATTTGGCACAATCACGCTTTAGCCCGTTGGTAACATATTAAGGGTCTAAATTTTCTAAAAAAACCAAAATTATTTAAAAAAATTATGATAATAAGAGTTTTTTTCGGAAACGGCGTTTTATATGCAAATAACTTTCTATCTTTGATTTCAGATGATCATTTTTTGCTCAAGCCGAGTCGCGAAATGCACGCTCCATTTTCGGCGGGCTCATCTCTTTCGGCTTTCATTATTTCTAAATTGTGTCTATTTCACAAGTTAACATTAAATTTATTTTCAATTTAAAATAAAAAATTTTTATCTATCATTAATAGTTCAAAAGAAAATTCATCCCGAAGTTCGACTTTTCTCATGTCTCTAGGTGAATGTACCCCTTTAATAGGTTATGCGAATACAGCTTGTTATGGAACTTTCAGATAAACCTAAATAACTGAACAGTTTTGGTATTTCGAACTCGAAGAGCAGGCAGAGTAGCAAGGAATGAACGCTGGTTGATGAATGGAATTGCATTGGAGTCCGTAAATTCATACAAGTATCTTCGATTCTTGCTATCTACAAAGCTCTCTCTAGAAAAATATTTTAAAGATCGCCTCTCTGCGCCAAAAGGACGCTTCTCAGCGTAACCTGGACTCAATTTACACGGAAAAAAAGAGGTAAACCTTGCTTCACAATTCAGGATCATTGACGCGGTATCTCGTAGTATAATGTGCAACGCAGTTTATGTTTGGGCTTACAAGTCTCCGAGAGGTAGTAGAAAAGTAGCAGCGGTTCTTTGTCAAAAGACCTATGAGACTACCGGTAAAAACGCCAAAATACATGATTACAATTGAATCTGGTCTCTATACCGTTTTTATTAATACTCCACATTTACATCGACAGTATATTTAAAAAATACTTAATCACAGAGATACGAGATATTCGAAAATTTTGACAGAGGAAATGATCAGCAGAAAAACCCACTGGAGTGGAGTTTGCTGGTGTGGCAGGTCGGAGGGTCGGAGTTAGTATAACACTTTACTTAGATAATTTATTCACCTGGAATGATTACTTTAGAATCTTCAACAAAAAAATAACCGGCAAATGTCCACATTTCGCATGTATTTGTCCAATATACCTGGGAAAAGGTGAGCTTTCTCAAACTGCTGTTTTTAAATGGGAAGAATTTGGACATTTGAAATAGGACATGGGAATAGGAGATACGGATTGCTTGAATTAACGAATGACTAACATACAGGTCAACATAAGCACAGATATATTTTATATTATATATTTCGGACAAATTCCAATAAGAAAATATCCCTTACATAATTTCGGCGAGTCTGAAATCGTCGCTCTTGATATTTCAAAGGCTTAGAGTCTGGCATGCTGACCTTTTAGCCAAACTTCAAACATTTGGTCTGCACCCTACCCTCGTTTAATGGATAGAGAGTTTTTTGTCAGACCGTTCAATCCGTGTAGTAAGTGACGGAGTTACATCAGATTCCTACGAAATAAATGCCGGTTTACCTCAGGGTTCAGTTCTCTCACCAACCTTATTTCTTCTTTTTATTAATGATCTTTTAGCCATTACTCTGAATCTTGTTCAGAGTTTCGCCGACGACAGCACCCTTGATTTCGCGTACTCAATTGATTCTGTAATGAATTCACGTGGAAAGCTACAGACGTCGATCGAGAACGCATGTTTAGATCATTAAACAACGACATTTCTATGGTCCTTGCTTGGGGCAGAGCAAATCGTTTTTCGTTTAGCGCATCCTAAATTCAGTGCTGTTTAATATCCCCTAAAAAAACGCCCAGTTCAGGCCCAACCCATTTCAGTCGACGAAGTGAAAATATACCCAATTTGCCCTCCCTAAACATCTGGGGTTTTGAGATATCCAGCAATCTTAGTTGGACTGATCATATATTTGCAATCACTAAAAGTGCGATGAAATGCTTGGGTTTCCTACAGAAGTGTAAGAAATATTTCATCCCACCTCATTGTCCGCGTTAGATAAAGTCCAGCGTAAGGCTATTAAACTTATTGGTGATTCCGCAATCTGTGAGGGCCTTGACTCTAACGAAATTGCTAGGCTGATTCCTTGTAGACAAATGACAACACGCGATAGAAGAGCTCCAAGTCGCTCCCACTTTTATACTCTCCAGGTCAAATTTGGACGCATCGTAAAATTTCTTTTCTAAGCAGAACAACACGAATGTGGAACAGTTGGTAAACTGTTGTTTCCTCGTCATATGAACACGAAACTTTCAAACGGGCCGCACATCGACACCTCCTTCACTCAACCTCCTATCGCATTTCCCTCATCCTTACTTCCTTTTCTGCCAAGGCTGTGCTTTAGCATTATAGGGCATCCCCTGAGCTTTGGCAACATCATATATATAAAGAAAATTGTTAAGAATTTTCATATTTATGACCGCCTTTGTTCATCGGCTGGATCACTGCGCACTTCCTTAAAAAATATTTTTATTGTATTGTACGCCTCTTGTGAGCATTCAATTTTATGAACTAATCTAACGTCAAAATAACCTAAAGTCAACTACTAAAAGTAATGGCTTCAATTTTTCATATTTTATCAAATATACTCAAGCCTTCTCCAAACATGAAAAACCCACCACAGAAAAGGTCACCGAAAATACCCCAATAAACTTTTCATATTAACTACACAATAGAGATTTGTGCGTACAGCAAATAATCCCAAATACCAACAACTTAATGGACACACTGTCTTTTCACGAAAGGGTGTTTATCGCCCTCACATGACTTCTTTAAATGGTTACCTACAATATTTCGCAAACAAACAATGAATCCCTTACCACGTTATCCTACACAAATTGTATGTCCACTCAAATTTTGGACTTGGTTTAACATCGGTCGCTACCAAGAGGGATCGTAACTTATATGAAGCGCAGCTGCTATCAATTTGTGGATGCTGTGATGATGTAAGCCTTCATCTCCTGACCACAAATCCTTTACAGTCAACCAAGTAGAAGCAGTGTTTGTTCGTGGACAAAAGATGCGGTTTAGGTATCGAGCACTTTATCAACTCGTAAAAGGACACTTCCTCATGTGTCCTGCTCTTTAATAGACCCATTGATAAAGAGTCTCCCGTCAGGTAATAAACTGAGCACAATTTATCCACGTCCCTATTTTATCGCGTACACGTGAATGTCCCAGTCCAGCTCGTCCCGAATTTTGAGGATAATATGTAAATTTCCGTGGGGGATATTAATCACTCGCGACAGCAAGCTCGCGAATATTGTCAAGCCTCATCGGATCTGCAGCTTACACGTTTAATATGTTAATGTGGGCTATAAAATCTTTATTTTTCAGGACTTCTTTCCATTGCCTGACCGTCTCTTGTTTATTTGTCAGGACATGAATAATATTTTAGTTTTGATTTATTCAAGTGCGAGCAAAAATGTATTATACTCGGTTTTATTGATGGCATTACTTTGCAGGGAAAATATTGCAAGAGAAATGTCTCGGGCGAAAATATAAGACAAAAATGTGAAATTTATCTTGTGCTACCCACCCGTCAGGATATGAAACATATCCTTTAGACAGGTTCGCCATATGTTCTCTTCGTATGAATTTCAAAAATATATCCATTTTTCCTGCAGTATAGCAATATAAATGCGAACGGATGTCGAAATTTAGTTTCAGTGTCATTAGTCTAAACGGAAATTGTAAAAGCAAAAAAAGAAGACAGCGACACACCTTAGTCGGAAAAGTTTGACTAGTGGTAAAAGCAAGACACTTTCTGATGCAGATACGTTTTATTACAACCTTCATTATTAATTTATTAGCTTCTTCACTACACTATGCAATAAAACTTGGAGATAATCCCCCAAAGATCAGTTAGTTCTGATTGCATCTCGTAAAACCGCGCCGATATCTTTAAGATACTTTCTGACAGCAGGTAAACGAAAATAAGCAATAATAAATAATTTCATATGATTCAATAATTAAGCGTCCATTAACTAGTCGCTTCGACGTCGTTAAGTTAATGTCGATGAGTGGAGAAATATGGCGGTGATACATAAAATTATCGATAATGTTTCGATGGTTTGAAAAATCTTGAGATAAAATTAAATCTGAGCAGTAAATTTTGTAACAGATAGGAGCAACAGGTGTCAACTCGCAATTAATGAATGAAGGATTGAATGAATATTAATTTTTCCTTAATAGATATTCACTGCATTCGGTAATAGCTTCAAATGACATAGGCTTGTTGGTGCTACAGGTTCTAATTTCGACGTGTTTTGCCAAGTTTACGGTGGTTTGTGACTCGTTTGCTAAGGCTGAATTGCTTAAAGAGCAATACTTGATTTTTCGACAGTACCGCCATCTTTATAATTCTGATGAACCTGATACTTCATAGTAGTCTTTGTACCCTTGTGGAATCCCCGAATGACACAGAGTTTCTATTCGACATTCGGAAAGAAACTATTAAAAGTTGACATTGTCAAGCCTCCTCGAACTTGCTGCTTAAACGTTTAAGATGTAAATGTGGGCTTTAAAGATTGTGAAGATTTGAGCTCTAGGGCAATTTTAATTTGTCCAGTATTGACTAAAAACATTTTTATGTGTCGCTGATCAGCCTTAGCGTAGTAAGCATTTCTTCATTGATTCCCAGACGTAATATTGTGGTATCTATAATGATACCGGCATGCTTTTGGAATTGCCGGTGTAAGACTGCTACTCTTTGATAGTTTGAATAAGCGTTAGTCAGTTTCATTGCTCTTCGAGATACCGCATCTTCCTGCTGTTCTGCTTGTTCCCCTTTTCGATCCTGTTTCTTCAATGTCGACGCTTCCGTACTGCAACCATTTCGATTTTTAAAATGTTCAAGTTTTAATGCCTATCGACTTGTTAATAGCACAATCTTTTTTCTTTAATGTGAAATTGAAACAGCTGTTATTGGTTTTTATGACAATTTGTTTGCATGTTGTTCTCAATTCTCGTATATACTCATTGATTGCAATTCTCGGCATCATCATTCTTTAATCCTTCGAATTATAGTTGTAATTATTCTTACAACCCATTACAAATCCATTACTTTAATAATTTAAGTACATTGTAACATTTTTAGCTGTTTTTTTTCTATATCTGATATTAAAATGTTTATTCTTTGTGATAACTTATATTTTTATTAATAAAAAAAAATTTATTGAAAAAATCGAGAAAATTGAAGAAATAGATCCTTTATGGTTTTGTGATCGTTGAATTCAAATCTGAAGTAAGATTTTAAAAATTCAAAATGACAGATCCAATCTGGCGCTTTAGATTTGATTATGTTTGAAAATTCATGTCAGCTTGGATGGATCGGCTATTTTTGAAAACCAAACGCCGAATTAACCTATTATCGTACGAACGGACGTTTCTCAAAGACATGATTTTTTCATTGAAAAAAAATTCTTTCAATATTTTGGTAACGAAATTGTATAGAAATATCTCTAACTAATGAGCCCTAAACTTGACAAAGTATAGATTAGCTTTTTGAAATTCAACTCTTTCTTTAGGCTTTTTGTCTTTTTTTTTAGACAATTGTTACACCACCACCACTCATTTAGAATAAGAATGTTTTTACTGACTCATTGGACAAGGCCAACCTGTTGGCTGCTAATTTTGCTGCTAATTCGTACTTGCCACCTTCATCACAGCCACTTCCATCTCTATCACAGTGCACTAGTAGGCAAAAGCGGCTACACTTTCGCACTCGGGAAGTTTTGAGAGGACTTCCGAAACTCGACGTGTACAAAGCTACTGGAGCTAATGGTTTCTCGCCCCTTGTTTTAAAATGCTGCGCCTCTGCTTTCGCTAAACCCCTGCGCAAACTTTTTCACCTGTCATATTCAACAGAAATGTTTCCAACTGTATGGAAACTTGCTCATGTCCAGTCGATACTTAAAAAAGGAGAGGCATGCGACCCCTCTAACTACAGACCAATTGCACTAACCTCGATCATATCCAAAGTTTTTGAATCACTCATCAACTCTCAGTTGTTGAAATATCTAGAAAATAACCATCTTATCAACGATTGCCAGTACGGTTTCCGCGCTGGCCGCTCAACCGGAGACTTACTAACGGCTCTAACGGAGCGTTGGAATCATTGTCTCCATAATTTCGGTGAGTCCGAAATCGTCGCTCTTGATATTTCAAAGGCTTTTGATAGAGTCTGGCATGCTGCCCTTTTAGCCAAACTTCAAATATTTGGTCTGCACCCTACCCTCGTTAAATGGATAGAGAGTTTTTTGTCAGTCCGTTCAATCCGTGTAGTAATTGACGGAGTTACATCTGATGCTTACGAAATAAATGCCGGTGTACCTCAGGGTTCAGTTCCTTTACCAACCTTATTTCTTCTTTTTGTTAATGATCTCCTATCCCTTACTCTTAATCCTATTCATAGTTTCGCCGACGACAGCACCCTTTATTTCGCGTACTCATTTGATTCTGTAATGAATTTACGTGGAAATGCTACAGAAGTCAATCGGGAACGCATGTTACGATCATTAAACAACGATATTTCTATGGTCCTCGCTTGAGGCGGAGCAAATCGTGTTACGTTAAATGCATCCAAAACTCAATGCTGTTTAATGTACCTTAAAAAACGCCCAGTTCACCCCCAACCCATTTCAGTCGACGGAGTGAATGCACCCAATTCGCCCTCTCTAAATATCTAAATAAATATCCAGCAATCTTAGCTGGGCTGATCATATATTTGCAATTGCTAAAAGTACGATGAAATGTTTGGGTTTTCTACAGAGATTTAAGAAATATTTCACACCGCCTGACTTAGCGCTGATCTACAAGTCCCACTTTAGGCCTAGACTTGAATATAATTCCCAAATTTGGGCAGGGGCAGGGCACACCGCATTGTCCGCGTTAGACAAAGTCCAGCGTAAGGCTATTAAACTTATTGGCGATTCCTCAATCTCTGAGGGTCTTGACTCTCTGGAGCATCGACGGAATGTCGGTTGCCTCTCACTCTTTCATCGCTATTTCCATGGTCATTGTTCTAACGAAATTGCTAGCCTGATTCCTTGTAGCCTCATTACAACGCGCGATACAAAATCTACAAGTCGCTCCCACCTTTATACTCTCCAGGTCAAATTTGGACGTACCGTCAAATTTCGGGAATCTTTTCTTAGCAGAATAACACGAATGTGGAACAGTTTATCATCTTCTGTTTTTCCCTCGTCTTATGAGCCTGAAACTTTCAAACGAGGCATACATCGACACCTTCTTCACTCAACCTCCTAACCCATTTCCCTCATCCTTAATTCCTTTCCTGACAAGGCTGTGCTTTAGCATCATAGGGCATCCCTTGAGCTTTGGCAACATCATATATATATATATATATATATATATATATATATATATATATATATATATATATATATATATATATATATATATATATATATATAAATTTACAATCCTTTGATTGTATAAAACAAAGTTGATATCCGGACAATAAGTTCTGGTTAATAATAAAACACTCAGCATTTTGCACTTATAATTTCACGTCTATATTCAGTACTTCAATCGCAATACATATTTATTCTTCAAAAATAAATTTGAATTTAACATAAATTTCTATTAATCACTCGCGTGGTCGAACTGCAAGGTGTCGATCGGACGATAACCAGAGTCAGAATCACAGAAACTCTGTTCTGCTGATAAAACCTAGCGGACCACAAGAGATGCGATCTAGCTGGAGATTATCAACCGTTGATTTGGTTAAAGTGATGGATTTCTGCTGATGTCATCAAGATGACGAAAGTGTTCTGTGGCAATATGTACTACTCCATAAATTCGAATCTGTAAAAAATTTAGTTAATAAGTCATTATTAATGTTTATTTGTTTTGTTGAAAGAATGGACAACTCGCGACATCCTGGGCCGCCTTGAAGCACTCAGTACCATAGTGCTACAACTAGTGTTTGAATGGTGATTATGATAAACGGCTGCTAAAGATGCATACTGACGACTGGCAGAACACGCATAACCACAATGACATCCAGTACAACATATCAATTAAATTCAATATCACAAATAAATTGTCCATTTTTGTTTTTTTTTGTTTTTTGCACTTTAAATTCTGTTTCTTACATTGATTATAAACACTTTAATCACATTAATTTAGTTCATTCTTTAATAATCTCGTTGTCAATTATTGGTAATAAACAAAGTTTTTTTACTGGTCTTTTTAAAATGGTTGTCGTTGTTTGAACTAACGCGACTCGAACTAAGCTGTCTGTACCCGAATAAGTCTCTAACACACGCGCGAGAGGCCACCTCGTAGGGATAGACGTTCATCTCTCACCGGGACTAAATGCCCAGTACAAATATTTGGGTGCTTATTAGCCCACTTGGGCCTTTCTGGTAATCGTCGCATGTTGTTGAATGAGTGACTGCAAATGTCTCCAACAGCTGAGTAGACGTGGTTTAACGCACGACAGTAAGTATTCTTCGGGATGCGCTAGCAGAGAATCTCCCACGAGAAAGTGCCCCTGTGGGGATTGGAGGACATGGGACTGAGAGGTCTGGAGTTAAGACAGGCCTCTATTTATGCAAGAGCTGTTGACAACTCTTCATAGGTTAAAACTTCATTTCTAATTATTCTTTTGAGGTGCTATTTCGTGGACTCCCGCTTCCCAAAGACCACCGAAATGGGGTGACGTGGAGTGAATGAAATGCCATTGCACTCCTTGAGATTCGTAGATACGTGCTGTGTCGGTAGAAACCCTTCTGATGACATTTTTCATATCTGAGTCCAATTTTGATTTAGCTCCCACGAATGTAGGTGCCGCAATCCGTATAAACGTGAGAACAAAAACTTCTCCGTGCTATGAACCTTATAAAACATGCAATGAAGGTATCAGAAGATTGATCCGACACCACCTCGATACATACCTTTTACATGATTTTCTGCCCCTACCCCTGGAACATAAAACATTAAACGGGCCAGCGTAGTCGATGCCGGTATGATTAAAAGGACGGGTTGGATTTGTTCTCGCTTCCGGTAGACTTTCCATCAATTGAGATGAGGCTGTGGCGTTGTGTCGATAGCAGGTGACACAACGATGTATGTGTTTCCGTACTATATTTCGTATGTTAAGAATCCAATATCGCTTACGAAGATATGCAGTAACCAACTTTGGTCCACCGTGAAGAGTTGTACTGTGAGCATATCTAATCAGCAAAGTTGAAAGATGATGAGTGGCAGGTATTAATATAGCTGATGTTTCTCTGTAAATGTAAGAGGTGCATTCTGTAAGCGACCACCGACACGTAGTAACCCATCGTCCGTTATAAAGGGGCATAACTTAGCCAAGTGAGATGTTGGGGACTCATGTCCATATTGCTTTAGGGTAGATAGTTCATTTAAAAATTCAACTGCTTGAACTTGTCGTATCGTATCGTATAAAAAAAAATTGTGAGCTGCTTCTTGGATCTCACTTGTTTTGAGCCACTCAAATCCAAACCTAAAACACCAAGATGTAACTCTGAAGAGACGACTAAGAGATAAAAAATTTTCAAAAGACTTCTTCGAGTATAAAGGTCTTAACACGTGGACAAACGAAGTTTACATGTAATAAGATACTCGACTTACTCAAACGAGAAAGAACAATTGTAAACCTAATGAGTTTGGACATGGCTTATGAATTTTTGTATTTATCTCTTCAGTAATTCAAAATTCCTTTTAATAGAAGTCGTCAGTAGAGTAAGGGATGACGAGTCGGTTTTCCATTCTGAGGTTCCCAAGTTCGAACTGGTTCGCGACCAATTTCTTCTGACAGCAGATTACGATAAAATACCATTGAGAATGGCAAAATAATTTCGGTGGTACGGAATTCACTTTAAACTATAGATTCACTTGCAATTGTTATAATCGAAGTTCTTCTGCCCTACAAGAGGTTACAAGAGAAGCGGAGAACTTGAGAGAATTTTGTTATTATTATTTTAAGAGTTTTTCTATATATGATAAAATTAATAGAATAATTTATGGACTTATTAACAATTAGAAGATGTGACTTCACTATTTGTAAAATCCGGCTAAGAGTATATTACTAGAACGAGAATTGAACCTTAATAAAATGACAAAATGGGATTCGTACAAATTTTAGTTTAACTTGAATTACGGCTGTAAGAGAACTGGAAATTGGAACAATAATTACATTGTTTCACAAGGTTGCAGTACAGATGCCATGAAGAAAAAATTAAAAAATATGTTACAACCCTATAAAATTTTTACAACCAGTAAGTCTCAAGTATTTCGTAAACATAACATTGCACAACTGCATTATCTTCGACATGATAGAAATAAAACGGTCCTTGAAACGACTTGATTGACAGGTTTAATGACTGCATATGTTTATCACATATTGAGGAGCTTATGGAGCCCTAATTAAAAGCATCCGAGCGATAGGTTTCCAAACATTGAACAAGCTGCAGTGACAGCTGCGGAGATTTCTGACTATAGTAGCTCTGATTACTTTGAAAATTGGGGCTCTCTAGACAGTAGACAGGCTTAATGCCAAAGCGGAAGTGCGACTGCTGCAGATATTTAAATTAAACACGAGCTTGTGTGGCAGTGGCAATGGTATAGTCTGAATGGTCTCGACGGATAAGTACAGGTCCCAATCCCCCAGTCAGAGCAATCGTTCCCGTGTCTGTTCTATAGCAAAGGGTTTTTCTATTAATGTCTTATGGGGCCAATAAATCCAAGTTCACAACATCTGCGTACGTTTCGACTCTGACTCTGGGACTCTTAGACTGGGCTGGGTTTGGGTATCACCGCAGCCAAACTCAAGGAGTGTAAAGCAGGAGTCCAGAGTCACTCTTGTCTGCGGTTTGGCAAATTACATCTAATGGATTTTGTGGGAATGTTTAATACAATCTGGCAAAGGAAAGCTTTTAGCGTCGTCCAGACTAAATGACTTCGCTTAAGAGATTTCGCTTTAGTTCGTTTCAGCTACTTCCGGGCTTATTTTGGCAATTAATAATGTCGCTAACGACGTTCACTACTGTTGTACCGATCATTGAAGTGCATTCGTTTTTCGTGCAATAAATTATTACCCACTGAGGGCTTTGATTAATTTGATTGTCGGTTTGTTGAGAAAATGTATTCGGTCTTCCATAATTCAATATAGGGTTTTTGCAATGGTAAGGTTACGTTCAGTCATGTAGAGAAACAACATACATTTAATGCTGAATTGCATCGCATGAGTCTAATTAATTTCTAAAAGCATATCATGACATATCTGTTTTGTGGATGGAATTAGAGTAACTTAATTAAGGAGAGTTTTGTTGGATTATCGACTGAACCTAACGCCCATTTCATGCCATACCTTGATGATGTACATCTTGAAACACATACTCGACACATTAAAAAACAAAAATTAAGTGAAAAAAATTTTTGGCAATGGCTGTATCAAAAATATAACTACAATAGATAACTTTAATATAAGTACTCAGAAAAGTATTTCTTACAAGATCTTTGTTAAAAAATATGACAAAAAGATTCTGCTGAACAATATCCATGCACGTAAGAATTTCAATATCATCACTATGATTTAACAGGTAGAACAACTTAATCAATCTTGTCAACATTAAAGTTGATAAGTCTCCACCTATATTATAGTCCCAGGTATTATAGGTATAAGCCCACGATTTTCGGTAAGACCTTTTGTTGTATATGTTTTTGAGTGAGAAAGATGATTTTTAAATTGTCAATTTTAAAAGCAAAATCAAAATAAAAATCTTTCCACACTCGTTTAAAATTATTCTGAAAACACGTCAGTTCTTCCTGCTTTTAAACTAAGTCTTCTTTGATGGCACACATATATCAGATGATGTTTTCATTGAATATCGGGGGGTTTTTAGTGTTTTGTACTTTTGTAGGTAGTCTAACAAGCCTATCGCATAATTTCATACATCAAATTATAATCCTTTCGATCCTGAAACCCAGACGAACTGTCTCACAGCTTTGATAATACCAACTACTCAAATAACGTTTGTGTTGTAATAGAAAAGTTTTCGAACTATAGGACAGCATCCCTATAGAGCAAGCAAGCTTTAGCCCAAACACAATTTAATTAAAAAATCTTTGAAGAAACTTAATAAAAGACTCCTAAATTTGATAAGTTCATAGTCGGAAGCAAATTTAAGTCAATCACAATTTTGGGTGTCAATTTTGGAAACTACATTTAAAGTTTTACATAACATCAAAAGTAAACTAAAATTGCGTGGAGCGATATTATAAGAAATATTCGGACATATTGTCAATTTTCGAAATATTTCGAACATTTTTAGGTAAATAAAATGAAAATGTTGAACCCAGAAATTTATGCACGACCTTAATTAATACCGTTTAAAAAGAAAATAAGAATGCTTAAGCTTAAGTGGCTGATGCAATAAAAGGACCTTATACAATTACTAACATTGGTAAAAAGAGTTTATTTGGGATGGTTTTCATTAACGCATAAGACTAGTGGAAAAATTTGAACACTACCTACCTCAGGGATCAGTTCTACTCCCTTAAACAATTTAACTTTTCCGTTATTTTCCCTTTCCTAGATTAGTCTGCGTAGACTAAGTAGAACAAAAGATCTTCAAGAAGTAGTTCGCGCTATACTGCGTACGAAAATTTCTGAAAGCGTATCTAGTAGTAAGAGAAAAACTCTGGAATTTTTATCCGAATATTCCGGTAGAGATTAAAGTTCTGTCAGCTAACTTACCTTTTACTGAACGGCGTAATAACATTTTCCGAATAAGCAACAAGTTTCTGCTCGGTTTCAAGAGATATTCTGAGCATAGAATTCAAAAGGATTAAAAGTAATCAAAATAATTCATATTTAGCAAAACCAAAATCAAATAAGATTGTACAAAGTCCGAAATTCGAACCCTAATACTGATCAGCATGTTCCGATATCTCCATCACTAAACTAATCTTCACTTTAAATAATTCACTTCCGCAAAGATTGCTGTCTTTATATAAATTCACTCTTTATTGACATAGTAGTTTAAAAATTGATTGAAAATTAATTAATCATTAATTTCACATCGAAATTCAAAATTATGAAAACTAAGTTGAATTGAAATTCAGAAACACAGAAAACTACGTAGAAAATAATTTCAAGTTTATTTGATTTCACCCTAATTTATTATTTTCAATATCAGCGAATTACCGTTAAGAACCGTAGAATTTGCCGGTTATTTCGGGAAGAATTGGCATGGGGAGTCAGTTTTACAGTAAATTTTACGAGTGACGTAAGCTTTACGATACTGTGCCGTAAAAATTGACATGAACACATAAAAAATTACTGGAAGGATCGTAAATTTCTTAGCACGGCTGATTAAATTTTGACAGAGTGTGTTACTTACAACAGGACTACAACGAGTTAAACCATAATTTTTTCTCCATGTTTTAAAACTTAAAACAACATGCTGTAAAACCTCTGTCAAACTGAACTCTGCAGCTGAATACCACACTTACGTTTGGTTAATCATCCCACTTGTAAAAAATGTATTAATACTATACAACTTTCTAAGCCTAGGTATTGTAGTGAAAGGTCTGAAATGTTAAATGCAGGCTTTTTTGTGCATTTTCAATATGCCGAAGCCTCTAAAATATACCTATGTAAACCTTTTCATCATATTTCCCCTAGAAAATGAATTATACGCAATTTCTTGACGGTCAGTCGGAACACGCCAAAGCACTTTCGGAACTTTACACGCGTTGTTCAAGCGGGTGTGCAGTATTTTGGTTTTTAAATATTCTTTGATTCTAGCAAATCGGGGCTTAAACTGTTTGTTAGTTTAATCTATTCAGAAGGATAACCACAAGGCTCTTATTTAAGAACCTGAAAATGTTTTTTATTTCAGATTAGTGGAAGGGCTAGAATTCAGCACACCGTGTAGCCAGCCGAGTTTTTTTAGAGGGATCAAATTAAGTGCACTGCCTCCCCCTTGTGCGGGTTGTTTGACAAAAAAAAATTCCTTCTGCACTTTACGTCACAAATAAAAAGACGCAAAAGTTTCATAATTGTACCCATATTACTCTTCACTAAAAAAATCGATAAGTTAGGTATCAAAAACAGGCCATCACAGAAGATATAGTCCTTAATAAAGTTGATTAGGCCTATAAAAAATGCTGTATGATATTGAATAGATATCTGACAAGTGCAACTTATAACCAGATTCAATAGTAGGTCAAAATTAAAACTAATTAAAGAATGGGTTATTATGGGAATTCGCCTTTTAAAATCATTACATCAATGTGTTGGGACAAACTTGTTGTTTTTAAGTATAGCGCCAAAGCAGAGAATTTTATCAACCCTTTCGATCAAACGGTACAGCGGTTAAAATTAACATTTCTCGGTGTTTATTGAAAAGAAGTTCAAAGCACACCAGTTATCACAGCCTTAACATCCTTTTTAAATTTGAGAAAGTCCTCATAGTTATTAATTTTCAACTAAATTTTGAGGTCCTTAGAAAAACCAATACATTGAGCAATTTTAAAAATTCTAAAGGCATCATTCTTCTAAAGCAAAAATAGTCTCGGCCATAAGTGGCTACCTTGGGGAACACCAAATAAAACCTTCTTTAGGGGCGATGTAAATCTATTGTTTCACGTATTAATTTATTTATTTATAAAGATCCATTGGTGAATGATTACTTAACAGGAAATTATAAATACAGACAAAAAAATTATTACCAGGACGACAAAGTATCAAAAAAAAAAGTTTTTATAAAAATTTTAAGGTAGGTAAAAATTAATTTTATTAAAATTTATATTTAAACCAGAACAAATTCACGAATTTTTGAGGAGCGTGCCGGGATAGAAATATTAAAGGAAGACAACAGAACATAAGAATTAATAGTACCATGTAGTCAATCCAAAACAACAACAGTTTTTTAGTTGTTTTGTGTTTCGAGAGAAACCAGTTTTAAAAGATTGAGTCTGTCTAAGGCGAAGTGCGAACCGCACAAAACGACACTGGATAGCGTCAAAGCGATTGATATAAACATTGTAAAATGGAGACAAAACGTAGAAAGCATACCCAATAATTATATAATAAAGGACCCGGTCATATAAAAGTCCTTAACCCACCTTTTAAATCCTGAAGCCAAGTACGCTTTGATAATAATGGCATCAATATGGTCGTCGACGATCCAACCACACATCACTATTACAACTCCAATTGGTTTCGTCAAGTCTTCTGGAGATGGAGTTAGATCAATAGGTTGAGTGCACGATCCCAACACCATGGTTCCAGGGTACGAGCCGCCCCGTTAGTTTTTGATTGAAATGCAAACACAACAGATCCAAGTTCTATGATTTCCCATACCCTAATTCCAATGCGGTTAAAGCTGTGCTAACGCAACAAACGATTGTACCCTGGGCTTTGATTTCATCATAAAAAAAACCTAGTTAGTACATAACCATTTATAGTGTAGTTGGAGTCAACCTGAATTCTTCAGCGAGAAAAACACATAGTTGTCAAATATTAAGAGGAACGTAATCAATCAAACACCACTTATGAAAGAAGTCCAATTCGAAATTTATAATTGCACAATCACGCGTGATTTGTCATCGTCAGCATAACAAAAAATCTTTGAATGAGACAAAAATGATGACACATTATTGATCTAAGTAATAAATAATAGTGGGCCAAGATGACTGCTTTAAGGTATACCAGAGGAATTGTGTATCTTATTGAAAAGAGAACCACGAAACGATATACAATGAGTGTAACTTGACAAGTACGAGCGTACCCAGTAGATGAACAATTAAACACTTTCAGGTTCGTATTAGGAGATCCATTGTAGCTTACCCCGTTTTTATAGTGATTTCAATCAAATGCTTTACTGAAATCAGTATAGTAAAGCTCCCTCTACTTGTCCTTTCTGGTAACTGTGGTTTAAACAATAATGGACAAAACGAGTCAAGTTTATCGGACAACTGCATCTCACACAGTGAAATGTATCATAAAACATTGATGTCATGAAGTATGAGTGGCTTTGTAAGAGCGCCTACAGACTTTTAATAGGTGGCATGCAACTATCATATCATATTTAAGTAGAACACTCTTAAACTCCCTCGTCCACCTCGAAAATGTTAAAAATGATGAAGCAGATTCCAGATGAATTTCGGAAAAACAATTGAATTAAAGTACAAATTTTAGCTTTTTCGTTTTTCTAACATGCAAAACAGGCGTCTACTTCAGCAGTTAGTTTTAAAGAAATTATTTGAAAGGATGAAACAAAATATTCCAAAACAAAATTTCAATACGCGACAAAAAACGTAGTTCTGGAATCGCACTATAGGTTCCGTTTCAATGAATTTGCAATTTTTAGGTTTGTATGACATTCGCAGTTTTCGCGCTAATATTTTATTCATGCAGGGAGGCCTTCCATGAATAGAACTATTACCGCTTTCTATAGGACAGCTTCATTGGGTGTCTCCTGGAAAGGGTTAAAAGGTTAGACGGAATGTGCGTCCACGATTTACAAATTAGGAATATTTTTATACCTACATTACGACAGTGGGAAGTAGGGATGGGGGATCGAACTGAGAAAATCGATTCAGTACGGATCGATCTGTAATTATTTTCCGATTTCGTAGATCGATTAATCGCCTTAAAAGGTCGATATCTATAGATCGAACAGATCGATTCAGTTTATATTGATATTTCAATTTATTTCAGCATTTTAAAATTGCAAGTAATTAAAACTGTTTCTAAAATATAGGGTCATTACTAAACCAATTTATTAAATATAAGAAAACACCCTTTGTAGCTTACAAATATTGGGTATTTCAGAAATGTTGCTTATTTAATTGGGAATTTTGTTTTTTTAAAGTACTCAGTCTTCATTAAAGGAACACAATGTACGAAGAGAAAAAGAGAAAAAAGAGAAAAGTAAAAGAGAAGCAAAACTTTTGTGCCGCGTATTTGCAAGCGCAAACATTTTTTTTTTACTAATATCACAACATATCCCAGAAACCTAATATTTTGAAAGTACGTCCCCAAGGCATTTCTATGTGATTTCAGAAGCGATTTCAGAACATTTTATGAGTATGTACAAAGAACATTTTCGTAAATTTTCCGGGAAGGTTTCTGGTCTTAGCCCTAAAAATGTATATCTTGGGGACGTTTTTTGAAAATATTCTGGGAATGTTTTATTCTTTCATTTTAAACGGAAATCACTGGCAAGTTAAAGTTTACAGTTCACCTTTATTTTTTTCCCTGTCTTCACGTTGAGAGAAACACCTCAGTTGAAAATTTCAAAATGGACGCAGTTTTGTTTTACTATTCAAGTGCTAATTGTTATTAAAAACACTTACACACTTTTCATATAAAAATGTTTTAATAAGGGACTATGTACGATTTTAAAATAAATTCTTCGTCTTTTTAATTTATTGTGGAAAGGTTTTTTACACAATTCACCATTGCTTAAATGTCTAAATCCATAATATTTTAAAATTGTAAAATCTGCCAAATTTGAGACTTTAGATTAAAAAAAACTATTAATAAGTGTCAAATCTTTGATAGAGTAAAAATGGGCAGAACTCAAAAACATATATACATATATGCTTCTTTCAGGAGATTAAGATCTACGTGTATTCCACATGAGTTTCTTACTAGGATTATACGTGGCAGTATAAATACTTGTCTATTCCACTAGTTATATTCTGCTTTGTTGATGTTGCAATTCCGCGTAAACGGAGTTGGATCAATTCGTTGAGCGGTACGACCACCATCCCATAGGTCGCGGGTTTGAGACCAGGTGACCCCGTGAGCTTTTATTAAGAAATTAAAATAATCCACCCCGTCTCTGGGCTGTTCTCTAGCTCGCAGGAATGCAAAAACAAGGCTTTCAAGTTTCCTCACTACCACCCTAATTCCCTTCCGGCTTTAGCCACGTCGGATAAAAAAAAATTAATATGCATAACATCTAGGATGTCGGTATACAAAATTTAACTAACTTTCGAAGCAGTTACAAGTTGCACCGTGTATTCCATAACCAATTTGTATAAAAACTTAAAATCGCATATTCGAATATCACTTATTTTAGATTTTTCTTTAAATAACTTATTTCTTTCTAACAACCCACCCATAACAAATTCTTCTTTTAACATTTTTTTACATTTGTCGGATTATTACACAAGTGAAAGATAAAATGCAAAAAATCACGAGATAGCTTGTTTTTTTTTTGGTACATCTTAAATAGATCGAAATCGGAAAGACATAAATCGATTCGAGCTGAATCGGTCCCACGTAAAATCGA
Organism: Leptarthrus brevirostris; assembly: GCA_964036015.1. NCBI lineage: Eukaryota > Metazoa > Arthropoda > Insecta > Diptera > Asilidae > Leptarthrus > Leptarthrus brevirostris. Next base: position 25,476,626 of record OZ038375.1, on the reverse strand, counting down.
TTAAAAAATCGGCAGATCGAGACTTAAAGATCGATCTCTTGAGATTGAATCGAAGATCGCCCAACCCTAGTGGGAAGCGGTGACAAACGTAAATGTGTTAGGAATATTTTTCATTTTCACATTTAGAAGCTAAGGTATTGCACGTGCTGTTCTTGCTAAATAAAAAGGCCCGAAAGATCCCTTTGCTTTGACTTAAGGGGCTACATGCAGCCAAAACTGTCAAAAAATCGAATTTGTTTTTTCGTTTTCTGTTAGATATAAGTGTAAAAAATATAGTGTAAAATTTTTGAGACGATATTCCAAGAAATTTCGAAGTTATACACGCCCATCTCCGCCTCCTGAGGCGACACTTTTTCGAAGCAGTAATCGCCGTGCGCGTTTATCTTACTGCCAGCCAGCGTACAATGGTCGGATTGTCACCTGACCATAATGCACTATTGTAAGAGTAATATTTACGGATCCGCTCGATTTGTTTTAAATTTTTTATGAATCCGTCAAAATATATTCGTAATTGCTTCATGATCGCAAATTTTACGTATAATGAATATTTTTCGAAAAAAAAAAAATTTTTAATTAAAGTGAAAAATGTTTGACTTAAAATGCGTAAAAAAGTTTGATAGCCACTCTTTTTTTTAAGACTTCAATTTTAAAAACGAAGATCGCCAACCAATTGTACACACGCTTACCTTTAGCAACAATTTTCATTTTGGGATTTCAGATTATTGGATCGTGCTGTGCGACCTAATAATAGTAATTTTGTAATAAATATTTTTTTTATGATTTTGTCAATAAATTGATTGCCATTACGTCTACTTTTTGTTTAAAAAATTCCATCCCATTATCACTTTTTATTGTACAAAAAAAATATCACCCTGAACTGTCTCTTCAATTTGATACTCCGGCTGGATGTAGCCCCTTAAATTTAATCTAATCTTATAATGCGACGCGCATAGCATACAAGGCAATATTAGGACGACGATCGCTACTACTGATCCATCTCGATCTCGCCTAAGCATTGTTGTAACAAGCCTCCAAAACACAAGTTCAATAAGAGCAAAGTAAGCAATAACAGAAAAACTCGAAACGTCGTCGTTTTCCGCTCTGTTTACTTCAAGTTTGTCGTTATCTTCTGGTACATGATGCTGGGGATCACAGCATGTTGCTACGATATTCCCTGAAATGTTGCTAGATCGACGCCGGTTGCCACTACCGGCTGACGGTATTGTTGGTTAGTTTCACATAAACAATCGTGTCGGCAGGAAGTGTTGTATCATACCATGTCGCATGATTTCCGTTCGATCGTAATATAATTTCCGTTGGCGCCAATAATCGAATTCGAAATGATTCCATTTACACTAAAGTGTTGTTTTTAGTTTTAATATTTCATAGTTTTATATTTTACGATAAATTGTGTTCTATGTGAAATTAAAAAGAAAAAGTTATGTGCCATTATTTATGTGAAACAGCGAAACTTGTTTGCTTTGGATAAGACCCCAACATCGTTTTAAACCACTTTGGGATTTAGCTGAATCGGCGTCTATTTTTGAATGTAAGTCGAAGGATTAATTTTTGTTATTAATTGGAATGCACACACTAAGTTTTACGAAATATATTAACATTTCGTGATGCTTACACGGAATTATATCGCATGTGTCGGCTGTCGAGAATGGAGATTCGTTAATCAGTCAAAATTCGTTATTTGGTAGTCATCCGGTCGCTTTGTTTTATGATATAGAGATGCCGCGCGGACACGACTATGCTGTAACGATATAGACCAAGAACCGACCGGGCTGGGAAGACGACGGTAAATTCAGGCAATTGTGCAAATCTTCAGTAGATTTACTTCTCGGCTCAGCTGGGCGTGATCAGCCGTGCGTGAATATCGAATGTGAAACAGATGAAAGCTGAAGGAAGAAAGTAACGCGTGGGAACTATTTGACCTCGAGATACCTTTGTTAACACTGTGATATATGCTCCTTTTTCTCATTTCTATTGATTAACGATTTTCTATATCTCAGGTGGTTGTTAATAGCCTCCTTAGTCAGTCATCCACCCAGAGAAATGGCATTGCTACCGTGCGACAGTTTTGCCTGTTTGAATGGAACTCGTTTACAATCTGCTACCGCATCAGAATTTTTTACATAAATCTCAGTTTGCACTGGTAACTGCCAACACAACGATGCGATAGAACTCGTAGCTCAAAGTTTTTCTGACAATGAATGTACCAACGATTCACTGGTGTATTGTTTGTTTTCCCATAAACTCTGTGACATACCATGGAACGATTATTCATTTCTCTTCTGACAGAAAGTTGCTCAAAGATGCTACCAAACGAATTTGATATCTCAAGGGGTTCAGGTGAAATGCCGTGATATACGATCACCTGTGATGAATTCTGTCGTCTGTTTATCCTCCGGTGACCTCAAAGCAAAGAGATATGGCATTGTTTTTAGATGATGTATTCCCGTAGATTAAGCCTTAAGCTATTTTTCGTGTTCCTTTTAATTTGGTAGTTTAGATAGGACTATGAGATGGGGACAGTTGCAAGTTTTACGTAATTTAGTAGGTGATGGGTGGGTTTTTAAAGTTAATTTTAGTCATCACGGGAGTAGATTTCATGTCGCTGCTCGTTAAATTTTATTAAATCTCATCCTTGGGGATATAATCGGTTTATTATCTTAAAAAATTTGAATTCAGAAAAAATAACATTCAGGAATTAAGTAAATTGACAAATGAAACTAAGTTGATGGTTGGAATTTCCTTTCATAAATTATCACTAACACACCTATTGAATACAAAAAAAAGGAACCCTTACCTACAATTTTCAGGCACATTTGATGATATCAAATATTTATAATAACTATTTTGCCTTCAACTATGGTATGTACTATCAGAAGTGAATGGAAAGGGATTGATGATTCAGATTTGTCATCTTTCCTTTTTAATCAGTTTTAGCAGATATTTGAAAATTAGAAACTTTCGAACTAATAAAACAAAATATCTGCATCTGGTCTTTTCCCTGGTATTTCTCCCAAGGTTAGTTTCTTGGAATGTTTTCATCCCTTAACAAGAATAACTATAATTTTGGAATTATTTTCTGCACAACTCAAAAACAATCTTCTGGCTTTTTGGAGCTGAAGGAGATTTACTCATAAGCTGACTTCGAACTAATAATTTTGCACTGCCATCTACCGGGCCTTTTCCGTAAGAATTAGCAAAGTACTTCTTTTTTTAAAAGTTCCAAGGAATCTAAACATTTAACGATTTTTGAACTCTGATGATGGTCGATCCAAACATATGACTGCACTGAAGTAGGATATGGATAATTTATTCTTATTTGAAGCATCCGAATATATAATACCAAAGATGAATTTATTTTTTACCTGCAGTAAGAAGAGTAACAAAATGCCGGGACACTTTGGATTTCATTTTGGTATTCACAAGAATAGTGAGTGCATCGCAAAGTCAAAGTGTAAGACTCGCTTTTCTGGGTTTCGGTTTTCTGCCGGAGTGTTTAATACGTTTAAATTAGAAGACTCGGTTAGGCCATAATGACACAGTTTTATATCACATTTGTGGATAGATTCCCATCCTTATAAATAAAATAGCTAAAACCATTCGAAGCTCCTAATGAACCGAGGTAGACGCCTGAGATAAGCAGATCCTTCTTCAGCTAATTCCTCGAAAAAAGGGAAGCTTAGAAGCTGGATCCTGCGGTTGGCTAAAACCAAGGCAGGCAATTAGGGATTGTTTCTTCTTCTTCCTCATTTTCGTAACCCCTATAAACTGCTGTCATTGGACGTGTCTGCCCATAAGGTAATGGCTCGAGGTAACAGCCGCTACAACGTTTATGATATTTTGTGTGAGCGAAATCAGCTCTTAGGCCTCTTTGAGTCAAGGGTTTGTGAAATCTGCCGATTGAATAGGTAAGTATGTTATCTTTACCATTTATCATTAGAAATCTTTAAAAATACTTCTTTAACTAGCTTGCATGTGGCTAGCGGCTTGCCAAACTAATGAGTTCTATCAGAGTCTAGTAAAGTAGTGCCAATCCTTGCTAGCTCATCGGCCTTCCACTTACCCGGAATGTACGGTAAGACACTGAGACATATCATTCAGCGTTGAGCGACATATTTTGGCAGTATTAGAGGTCGTGTTCACTCCCTTGAGGCTTACTATCTAAGAAGATACAGACGTCATTTAAAGACATTACTCTGTCCTCCAAGGATTTTAATGTTACCTTTATAGCCATGATTTCTGGTTAGCAAACGCTGATGTAATCTGGTAAACGAAAAGAAATGCTAAGGTCCAGGTCTTCCGAGTAGACTCCTTCACCCACTTAACTTTTTAACTTAGAGTCGTCAGTGTAAATATGAATATTCCTAATAGGAATAGGCCACTGGGATTTGGCGTTGAAAAGCTTGTGTACGGTGTAGTTAATATTTTTTGTTTCATTAAACTATCGTTTAGAATGTTGGAATGTCCATAATCCGAATTTAGCCTGACTGCAGTTGCGGTTGTGATAATAATTATCGCAGTAGAACCTGTAATTTTGATGGTTCTGGACGATACGCAGAGAACGAATAACTATATTCGCGCTAACACCGAGATCCGGATCATGTTTAAAGCGTTTCCCATAATTTTCTGTTCATCATCATTTTCTGTTCATCATCATTTTCTGTTAGTTTTAACTAAAACAATAATTTGTATCCCAATTCGGGGGCTTATTCGACGAATATTTCGGCAAATCGCTTCTATCTTTTGTTGAAAAACTTTGCACATCCGCAGATAATCAGTTCTCTTGGGGGACTTTTTATAGTTCTTCAATAAGAGAGCAAAGAATGTATTTTATATAACCTTGAAGTCTTGATCTGATTTTTCGATTCCTTCATTATTATTAAAATGTAGACTTAAGCCCTTTGAAAGGCCACTTGACCTAGTAACCCCACTTAAAAATTTTGAACCCCCACCCTTCTTCGGCTATCCTTTGCAAAAAATAAAATAATGTTTTTAATTTTATCATTTGCAATACAGTTGGACGAGAATTATGTAAAACCATTCCAAATCTTAAGTCAATAGCATTAATAGTTTCTGAAATAGGCAGCTGTGACAGGCAAACCGACGAAGTCGCACTATAAGAGTACCTATTTTACCATTTTGGTGCGGAACCTTGAAAACGCTAGCGGACTCTCCCCCTGCGTTATATTTTCCTACAGCTTGCTTTTACCCTTAAAAGTTAAAGTTGACCAGAGTCAAATAGTTGACGAGATATATCCGACCAAATTAACGCTACGGAACCCTACACTAAGCATGGCCCACCATGCCCTTTACCGGGTTTTTAACTATAAATTTGTTTTAAGGGGAGTTTATTGCCATGAATTCATTTTTTTTTCAAACAGTCGGTACCTTATTACTTGTATAACATTCTCCTAATATTTAGTCAGTTTTTCGACGACATCCAACCTACATGAATAGAAAGAATATAAAGAAATGTAAGCTTAATTTGTCGTTATATCTTTTTTCACAGAAAAATGAACAAAAGAACTTTAAGGGGGGAAGTACATGAAGACTTTTTCAAAAATCGATTTTTTTTTATTGTCTTAATCGATAAGTATATGCTCTAAGAAGATAATTCCAAAATTACAAAAGCCTATCTCGAAAATTTTGAAAGATATGCCACTTGAAAGTGGTCGGTGCCGATCCGGCCCAGCGCGCCTGGGATCGAGGATCTCTGCTGCGCGCGTGATTCCGCTTACCGAATTTTTTTCTGCTCTGGAATTTAGAGTGATGAATGCGACTTTGTTAAAGAGCGTTCTCGACGTTTTCAGTACAAATACCGATTTTTCTGAGAATACCCGTCCCCTCTTACCTTCTCCTTATCTGCATCTTTTTCGTCAGTTTTGCGGGACAAACTTTAAACGGCGTTTTCTCAAAACCATGTTTTTCAAATTGGCGTAAAAGATTACAAAAAACTAGTGAACCGATTTTCTTCATCCAGCACTCATTTTAAAGGGCATAAAAAACTACTCTGATAGACTACGGACATAGCAAAAAAAGCATTTTAAGACCATTTTTGACGCGAAAATAATTAAAATTTTTGCAAAAAAATTCAACTTTTTTTTTCATGCCCGATTTTTATAGTTAATGTTCGAATTTCGAAAAGATCGTAGTCTATCTAGAATAAACAACCCCCTCGAGTATAAAAATGTTTGGTTTTTTGATTTGAGATGAAAATTGCGGCCAGGAGAATTTACGCCGATTTCGATGTCAGCCGCGACACGAGTTACGAAACCCACCAAAAGTTGATTAATTTTTTATTTTTCAAAATGTAAAAAATGTTTTTTCTCTTCTTAAAACATTGCCCTAAATACATATAATATCGATTTCATGTGGAAGTTTTTCATTTTCCCAGAAATAAATCCCAAAAAAGTCCTCTTTTTTCGGCCTCTTCATGTACTTCCCCCCTTAAACGCGTTTTTCTGGAATTTTTTTTTAGAGGTTAAGACTACAGCGAAAACAAAATGAGTTATCGAGTTGACCCCCCTCACCCCCTCCAATTTTAAGTGTCGAAAAAAACGCATTTTCAAACAATTAAGACGCGAAAAAAACCAGAGTGTTCATTTTCTGCTCTTTGCATGAAAAACTCCCTTAAGGGGGACCAACAGGGTGACGGTTCAAAATAATATTTTTTTTTTAATTTTTTCGAAGCATAGCATGTCTAAAATGCGCTCATAAAATATTGAGTTGAACATTGAAGAATTACAAAAGTTATGGGGACTTTATTATACTTCTCTAGGAAATGTTTTTAATTATAACTGGTAAAGTAAGCACGTGTAATTTTACGATCATTTGTTAACCTTTTTTAGGTAATGATAATATTTTCTTTTATCTAGATAATGATTATAAGGAACGTACATATTTAAGTAGTAATTGAGAAGTTAAGTGCATTCAGTTTTAACTTAACACGTTCACGACTGAGGCAATATTGGTGAGCGAACCCAGAAACTAACCTTTTAAGTTGCTACTATGGCACTTATTCCTTTGTAAACAATATCGTTTGGTCCTCGAATTGGTGAATTTGGTGATATCCTGTGTCCTAGTGACGTGTCGCATAAACACTGACACCGGCCTGTAGTAATAAAATTTTCCGCACAAACCATTATTCTCAAATAAGCAGCACTGATTTCATAATGAGAATTCCCTCTTTCCCTACCCCTCTTCCGTCCCTTTACTTCTCTTCCTCGCCCTCCTACTCTCTCACTACCTCTTCTTTTGTAGCTCACACGCTCACTCTCTTCCTCTCTCCTTCTACACTTCTCCTCTCCCTTTCTTACGCTCGTTCTCCCTCATTCTCTCTGCCTGTCTCCCTTTCTCTTTTGTTTACACTACCCTGTTACAAAAACCCCTATAGCATGATTTCCATTTATATTGGAATAAATCGATGTCGCATATATGCGACACTGGTTTCCAGTAAAACGCGCATGCCGCAAATGTGCGACCTGCGGTCTCGAATTAGTTAAAGTTTAACCGCGATTTAGCCAAACCACTATTTGGTAAGTTAATGAAAAGGTAGCTCGTTACAGTAGTTTCAGTTGAGCGCAGCGGGGTTTTTTTGCAGTTAAAATTTTCAAAGATAAAGCACAAAAACTATCTGAATTTTTAAGGAAAACGCGGCTTAAAGGAGGGGGGGGGGGTTAATTCGCTATATTTTAAGCATATTTTTGATAATTTTTTTGACCATACGGTAAGTTGAACACAAAATAAAGCTTCATTTGAAGAATATCCAGTAAAATTTTTAGCGTAAAATATTGAAAAATAATCTTCTGAGAGCAAAACTTCGCATACTCCTCAAAAAAAAGGTACATTGCGGTGGACATCATAACTCATCACTGGATCATCTGAAATCAAAAAATCGAAAATATTTGGCTAGTTTATTAATTTCTCGAGGTAATGACGTCAAGATATATTTTTGACGATTTTTCAGTTTTTGGCGTCACTTAAAAGTAAAAAAAACGAATATTTTTTTTTAAAAAAAGCCAAAATCAGTATATTTGTCATTGTAAAACTAATTATAATACAAAAAAAAAATCTCGACGTCATATTTTATGTATTATTATTTATGAGTGTGTCAAATTTAAAGAGGATCGATGAAGTAAATTTTGAGTTACAGTGTCCACCGACTTTAAAAATGCTATATTCGAGAAAAATGCGTTTAAAGTTTTAAAACTGTTTTTTTTTCTTCGTTACCGCTAAAGTCGGATCGAATGGAGGGAGCCCCGAGGAACTGTATATCCGGCAGTTTTGCTCCAATCGACCTCAAATTTTCACTGGATACTCTTGAAGAGTTGTACTATATTAAAAATAAACGCAAAAAAATATTTTACTACACCCCTCCCCCCTTAACTGAAACTACATTTATATACTACTAAAAACTCATAAATTTTCTTTGCTTTTTTTTACTTCGCAAGCCTGGAGAGCGAGAAACAGAGAGGGAACTTTTTTGAGCAGACAGTCGCGGGAGGACTTTTGCACCATTAAATTAAAGTTTTTCTTATTTGAAAAAATATTTTTTTGATAGTTTAACACGTATTTATATTAGTATGCAAAACCAAAAAGGAATTTCAATGTATTAAATGTTCGCTTTAAAAATATTAAAAATAGACTTCTTTTTAAAATGTCACCCTGTTAATCCCCCTTAACCACTGAGATGTATTAAAATGCAGTGACTTATAAGCTATCTCATATAGGTACAATTTTACTTTCAGTGGAGGAAAACCATTTTTAATTTCCAATGTTTACTGTGAATTTGCAGCTGTTGAGAGCAGAACAAAATAACCATATAAATCCGAAATGGCATTCTTAATTTTAATCTTTTATATTGTTGTAAGGAAAATGTAAAAATCATTGGAATTACTGATATAAAAATTACAAAAAAAGGTTGTTCTAATCTGGAAAATGCTTACCCAGAAAGAGATATAAAATGATGGTGAATATTATCATCTATTTCTAACGCCAGCGTTTAATAGGCGACATGACGTTGGCAATTAAGAAAACCATGTTGAAAAAAAAGATGCTTACCCAGAAAGGGACAACTAGCGAAAAGTGATACCATTTTCTTGAAGAAATTTCATGGCACCAGTCAATCCAGTATTATATATCTCAGTGACCTTAAGACACTTTTGGGTTATCAAATGGCACTACCTGACGCATTTTGCTCAAAGAAAATAATTCCGGAAACCCTCTAATACAAAATGACAAAATCCTGCAAATATTCCCTAAATGAAAAAGAATCAATTCTCGGAATATTTGTGCAATTTATCTTAGTGAAATGCTCACTTTAGTTTGACGATTCAAATATGAATTATTAAGCAAAAGGTTAAAATATTCAACCCTAATCAACATTTTTTAACCCATGAAAAAATATTTAAAAAAATTTAGGAAATATTTCAGAAATATACACAACACATTCGTGTCTTGCAAGCGATGTTTGGAATTTTAATTTTAAATATTTCTACTTACATTAAAAAAAACACTCTTTCAGTCTTCAATACAATTTCCAGCATGGACTACTAGATAAAATAATTTATTGAATTTCTAGTAAATTACATACAAAGTGACTACTCTTTCCAAGTTCCCTATAGAAAAATGTTGTCAAATGAAACCAAAGACTAAAAAATATGCACTCAGTGTGCCACAGGAAAATTGTAAGCTAAAATATTGTCTAACATCTTTCACGCTGATCCCAAAAATAGGTTCTCCGTTGACCAATAAAACATGGTAATTGTTTGGAAAGGTATGAAAGTGCTCTTAAAATCCCAACTCCCTCATGATGATGTCAGAATAGCTCAACACAAATTTTGTAAATTAGTTGAGAAATTTTGATTTTCAACTACAATATAATACTTCGGAGCAGCATATTGAAACAACAGTGGAAGGATTTTGCCCCAATATATTATAGGACTGGATGGAACATTTACTGCCTTGATGACTGGGAAACTGCTTTATTTCGCTTTATTCATTTTTACTGCTGCAGTTATTTATAATAAAATCATTTTAAAATGCCTTCGTTACCATGAGGTTATAGCGTCATATATTTTTCTCGCCCGAAAGATAATTAGTAAAATTTGCTTAATTTATTCTCTTAATTTATGTAGCTCCTCCCGTTGTGTTGTGCGTTTTTGAATGCCTAAACTTAGTTGAATACCCTACCATTCAAACATAATTTTGTCAACGTTTCTATTTAACCGCAGCAGTAAACCTCGAATCTTTGATTATCGAAAATAAACCAATGAAATTTAAGCACACGACTGATCACTGATCAGCCACCAATTTATACTCCATAAAATCCAAGAAAACATGAATAAAAATGTCAAAAGCGGCGCCTTCCACAAAACCAAACACCTACGATTTCTCTCACCTTAAAATCTCTTGGACCATCCGCATATTTCTACTGAAACGAGTAATTTTTTTTTCGAAATGCCTCCTTGCCTCCCCTGAACAACAGCAGAGTGTGTCGATTAATTCATAAAATATTTCCATTTCAAACGTAGCCAAATCTATCCAGGAGGTCGACCTAAGCATGACATATGAATTCGGTTTGGTTGCTCTGTTTTGAATTAAAAATAGAATTTTTCGTCGCATCGAAATGCACGTTTGAAGGCTCTAAATTTTCACATTTCGTCTCCTCTGGAAATGATGCTCAAAAAAAGTTGCCGGAAACTTGAACCTGAAGCTAAAATAGACATTTTCCGAAAGTATCTGGACCTGGACTGGAGTTGTTGGAGCGACATATGTATATGTACATCTATCGGTTCTGTTTTGCTATGAGAATTTTTCAGGAGCTTATCTCGTGTTGAGAAAATTTTTCGCTGATACTGCAAATTCGCTAGTTATCTATCTCAAGTCGATGTGTTCCTTGTAGGTGCAAAGAGTTTTCATGAACGAAATAAATTTGTTGTGGAATGTTATGCGTTTTTTCTTACTATTTTTGATATGAGGAATTATGTGGATTTTCCCTTAGTAAGATTCTTAGAATCTTGATTTCATTATCTTAAAGTAATTTTGAATAAAAATAACTTTTACGAGCGTACGATGACAGGCATGTTTCTATTTGATATATTGCTCTTTTTTCTGTTTTGACAAGTAATAAGAAGCCCTACGTTTTCTCATATGTATACTTTAGCGAGCTTCTTTTTGTTATTTGATTTCGTGCAAATAGATTAAATAAATTTATAAAAACCTGAAATTTATGAAAATAGGTTTTTACAGAAAAATACTAAAAACTTCAAGTAGCAAAAATTCAACCAAATTTAAACAGAAAGTGTAAAAAAGACCAATAATTTAAGAGGCAGGTTGAATTTTTGCTTAAAATGGCAGGTATTAGCTGGACCTTTGGTTAGGTATCTATTTATTTATTTAAGCTTAATACAAGCTATTACATAATACTAATACTACAAGCTATAATAAATGAATAGTAAAAGCTCTAATTAAAGTAGATACGGGCTCGAAGGAAGAAGAATTAAGAAAGGCGATCAAGATGGGCGGGATCAAGATATAAGGCCTTGTGAAGGGATGATTTACTCAGATGGAAGTCAAAGGAGGAAAGGTCGTTGACTTTTCGTAGCATCCTGGTAATTGGCTCACTTTGACCGTAGTTTGTGCGATGGCGGTCGAGTCGGAAAAGGGGAGTGGACCTAAGGTTGCGGGGATTGGTATAGATGTGTAAAGATTGCAAGATTGAAGGGCAGTCTATGGCACCAGTTAATAATTGATAAATGAAGAGAATGTCAGAAACATCACGACACTTGCTTAGAGGTTGTAAGTCGACCAGTTTCAGACGGTTTTCATAGGGTGGAGGGTTGAATCTGTCAACCCACGGAAGATCAGGTAGAGCGAAGCGAATGAACCTACGCTGGTCAGATTCAATCCTATTAATGTAAGTTGTTTGTGTAGTTGACCATACCTGGCTGGCATATTCAAGGAGAGGTCTAACGAAGGAGATATAGATAGATTTGGAAACATAAGGATTGAAAAACTCTCCGGACCAGCGCTTCACAAACCCTAGCGCGGAGTTAGCTCTGTTAATTATGCTGTCAATGTGGGAACCGAAATTGAGTTCACTATCACAGTTTATTCCGAGGTCACACAAAGAGGTAACGATAGGGACTGCTACGTCGGTTAGCATTTAGACTCTCGGAGTGGGTGTAAGACGCTTGCGAGAATAAAAGATGGACTGGCATTTGGAGACATTGAGTTCAAGAAAGTTTTTCATGCACCAAGTGGTGAAGGAATCGAGATCTTTTTGCAGGAGAAGAGAGTCGGTTTTGGAAGAGATATGTTTAATTATTTTCATGTCATCAGCATAAATGGACAGCTCTGAGTGATTGATGACACATTCAACATCATTTATTGTAAGGATGAAAATTAATGGACCGATGTGACTGCCCTGGGGGACGCCGGATCGAGCGACAATAGGTTTAGAAATGGATGAACTGAAAGGAACATTGTACCGACGGTTGTTGTGGTAGGATTTAATCAGGAGAGGAATCGGGAGGGGAAGCCGTTTTCCAGGGCACATAGTGTTTTGGAGACGAAGTCAGTATGTTTGGTAGTTGTAGATCTTCCCTTGAGGAAGCCATGCTGGGAGAAGGAGAAGATAGACTTACAGTGGAAGAACATGGAATCATAGACCAATTTTTCGAATAGTTTAGGTATGGATGATAATTTAGCGATGGGTATGTAGTTGGATACATCGTTCTTGCAACCGTTTTTGAAGATGGGAATAATATACGAATTTTTCCATAAATGAGGGAAAACCCCTTGAGTGACCGAGAGGCGGAAAAGCAAGGTAAGGGATTGAATTAGATGCATGGCACACTCTTTCAGAACGATAGCAGGAATGCCGTCAGGACCGGGGTGAAAGTCATCCTCAAGCCCGTTAATACTGGCGGCGATTTGTTCGGGGTCAGGGTCGAAAGATGTAAACGACGTTTGAGTGCATTTGTCCAAGAATGAAAAGTAGTTAAGGTCAGGTTGTAGGGAATTGTCGTTAAAGGATTTACTGAAGAAGTGTGCAAAGAGGTTGGCGATAACCTTAGGATCAGACGAAGAGGTATTGTCAAGTGTTAGGGTAGAGGAGTAACCATTGGATTTCTTCTTGGAATTAATAAAGTTATAAAAACGCTTGGGGTCGGATATGAAGCTAGTTTCCATCCGTTAGAGGTACTCATAGTAGAGGATATCACAACGTTCAGAAAAAAAGGTGTAAGCAGACAAGTAGGAAGAATAGTCAGACTCAGTCTGGGTCAGAAGAAATTTTGCCAACGTTTATTTCTCCTGTTGCGGAGAGAGCGTAATTCTTTGTCGTACCAAACGGGAGATGAGGAATAGTTTTTACGATGAAAAAGGGGGATAGATTGTGTAAGACAAGCTTGTATTTCAGAATAGAACGCCTCTAAAGCAGTGATGTCCAAACCTATGCCCGCGGGCAAGTGAGCTTTTGAGCTTTTAAATTCGTATATGCACTTGTTTGGCTGTATTCTGTTTCGTGTGTTTGCGTTTCTTAATTGTTACAGCATACAAAAGTTAAAAAAATCAACATATTTAATTAGTTTTATAAGCAATTATACAATACCTTAAGATATACAACCTTTTGCAAACATTTTAAGGATCTAAATTAAACCAACAGTACGAAATACTTTTAAAGCTTTTAAGCATTTCTCACATTAAGTAGTGTGAGTTTGGCCATAACTGCTCTAAAGCAACGTCAACTGGAAGATGTTGAGGGATAGTGGCAATATTAGAGTTGAGGAACAAGCGATTTAATTTTTTAAAGTCGCCTTTACGAAAATTGAAGGAAAGAGAAGACTCGGAGCTTGAAAGAGCATGAGGGTGTTCGTAGGGGAAAACAAGGAGCAGGGGAGGATGGTGACGATCGAGAGAGGAGAGGAGATAGTTGCTTTCCGCGAGAGTCGAGTTGACTGGGTCTGAGGAAAAGATTTAGTCTAATTGTCTGTCCAGAAAGTTCCTGACTCCACTTACTTGAAAGAGACCAGAAACGGAGAGCTGAAGATGCGTTAAGGGGGACAAAGTGAGAACAGTCCTCAGACAATGACCATTGAATACGGGGGAGGTAAAAGTCACCCAATAAAATAAATTCATCGGTGGATCATTGGTGCCTACACAACCGTCGACACGGAAAATGGTATAGTTTGGAGGGAATAGTTCGTTGTCGAGAACTCCTGGTGTTAGATTGGTTTCAGTTAAGGCAAAGATATCGTGTGGGAATTTGTGGGAGTTAAGAAAAATATTGGATTTTTTTGTGCGAAGTCCTCTTACGTTCTGGTAATAGACTGACAAGCTGCTGGGGAGTGGTACTTGATACTACTAGGGGGGGAAAGGTAAAAAAATTTTGTTCGCTTTAAGTTTCCTTTGAATAATGCCTTTAAATCCCTATAGCTTGGAGAAGGGTGCAGATATACCCCCTCTCCTCCAATACAATTTTTTTCGTTTCTCACCTTCGTCTACTAACTCCTTTATGTTTGCACACGCGCTGTGAAACACCCTGTATTTTTGGACATAATTTTTGGGCCTTTTTACACTTTTTAACTAATTTTACTTTTTTTAGATTAATGAACATATTTCATTAAATCTTATCTAAAATAAATTAATGTAGATAGACTTACCGTTACCAGTAAAATGTAATAAACTGAGTGTCCTGGTAAACTTGGTTTTCTTCCAATCAAACAGCACCAATAGTAAGTATCTTCTGCAATAAAAAAGGATTCGATGCTTAAAAGAACCTGGAAATGTAATTAACGAATATTAGCCGTATTTTTAAACTAAGGAAAATTTAGATTCGAAAATTATAAAAACAATTTTTTCCGAAGGAAATCAGAAAAATTTAAATCACTGTAAATTTCAATCCTAATAGACTGGCAGATAGAGAATAAAAACAAAATCAATTTTTAATTTTACTGAAAGTATTTTCTGTGCCGTCAAAATATTCTGATCAAACAAAATTCTGATCAGAAAAATCAAAGGTGGGTATACTATATAAAGCCGCACTTAGAAATTCTCTCAAATATTTTAAACCATCAAGTTTTTATTAGGTTGGTTAGTTGGTTGCCCAGATCTACTGTATGGTTTGAAATATTAGAGAAAATTTCTAAGTGCACCTTTATGTATGATTTCATAATTTTCATAATCGATTGCGACGTTTTATCCTCTGGCCGGAAAAATTCCCTGCTTGTGAAGTTGACCCAAAAATTTTGCTTTCTGAATAAAAAAAATTGAGAGGGGTAAAACGAAACCAATTGAGGGTAAAATGTGGTCTAACGATAGACTATGGGTTAGAATGTTTTACCGCTAGCCTGGATTTTTTCCGGTCCAACTTCACGCACCTTTATCTGACTTGTACTTGTCATAACCTTGTTTTGACAGTTTTAATCTTCTCTAGGCATTGATTTATTTGTCAAAATCGTGTTTGCTTAGGATTGTACTTGTTTGTACAGGTCTAATATCTAATACTCAACTTGAAGCTGTGCAAACCTTATTTCTATTGTTCAAATCGAAATGTCATTTGTCCCTATTGGTCCATGTGAAAACCTTCTCCGGGCTTTTTTTGTAATGTCTTTGTGAAAACCTCTTTTTTTAGGTTTCAAATTGTCTCATCAGAATTTTTCTTGTATATGCTCACGTAGAATCCTTGTTTTTCCAGGCCTCCTATCTTATCTAAACGTTATTTTCAGCGTTAATGCCGAGCTCTCGTTTCTCCCGGTTTTATGCGCTTGGTCAGGACAAAATCTTGACTTTCCAGGTTTAAAACCATTTTTCCCAGAATTTATTTTATTTGTCCCCATAAAAACTCTGTTCCTCTAGACCAAAACTCATTTGTCCAAGCCTTAATTCAATTGTTAGGAAGGAAGGAGAAATATAATTTGCTCAAACTAAATTTGAAATACTTAAAAAAATGTTTTCTTCTCCCATTTTGAAAAATAGCTTTGACCAATGAAACTAATTTGTGTATAAACGTATATTACGGATGGACAAATGAACACGCTATCAAAAAATTTAAAATTTAAAATGAGGTGCCACATTAAAAAAAAAATTCGCAATTTTGGAGTTTTGGTAAAAAAATATGCAAAAAGAAGTGGTTTTTGTCCGGCATTTTGATATGGAGCTTGAACAGAAAACTCTTAGGGTTGGATAAACGTTGACTAACCATGGAAAACGAACACACAAAAAAATTGTAAACTTCAATAAAAGGATGTAAGCTTCGCACTTTTCGAAAATTTATATAATTAAGTACAATTAAGCTATGGGTGGAAAAATAAATCCAATTGTTGGGCAAATGTGGACTAAAACGTGGACCAACGATTTAAGGAGTAAAACACTTTTTTTAACAATTTGGGGTGCTGGTGAAAAATATGCAAAAAAAGTTTTTTGTCCGTTATTTTGAAATGAAGCTTGTACAAAAACAAGTTATTGGGGGACAAACGATGGACAAACCAATGCACAAAAACAATTTTTAACATTCAATAGAGGGGGTGCCACCTTCACAGAACTGAAAATCACAGTTCTCAATTGTAATCGCGTAGCAACTGTGAAGTACTTTAATTTTTACGGAAGAGCAATTTTTTCTGAACGATTAGCCCTTAGGCTTAAAAGTAATCAAATTAATTAACCTTTGGCAACAAAATAACTTTTACTATTCCGGAAGAATAGTTACACCAAACAGCAGCTGAAGTTGATGTACATGCTTGCGAAAATAAGGCTTAAGTAGCGTTTAATACTCTTGCTGACAAATGTAAAATCTGTTCTGTTGTATGGCTGCTCCACATGGAAAGTGATCTTTCAAACATTATCTAAGCTAAAAGCCTTTGTCAGCCGGTGTCTCCGGCTCATCCTTAACATCGATTAGCCGCAGGTCTTTATGAACGAAGACCCACACAGACCTACAGTCCAAGACTGGATAGAAACCAGATGTCGCAGGCGAAAGCCAATGGATACGATTCGTAGAGAAGGAAGGTATCCAGATCAACAAATCGGACCAGGTTACGAGTCGGTGTAGTAGACGCCCACAAGGAGTTAAAGGAATCAGAGAGAGAGAGAGAGAGAGTTTTATTGACATTTGCAAGATTTAAAAAATTGAATGAAAGTAAATTAATCATTAATATTCACATCTAAATTTAAAAGTATATAAAACTCATTTTCACACCATGAAGAACATTATTTCAAGTTTGTTTGACGTCACCGTAATTCATTATCATTAGTATCAGCGAATTACTGTGGAGATCTACAGTACCGGTCATCCTTAGAAAACTATTCTGTATTAGCCGATCAACTTTTCCCAAATCACACAGTAAATTTTACGAATCACGTAAATTTTGTGGTGCTGTTCAGTCAAAATTGTCTGTGAACATATTAAAATTCGTACATTTTATAGTGCCGCTGTTTAAATTTTGGTACAATGTTTTTTTTTTCAACACGGTTACGGTGATAACTGAAATTTTTTCCACGGATGGAAGCATACAAAACCATATTATAATAGGTAACTTAAAATCGATACATCCTGTCCAATCCGTGAGAAACCGTCGTTAATTTACTTAAGAAATGTGTTTTTCAAAGAAAGATATATGCTTCTCCAATACCTACGAGAGAATATCGTTATACCCAAGCCGAGGGGATAAAATACATTTTCGATTATCGCCTGAAGCCATTAGGGTGAATCATTCATCACAAGACTCTCGAATGACACGTGCCGGTAAAGTAGATTTCATTTTACGTTAAGAAGAAATTACTCCCCCTGTAAACTGTTTCGAAATGTTCAGAAAAGGGTAGCAGACCAGACATCTTCTTCAAGATTTTTTTCTGGTTCGTAAATCACTTCTTATTGCGACTTTAACACCAGAATTATTCACTGAAAGCACAATCGTAGAAAAATATTTCAAATTTCTTCCACAAGAGACATTTCATTTAGATTGGAACTTGAGAGCATAAATTCCCGTGTTCATTAAGAACTTGTACTGCGAACACAAGCCCTGGTAAACTTTGAGCAAATAAATGTTTGCCAGATTCCATTCCTATTATTGCCATGTGCCTGCATCCCGCCGCAAATTGAATTGAAATAGACGACGTGTTCAAAGAACTCGCACTGAATTGAATAATTCCGAATGCTTGTTCAGTTCAGTTCAGAGATATAAACTTCGAATCCGGCTGAATCCTGTTAGCAACCCCGCTTTTTGCCCAACATTAATTATTAATTCAAACATTGAAATTCCCATTCACTTCGGGCTGATGTCTTAAAGTACTACCAATGTTATCATCACACATCCGAAACTAGGACAATATACTGTTCGTGACAAAATCTGAAATTACTCCGGAATGGTGTGGTTGCCGTGGTGTGAAAGTTTTTCCGTTTGTTTGGGACAAATAGCACTAAATGAGTAATTTCCTTGATAATGTTCAAGTTTTATTGTAACCGACAGGCGGAAAAATTATAAATTTAAATTGCTTTAGAATTAGCTGAGAAGTCAATAATATTTAATGAGTGAACGAGTAAAGAAGTTGAGGCCACTTTTCTTAAGGAAACTCTTGAATTCTTAAGTCAAATAGGAAATTGTAATTTCAGCAAAAATGCAAATTTATCTAAGTGAATCAATGTTCACTGTCAATGTCTACAAAAACCACAATGAAAAAGTGATTCAACTCGACTTAACTCAACCAAAAGTCGCTGAGATAAAATCACTCAATAAATTCTGTCGAAATCAATCGAAATAAATTGTCGGAAACCCTTAGAGATTTTATTGAATTTCGCTTCAAAGTATCCTTAGAATGTGCTAGTAGTCGAAGATCTCTAAAAATCGTTGGCTAACGAACTCAGATCCAACTACAACACCGAAAACCGCTGAAATTTATGCAATTCCAGTAAATGCCTGAATATAGCATGCGAATCCCAAACTCGCAGATGTTATCTGAATTTGTGTCGCGAAAAAAAATATGAAAAATGCGATTGTGTCGCACTGATATGGTTTCTAATTAACAAATTCATGAAGTACGAAGGTTCGCTACCGCTCCCTTGTCCAAACTTTCATATAGCCAAAGCTAGGAAAATTGTTTCCCGTAGGTACACTCTGTTGCCAGAAACTTTATCCAAAATAATCCACTTTAATCTCGGTGGACAATTCGACACAAACAGCTACATAGGCCTTAAGCAAGTCCGAAGAGCCACAATATGCTCCATCATGGAGCCTGTTTTGTACAATACCATGACTGGTAGAAAAATGCACGACATTTTGTAATTAGACGGACATTGGACAGCTTTCTATGATCCACATGTCCCGAAGTTTCTTTCCTCGTTTACTGCTGGACTTAACATAAATCTCGGCACGCAAAGAAAAAGTTCTCTTGATAAGATTTTCTTTCCACCCCACCACTTCACTCTTTGCCAGTGCCAAACGAAATGAAAGAAAATATGAAAAATTGCTAAAAACACTTGCAGGAAGTTTCACCCTAAGTCTAAGCGAACTGAAGAAAACAAAGTTTTTGATATCTGCAAGGGGTCTAATCCCATTGTCCGCTAGGACTACGTTGGGAAATCAATAGAAGTATAATCGGAGTAAATCGAAGAGGGATCTCTTTGGATAGGGATGGCTCGGAAAATGTGAATGTATGCGTATGTCTGGCTCGAGGGTAGAAATAAGGTTCGGACAATTGTTTGAACGAGATTTTACCCATTCTTGTTTTTTTTTGCGAAAAACTGTTATTGCCCCGAATGGGATTACTTATAGCTTCGGCAATCAATGGAATACACGGACATGGATTAACTGAGGGCGGAAATTAGAAGTTCTCCATAGAGAAAACTTTACTTCTCAATTAGGGGAGAAATATGTACATTTGATCGGCTATATAGGGGGAGCACATGTTTTTCTCAAATATTGGTTTGTTTGCCAGCTTCATTCTCTTGGCAATTCTTTATGTTTTTTGTCCCATGGGATTGTAATTTGACTTTTATTAATATCTCTTGAATTTTCCCTAATTTTAGTCAAGGAATGCAAACAAAATTTTTAAGAACATATCGGTTAACTATAGCTTCGACGATTGGATCAACTTCCTAACCATTAGTGAAAGGTGTAGAAACTTGATCTAAAAAAGGAGGTGCTAGTGATCTCAAGTCAATTGTGATCTCAAGTCGTTTTTTGATCCGATTGGTCTAAGAAAGGATGTGCTAGTGATTTCACAGGCTGCGCTTCCTTTTTTGATTTGATAATTGACAGAGGTGTGCTAACTATCCTCACTACCTTCATACCTTTGGTAAGTCCACAATAGTTTCCTTGGATATTCAAAGGCTCTTTTCAAAGGCTAATTTCGTCAAAATTCAAGCATTTGTCGCCAATCAATTCAAATAATATTCGACGAAGTAATATCTAAATCCTACGAAATAAACGCCGATATAACGCAAGGTTCTGTTCTTTCACCTAAACTTTTTTTTTATTCATTTATGATTTTGTATCTTTCACCTTTATTGCTTTTATTGTAGATAAAATTTCAAATTATTAATTATATCTGAAGTTTTTTAATATATGGTTTAAAATATTAGAGAAAATTTCTTCTTCACTTACTTACTTCACTCTGTATGGGAATTCCGAGGTAACATTCGATTTAGGTCGCAGGCTTGATTCACAATGCTTTCCGAATTCAACGGTGTTTTATATCTCTGGAAAACAGAATATTGCCTATTCTAATAATTTCACCCGGTGGAGACTAACCTTCAATAAATATCATTAAGATATTAAGACATATCCTGGTAAACAGCCCACATATTGTACATCGCAAAACTACAATAAAATGGGATTTTAAGATGTAAAAAGTATTTTACTCTATCGCAATAAATTAGCACAGCCTTGGCAATTTGGGGCCAAATTTGATTTGTCTGACCGATATGAGGCTGGAGTATTGCTATCATTTTTGTTAGAAAAATAGGCATGTTGCTTTGATAGAATTAATCCTTCTAACTCAGAAGGCGCACTTCTTAGGCAGAAGCCTAGAATCATTTGACCTATTCGCCAAATATAAAATATATTGAGGCGAATGACACACCAACATGCAAAAAAAACAAACAGTAGTTAACACACTTAAGTACGCCTACCCACAACAGTCAGAGGTGCATAGACAACAGAGATCGTTACAGCTAATCCTTGGTAGGAGTCAAGTAAAAAAGAGGGCACATATTCACGACTCTATACATGCGTTCTATAATAATAATAATAGTGTTTCCATTCGAAAACAGAAGGATCTAAATGCAAAACAAACAAAAACGAGAAATTAAACAAAAACTAGTGCGAGCAAAAGAATTAATTACAAATTGTAGATACTCCTTTTAAGTGTCACCTTGTCCACACTAGTATCAAAAATCTCTCCGATATCATTACCAGACCTACACATGCGGTTAATAGGCTCGAAGATGCCGTAATTAGTGCGTGAAAAAGCAATCTGCAAAAGTGATCGATTGCGTAGGGAATAGGACAGTTCTCTAGGCAATACTTTGGAAGCTAGTTCAACACTGTCTAGCTTTCCCTGCAGAAGCTGATGCAAAACTATCAAATCTGCTACCCAACGACGCTTCTCGAGTGTAACAAGTTGCAGTAACCCTAAGTGCTCCTCATAAGGTGGTAGAATAAGAGGGTCATTCCAAGGCAAAGAACGCAGGGCCGATCGCTCAAAAACTTGCGCTGGACGGACTCGATACGTTTGATGTGGCATCCGTAAAACAGAGACCAAACCTGACTAGCATATTCAAGCAGGGGTCAAGTCCCTCACCCCTTCCACCCGTTTTATACCATTACCCTCAAACATGTACTGAAAAGTACGGAAGCTGCGCGACCTCGAGAAAGACATAACCTGACATTTCTCAATGCTCAGTTTAAGATTGTTGTTACAGCACCACTCATAGAAAATGTGCAACTCTGATTGCAAAATCTCACAATCAGCATTTTCATTTGATTGGGAGAAAGATCTTAATATCGTCAGCATATATAAGAATTTTACATCTTTGCAGAAATATCATAAATAGATAAGATGAATAGCAATGGACCCAGATGATTGCCCTGGGGAACGCCAGAATGAGCCACAAAATCATCAGAGAGTGCGCCACGAAAACGTACCCTATAAGTCCTATTAGATAAATACGACTTAATCCAACCAATAAGCGAGGGCGCGAAACCCAACTTAGCCAATTTAAAGGCAATGACAGAGTGAGACAGCTTATCAAAGGCCTTACTAAAATCAGTGTAAATACAGTCAGTTTGGCAACCATCCGTGAATCCACCCACAGTGCAGGAAACAAACTCAACCAAGTTTCAAACCGTGGACCTAATACAGGACAATTTAGCAATCGGCCTGTAATTGGAAATGTCGCTTCTATTGCTTTTCCAAAAGTCTGTCCTTCCTCTTCCTAAGAGTTTTCAATTCTCTGTCAAACCAGCGTGGAGCGGAGTCTATACCTCTAACCCGAACTAAGGGAACAAACCTCGCAAAAGCCTGATACAAAAATCAGAGCAACGTTAGTTGGTAACCACTGTCCTATGCTCTTAAATGGTTATTCTTGTAACAAAACAGATAGCCTGATAAGCAAATAATACTCCATCTTCAAGCCGCTCTAATGCCCATACTCTGCAAGTCAAATTCGGCCAAAATCAACCCTGCCTGCTAAGGCTGTTCTACTGCTTCATATGATTTCCGTTAAGGTTTGGGAAGATACTTGCAAAAGAGGAACTGAATGGAAGTGCACCGCTTTGTAGAAAAATGCGTTCCATTCAAACGGTCAATGCTTACTGCTATCGTCTATGCAAGGCCCTATTCTAATATTCCTGCCAAAAATTTTTCTCATTTCAGAAAGATTCAATTTTATAACATTTCTTTGCCTCAAGACGTCGTTAGTGTTACACTACTGTTGGGCTTAGTTTTACACTACTTGATGATTTACTAAATTTTTGGTATTACCGTCTAACGCTCCGCCAGCCAGTAGGTGCAATCCATGTTTGTTGTTCTGTTGAATAGATTACAATTGAGACACTCTAAGTGACACCTATGCGCAATTGGAATATTTAGGCTTAGGTCAAATCATTCATCTAATATTTATAATAGAACAGCACATCGTAAAGTAAACCGAGGTTTCGTTCTATCTATTTTCACTCTCTTGTCAGTAAAATGCGCTGGAGCTAATTCAATCTCTTTCAAAAATCTTATCTCAAAATTACGCCTGACTTTAATATTGAAACTAAGAAGATTTAAAGTTGAATTTTTCAAGTTTGATTTCCGTATTCATGGAACTGAAAACTTGTCCTATCCTGAAAACCAACCTGGCCGAATGCAACAGAATCGATTTCTTCTTATTTAAGAAATGTCCATCAATCAATAGCCCTTGACTGCAACTTTTAAATAAGACAAACGAGAGAAGCGTGCCGCATCGCTAATTCAATGCTGGCATCAGTTTCATTTAAATAATGCAGGCGAAATCGAGTCTATTGCATTCCTGGTGACGTATAGATGGATGCACATTTTATATATTGCAATCTGCATCAGTTCATTAATCAGTAAACCTGTCCACCTATAGCTTGACGTCTACTTCAAGTTCGGCTTTTGTCCAGCACCCTTGATAGACATGGAGCAATCAATTCCACTAGCTGCAGACATGAGCGGATGGGAACGACTGCATAGATCATGGAAGTCCATGGAAATGACCGTGGCGTAAATTCATTGCCTTAATGCACAATTTCGCTAAGCTCCCGTCACTAAAGGTGTGCACTCAGGCATTGCGGGAGTGCGTCCAATGAATCGCTTTTTACGCTAATGCCCCGGCTTTTATTCATTGAATGAAATCGCTCAATTCACACAGAAATACTAACAAAAAAAAAGTATTATTCGTTTGAGGAGTAGCAGTTACTGTTGCTGTTGTTCAACTTGAAGTCAGCCGCACATTCGCAATGAGAAAAGGAACCGGCAGATCCATTTAAATTGACTTTTTCGACACTGCCATCTGGTTTTGAGTCTAACTGGTCTCATTACGAATCTATAATGGCGAGAAACCTATTAAAGAGTCATTAGCGACACCGTCATGGATGGATTATTCTAATGAGCCAGATAGTTCCCCGCCTGAAGAATGTTCGCACTCTAATGAGACCCAAGAAATTGGTGTGTTCGAAAATTTATCGGAATTTACTGGCAAGGGGTATATTTAGGGAAACGGAAGAAAATCTTACAAATGAAGCTAATTATTGGTTTGAAGGAAGATAACTTTGAGTCGATTTCGATAGCTGACTTTGGCTATTCCCTAGGCTATGTAGAAAACAGAAAACGATTTTAATTAAAGGTTTTCCTTTTGGCTGATGAAAAAGTGCCAATCACTCTACTAATTGGCCCAAGCCTACAAGGTGCACAGATGTATTGTTTTTTTCTATGGTAGAACGCCTTTTAAATAATGATTGATTTTACGAAATCTTCAAATTCGGAGAACTGGAAAGTGTTCATAGTTTAAAGGTTGTAGACATAAAATTACTAGTCCGATATATATAGGAAATCTCTAATAAAGTGAGGAAGTCGGAAATTTTTTTTAATTCTACCTGACAGTGAAAAAATTTACACGTCGGTATGTGCTTTGAATGGAAAGGAATAAAACGGCGGTCCGAGAGAACTAAATTAGCAAATTAAGGCGAAGTTTTTATAAGAAAACAGTAAGCCTATACAATTTCGTTACAAGAATGGTTGTATTCACATTAGGCAGGATTTAAAGCCGAACAAACTATATTTTCGATATGCTTAAGGTAATATTCAAAATAACAACGTTAAAGAATAAAGTAGAGACTAAACGCAACTTGAATCACAATGATTGTCGTGCGTTCGGTTTTTGGATTTTTTGCAACTTCGAAGGCTTAAACCAAAGATTACTTACTACTAGGTAAACGGCTTCGAATAAGGCAGTGAATAATTTTTGGTTGCTTTTGAATATTTCCCGCATCGGGCAACCCTGTAGTCAGAACTAAAACTTTGTTTTTCGGGAGAGTTTGTGGATAAGCGACACGTGTACTTTTCTTATGAGCATTTACAAATGTCAAATGTACTTCACTCATTAAAAGATCAGAATGCGTTGACAGTTTGAAATGCTTTTACGCGCACAAGTAACTAGCTCAGTCATGCGTTTCACATGAATTCTTTTTATTGGTGGTACTTTTTGGTACATTTTTCTCTTCGAGAAGATTAAGCAGTACTTTTTTGACAGGAGTCTGTGATGCTCTCCGGATAAGAACAGAATTTTGACAGGAGTAGCTGGGTAATTTAGGGAGCCGGTTATTTAGTTTTAAGTAATCTTTGGTATAAACTATGAAACTCTACTTTAAAAACTAGTCATTAATCGCAAATTTAGTACATGTCTTCGTTTTTTACAGTGTAATTTTGGCTTGGCTTGGGTTTTCTACAGAGATGTAAGAAATCCTCCTTCTGACTTGTCGCAGGAAATACTTCTTTCTACGTCCCAATATTATAATTCTTAATTTAATACTCCGCTGCCCACCAAAAAACTGTGAAATAACTTGTCAATAATTGGTACAGGTAAGACAAATTGTTTAAATAGGATTTTTACGAATCTTCTTATGTGAATTTATATACAAACAAACCTTGACCAAGCCGAAGGTTTTTCGTTTATACAGTTACTGATATTCTGCGGTAATAACCATAATATCTAATGCAGTTGGACTAGGTTCCCTGCATCCAAGGTTTATAAAAATACTAGGTACTTCCATTTATTCCTCACATTAATTGAACAATATTTAAGATTACATTGATATGGATGATTTCAAAAATTGTGCCTACCCCTAAGAAGTATACAAATCTTGTAGAATATCGCACGATATCTGTCCTAGCGTTTCTTTCAAAGGTTTTTGAAAAACCATTTCATTCTCAGGTTGCACATCATCTAGAAAGTAGTAAACTTTTGTCAAATTTTTAATCAGGTTGCCGAAGTAATCCGAACTCTTCTACGGCCTCGCTCAAAATTACTGACGAAATAAGAATTTTCTGTGACAATGATGACTTCACAGCGTTCGTTCTGCTTGACTTCTCGATGGCCTTTGACAAAATTGATCACAGGATCTTGTTTTTAAAACCTGGTTCGATATTTAACTTTTGTAATGCGACATGCAATTTAATACTGTCCTATTTGAGAGAACGTATGGTAAAGGTAATTTGCAGCTATAAAAAAGACAAACTGGGGTACCCCGCTTCGCTCAGGGAGTTGATATCAGATTGTGTGGTAGTTGGAATAAAAGAATAAACTTTAAAATATAAGAGGTACAAATAGGCTGCAACCTATAGGCCTCCACCACAGTGAATAAAAGAAATTTATATATTTAAGTCATCGAACAAAAAATTTAAATTAATTTATAAATTTTTTTTACCCGATTAATTTCTACTTTTCTTTATTGAATAATTGGATCAGAAAGTGGCATCTTTGTTTTACTGCATAGTGGGAGCAAAATCGTTACTTTACGCCCGATAAGGAGAAAATTCGTTAATCTTAAAGTAAATGGCTAGTCCGTCAAACAGTTCATGTAAATTGTCGTAGTAGGCAGTGCAAGGAGTACAGATATTTTTTTTTTCGAGACAATAAATCTCTGCAATAAATCAAATCTAATTCGTTACTGGAAAAGATTGACTCGGTAATTAGCTGGCATGAACCTACTATCTTCCTGTTATTCAATAACTGGAAAGAATTCACTCATTTTCGAATGGTAGAGCGAATTCGACACATAAACGATCTATATTTGTAAAAACAATAAAAAATCTAGTGAAATTAGAGTGTATATATCAATACCACTTAGCAAATAAGTATCAAACAGAGCAGAGTTGTAAACTTCATTACCCATTCCCATTCCAATTCCATTCTTTGGAATTAACATTTTTTGATTCCATTACCTTTTACTTAGGAATGGAACAAACAAATAGAATTAATATTCCAAGTAATAATGTATGTAATTGGAATTCCTCTTATATGCCACCGAGATTGGCAAAGGAATGAAAAGTAATTGAAAATGAATTATTCATGATTTAAAACCAGGTTTTAGTTCCTTAATTCTTTTTTAATTCCTTTTCTATGAAAAAATTCTCAAACTAATTAGCGTTACTTTCATTTTAATAAAAAAAATAGTTTGTTGCGTCATATTTTTTGAAAGTATTCTCTGAATTTTGTCACCGAAGTTATAAGATTTAGAAATAAGTCAAATAACAGAACCATAAATAAAATACTAAACAGTAATGTGAATAAGTTACAAAAAAGACAGGGTCTGCTCAAATCTGAAGTAATAAAGGATTTAAAGTGTTACAAAAAATGTTTTCGTTCAAGAAACAAGACAAAAATATATTGAGGGTCATTGCAAATGCAGTCCAGGTGGGTACATTCGAGGTATCAAATGAAATATCGTTTGCTAGAGTTAACAAACCATGGAGAAAAAGTGTAAATACTGCAATTTAGCAGAAAAATTGTTAAAAACAAAAGAACAAACCGTTCCACTGTTCTTAATAAGGAGTGGTAGGGGGAAGGGAGGGGAAAGGAGTGATATTGATATTTAATATAACGGACGTGTTATATGAAATTATTTGGTTTTTTAAATTTTGGCTTCGGGTGCATAATGAAATATTTATGAGCCAATAAGTGGAAACAGTAACCTAGAAACACTAAATACCCTTTACCCCCGCCCCCTCTCTCAATTCAACACAACCTGCCCTCAATATTAAATTCTTGACTTACCGAATACAATTAAATATTATAGGAATTTCGCACTTTGCTTAAGCACTTTAAAGAACTTGCTATCAAAAGCCTATTGATAGAAGCATAACTTATCCTGAAATTGAGGAAGCGCATCACAGTTGTTTTAAAAGACGATCCCATATGTTTTTCTCAAACTAAATTTACCAGATTAGGTTTAATGTGTTGAAATTTTTGAATTGCCCCCATATGGAACGCGCTAACTTTATAACAATTTCGCTTAGTGTAGGAATGCTAATAAATTTAAGAATGTTTTCATAGAAGAGGAATTTCAAAAGAATTAAGGAACTAAGATCTGGTTTTAAATCTTGAATAATTCATTTTCAATTATTTTTCATTCCTTTGCCAATCTCGGTGGAATATATGAGGAATTCCAATTACTTGGAATATTAATTCCATTGGATTATTCCATTCCTAATTGAAAAGTAATGGAATTAACAAATTTTACTTCCACAAAGAATGATTACAACAATAAGAGTTGAGAGCTAAAACCATTACAAGCCGTAAACCTACGAGGAAGTAACTAAATGAGAAAAAATAAGCTCAGAAAATCGTGGAAATTCTAAGCTTGTGTGAATTTCCCATGCATCCAATCTCATAAGCGCAAGGCAGGCGATTAGAAAAATATTTTATATTCGGGGGTTTTGAAATTGTGACCACGAAATTTAATATAATAATATGTAATAATATATATATTTATATAATATATAATTTCAATTTTGGCAAAGTTCTACTCGGCTAAATATTATCTGCCGACCGTGTAAATTATATGCACATTAGCCGTAATCACAAATTTAATTAAAATTTTGGTTTAGATACATATATTATACCTTAAAATTATAATTAAAAGTTTGTTAACTTTTTACTTGCCGCCAATGCAGAATGTACGAAAACAGCTGAAACCTGTGCCAGCATAGACCCAGGGCCCAGATAAAAAGCCTATTCCCTCGTAGTAAAAAGTAAACAAATTTGATAGCACACATCTAACCGCAGAACAACAACTTGCCATGCCCACACATACGACACATAAGGCTTCTCCTTTAGTTACTTTTTCGTAGCCAAGAACTGATCATTTTATGCACACATGAAAGGCCAAATTTACATTGCTTCTTATGGCAGTCGGGCGGTAATTTTTCCTTAAACTCGGCCTACCGCCAAAACTATTGGGTCTTATGAAAAAAACGACTTATATTAACTCAAAGGAGACAAAATTATCTTTCCAACAAAGTAAAAATTTGTAGACTTCATTAATAAAAATAACAAGAAATCTTTGAATAAACGTGGGATTTTAGTCACTAAACAAATTAAACTTTTGGTTTCAGAATGTTTACTGAACTTTCAACTACAAGAAAACAAACTGAATTTTTTTTTTATATTAACATTTTATTTAATGTGTCTAAATGGACTGCTGATGAATTAGATGGCACCTCCTTGTCTGCATCCTAACTCCCCCAAAAATTAGTTATAGTCTGACGGGGGAAATTTTCATATTTTTTAGTTGGAAAATTCTTTATAAATTATTAAACACTATTTTTTTCATATTTAAGTTTAAAAATACTGTAATTTTGGAATTTTTGAAAAAATAAAGACCTAACTACTACATTATTTTACAAGATTCTCTTTCATTTTTGCAGATTGGATAATTTTGGGGAGAGTTAGATTGCAGACAAGGAGGCGCCATCTAATTCATCAGCAGTCCATTTAAACACATTAAATAAAATGTTAATATTAAAAAAAAATTACTTTTTTTCTTGTAGTTGAAATTTCAGTTAAGAATCTGAAACCAAAAGTTTAATTTTTTTTTCACCGTATAAGCCTTAGAATAATTTTTCAAATTTACTCGGTTATCAGCGCGCGCAGGGGTATGTTACCCCTTAAAGAGGCCTCCACCAATTTTCAGCCTATAGGGCTCAAAGATTTAAATCCGGCACTGCAGAACTGATAACGCAGATAGTCTCTCTTGGCTCATCGTGCTTCTTAAGTACTTCTTAATCAATTATAACTTTGAAAAACTTCTCTCAGCAGAAGCTGTACTCTCTGCGATTCTGGGTAAATACTACTCACGCGTACGGAATATATACGTATATACGAATAACATAACTTTTAAAAACATTCTTAAACTCTCCTCAGGCGCGAGGCCTAGCGCCGCCACTGTCCGGGGTATAAATTTCGAATTTCATACTCGAGAGCAAGCTACGTATTGTTGACCGTGAAAAAAGCAGGAGTCTTTGACGTTGATGCCACAATGTTTTAAAGTTTGTCCTTGCGCTTTATTAATTGTAAAACTATAGGCTAATTTGATTGGAAATTTCAGTTCTTTAAACTAAAATGGCAGTTCAGTGGTATTCTGGGGATAAATACTGTCTGTCCTTTGTCCTTTCCAGTCATAATTTCGGCTTCGATGATGTTATTCGATAGCTGTTTGACGATAATCCTTGTTCCATTACATAGTTTTGGTGAGTTGAGATTTCTGAGTAGTATGATCGGGGATCCAATTTCAGTCGGAGGCAGTGTAATGGCATTCGTGGTACTTGCAAAGAGTTTAAAAATTCTGTAGGGAAGTTGACGCTTTCTACAAGGTTTACCATCGTGTTGATCGATTTGTATATTCTCTCTTTACCGGGAATTTGCTTTTGAATATTAGAGTTGATATCCTCGACAATATTATTTTTAGTTACTAAAATTGCCCTCTGAAATAGCCACTCCAGATTGGTATAGTTGTGAACAATGTTTGGATTAATTTGGTCGATGAGTTCGTTTTCAGTAATGGCTATGTTGCAGAAATCACTGTTGAGTTCAGGTCGTCTGGTCAGTAGGATATGTGCCTTCGCCTATTTGTAAAAGTTATTAAGCAAAATGTGCTATTGTTTCGTCCTTCGATAGTTCAACTCTCATATTTTTTGTTAGTCGCAGTATTTGCATGTGTGGCTAGAGATGTGATTTTTTAAGAATGCATCGATTTCGTCAGTTAGTTTTGACTTGGGGATAACTGAAAGTGTTTGTCGAAAATCTCCTGAGAGTATGAGTAGAGCTACTCCCATCACTTCAGAGTTTCCTCGCAAGTCTTGTAATGTTCTATCCATGGCTTCGAGTGATTTTTTTGTGCCATTCATCCCAGAAGATAATTTTAGCTTGTTTTAGAAGTTCACCCCGTCCAGATGCTCTTGAGATTTTACATACCGGGAATTGTTCTTCGACTATATTCAACAGTAGCTGTAGGGCGGAATGGTCAGTGTGGTGGCAATGCCGGATGATCTCAGTGCAAGTGCGATGTGTTGTTTAGCATGTATTCCAGCCGGAAATAGATTTATTAGAAACGTTTTCCCTCTGCTGCCTGGTGCATCCAAGTAAATAATTCTGCCAGTGTTGTTGTTGATCCGGTCCATGATAATGTTGTAAATTTTTTTTTATTGTTATTGAAGAGTGGTTTTTTGTGAGCAATGTATTGAAGAAGTTCGTAGATGTTATAGGTTTTTTTCTTTGTAATTTCTTTCTTTTTATCTTCTAGGCGAATGAGTGTTTCATTGAAGGTGTCATCGTTGAATTATAGGGCTTCACGATACTCGAGATAATTCTCGCTGCTGGTGCCGGTCTCGGCACGATACCGAGACTGGCAGCGAGACCAATATCATTGGTTACAATGCGATACCGAGAGCGAGATTGAGATGACGAGAGTGGACAAGATTTTAGTTTTTATCGTTTTTTTGTGGACAATTTGTTTAGTTGTTTCAGCTTTTATGTCGCTCCGAAAATTGTCAATTGTGTGATTTATGGGGCATATAAGTATACACTGCTTTCCTCAAGCGCTTTTTTCCACATTATTTCCTTCTTCAGATATTAACGTTTTATCCCCAATAGCAGTGCCTCTGCCTGTTCAGACGAGCCGACGAATTGAACTTTCATTACGAAATTCTAGGGTGCGGGGCAAGTTCGGGCAGGGAGGAAGTGCGACTCGATCTGAACTGGACTCACGTTCAACTTTTCTGGTCAGATGACTGTTTTTATTGGTGTGTTCGTGCATTTAATTGTAATGTTGGGTAAGCGTTGGAATTATCCATTTCGTTTATGCCGATTGCCATGGAAACCTCTCGACTCAAAGCGACACGTGTGAACAAATTATCATTTTGAGGAGCGACAAAAGGTAAAGACAGATTGAACCGTCTAAACAGGCACTTTGATACCTTGTTTTGGCGAGGGGAATAAGAAGAAAATGCATATATATATCACTTGTTCTCGCTCCCCGTTATCCCACCGAAATTCACTTTTTTTTTATCTTGTCGAGGGCGAGATCGGACCGAGACTGGTCTTTATCTCGCCGAGATTGTGACGAGAGCAAGATCGTCTTCACCTTGACGAGACCAAGACCGAGATGTGCCAAAGTCTCGGTCTTGTCTCGGTGCTGTGAAGCCCTATTGAATTCGATAGCCAGTTCTGGATGAGCTTGTCGGATTTGGACACTTTAAATACTTCTCATACTTTATTTTCGATTTATATCGAATAGGAAACCACCCATATAAAGAGGCTTCGAATGATCTCGAATACTTTCGAATGTTCTGGACTGTTCTGTAAATTTCTAGAGGGCGAAACTTCCAGCCCTTATATCTTCAAAAGCACGCCCTTCAAGTAAAAACGAGAACTTTCTTCATGGATGGGGGATAGAGGGCTACCACACCATATAACTCCTTTCATCGCACCGGGACTCGTTTCTGAGTTTTAGCGTCACGCACATATAAATTGATTATTTTCCTATCTTAAGAGGGATTCCTAATTCGATGGCCTACTTCGCGAATTTTTTGGAGAAAAGTAAGATGGGAACAATTTTTTGCGTCTGTTAGTTCTTAGAATTTTCTGATCAGAATTTTCTGGCTAGAATTTAGTCATTAGAATTTTCTGATCAGAATTATCTTATTAGTTACTTGGTTCTCTTTGTTTTAATTTTAAATAATTATTTGTTACTCGAATCTACGTTTTTTTATTACTCACAAAGTTATTACAGATGATAATTTGTTACTTTGTAGCACCTTATTTGTTAACCAAATAATTATTCGTTACTTCATTATTACTCGCAAATAATAATTTGTTATTTGGTGCTCATAATTTGTAGTTCAAATACTAATGTGTTAACCGATCGCACGTTATTTGATAATCATTTAATTATTCGTTATTTCCTGAAGTATTCGCAAATAATTTTTTATTATTCAAATATCAAATAAATCACCCTTAAGTAGACTTTAAAGAAACCACTTCAGATACAGATATAATCCGAATTGCATTTTTCTTGCGAAATTCATTAAAAAGAACTTGAGTATTGAAGAGGTCGGTTCCGGAGAGTGGCAACGCAAAACAGCTTTTACAATAGCTAAAGGAACCGAGAAAAAATATAAATACCCATTTAAAGCATATTTTGGTAGTAAAATATAGGACGTCCCTGTCTACTATCTTTATTACAAATTTAAATAAGTTATTACTTTTCCAATCACCGTCTTTAATTTCGTCATTCTAAATTTGTGTGCAAAAGAGAACAAATAATTATTCCATAAACAGACATCAGCTTACGAATAATTATTTGATAATAGAAAATTAACAATTCCAATAATAACAAAAGATTATTTGCGAATAATTCATCAAATAACGAACAATAATTTGATTATCAAATAACGCATGATCGATTAACAAATAATTATTTCAAATTCAAATAATAAGCGCCAAATAACAAACAATACATGCGAGAACCTTAAAATAAATTTCAAATCAAATAACAATATATTCTAATAATTTTTTATTTCATTTTTTTAAATCGTTATTTAATTGAAAATTTATTTGAATCACAACCTACTGTAGTATACTACTTCGGTGTCCTGTTTGATTTTAGCCAGTCTATGTATTAAGCTGCAATATATGGGGGCATTTTAAAATTGTTTTTCAATCTACCGCATCACTACGTAATCCTATAATTAACTAGGTAGAAATTTTCGGTTCAGAAATTCGTAATCTGTTTATAGAAGGTAATAGTCACGCTAATTTACATTCATATCTAAATATCTCAGTGGATTTTAGATGTTTATTAAGAATGAACCTAGAATTGCATAGGTCTGTTTTAGGCAGACTCTGGTTTCTGTGGACCAAAACATTATTAATCTCGTACTCAAGGTTTTTTATATAATTTTGAAGCTCTCATTATATACATAAATTACCTCCGGAATTGCAAGCGACTTTTATTTTTCGACAACTACTGGTTTCTTGGGAATTCTAACTTTAATTGAAATCTGGACATAAAATAGGGCATTGTGTCTAACATTGATTTCAATACAATTTATCAAAAGGAACATTTTTGCTCAAATAACGATAAGCAAGATGTTCACATCATTATGACTTTGTAGGAAATTCCATTAAACTGTTTGAATTTTGCATATATTTTATCCCATTATCGCAACTCTTCAATGTAAATAAATTGAATCGGACCAGGACGTTGTAAACCACAATTTAATATATCCGAAGAATTTTATCCTAGCCGATAGCAATTTAACACATTTCCATGCCAAGTTTTCAAGTTCAGTCACCATTTCTTGAAAACTCCAAGGAATTCTATTACAACTCCAGAAAAAAATATAATCGAACCCAACCATTACAGAAATTCATATCCTTACCCGGTTTTACTCCACTATAACCCGGCAACCGCCTTTCTCTCAAGTCAAGAGGATTGCAAAAGCCGTTCCTCCATAAATCGATTAAATCTGCAGAGGGAACAATCGAAAAATCCTGGAACAAATGAACATCGTTGTCTACAGGAAGAGGTCACACAACTGCATTAGATTAAGTGATTCTGGAGATGATTAATGGACAAAAATTACAGGACGCCGCATTGCTGTTCTTTTAAAGTTTATTGCCGAATTCCTCCACAACATGCCACCTTCACGGAAATTATTCGCGAAAATATTTTTCATTCTTGATTCCACCCTCGTTCACGAGGCCACCTTAACATTCCGTCTCATTTGAGTTCAGTTTATTTTATTTATTGCTTTTCAGTGTGGTCATTTATTGCCGCGAAGTCAGCGGTGGTCAATTCTTGCCACTTAATAGCTGCGTCAAATGGACGTGCTAAGTTGGCCACCCGCATCCCTGGTGTGGGTGTCCACGAGACCCATTGCAATCAGCTGTAAGCCGGTTTAATTGCGGCTTACTGTGAATTTTTCATATGCCTATGATGAGGGTATTCGCCCAATTGGTACTCATCATATTTCTCCGTTAAGTGCGCCTATTGTTTCAGCTCATCTTCGAGAGTTTCCCTGTCAGCCGATTGACAAACGAAACGAGGAGCACGTTTCGCATATAACCTCTACCCAGTGCCAGGACACGAATCCAGATGGGACGTAAATAAAATGTCTGTCTAGCGGAACTGAAGTTAGACGGTGTCACCCCTCTGCCGCGATCCCAGTAGTGAAACCGACCCTCAATTAACATGTGGTGAATGACTCTATGCAAGCGTGTTTGTGTGACGAGGGGTAGTTGATTATTTGGGACCAAACTAGCTAGACGCAAACTCTCTGGATGACAAGTTGTTTTCCTCGTGTATTCTATCGGGTTTCGGGCAGTCAGTGAAATACTTCCATTTCGCGTGTATCGTATAACGAGGTCCTTCGGACAGGATAATTCTTGCATACATTTAAAGCGCCGCCTGATTCGAGCGAGGGGGTTGGTTCGGATATCGATTTTACGCTGTTCCCTCAATCAGGCAGTGTACTGTCTATAGTCTACCGCCACTGTTTATACTACGAATGGGGAGGAAAGTTGCACGTTTTGTACACCGAACAGCGCGAAAATATTGAACGCTTTTGCAACGTACTGTACGTTTTTCGGCCAAACGACTTGGTTTGTGTTAGAAAGCTTTCAACTCTTGCATTCGTGGTCTGTGCGATTGGAGTTGAGTCGACATCGACGGTTTGATCGGAATATTCAAGTTTTCTAATGGTGGAGTGTCCCGGTCTAAAATCACTCAACTTTTCACTGAAAAAAATTTGTTATTGATGATTTTTAAGTGAATATGAATTGGTGAAGTGCTTATATGCGAATATATTGCAAAAAGTGATCCAATAGTGTAGTGAAAAATCTCAGTGCTTTTTGAAGTTGATCAGATCTCAAAGTCGAAATCATGGATTACCACAAACCCCAGGATTAGTTGAACAGAGTAAGCAACTTTTCTTCCTCGAATATTGCACGAAGGTTGCGATTTTCGACGAATTTTTAGAAGGATATTCTCTTTGGAAAATGTTCCGACATCTTTTTTTCTTCATTCCTCTACACAACACTTAGTGGCCCACTCCCAGAAGAATTTTAAATCATACAGCTCGACCAGGAAGTGATTTTCTTTGACAGATTTATCGCATGGTTCGCTTAAAAATCCAAAAATCTGGAAAAGGAGTAGTTGAAAATTTTTGCAATAACAAATTCTGCAATTTCTTGGTAAGGGCAACACACCTTACTTGTTTCATACATTGGCAGGAAAAATCGATAGATTTATCACAGTGTGTATTTACGGTGCTCCCCTTGCTGACGTTGATGGTGGTGGTGGTGGTGGAGTAGTATAGCAAGCAACTGCTCGTAGAGGGGTAGCTAGCAAAATATAAAGTAGAAGAAGAAGTACGAGAAGGAAATCAGAATCAAAAAACGGTCCTGTGCTGATCCACTTGTTTCATAACGTCGTCCTAGGAAGCCTTTTGTGTATGTCCCCGTGTAATTTACGTGCCTCTCTTCGCTTCTCTATAGAAACCCACCCACCCTCTTGTGCAGTATACTGGCTCATCAGCCAGGTAATGGCTGGGCTTTTGGTTAGCTTAAACCTTGGGGTCCATTCATCCGAATGCAAGATTTCGTTTGGTTTCACCTGAAAACCACTTGGAAAAATCACAGGGAATTAAACAAGTACTCCAGTCCCCCCAGCACTTGTAAGCATTTTAAGTGCACTGAAGGATGTAGGTAATCCCGTCTTTTAAAATGGCTTGTTTGTGTCCGTGCTGTTGGCATCTGCTAGATCCAATCGATTTGTTCCAGGGATGATACGCGCCGCGCCGTACCGGCTTTTTTCTGTAAACTTTAAACCTTTTTGACGTTTTTTGTCTTACAATCAATTTATATGCAAGCGCTTTGTCCCAGACTATTATCAAACCAATTTGGATTAATTCAACACCTTGTTGTTGAGGAATTTCCGTTATTCAGTTTAACAGGTGATACTACCTGGCCAAGCATGACTTGTGGTTTACACCTTTGTGGATTCCGACCAGAGCATATATGTTATGTACGTCTCCAAGTAGACGGCATGCATGTGTACGACAAGTGTAAGGTAAAACGTTAAAGGAGAAAAGCCCAGAGGTAGACTTTCTTGAAGAAAGTAAACTCAATATAATCACCGTAACCGATACCTCAACATGGCCGGCTCTTGGTTTTAATTGATTTTCATTGAATTAGATAATAGAAATTGTTATTTTCCGGCATCGTTCATGGTTGGTAATTGAATTGTGTGAAATGAGGTGGAGGAAGTAGTTTAAGTTATCTCCAGGAATTCAATTTCAATAGGTTCCAAAAGAGGTTTGCATAGGAAAATCTGTTGATATTGACACTGCTCGTCTCCTAAAGGTTTTGATTCGAATTTCTGTTAGAAAGTTTAAGTACATAAGTATTTCTATCGCTACATAATGTCTTTTTGATCAAGCGGAAACATTATTTGTTTACATTATTTTAGGGCTATTTTTGGAACGTCGACGTTGTTTTTGACCCTCCTCCTTAAAAATCAAACAAAATCAGATTTTTAATTTAATGTCACATACGCTCTTGGGTGCCTGTCATTCAATGTCAAAGGCACAATGTGAATGGCAGTTGTTGTAATCCCAGAGCATGGAATTTGTATAAAGAGGGAATGGTTTCGGGAATTTAATGACCTTTTCGGGAAAACAAAGAAAAAGGTTGAAAAATAAAGGACTGTTTGGGTTTCAGAGGGAAAACGTAAAATTGATTTGTTTATTTTTATGCTAAATTAGAAGAACTTACGCATTAAGATACATATCCTGAGCAGCCCAAAACAAATACCAGCTTTGATAAACTGAAATTTTCGGGGTACTGAATGGAAAACGATGCTTTGTGAAAAATTTACATGAAGATTTGGTAACATATTACAGATGGCTCAAAAACGATATGGAACTTCATTATATGCCATACAAATCGTACCATGTCCGGAGCTACTATTCCAGATATTGGCATTGGAATTTAGACCTATATCCATATTGATGCTTTGATCCATTGAATTGTTTCGTTGTTATTTATTGTTGACTATGGAACTAAAAGTGATGTTTTGCTATAGAATGCCGTTTGAAATAGAATATCCTGTAATCACATAGTTTAAGCATTAGTTTTGTTAATGTACCTATAGCTATAAACTTTTATATTTACAAAGGACTTCAGACTTGTTTCTAAGAGATTGCCAGATAAAGTCAGTGTCATCTTTGTATGCTTTGCTACAAAATCATACTACTACAAGTAGGAAATAGACCATAATATAGCATAATATTCTCCTTTGGTGTTCCGCAAGAGTGAAAATTAGGTCCCTTCTTGTTGGGAATTACGATTCTGACACAAATAAATTTAACTGTTGAATAATTATATAATGCAAATGTGGCTCGCGCCTCAAGAGTTCCTTTGATGGTAGATGTATTATTTTACATTACTCTTCTAATAAACTCTTTCCCTCTTACACTTATATTCAGCATTGTGCAATTAGTAATTAAACTTCCTTTGATGTTCTGTAAGAAAACTACACGTGACTTGAGCATTTGGAACAAAGCTATTCTATTGAGCGATGAGAGCAACTTTAATTTGATTTGCTCAGATGTAAATACTTATGTGCACGTTTCTGTGCTCAACGTTGTCGGTTTTCGCAGAATCTAGAGGGAGGTTCTACTATGGTATGGGTGTACTTTCAGGTCAGGGTTGTTTTCTCCTGTATGAGTTTTAAGAAATCAAGAGTTGATGCTAATATGGGAATGCGGCAGAGACGATTATCTTACCGTACATTGAAGAATAGCAAAATAAAGCTTGTAAAAAGGCGGTTTAAAGCCCAAAATATTAGTGTTTAACAGTGACCTTCACAGTTCTAGAACTTAAAATTACCCGAAAATGTTGGGCTATTTTAATTTTTCCACAGTTGCTTCCCAATGGATACAAATACTAATTAGCAAATTCGTAAATCTTGTGAAACTCTGAAAACAAGGCAACTGCACAATATGTTGACACATAAAATTTAGTTTGTTTTGCACCAGCAGTATTAAGGCGTCTTTTATTTTTTATTTCTAAAGTGGGAGTTGATTTATTATTTCTTAAAGTAAAATAAATATTTAACAAAAATACCTATTGACCTTACCGTTTAACAATTTCCTTTGCTTCTCGCACAAAATGTTACTGTACTATAGCGCTTTTCAAAAAATTTTAAATAAAGGTGGTTCAAAGATCGAAACAGTAGGGGGGGGGGGGAGTCTAGCTGCAGGCAGCTTGAACTAGATGCGTTGTCGTGATGATGGGTCCACCAAGTGTCAAGAATTGTCAATAGAACAGCTTGTCAATATAATTTTTTCAATATTTCGAAAGTTCAAGATACAAGACTACCCATTTTCATGTAGAGCTTAATTGAGTATTATTGCTTAAAACTGAAATGCATATTTTTCTGAATATTGAAGTTTTTAAATAACGTACCAAACTTGTCAAGGAGAGAAACCAAATTGAATTGCAAAACGTCTTACTATATACCCATGGCCAAAATAAAAGTTTTCGGGGGCGTAAGAATCTTATTCTCATTAATAGGGGCATACTCGATATCATCATCATCATCATGTTGACCAACTATGTCTGTCAAACAAAATGGATTTTTCTCAACACCGTGCACCGTCAGTGAATTATTAAAATTCGAACAAATATGTCACATCTTTCAATATTGATACAATTATCGTAATTAGGAATTTATAGTTAACTAATTAATTTAAGTTTTCAATTAATAAGTAACTTTGATGAAGTAATTAATTGATTTTTTTTTATTTGCAGTTAACCAAAATGTTAAACAAATAAGTTTTCAAATAAATCATTTGACTATTCTCATTTAGACTTGTTTTGCTGTCAAGAATATGTTTAACCATTATTATTATTATTCAAATGATTTTCATTTGTTTTCTTTAAAAGAAACTATAAATAAATTAATGCTTTGTGAAATAAATAAATAATTTCGTTGCGCAATTTGTGTGTATTTGACAGTAAGTCCTTGACAAAAAATAATATATTCAAAAAAATAATCAAATAACTATTAGTCTGCGAAATTTATTAGTTAATTGACAATTTTGTTAGACAGAAGATTTAGTTTCATCTACGGAATTGATTAAGTAAAAGATAAAACTGATTGAAAGTTGGCCAAGTATCCATTTTCTTAAAAGAAAAAATTTAACCAAAAATCCAATGGAAAAAAATAAAATTAACCGAAAATTTTTTTATATCTTTGATAAGTGAAGATCATTTATTTCGTAATAAGAATTGAACAGAGAAAACCGTGAGGATACTGGCTCATTTATGCCACAGTAAGTCAGTAAATGGAAATGTTGAGAAGTGGAACAAAATTCAGGAAAACTAATACTTCCTTGCAAGTGATTCTTCTGAAATTGCACGAAATACAGTGGTCCAACGAAATGAACTTAAGCCTATCAACAAAAGAACGCAATAAGAGACTAATAGTACAAAGAGTAACCTTAAAAGAATTAATTGGACAGTATGAATTCGATTAATATAGATTGAATTAAAAGTAAGATCGGAAGGTCTAGCACATTTGAAGATATGACTAATCGACGTGATGTAACGAAGAGTAAATATGTCAGGGGCTCCTTAACCCATCCTTTAACGAAATACGAAAGTTGCATTAGTTGTATCGTAATAAAATAATACTGTCCAAATAAACAAGTATTCAACAAAACACCCAATTTTTATTTGTTTTGTTATATTGATTAAGGAACAAGAAGTTGAAAGACAACGTATCCTTTTTGCGAGAAAGAGAAATACAGATCCATTTGCAGATATTTAAATGAAGGTGGCAAAAAAAACATAAACGTCATAAACAGGCAAATGTCAGAACTGTACTTTTGAGACCTGTAAAAAATTTTCGCATCGTTGTCGTAGTAGATTAGAACCGAATACGCATCGTTGATGTATATAATAAACAGCAATGGCCCAAAATGGCTATTTTGTGGCACATCAAATGAATTTTTAACATTTACGGAAAATTCACCACGTGGCGGAAGTCGTTAGAATTGCTGATAAATGTAAGATTAAATCTTGTTGACAAAACCAGCAAGCGAACCGAAAACACAAACTTTATAAATAAGAATTGTATAATGTATTCTATCAATATCCTTGCCAAACTCAGCGAAGATGCAATCAATTTTTGGCCAGCCAAATAACCGTTATATAATAATTAGAGAATTCCAAAAAAATTTGTCGAGGCCATTTCGGAAACTTAATCAGCATAAGCCCAAAAACAGATTTGCAAAGAAAATAAATAGCGTCGCCCGAAGATTGAAGATTTTTTGGTATTGCAATTAGGAATGGTGTACTAATTGGTAATTTGTAGGAATGATGTACTAATTGGTAACTGGTGGAATTCTTAAGTGGTTTTAAAATAAAATAATATAAGACTAACTACAGTTTTTGAACTAAACTCTGGCGAATGCCAATATACACACGAAAATTAGTGCAAGTAACACATTCTGCCAAAAATTTAAGCAACCGTACAGTACAGTTTACAATTCTTCCACAGTTAACAGCACCGTCAAATTTACGTGACTCATAAAATTTACTGTGTGATTAAGGAAAAATTGCCCGCCCAATATACAATTTTTTCCGAAATAACCGGCAAATTTTATGGTTCTCCACCGTAATTTTCCAGTAATCTGTGCTGATCATTCAGAAAATGCAGTTGTGTTTTAACACGGTTATTGTAATTTTCGTATAAAAATGCAATATTCCATATTCAAGAGATAAAGCGCTTTACCAGAGTACCAGATGGATCAGCAAAAGAAAAATGTATGAATCGTTTATCAGTCGGTTCGTTCTGCTCTTTAGATCACCGATAAATGATATTCTTGCCTATCCTTCGAGAACCACGTGGCTTTCGTAGTGAGAAGGGCTAATTCCGTGCTCGGCTTCGTGAATCGGTCGTCCAAGGAGTTCGACGACGCCTACTTAACTAGGCTCCTCTTTGTTAGACCCCTCCTGGGATATGCTTGGATGGTATGGGACCCTTACTCCGCTGTCCACAGCAACCGTATTGAGGCCATTCAGCGCAGTTTCCTTAAGTTCGCTCTTCGGGGCCTTTCTTGGCGCGATCCTTTTTCCTTCCTCCCTATCATGATAGACTCGAACTGATCTCTCTCGACTCAGAGACTAGACTTAGAGATCATGACATCACTTTTTGTACGATCTTTTACAGTGAACGATCAACTCCTCCGAACTTCTCAATGATCCATCCCGGCCCGGTCCTTGAGGAACTACGACTTTTGCCACTTTACTTTACTTTACTTTACGGAATGCATGAACCGATTGAGTCGATGTCACGCCTCCTTAATAAATGCTCAGCCTGCAACGAATAAGATTGTTCTAGGCAGCAGTTGAAATACCAATTAAGGTTTTTTTTAATAATGTTTAGTTCTAGTTGTTGCCTTAATATTTTGCAATTCTCATTGTAGTAGCTAGCTTGACCGAATCTGTTTATAAATAAATAAATAGATTCTGTTAACCGCTGATAATACGTCCATCCGCAGGGAGGGTGCAAACTACCTAGATAGCCAACTCAATAATCTTGTCGAGACTCGTTAGTGGGAAATGTTATATTAAATTTAAAAAGGCTTTGTTAACTACCACGCTAGTACGGTTAAGAAAATCTAGTGGTTAAAAAGAAGTGATGTTCTGCTACAAGAAAATAACACGATTGTAATGATGAAAATAATGAAAAATTCGGCGATGGCAAAATGTGTTTAAGACTGAACTCAAAATTTCACAGTTACATTCGTAGAAGGCAATACGAATTATATTGGCATAGTTAATATAAAATAGAATTTTTTAATTGTGCAGAAACGGCACATCATTGATATCAATATTAAACAGCAGTGGTCCAAGACGGCTTTCCTGAGGCACACCGGAGGTATACAATATCTTATTAGATAAATATCTCTGAAAACTTTTTCGGTTCAAGTACTGACTCGATGAGAATTCAATCAATAAATGTAGAAGGGAATGCAAAACACGTCACTTATTTAGCAAGAAGCTGTGGCTGATTTTATCATATGCCTTTCTTAATTTGAAAAATGATTGCTGATTATTTTCAAACGATTTTCCGATATGTTCTTTATAAGCGAACTTATATCAAAAAACCTATAACCTGTATAAAGTTTTTTTATTATTATGTAGCCAAAGCCAAGGTTAGGTTAGGTTAAAGTGGCTGCCTGAGAAAGGCACACTTAGGCCAAGGAGGCCCATTGTGATACCACGTTGAGGCTACAAAAACTTTAGCAACCCCCAT
Organism: Leptarthrus brevirostris; assembly: GCA_964036015.1. Classification (NCBI taxonomy): domain Eukaryota; kingdom Metazoa; phylum Arthropoda; class Insecta; order Diptera; family Asilidae; genus Leptarthrus; species Leptarthrus brevirostris. Next base: position 25,433,214 of record OZ038375.1, on the reverse strand, counting down.
TAAAATAACTTAAGTAATAGGAGGGTAAACATGTACCCCCCTGTGCACCGAGCCAGCTCCCTGTTTCTAGTGGGACCAGCTCTAGGGAAACCAAACTAGATTTGCCTAGGTTCGGAAGGGTGTACGGCCCTAACTCGTCGTCGGGAACCATTTTGAACTTCTGATAAATCGAGCCAGGTCCTTGACATCAGTGGAGCCTAGCTCGGTTAAATCCTCAAAGAAGGAGGAGCCCAGAAACTGGTTCCTACGGTTGGCTAGGGCAGGACAGTTGCCGAGGAGGTGGAGTATGGTTTCCTCTTCCTCATCGTCATTGCAACTCCTACAGAAGTCGTTTGAGGGCGCGCCCAGTCTATCGGCGTGTCTGCCTATGAGGCAGCGACCCGTGATAACGGCCACGGTACTGGTAATTGTTTTGCGTCCGAGTAAGATTAGCTCTCTTGACCGTTTAGGGTCGAGCTTTGGCCATATCTGTCGGGTAATCAGGCAGGTGTGTCCCTCCTGCCAATTAATGTTTGCAATCCTGAGCGAGTCCTGTAAGAGTTCCAGTTTGCATGTGGCCAGCGGTTTACCCAGCTTATGGTAAATGTCCGAATCAGGACGAGTGGTACCGCTAGTTCGTCGGCTCTGCAGTTGCCCGGAATATCACTATGTTCAGGCACCCAGATGAGTCGCACTTTCAGATGCTCAGATATGGCATTTAGTGCTGAGCGACATGTTATAGCCGTTTTTGAGGTAGTGTATACTCCCGAGAGGGATTTAATAGCGGCCTGACTATCTGTGTAAATACATATATCATTTGTGGGTAGCGTTAGATGATTCCAGCGGTCCGCATCTACCTTTATAGCCATGATTTTGCACCGACTCCCCGCATTGGGGAGGACCTTCTTCCCATTCCGATCTGGTGGGAAAGAAAGAGTCAAATTCTGTTCCAAAGAAAGGCTTGGGCGAGGTATAGTCGATATTGTTGGCATTTCTTCTGTCCAATATTTTGGAGTGACCGAAGTAAGTTCGCTTCCAGGTCTGGATTGAGTTAAGCCTAATGGCGGCCGAGGATGCGGTTTGCTTACCATAGAGATCCATTGGTAGAAGATGGAGAATAGTGTTCAGGGCTTTGGAAGGTGTGGTTCTTAGGGCACCTATTATCAGCAGTGTTGCCATTCTCTGAACTTTGTCCATTGCTTTGTGATGGGCTGATAAATTTAGTGCCGGCCACCAAACAATGATCTCATACATAAGTATAGGTCGTATGACACACTTAAAGAGCCAATGCACAATGCGTGGCTCCATACCCCCATCTTTTCCCAATAGCCTTTTTACACGAGTACAGCGCTACTGTGGCCTTCCGTACTCTTTTATGGACGTTAGGCTTCAGGTAAGTTTTCTGTCTAGGACTAGACCTAGATACTTAACCTGATTACCCAGTTTCAGCCTAACCCCGTTTAGTGTAGGGCAGTTAATAGGAGAGAAGATTATTAACTCTGTTTTGTTCTAGTTTATACCCAGATTACCCCCCATTACTCCATGATAAAATCTTGGAGAGGGCGTATTGTATCACTTCAGCCAGTGTGTTGGGGTGTTTACCTGAACATATCAGGGCAATATCATCGGCGTAGGCGATAACCTTCTGACCGGACAACTGCAGGTCTGTGAGTAACTCATTTAGAGTTAAGCTCCATACGAGTGGTGAAAGGATTCCTCCCTGAGGGGTACTACTGGTTACCACTCTTTGGATAATGGATCCTCCCAAGCTTGAGACAATGACCCTGCTTTTTAGCATGAGTTCAATAAGTTCAATGAGAGGATCGTCAATTCCAAGCCTCCTCAAAGATGCCATTATCGCCTCTGACCTGATATTGTTGAAGGCACCCTCAATATTAAGGAACGCTGCAAGTGAGTATTCTTTTTGTAGTAGCGAAAGCTCTATGATTGTGGTAAGTTCGTGTAGGGCTGTTTCTACGGACTTACCTTTAGTGTATGCATGTTGCGAAAGAGACAACCTGGAAGGATTAATTGTCTCTTTAATATATACATATAAGAGTCTCTCCAACGTTTTGAGCAGGAAGGAGGAAAGACTAATGGGCCTAAGATCATTGGGCTTAGATAACAGCCCAAGAATGGGGCGGATTTTTTTTTTGATGACGAAACTCGTAGACAGGCCGAGGCTGCATCCATGGTGTGGTGATCTGGTCACTCAACCAACAGATGCAACTTAGTTTTGCAGTTATTATAGTTGGATTGTTGTACATAAACAGCGCGTTCATTTATGGATGCTGGAAATAGTCAAAATGTTACTGTTGAGCTAAATATACTTTGAATTTCAATTGAAAGTAATACGAAAAATTCACTGGCATGTTGCTTACAGCATTAATTACAAGCGTAATGGAAGATTTTGATGAACCGGTTCCTTACGTTCACAACTGCTGCCCACGAACACTGCTACTACATCTCAAGGTATACTACCAGAGTAAATTAAAAAAGAAAATATTTGTATTATGAAGCAAGAATAGAAGTATTAGCATAGCAAATAATGTTCAAAAATCAATCCATAAAAAAACTATTCTTTTCGAAAGTCCTAGTTAGATTGATATGTGGCTGCCATTGTGATTATCTTCGTTAAAATTACCGGCAACTCATTCCGACCTCATATGTGGTCACAGAAAATCGTAAGAAAGCCATTACAAACCTGAGCCCGTAAAGAATCGGTTGTGGCTGCAAAAAACATGTAAGCTTGGTTGGAAATTGATATAATTAATTTCCCTTTTTTTCTCTCACCTTCTTCTGGAAGCTTCCGCTATACTACGGTAATAGACTTTCATTTAGAATTCCTGCTTTTTGTGGCCATTTTTAATTGAAATGTTCCACGACTTGATTAAGTTTTTGGAATTAATGCAGATTACTCGTTTGCTTCTATTTCCACTTTGAAATTTCTTTTATGCACCTTTCTTTTCACATAAAATTGAAAAATTACTCCATTAATAGATTAATTTTCGTCGTTATGGTAGAAAACAAATAGAATTTTTAATTCTAACTTTTTGTTTTTTTTGGTATAATTTGAGAATAAATCATTCTCAGCTAGACTTTTATTAAAATGAACTTACAGGGTGGGTCGTAATTGAATAAGTTGGTTACAACTGAGATCGTATTTCTTTAATTGCAACAATAATTGCTTACAAAGTTATATAAAGGCAGGGGTTTTCGTGAATAATTTAATATTTTCTTTACAAATAATAACGGCAGAGAGAATCGCGAACAACAGATATGTTTAAAAAGCTTAACACCACACCGGCAGGTTTCAAACCCGCATCCTATATATTTATGGACAAACCCATTCGCTATTGCAGCACCGTAAAAGTTATACTATATTAATTAATTAAACAAATGAACACGCATTTATTTAAAAAATACCCAACAGTTTTTGGAAAAGTGTAGTGTTGGACTATTAAATCCAAAAGTTGGTCTGTTGGCTATTTTCATGTGCACTACTTGACATACATAGCGAAGTGCACCATATGTAGTTACCTCAAATAGGAAAATACCCACGACAATTCACTTTAAGTTTAACATGAAATATGAAAGCTAATTTGAAATTCAAACCAAAGGACTCATCTCAATTTTGGTCCCAAAATATAACATGAGACTTTCGTCTCCTCAAACATCAGGGACATAAGAAAATTTGTTTAATGAATGTGCAAGGAGTCGACTTCGTGTGCATGCATATGCGACAAGTTCGCTTGCATTTTATATCAGCCCCTGGAGCATAATGCAGTCAAGCCAAAAAAAAGAAGTAGGTCCACGTGCCCTCTGTCATGTGCTGCCAAGGGGTACATATACTCGCATATATCCGTAATCTCGTACCTATCTGAGTACACTATGGAATTTACTGTACGACCCTCTTCTGGTGTCACTGAAAATTTTTGTCTTCCACAAAAGGCCGTTCCCTTTTTTCCTGTAATTTTCAATTACGTCACAGAATCACCAGCTGCACGGGATCAACGGGAGAAAACCCCAGTTGTGAACGAATGTATTTTACTTGGGTTACCGAAATGAAGGCGTTGCACTGCAGTAAGTGAATTATGCCGTTCCAAAGAATATAACTACCGGTTCATGACCGTAAAAATAGTTTTTTTGTCAGGTTTAATAAAAGGGAAATATCAAATTTCAAGCGTCTAATTAAGTAATTGAAAACGTGTCCCAGAAACGGGTTCTCGGCGGTCTGCTAGGTGGATATTTTTATGGAGGTGTAAAATTGGTTAAGTTTTGCTTCAAGTCATAAACAAGTCGGAACACAAGTTCTCGACAAGAAGTTGCTTCTATTCACCGCGTAACCCTCATAATCAATTTGGTATATGGTTTTGGCTTTATTGGAGTTATGTCGTGAAACCCCAACGTTGACTCGCGGTCTAATGAACAATAATCGGCAGCTATCAAAGTGCCGATTTTAAACTGCGTTTTTACGACTTTACAGACAATTTTCATCGACACAAGGGGACAATGCAACCCTAAACCAAATGTGTCCAGACAGTTTACTTTTATTGATAGTATCTACCCTTCGATGGTATTATTATTCTGGGGGAATGTCGAATGAACAGAATGCGGTCCTATCACAACAATGATTTGAAAAATATCTTGACAGACAATGGATAAGAAGAACAGGCCTTTGACGTGGTTACAACACTTTGATGGAGGCTAACCGCTTTCTTCAGAGAACATTGTTGGGATTTAGTTTTTTTTTATTTATTTTTTTATTAAAATCACCATCGAATTTTCTGACCTTTTAGCCCAGGTAACATTACCAAAGTCACTTATTCAACACTTTTTGTAGAAATATCTCACGGTCAATGTAGGAAGAATAGAAGAACGATTTGCTCAATAAGTGTTAAGAGGATGACTGGAATTTTTTTCTGAAAGGTGTTATTGATCCCCTAATAGGTTCACAAGAAACTTAAGATTTTTTCTTGGTAATCGAAAGCTGTCGAGTGTGTGTCTTGTAATTAGACCAACGATCCGAAAAGTTTTATGAAAAAGTGCTAAATTCCCCAATAATCGGAAGCAAATAACTGATAATTTCCTATAATGAAGCTATTTTCCATACAACAGTTAAGGCACTGCTGCGCCCAATATGCAAATTAACTTGGGACCACGCCTTTTTTAAAAGATTAAGTTGACAGTCAATCATCAGCCGCGAACATCTTAATTCGAAATTTTGATTGCGTGTGATTTGGCCATTACTGCCACTATAAACGTGCGGTTCCGATTAAAATGAACCGCCCCTGGGGAAAAGCCATTAGTAAATATCTCTTAAGAGTTGTCTTGTCTGTTCTTTTTCCTTCGGCAGAATAAGTGAAAATTACTTCGATTGAGATCATATCTTTGGCTAAAGGTAAGCAAACCTCTGACACACCTCCTTAATATGAACTTCGCCGATATCTTGTTATTAACCGCGATTATTTGATATAATTTGAGGTTAAAACAAGTTTAAGTTGAGAATGCATTCGAAGAGTGGACGGTCTTTTTTTAACAACTGTGAAATCGGAAATTTCAAACCTGCTGATTTGCAGAAAGAAAATAATGAAGGCTTACAGACAGCTAAGGTTATACTTTTTGTTCTATAAATAATTACTTTACTAGGCGGAAAAACAACGTTTTAGGCGTATGAAGTTGGCACTTGCTTTTTTGAATTTTGCAATTTCTTTCAATCGTTCGTTTGTCCATCGTTAGTATATGTTTTCATCAGCAATCCAAAATTGCGAAATTTTTTTTATAATCCATAGGTCGTTTGTCCATCGTTGGACCACGTCTGTTCACCCATTAGTTTTTATCATTTCAAAGTGAGAGTTTTCTCCATTTCAAAATGGGTCTTCGACAAATAAAAAGAATTGGTGGATAAGCGTGAACCAACTATGGACAAGCGAATGCATCAAAACAATTTTCAAAATTAAAAAAAGTGGGTGCCAACTTCACCCACCTCAAAATTTTAATCTCCTTACTTCTTTGAATATATTTACATGGCAAAAATCTCGATATGTTTAGACGGGCATACAATCAACCCTGTGTGTGTGGGAGAAGTTTTGGTTTTTCAGCAAGACAATGCATCTTTTAATAAGGCAAAGTTTCTTCTTTTGTAAATTGGAACATTGGTGCTGTAAAAAAAGGGTTAGTGGCCCTATCTAAGAAGGGAAAGACTGAACATTTTGTAAACAGTTGTATCAACGGCTGTGTGGTTTACTTTAAAAACGGTTGCACCTAGGTAGGTAGGTAGGTACATGTGTTAGTTCAAATGAAAGATTGTTTCTTAGAGATTCCAAATCAATAATAAAAAGACCAGTTACTAATGTATTTTGGCGGGAAAATTCAGGAAAAAAACACGGAAGACATAATATGCACGACATATTCACATGATCCGAGTGAATTATCAAAACACGATCGGCGTTTCTAATAAAAAAAACTTGAATTCTTTTGGCTCTACCTCAACGCTTGTAACAAACCGTGCTTTCGTACTCCAGGATAGATCTAACGAAAGTATACCAAAGAAGCCTTTTTAAGTAGGGATCGTCAAGCTCGCTAAACCACCTTTTAACAAAGCTGAGCGTAAAATTGGCTTTACCAACCAAAAAATTAACGTGGTCATCGCAGGAAAGACGGGAATTGAGAAACACTCCCGACCCTGTCGAGTTTGCCCAAAGTTAAAGGAGTAGTTAAAGGAAATGAGACGATTTCTACGGCAAAATGCTACCACTGTGCATTCGTGGCAGTCATTGTTGCCGAAGGCCGCACGAAAGATTTAAGCATCATCAGCATAACACATGATTCTAGAGCAGGGGAGAAGAAGCGAGACATCATTAATAGAAATCATGAATAGGAGCGGCCGGTGAATTCCACCCTGAGGTGCCTCAGAGATGAAAAAGATTTCGCGGGATAGGGCGCCCCGAAACAAGACGCTGTCAGCGACTGGACGGGAATAATGACTGCCGCTCATCAAAGAGTGGCGTATAAAGCAGGTAAATTCTATGAAAGAGGATCTAATGGTTAATCCTAAGCCTTGCCAAAGTCGGTGAATATGCATTCAATCTGCATGCCCGTCTCAATCGGGGACAATAAGTGAGGCACGATTTCGATTAAGTTGGTGGTTGTAGATTTACCCTTAATAAAGCCGTGCTGGAAAGAGCCCTTAAACGGTCTACAGTGAAATTGGTATACGTCGCTTATTAGAGTCTGGAAAGTCTCGGCAACGTGGCAGAAATTGACGATAGGTCTATAATTAGACATGTCGGCCTTGTCCCCCTTGTCTTGTGAGAGGTAATTATCCCAGAATCCTTCGAATTCCCGGAAACCGACCTCTGCGTTAAGACAGATTGAACAAATAACTAAGCACAGGGGTAATCACGTAGCAGCACCTTCTCAAGAACGACGCGGGGACACCGTTGGGACCAAATGAAAATATATTAGGCATATCTTTCGATATGAGGGATGTGAGTGGAAGCCTTATCAAGTGAATGAAGTCAAAAAATCTATATCACAATAAGAATAACAAAACGCGGTACTGAAGAAATCAGCGAACAATTTGGTCACCTCAAGAGGGTCATAGCTCTCACAGTCTAAGGGAGGTAGTAGCCGTCACTGTGTCGGTTTTTTTAAATTTTTTTTTATATATGATGATGCCAAAGCTCAGGGGATGCCCTATGATGCTTAAGCACAGCCTTGGCAGGAAAGGTATTAAGGATAAGGGAAATGGGTTAGGAGGTTGGGTGAAGGAGGTGTCGATGTACGCCCCGTTTGAAAGTTTCAGGCTGATAAGACGAGGGAAAAACAGAAGATGGTAAACTGTTACACATTCGTGTTGTTCTGCTTAGAAAAGATTCCCGAAATTTGACGGTACGTCCAAATTTGACCTGGAGAGTATAGGGGTGGGAGCGATTTGTAGATCTTGTATCACGCGTAGCCATGTGTCTACAAGGAATCAGGCTATCAATTTCGTTAGAACAACGTCCATGGAAATAACGATAGAAGAGTGAGAGACAACCGACATTCCGTCGATGCTCCATAGAGTCAAGGCCCTCAGAGATTGAGGGATCGCCAATAAGTTTAATAGCTTTACGCTGGACTTTGTCTAACGCGGACAGTGCGGTGTGTCCGGCCCCTGCCCAAATATGGGAATTATATTTAAGTCTAGGCCTAATGTGGGACTTGTAGATCAGCGCTAAGTCAGGTGGGGTGAAATATTTCTTACATCTCTGTAGAAAACCCAAACATTTCATCGCACTTTTTTTAGGGAGGGCGAATTTGGTATATTCACTCCGTCAACTTTAATGGGTTGGGGGAGAACCGGGCGTTTTTTAAGGGACACTAAACAGCATTGAGTTTTGGATGCATTAAACGTAACACGATTTGCTCTGCCCAAGCAAGGACCATAGAAATGTCGTTGTTTAATGATCTAAATATGCGTTCCCAACTGACTTCAGTAGCATTTCCACGTGAATTCATTACAGAATCAAATGAGTACGCGAAATCAAGGGTGCTGTCGTCGGCGAAACTATGAATAGGATTGACAGTAAGGGATAAGAGATCATTAATAAAAAGAAGAAATAAGGTTGGTGAAAGAACTGAACCCTGAGGTACACCGGCATTTATTTCGTAGGAATCAGATGTAACTCCGTCAATACTACACGAATTGAACGGCCTGACAAAAAACTCTCTATCCACTTAACGAGGGTAGGGTGCATACCAAATGTTTGAAGTTTGGCTAAAAGGGCAGCATGCCAGACCCTATCAAAAGCCTTTGAAATATCAAGAGCGACGATTTCGGACTCACCAAAACTATGAAGACAATGATTCCAACGTTCCGTTAGAACTGTTAGTAAGTCTCCGGTTGAGCGGCCAGTAAGGAAACCGTACTGAGAATCGTTGATAAGATGGTTGTTGAGAGTTGATGAGTGATTCAAAAACTTTAGATATGATCGAGGTTAGTGCAATTGGTCTGTAACAATTGGTTAATTAACCTCCAAAACTGTCTATGATTGGTGTGCAATTTGGATCCCATGTTATATAGAAATCTGCTGTATAACGCCTGTAAATCGGAGGAGAACCGAAAGTGAAGGTCGTAGTAAGACAGGTAGTCCTCATCGCCCTTGAAAGACTAGGACCTTTTCCAGATCTTTCTCTTTAGATTTTTAAGGTGTCTCAAATGACCGTCCATCCAGGGCTGAGACGAAATTGGGAAGCCAGAAAAGGAACAGGTATAAAGGACTTTGCAGAAAGAGTGTAAAGCCATTATATATATGCGATCTTATCTTATCATGTAAAATTCTGAAGCGTTTTAAATCTCTCATCTGCCTTTATTCCTATTTGGTAGTGTTTTAGTTTTCTAATTAGCGGTCATAAATATTATTTTCTTTCTAATTAATATAACATATTCTCATATTAATTACAACAAAATATTTAATTATTTCTTTATTTTTCAGGTAATGGTCAACAAAACCGTCGATGGAATGTTTGTAAACCGTGAGAGCATTCTTAACACAACGCTCGTATGACTCGATAACTTTAGTGTTTATTTTAGAAAAAAATAATCTCGTGTATGCGTGTATGTGTAATTTCTGAAACGGCTATAATTTTCTACCTTAATCGAATTAGTGGTTTTAAGAAAAAAATTGTGTGTGCTTAGTTTAAACGACCGTAACTTTCGGCAAGAAGTGTATCTTTAACAAAATGTTTGAACTCGTAGCCGCTTCGAAAATGCGGCATACGAGAATGAATAATAGTCGTGGCCCTCATATTTCTAGTAGTCGTATATTAGTTAATTATTCATATTTTGTGTTAATGTGTGCATTAATCTTTAGTAATGTTAGTGCTTATGATGGAAAACATTTTGAGGATTTTGCGAGCAACCAACAAGATGATAAGACCATGTCCCTAGTCCTTCCGCATGATACATATCCCGGTTTTAGTATTAAGAGATTTAAAACATTCCCAGTTTCCAATGCTAGTGCAGATGCATCGGTTTCGAAAATACCTGACACTTTTAATTATCGCCTATTGGAGACTGGATTTTCCAAGTACTTCACCATACTCGATGATGGGATGGTGATGACGACGGCCGATCTGTCACCGCTTGTCAACCGTCCAGTAAATTTAGTCGTAGTTGAGGAAACGCCTAATTCAACGAATTCCCACATGATTCAATTGTACGTGAAACATCGAAATGACATGCTTAGGTTTCCAGGAGCTATTTTGGATATAACGGGTGATGTTAAGGAAAACAAACCACGAGGAACGAAAATCCATGGTATCCCAATACTTCAGGCTAGTTCATCCCGGGATTCTAAAAGGATTAAGTATGAAATTATTGATGGGAACACATATGATGCCTTTGCACTTCAAGATGCAAACACCAAAGAAATTGGAAATTCGATTACAATAAAAAATAGCAACAGTCCGGGAGTATGGTTGGTAACGAACAAACCTTTGGACAGGGAGCAAAAGCAAGACTATGACTTATCCATACAGGCATCAGACGAAGACGATATGGACAAAGCTGTGTCCAAGATTGTAGTTAAAATCGTCGACGAAAACGATAACCGGCCGATTTTCATAAATAATGAATACAAGTTCGCCTTGGCTGGTAGTAAGTCTCTGGATTTGAACGGGAATGGCTCAACCACCTGGGAAAGGTTTAAGATAATTGGAAAAGTGGAAGCAAAGGACGCGGATGGAGATAAAGTGGCCTATAGACTTAAAATGCCCAGCAACACTGTTATAATCGTCCCCCAAACAGGTGAACTTATGTTGGCAAACGAACCAGAAAAAACGGAACTTCTTCTTGAGGTTGAAGCTCATGACCTTCGCATTCCAAGTTTTTCTAGCACGAAACCGGCCAAAGTGTTGATTGAATTTGTTGCTCCTGAACCTGTTCCCTTCATTCTTCAACATCTCACGCACGACTCGATTAATCAACATTCGCATCGGCGCGATAAGAGGCGAGTAACGCGCGCGGTTCGCCCAACGAAACGTATCGAGTTCACTGAAGCTGACGGTGATGTTGAAGGTAAAAGCGTTTTTCAACTGGAAAAAGAGACTGATCGTGAAACGTTCAAAATTCGCGACGAAAACCCGTGGGTGACGGTCGAACCGAATGGTGCAGTGCGAGTGAAAAAGAAGTGGGACTACGAAGAACTTGGACCAGAAAAAACCATCGACTTCTGGGTTATAATCACCAATGCTGGACACAATGGTAAGTCGTTTATATTTTTCAATTACATTCCTCCAAGTAATCTTTCTGCCACTATCACTTGAAAAGTAAATCTCGTCGAGATAATTTGTGAAAGGAAGTCAGAACCCTTTTTAGTGTCAAATTAGATGAGTTTTCTCGACAATGTAAGCAAACAGAAGAGGAGCAGATGTTCATCTTCTAAGAATAGCTACGGGCGGGACAAGTGCATACCTACCGAAATGTTTGGCGTTCAAGTCTTAAAATAAACTCGATAACTCCACGGTTTTCCCTTAATCTGCACGTCTTCTCCCATAGTCGAATGGAATCCCCCATATGTTTTCTATGCATCCGTGCATCCGCTGTCCGGATGTAAGGGCACTTTGAAAAGTACACTTGAATTCGAGTCGATTTCAGAACTCCCCCCCGCAAACGAGAGCGGTCACATATTTCACACTAGAGTAAGCTGAAAAGACAAGAAGTTTGTTGCACTTCACCCTCAATTTTAATTACAAGAGGCAATTGCGGTTAAATGCTTTTCGCGTATATATGAGAGTTGGTCTGCGAGCCTGCTCAATTGGCTCATTTAATTATATGCTTCTGGTGATGCTTCAGATGCTGCGTCATCTCCCGCATTTGCTCCATATAATTGAAGGCATGGACAAAAACTGTCTTAAACCAGATAACAGCGACGTTTATGCCGCTTTTAATTATTGTCGTGTAATTTAATTTTCTTAAACCATGCAGTTTTCGGAGCCCAAAGAGGCATGATGCTGCGGAAAATTTGAATTGATCTTAAAGGTTCGAGGAAAGTTACCAAATGCTTGTTTAGGAGCCCGTAATTTATTTGAAATGATAGTGGCAATGGGTTTTTCAATTAAGACTGACCCTAAGATTGGTATAATGAACCGAGAAGATTTTGAAGTGCGGTCAGTGTGGAGGAACAGACTTGCTGGTTGAACTAAAGTACTGGAATATTTAAATTAGTTGAGTGTTTTTAGTTTCGTTTTCAACTGATTCTATTTAGTTACCAAACTCGTATCTAGCGACCTACGGAATGTAAAAGTACACTAAAGATTCAATTTTACTCGATTTCTTTTTTCCCTTAACTCCCTGTTTTTCTTGTGATTGAAAATTGTATGTGCGAAGATGCTACTGACTTCGTGTCATTGTCGTGTAATAGTAACAAACCATTCTTTAAGAGGATTTTGCATTTCTAGCCGTAAAACTATTTATCGAAAACAACAATATTGTCTCTTACGGCGATAGGCGCACTCTACTCCTGTACTTCACTATAGTCTTACGAAGTGTACTAATTCAATCAAAGAATACGGCGATTCATAAAAATATGCTGATTTTACATAATAAAAGTCTTACTAGGGACGCTCTTCATTACTATAAACATACTATACAATAGCAATAGAATTGATTTAGATGTAACACGTAGGGAAAATTCCAGGAAAAGTTATGGTTCTACTCACGCGTAATCTGCTAAACTTTAAGAAGCTGCTTTCCAGTAATTTTTAATATGTTCATGGGCAATTTGTACAGAAGAACACCATAAAATTTTTGTAAATCAAAAGTTTACTGTATGATTTATGAAAAACTTATCCCTAATACACAATTTTTCCCGAAATTGCCGGTAAATTTTACGGTAGTCCACCATAATTTTCTTTAAATACTTTCTGATACTCGGGCTGATCGTTCATCAAATTTTACGATGCTGTTATGTTATGTTATGACAGTTGCAACACGATTACAATTGGGAACTGCAATTTTTACCGGAAATTTTATATAAAAATGACAGAACTTTACTCTTTGTGTAGGAAATACGTTTTCTTTGTCAATCGAAGCAGGAGAGCCACAACACAAATAAGTCGTCGGCGAAGTTGGTGGTAACGTGTGGGCGTACCAACCCGGAGGTCAGAGGCTCGAATCACACCGATGGCTGTAGTTATATGCTGACAACAGATCACGATAAAAACACCATGGAGGTTGCAGAAAACATGTCAGTGGTTCGGAACTCACTTACAATCGTTGTTTCGAATCGGTTGAAGCTGCTCTCCCGCCCAATGCTCCACAAAGGGATTCGGGACCAAGACCACCCTCCGACCGAAAGCGGTTTAAGCGAAATAACATAAGCGTTTTCATGGCTGTCATTAAAGGCCACTGCCGAACTCGGGTGGTCCTCGATTGATCTTTGTAGGAGTTGACAAGATGAAAAACAAGAGGAAAATATATCTCATTTCCTCTGTTATTGTCAAGCTTTCGCAAATCGCAGGTGCCGCTATTTCCCCCTTCTTTAAGGAGTTATTCGCACTAGGATCTGCTTATGTGAGGGATCTAATTCGATTCCTGACGATCTCCAACCGGCTTTCGGTATCATTCACAGGAATGGGAATCTAGCTGATTACCTTGGAGGACTTTAGCCTTAAAAGTGCAAGATTTTGATAGGCTGTTGCCTTGAACAAGTTGCTTTCTATTAAAAGTAGGTACTGCACATCGATGAAAAATTACGATACCATGCAGATTTTCGAAAATAATTTTAATACCGATCGGAAAACTGAATAATTGATAAGTCAGTAGGAACTTTTCCTCTGGTCCTGACGGTATCCCTCCAGCCTTCGTCAAATTCCGTTCCGCTGCGCTTCTTACTCCATTAGCGATTTTCTTCAATAGGGCCCTTCAAGCTGGTAAATTTCCCGCTTTGTGGGAGAGCTCTTTTATAGTCCCTGTTCATAAAAAGGGCCACAAGAATATTATAACAAATTATAGATCAATCGCGAAGTTATCTTGCATACCTAAATTATTTGAATCAGTAGTGAATTCGCAGCTTATAGAGCGTTGTATTGGTTTAATCTCTCCCAATCAGCATGGGTTTTTGCCCGTTAGATCAACGACTACTTACTTACTTGAATTTACCTCCCACGTTTTGTCTGGCTTTCAGCAAGGCATGCAAACTGAATGCATATACACGGATTTCAGTAAAGCCTTTGATAAACTCCCTCACTCCGTAATTTTATTTAAACTCGAGAGGCTGGGTTTCCCCCCTGTTCTTCTTGACTGTATCTCTTTCTATCTAAGCGACAGCTCATATCGAGTATCACTCTGTAGCGCTTCCTCTAGAATCTTCAGGGCCTTATCTTGTGTACCGCAGGGCAGTTATCTTGGCCCTCTTGGATCCTCTTTTATGTTAAAGATGGTGGTGACGCCGCCCTTATTCAAAAGGACTTAGATACGTTTCGTGAGTGGTGCGAGCATAATGGCTTATGCTCTCTCAATTTTGAGAAATGTGAGGCTATGACTTTTTCCAGGAGCCCAAATCCACAAGTTTCGGATTACAACTTTGCGGGGAATGGTCTTCGTCCTGTGCTGTCCGTAACTGACCTTGGTAAAACTCGATAGGAGACTTGACTTTACTCTGCATATTAATTATGTCGTGTCCAGAGGCAGTTTAATCTTGGGCTTTGTTAAGCGTTGGTCTAGAGAGTTCTCGGATATACCAACCTTGATTCATTTATACTGCTCCCTAGTTAGACCTATTCTTGAGTATGCATCTCAGGTCTGGTCGCCCAACTACGCTGTTCATTCCAAGCGTATCGAATCGGTGCAGCGTAATTTTCTGAGATTTGCGTTAAGAGAGCTCCCATGGGACGATCCGCTTAGACTCCCGCCCTACACCGACCGCCTCCGGTTGATTGGTTTGCACTCGCTTGATAGAAGGAGCAGGGTTGCTGACTTGGCCTTTATTCACCAGCTCTTCAACTCCAATATTGACTCAGGTTTGCTTGTTAGAAAGGTTTCCTTCAGACAATCCCAACATAACCTTCGAAGACTGCCTTTACTGCATGTTGAACCATCGAGATCTAATTATGGCATGCGTGAACCTATTAACTGTTTATGTAGGGCTGTTAATGCATGTCCTAATTTCGATTTAACTCTTAGTAAGGTTTCAATAAATTTTCAGTATTTTAATCAACTGAATTAATTCTGAACAAACTTTGTGGTCGAAATAATCAAAAGAAAGTAAAGTTCTGTCTACGTGTTGTGCGGTCAATAAGGAAATTGGGCACTCTTTCTTTTGATCTTTGTAAGGTGTTATTTAAGAACTATCTATTTTTTGTGCTCTCGTGACTCTCTGTTTGCATGGAGCATGCGGGGTTTTCTTGCTTATTTTCTTCCTGTTCCTTTTTTTTTGTTTTTTTTTTTTTTTGTTATTTCTTCCTCTGCATGCTGGTGTGGGAGCCTCATTTCTTCAATTTGATGGAATAGGTGAATTGATTTTGGGCTCCTGCCAAAGTAGTGCGCCTTCTGTGTTAGAAGGGTTAATTCCTTATAAAAAAAAATTTACTGCGAAACTTAGTTAAATATTGAGGACCCAGATCGCGTTGGAATCCTTAGCAACTAAGCAACTTTGGACTAAACAGATTTATACTTATTTTTCCGAACACACCCACTTCTTTATGATATAGGTAAATGTAGTATTCTTCTTATTTAAACTACAAAATGCAATATCTCTTTTAAAATCAGGCAGCTGGTATATTATTTTTCACATAGAAATATTGTATACATTAATACATTGGTGAGGGGGGGGGGGGCTTCTATAATATCCAATGTTGAGAGATCGTTGTTAAGGCTATTATGCTATTATAATTCGCTGGTTTCAAAATACATAACTCTTCTAGTTTTTGACTCGAATGGAATTTTGTTCATCAACGTTTTAATATTTACACTAATTAAATCTTTCATGACATGGTTTTACTTCTGCAAGAAGCGATCATTGAATAAAGAGCAATTCTGTGAGGCTACTTATGCTAAAGCTTACCATAACTACTGCTGTCTAAATAATAGTATTTTTAACAAGTATTCCCTCTCTTGTATGCCTGGTATTATTTTACTATTCAATAAATTACAATCTTTTGATGTCATGCTCATATACAATTTTGGTTATATATTTAACCGTAGAAATTGTTGAAAACTTTTTACAATAAATCGCAGATGCTTTTATATAAGGTACGCTTGTCGTACTGTAAAAACCTCAGTTAAGCTTCGTAATTTACATAAAAAGAACTGCGTTCTGATCGATTGTTTTGAAGTCAATGAAAAAATCATAATGTGTATGTAACATTTATTTATATAATTATAAGTTATATAAATTGTGAAGATGATGTAGTAAAAGAATTTCTAATCTAGAAATAATTGTCTCTTATGTGGTGTGCCGCAGGGTACCCATCTAGTTTGTATTCATGAGTTTTTTAGGAGCTGGTGTTAATCTCTTTTTTTTTTATACTGAAGATGTAAGACTACTTTTCACTCATTTCGAAGGGAAGAATTTTGATCTTCTTGAATAATCGTTAGCAATGGTGAACCTAATACTTTTATGATGAAAGCGCTTAAGGAAAATTTTCTCAGAATATAACGAATTAATTTCCATTTCAACAAAAATTGCCGTAATAGGATTTAAAAGAGCCTTACTTTATCGATCAATGTACCCCATGGCATTTCCCACTTTCAGCTTTTATCTTAAAATAGCACTTTGAAGACCAAAAGTAAACACTCCTACAATTGTCATCTTGTACAGTTTCTACGTTTCCTTCACATCTTTTAAACCCGTCACCATAATTTGTTTTCTTACCAAATACTCCTCTTCACATCCAAAAAGTTGAATGAACTGATGCCTTTGTTTCAATAAAAACGAGGACAAAAAGCTATAAGGAAGATTACCGCGTAAGCCCTGGCGGATACATACGATTTCCTTCTTAAATCCTATCACATCAGAAGAATGGGAGAAGACTCAACGAAGGGTAAAAAAAGGAGTTCCACTACAATTCGAAGTATTTAGGAAAAGAATATTAAAAATTACTCTACAACGGTAACATCACCAGACTGTTTTCAAAGATAACAAATTCTACTTGAAAAATTTTTTTTATAGAATTATCTCCAACGCATTAAACGCTTTGCATCTGCAATTTGATTTTGAAGATTTTCATCTCAAGGATCTGGAATTTCTGCACCAGGCGAAGTTACACTAAACTTTGATGTAACAACGTCTGCATTAATGCAAACGTAGATTTCATAAGTATGATAAAGTCAGACCACCACGACAGGATATATTCTGCAAGATTGTGTTTGTAGAATGACATAGGAAGGGACGTGTCCTGCGCACGAACGTTCACACATGTTTTCCGGATTTTGTTTGTACACTCCACTTTTAGAACTGATTTTTCGCAGGGGTGAATTACGGAATGAAGTGACTTTTTTGCACGTAGGGTGTGTCGTTTGCCCCGTTTACCCAGGAATACGTTCACTCAAACTTCTATGATTTTTCGGTATACCTACCTAAATATATTATATGTAAGGCTATAGATTCACTTACCCTAGGGAAGTGTTTAACATGACACCTACACGTAAAATGCATAGATTGTGTGGTGATTATTTGTCAGATTTATTAAGATCTATGAGAATGTTGACAAATTTCGCATAGTTTCCAGAAGATTTGTTCCTCTTTCACTTTGGGACATGTGATGAACTGTTAATCCTTCAAGGATTTTGTAAGCACTAAGGAACATAAATTCAGATTTTAATGCGCATTTACAATGTTACCTGAATTTTGTGTATTTAAATTTTGCTTATTATGTGGATAAGATAGTGTAGTCCTCCTTTGGTGGAGCTTGAGATTTTTACAGGCTCACTTTCCGTTTTGTCTGTATATCTTTAAAGTTTGAGGTTGGTGACTTTTTAACTTTTGCCGTTCAAGGGATATTCAGAGGAGTCTATGCAGATGCAATCATTAGAATAAAAGCTTTCACTAAAGGATGGCTTTAAAATTAAAAAAAAAAGATTGGTTGCAACCATATTTGGAACACTCATATAGGACGTATATGTGTCACACTAAAAATAATGGAATATTAAAAGTTTAAAAAAGTTCTGAAATTTCAAATACTGGGAACATAGAAGTTATGAGTTTAACGGTAACTGCAAAAGTTGACATACTTTTCCGTAATAGAATTAACTTGAATGCTAAAACTTTTTTCAAATAGATATGGATATGTATGTGGAATGTATAAGTTGATTAGTATGGTACAAACTAAATTATGGATGTGGTGCAAAAGCATCAGTGATAAATGTGTTTAACGACTACAACGTAGTTGATTAGCTTCATAGGTTACAAAGCGCAAAATGGCCGACATATTACAAGCAAGTAGTAAGTAAACGAATCGTCATGCACAAATTTTATAAGTGCCGAACTTATGATATTCCTGTGACAAGTATAACTGGTCGGTTATTTTTCGTACACCATTTATATTGTACCTTAATTACTTAATTACTTATTTCCAATCCTACCACATATGTATTTATATACTTGAATTTAATCGGCAGTTGTTAGCCATATATCTGTGCTTACGTTTTTGTCCTAATATGCTGTGTTCTCCTTCTTGATATACATTTGAACTTAAGTTTGGAATGGAGTTCTCAAAACCTAATTGTGTATAAAATAGAGGAAATGAGACACCAACTGAAAGACGGTCTGCTAATAAATTTCCTTCGACAGTATTGAAAATTACATTTGAAATTTAGTTTTGTAATAAAATGGACATTAAGAAAACGACTTTTCGTCTAAGGAGAAACTGCACGGATCTCCGAAGTATTGTGGCAGTCATTACTGTCCACTATCTTTTCGACAGACAAAGAGAACGGTTACGGAACCCCACCAACGACTTTTGTAGAAGTTGTTGTGTTAGGAGAAGGGATAAAGTTTTATGCTTGTATTTTACGAGGGATTGGACGATGTTCCTGACATGGTAGAAACGACTTCTCGAGTTTATTATCAGGTCTGGCTGGTTCCAAATAAACTCTGTATTAATATTTAAGACCAACGGACCATTATTAGGGCTAGGTGAGGGTGATCGGCTGTCGGTACAAAAGTCTCCACTCTCGCATACCCTAGCCTAAAGGAATAACTATATTGAGTTTAAAATTCTGAACTTCGGCTTCTGTGAGTTAGGACTGCAACTATGGTCCGGCAGAGAAGTGAAAAATTGCTTCACCTTATACGTGGTTATCTTTATTTCCTCGATTATCGACAAGCTTTAAATTCCTTAGAAAGTTATTATTATTATTTTACTTCAAATAACAACAAAAATTCAAAACACAGTTTTTATTATTATTTTTTGGACATTACATATAACTCTTTTGGCAAAAGTAGAAGGTAAAATCATAATAAGATGTTGATAATTTTTTTATGATTTAGCCAAAGCTCAGGAGACAACCCTATGACGCGTTAGCATGGCTTTGCCTGGAAGAGAAGTAGGGCATAAGGGAACATGAATGTCCGGTTTTTGCATTCCTGCCGGCTAGACAACAACACAGAGGCGGAGTGTATTTTTTTATGTGTAGTATATAAATCAAAATATAAAGAAAGTAATTAAAAAATAAAACAAAACAAATATCAAATTTTTCTACTTAACCTAATGACGCCCACACACCCACACAATATCTACACCCTTACTTCTACTAGACAACGAGTTCCAAAGTCAACTACTCTGAATAAAATAAGAGTTTTCCAAAACTCTTTTTCGATAGCGCGATATCAAAAGATTCCGATGTCGTTATGGCTATAACAAATTTATGGAATCGGTCAGACAGTCAGATAGTTATACGCTTTTAATATAAAAATTTTAATTAAGCGAGAGTCGTCATTACCCTTTAATATATCACCCTCTTTTTTATCTTTGTTTAATATACCAGATAAATTATGAAAAATAATGCACTCCTGATAATACATAACATACAACTTATGGAGAATATTGCAAAAAAATTCATTTTTTTTGAGTTGTACAGCGTTGGGACAGCGATTTTTAAGTAATCCTTTTATGTATATTTTTGAACTTCTGATTTTACAAGCTTTCTCTTGACACCCCACTCGATGCAACTGAAACATTTTTTTTCACTTTCGAATACACGATCACCACGCCATGGTTCCAGGATTCGAGCCTCGGTCTCCCCGCGAGTTTTTAATTAAAATTACAAAATCTACTTCGTCTCGGTGCTGTTGACTAGCTCGCAGGAATGCAAAGGAAGACATTCAAATTCCCTCATTCGCCTTACTCTAATTCCCCTCTGGCTGAAGCCCTGGGCATTGGCTACATCATAAAAATAAAATTAACCCCGGAATCAAAATACATCTTTTTATACTTCACGTCTATTATTGAGCTATCACACTCTATCTCTGTACCAAATTTCAAATATTTATGTGGAAGAGTTTCAAAGAAAATCGAACGGTCGTATGGACACCGAAGTGATATGAAAAAGGAATTATTTAAAGGAATTTTCGACAGCCCTAGCATCTGCAAAAGTATAATAGTAGTATAAAAGTAAAAGTAAATGTAAAATGTTAAATCTTAAACATTAGAGAGGGACTGTGTTCTAAAAAATAATGGAAAAATGGAGATTTCAATAAATATTTTCCATGATTAGTGACAGGTTCCAGTAGACTTACTAACAATAACAAATTCTCGTTAAGTTATCACTAATATATTAGACACGCAGCACAAAACATTGTTTATTAATTCACTAAATACTTATTAAATACTTAGTAATAATAAGATAACTGGTGACACACAGCCGCATCGTTAATGACGATAATTAGTTGTTTCCTTAGACGTTTTGACAGGTCTTACTTATAGAAATGTATAAAATGAAGCTGTTGAAATTGGCTTAACATATCTTTAAAAAATATTTGAACTCTGGTCCTGGTATATATTTTAAAGGAATATTGAATTCTTCTTCTTCTCTCGAGTGACACATGCCACGTATCTTTAATTAGTAATATTAATATTATATAAGCCCTCGTGAGCACAGGGAGTCTACTACACTGACCCTTCCAACCAGTTTAATTTTGGTTTCTTTTTTTTCTATGGCGCTCCATCACATGATACTTGGTCTTCCAATTCTGCCTCTTCCTTGGGGCCCATTCCGGTTCCAGTATAGATTCTACCACTGCCACTGTGTTGCCCATTGCTAAGAAGTCTTCTGCAGTATCGATAACCGACTTTCGTCCAATAAGCATTTTGTGCTTTTTCTCGAAAGTACTTGAAAAGATTATGTCGAAGCAAACACTGGCTTATGTTGATTGGAACGTATTGCTATCTTGTTGGCAATCTGGTTTCAGATCTTTTCATAGTTGTGAGACGGCTGTCTTGAGGGTATAAACTGATATAAGAAAAGTCCAGTGATCACTTCACAGCTTTAACATTACTCTTGCCTCTACGATAGCATGTTTCTTGTCAGATCGTTCCCAAAGAGTGCAGGTCGATGGCGTAATCTCTGGTGCATTATTTTTTCCACGGGGCGTACCACAGGGATCAATACTGGGACCGCTTTTATTCAGCCTCTTCATTAATGATTTGCCAAGTGTGGTGCGTGATGTGAAAATTCATCCTTACGCTGATGATGGTCAGGTCTATTTAGGTAGGCCTATTGGGCTCCTTGAGGACTGCCGATCTCGGTAGAATATATGATTGGTCAGTTGCGAACAGATTACTTTTGAACCCCGGAAAGTCTGACTCTATCATGTTGTATACTAATCCTCTTGTTTTAAGTAATGCTCCTCAGATAATGTTAAATGGTTCTGCATTGCCAGTCCTAAGTAAAGTAACTAATCTTGGTATTATTATGGGACAAGAAAGGAACTGCTGTGAAAATGTAAGTGCGAGGATTGACAAGATATATGCTGGATTACGAAGAATTTGGTTGTCAGAAAAGTACTCGTCTAGATTTCGTTAAGGCATTGATGTTTTACCTTCGGTAGCTTGGTTTTTCCTCACTTGGACAGTCACTGTGCACGTCGATTAGAGGTCGCTTTTAACGACTGTATTAGGTTTATTTACGGACTACGAAGGTTTGACCACATCACACCTTTCAGATTAAGCCTTGTCGGGTGCAGTCTGGGGATTTACCTCAAACGACGAGCATTGCTGTTTCTATTCAAGCTGCTTAAATGGAACAAACAACCATACATCCGTGAATACTTCCAATTTATAACATCTCAGCGAAACAAAAATTTACTAGTGCCGCGGTTTATGAAATCAGTTATGAATAGTTCTTACCCTGTCCAAATAATTCGCTTATGGAATAGTCCTCCTCTAAATATTCAAACGGCTGGAACTGCCTGTGCATTAAGGCGTCTTTTAGACAATCACTTTGCTTGATTGGTACTTTTACTCGGATCTTGTCTCTCTACACTGCAGCATCTAAAGTAGCTATGTAAATTAATTTTAAATATTTTTTTTTCTTTTTTCCTGTTCTATTTATCTCTTCTTCTTTTTTTTCTCAATTAATATTTAGCATTTTGTTTTTGTCGATATAACTTATCTAGCGCCACTTTTAATTGTACTCTAAAAGATTTTAAATCTGGTGTATATTTACCTGTGATAAATGAATATGAATATGAGTGAATATTAAGCACTTATATTAGTATGTAGCCTATCCAGTGCCACATTTGTCTTTAAACACCGATATTTTTCCCTTTGGCTTTGGCCTGTATCTATATAGGTTCCGGTTGGTAATTGTGTCCAACACTATTAGCCATTACTGATTAAATTTACTTTGTAATTAAATACATTGTATGTAAATAAATACCTACAAGAAATAGTTACTACTATTAATTATTTTGTTGTCAATACCTGCCATATTATCCTTATGTCCATCGGGGATTGCATTGCCTTACGGTTCACATAAGCAGATGGACTAATACTTATTTGTATATTAAATAAAAATGTATGAATAAGACAACAGCTGACTACAAGACAAATTCATACTTAAACTATATAAAGTTTCATCCGCATAAGAGAAAATAAGAACAATTTTCGCGTTTTCTGTAGAGGTAAAAAAACTTTGTGCGAGGCAGCAATGACCGTCAATAATGTAATTAATAAATTACAGAGGCCCTATATGGCTACTTTGCGATACTCCGGAAGTTTTTTAAATGCTATCAGATAACACACTACTAAATAAAAAAGAATAAGTAGACAAGTAGGAACATAACTAGTAAGAAGAAGTCTTAAACCCAACAAGACAAGATTGTGTAAAAGTATTCTTTTTATTAATCCTATTTGTTTTTTTGGGTCTTCGTAGACTTGTCATTTGAGCGCAATATTTTAAATAAGACCAATTGAAGATAATATCTTTAATGTGCATGCGAGAATAATTTGAGAAGACAGCAAACATTTCTGAAATTGTTCTTGCATACATATGTGGATTCAAATACTTAATTATAGTGAATACTCTGAGAATTATTTCCACACTGTGAGTACAAATCTCCTCAACAATTATTTGACTGTAACAGAAATAAGAAACAAGGTACTTATTTTACACACAAGATTCATAAAAAAACTCCACTCACTAAATTCTTTCAACGTCTGAAAAATCCTTTGCAGTAGCATATCAAAAGAAATACTATTAAGAGCACAAAGATGCCGACCCATTCTGAAATCAGATTGCAATGGTTATCACATTTCCATTCAATTTCCTTCAACTGAAAGTACTCATCATGTATGCAGTACTCCAACTGGAATCCATGTAGCCATCTAATTCCTGGTATTCCATTTTTCTCGACATCCCTCTGCATTACAAATGCCAGCACTTATCCAAAGTCAGATCATTACGTCAGCACCATTTGGTCTGCATATTTTTAAAACTTTTCCATTTTCTCAAAATGAGTTTTACGAGTATTAAATTTCAGATAGTTTACTAGTATTTAGTTTTGTTACCCTAAAAACAGCATATTGTTTCTGCTCTGCAGCAAGTTTTTCCCTAAACACTTAAAGAATGTAAATGTGTTTGAAATATTCCAGGGACCTGTAACCTCAGCACTTAAGGCTGGTCCCATCACAAAATAAGGAAAAAAAATAATGTCAGGTCATTCGGTCTCTTAAGGACTGCGAAACACATGTGCACTCCTTTAATAATGGAAAGATCTATTAGACTATTCAGTACAACACCGGTGTAGATGGCTTTGGACACATCTCACCGACTCCAACAAAAAATTAGCCTTCGGCTATGCTTCTTTCACTGCGGAGGAGGAAAATGTCGCTTTCTTTTTGTATGCTTTCATTACCTTTTTTAGTTTTATTTTCTGTGGTAAGTAGTTCATGCTCTCATAGAGAGTTCCAACAGTATAGCTCATTATACTAAGTTACTCTGTAGAGTGCTTGACCACATTAAGCATGTTTCAGCCAGTTAAGTATTTTCCTTTTAATTTTCTATGCGACGAGAATTCTGGTACCTTTTTTTATAAATAAAAGATGAGACAAACTAAATGTACTCAAATGGGGGAACAGGACACTCTTCCGCAACATTTGTGACCTAGTCATGTCTTAAGTCTGACATTCGTAAAATTAATTCATCTATAACTGAGCAAAATAGTCGTACCAGATCTAGATAATTGAAACCTAGACCATGAAAAAATTAGGATCTGTTTGAAAAGAGACGTGAAGTAGTAATCAAATAGCAGAAAGAGAGAAAGGTTTTGCTGCAATATAATTTACATCAATGACAAGTTCCTTCATTTTATTTTTATTTTTCAATGAATGAAAACCGAAAAATTTGGGTCAAGGCCTTTAATTCATTCATTGCTAATTTAAAGAATATTCTATACTACGGTTACAATGCGGACCGGATTACACTGTCTGCATTGCAAAAGATAACTCCATTTAATAATTTTCATGTCTTCCTCTATATCACTACAGGATCATAAAACTGGTCCTGTAGAGTAATTGAGAGGATACTAAAAAGTGCACGTGGTCATGGATTCAATGCTCACCTAACCACTTATAGTGTGTATAAATATACATCTATGCCTTGTGATGTACTGACATAGTAGGATACAACTAATCCCTAAACGAGTATTACTAAGCAAACTCATATCATCTAACAGCTTGACGAAAGGTACAAGTTATCTCATTGGACCTCATTTCTATGTATAGATCACATGACAACTACACAATATGTCAAAGTTTGTCAGATGTAACAAATTCTATTAATTTTTATGGTAAAAGGTTCTAAAGGTGAGCTAATTTACTATCCATATGGGACTAGAGTCAGAAGTATAACTTTACTCGATTCCGCAAAAAAATATTAAGCAGACCTTAAGTATTTAATTAGATTGAATCCAACCCAACTACTAATGACTTCTAATTCTAATTAATTGTTGGTAGAAAACAAAAACTGATGGTCACGGAATGAGTCAATGAATGACTGTCTATCATAAACAGGTTATCATGTAAATCCTGCCTCATTTGCTGCTTATTAGAATAGTACTGTAAATATAGGTGTACTTCTTGGAAATAATTTTAAAATACGGCCCAGACGGTCCGGTCCCTCTATCTTGGAAAATTAAAAACAGTTGGAAATTTTGTACAGCTTCCACAAATGTTTTTAATTGTCTAAATTGGTAAGTTAGTAATAAATGTGACGTGAGTCTACGAATTATCCTGATGAATGATAAACAAAACATTTCTTAAAAGTTTCAAGCCTTGCTTAATAATAAATAAATAGAAGAATTAAATACTTTTAAAATTCACACACAAACTATGAAATCCTATATTTTACTTAAGATTAATATTCTTTTTAAAAATTCGAAATATTTTTCACACTTTAACATTGCTTGTTAATCATTTATTATCTTGTACTTTATATTAAACTATATGTAATGTTGGAAAATGTACAACAAATATTCCAAAAAGAAAAATTATAGCAATGATTAGCACGTTATTTAAAAGTTTGTAGTTTTATTTGCTATAAAAATAAGGAATTATAATTTAAGTCAACAGGGTGGTTCAAATGTTATGTTGAATAGTTTTCACCAGGGGTCACCGAGTATGGCAAAATCTTTGAAGGGCTAAACTGCATTAACACAAAGTCCTAGGAGAGGGGGGAGTGGTCCAATTACTATTTTTTTTATCAGCCCACATCAAGGAATAACATGACATACCGGAAGGCATCCTGATCTGAATCTGAATAATTGTAAAGCTATTGCCCAATTGGAAATTGGAAATGGGCTGACACTTTAAAGGAAATAAGTAGTTTTATACATCAATTATTTTCAACTAACAATGTTCTGCAAGCTTGCGAATTCTGTTTTAGGAAAAAACGTCGAAGCTTTTATTTGAGGAAGGTCGTAAAGTTTTCAACAGACTTTTTTCTTGAATTTCCAAATTGAATTTGGTAAGTTGCTCTTTGGATTACTTTCCTGTGCATGCCAACAACATAGATTTGTGGAAAACGGTCTTGAGTGATCGTACAAGATAAAATCACCGTTTCTAAATCTGATAAACTTTCCCACTGCTCGGAGAGCAGGAAAACCGTCCTGATAAAGGTCTTACATGCCACGCTCCCTCTGATTTATATTTCAATCCGGCCCGAAGGACCAAATGCCAGTATAATTAAATGCTACGTAAGTTCTTACGAAATTTTTCAAACAACTTGGGCCTGTTCTTTAAAAACTCAGTTATATTAATTATAGAATTAGGTCCTTTATCTTTTGGATGACTTGTCCCAGTAAATCCCTTCAAGCTAATTTATTTAATTCGAGATTTACTTACAAGTTTCCCTTCACCTTTTCTCTTCATTTTATTTCTGATTATTAATTCTGACAGCTAACCCCTTTTATCGCATTCATTAAAGATGTTATCATTCATCCAAGAGTTCCAAGAAGATTCATTACTGAATTACTAGATAAATATTCAAGTCTTTTCTCATGTTCGACACATTAAAGTTTATCTTTTCAAGACCTTTTCTGCTCTTTGAACTTGTACAGTTCGTAGACACTTCATTTGAATAATTTCGAAAGCATATCGATTCTTCTTCCGCGAAAATTTGTTCAGAATATCTCGATATAATGCAAAACACGCGATGCGTCATGATTTCGATGGTGTATATTTTCAGAAGTGGCAGTTAACAGTTTGCACGCAGAACATCTGTTTCTGCTGGCACATTACACTATAATCGTGGGGGAGGTCAAGTGTTCAGCATCTATGATTTTTGCTGTACTACCAGTTGTTTGTCGAATAGAGTGTACCCCGGGGGCATGTTAAAGTGTAAAATCATTGGCACGTAAAAGGGTTAAAGTCTTTTATTAGTTCAGAGGTTTAATGCACAGGAATGTATTTACATACTCTTCGTAGATAAGGTTAAAGGACACGCAAACTACAGGTACTGAGTGGTTAGTTGATAAAAAACGGCTCTATGACTTAAAAACAAAACAAAAAGCTCTACGATTCAAAGAAACAATTTGGCTTTGCGAACATTTGTACATATATAGTGGTCATTAGTTCCGCTCTCGTCGTGCTTCTTAGAAATTATCGATTAGGGTGCGTTCATGCTGTTCCTAGAACATCGAATTGATCGACTGAAGTGATGATGGACAGAACATCGGGTATAAGTTCCATGATAATAGTCGACACTCCTTCCATTAAATGACACCTTAGTGTGTCTGTTGGTCATTTGTCTGGTTCCTCTCCTTCAAGAAAATGGGAAGTGAATGCCCTATTTGACAGCATGCTGGCTGATGATAGTTCTAGTGCTTACGGTTGGGAGGGAAGTGGTCTGGCTTTATGAATCGTTCAATTAAAGAGAAATTAATCTTTGTTTATTTTGCAGTATTGTTAACTAGATACAAGTGCAGTGTGTTTAATTGATTTCTTTAATTAATTGCAAATACATTATCTGAGATAAAACATACCAAGCGACTGCATGTAATAATAATTAGGTATATTGACATCTTTTAAAAATTGGAACTCCGTTAAAACTTACTAAGCTTTTACAAATGGTGACAATTTATAAGAAGCTTCTTAAAGCATGTTACCTATGTATTCTGGTTATAACTCAGGCAGCTATTTGCAATAGAAGAATTATAATGAAGCAAATTGCAAATAATAGAACAGCAAATATTTAAGTAAAATAAAAAATAAAGTAATTTATCGTGCGTAATTATCCATCGATTACAATATTTTTAGTGTTTATTTTGTATGTCAGAAATTCCACTTACTTAAATTTATGTAGTCCCAATGTAGTTTAAAGTGACATCATAAATTTATCTAAGTAAGGGGAACTTCTATAGTTGTCCTCTAGAAAATACAACAATCAGATACATCTTGATTTATTACACATATTACACCGAAAGTAATTTCTGATTAAATAAATCAAAATTTTAAAATGTTCAGCTCCTATATGTATAGTGGGGAATTATTACCATACAGCAGACCTGTGCAAAGCAATTAAAAAAGTTCAATTAGAATTACAAATAATTTCAATTATCTACAAATAATTATAATTGAAGACTTTTGAACTACAATTAATTGTAATGAAAAATGTCAATTGTTTTCAATTCAATTTTTAATTATTGGTAATTGAAAAGATTAATTGTGTAGAAATGTAACTGCACTTAATAGCTCAATCCTACATCTTTTAAAGGTCATTGTTTAGACCAAAAAATTTTTACATTAAGGTTATTGCCACAATGTCAGTAGAGAGATATCTAACATTTAATTAAGACGGAACAGCAAAGGGTTCAGTTGGACCCCTGAGTGTCTGCTAAGATACATCAACACGTTATCAGCATAAAGATGGGCAGACGTATCTAACATTTTTTTACGACGAAACAGCAAAGGATGCAATTGGACCTCTGAGGGACTTCCCGTTGGAATCTTGCTAGGCTTAACAGCCTAATTTCAGCAGGTGAAAAAAGTTCTTGATGGTAAGATTGACTACTTATGAAGAAAAGAAAAAAACGCCGAAATATCTTGTTTTACGAATTTGCAAATATTTTTATTTTTTTAAATCCAATAGAGTGAGAATTGTAATGCAGACGTTATCTAATGAATAGATTTTTGCGCATATATCAGTCTATAAATCTGATCTTCGTAAAATAAACACCAAACTACACAAGCGTATTTCAGAACAGCTCTAACTATAGGCGCATAGAATAACTTAGACTGCTTTTAAAGTTACATAAGTACTCAAGAACAAATAAACACTTTTTTAAAAAAGTATAGCGAACTAAACGATTTCGTTCACCCGATTTAGGTAACAATCTAGTAGAGTTGTTTACTGATAAGCCTTACGGAAGATAAATTGACATAACAGCCTACTCAGCTATATTTAAACAAATACTATTTAAATTACACCACTCTGTTAGTAAGATCATTATGTCATTCGCTGGAGCGAATTTCATGATAAATATTTTAGCCAGCTGTAAAGACCAAACAACGAGCAACTTGAAAGTTCCTTACAATTTCGTTAGAAAATTGAAGACATTACATTGGCCCAAGATGACTTCCTTGAGGAACACCTGAAAAGACTGTGAGGATTTTGGAAGTTATAGTAAATATTCGATCATAGTCTCATCTTTCTTTTAGGTAAGAAGATACTCAGTTTAAAAATGCCCCATGTAAACCAAGGTAGTATATTTTAATTAAGAGTAAGTTAATATTGACCTTATTAGAGGCTTTAGAGGGGTCTGTGTATATAGCATTTACCTACCTGCCCTGCTCAATAACATCTAAAAAATAATTTGTACAAAGAATAAGGCTTGTTGTCCTTATCCACCTTAAATCACTTTACTTCACTGATAAAAATTGACTTTATAATCATAGTTCTTCAGTTTACAATAAATATCCCCGAAGAAAGAGGAAGATTAACAATTATGGAGAGCGGCTCAGTAAAGGGGTAATATAATTTTTCAGAAAGAGAGATGCCATTAGAATCTTGTTTATAATTACATTATACTTTATACCAGAGAATTTACAATTAATTCAACATCATTTTAGTCGATCAGTAATGATCTCACATTGAAAAAATACATGACTGCTCATAAGTATTCCAGTTGCTTATTTCATATCTAGGCAATTAATAAGTAATATGCTTAAATTTTTCAATATATGGGTGTACAAATTAGTTCGGTGCATTTTCAAAAGATGGGTCCGGCTATTATGAATGGTTCATAGTGACTGGTATTTGCACGGTTTCAGAGAGGTTAGACATATGCCAATAATATTAAATTTATATTGCTTTGAGTTTCATACAAAACCAGTGTTTTGTTAACTAAACAGCGATGCGGGAGGTTTTAATTTTGTGCTTTAATTGGAAGAAAAGTGCAGCTGAAGTGCATCGAATACTTGTCGAAGTTTTTGGTGACGCTGCTCCAACTTATAAATCATGTATGGAATGGTTTCGACGTTTCAAGGAGATGGAGATTTTAGGGTCGAAGGCTAGCCTCGGGCTGGACATCCTAAAAAATTCCAAGAGAAAGAATTAGAGGCATTACTCGAAGAAGATTAAACGCAACATGAGCTTGCAAAATCATTGGGGGTGACTCAACAAGCCGTTTCCGTACGATTAAGAGATATGGGAATGATTTAAAAACAAGGCAATTGAGTGCCTAATGAACTGAAGCTGAGAGGCGATTTTTCACATGGGAGTATCTAATTCAATAGCAACTAAGAAAATATTTTTTCAATGGGATTGTAACTGGAAATGAGAAGTAGATATTCTGCGACAACTCCAAGAAGAAAAAAATACTACGCTAAGCTCGGCCAATTGTTGCAATCGACCTCAAAATTAACACCAAAGCCGAACATACATGGTTCGAAGATTATGCTCTGTTTCTGGTGGGACCAAAAATGTGCTGTTTACTATGAGCTGCTGAAACCTGGTGATTCCATTACGGGCGATCGGTATCGGCTACAATTGAATCGTTTGAGCTGCGCATTGCGAGAAAAACGGTCGAAAAACGAGCAAAGACATTCTTCTTCATGACAACGCTCGGCGTCATGTAGCAGAAGTGGTAAAAAATATTTGGAAATGCTCAAATGGGATGTTTTACCGTACCCTTCGTATTCTCCGGATTTTTTACTCAGTGATTGTTCCGAAGGATGTAGCACGATAGGTAGGCCACCGGTTCACTTCTTTTGCAGAAAATTGGCTCCAAACGTGGACCTCCTCAAAAGACGAATTATTTTTTCGAGGTGGAATTCGACAATTGCCTGGATAGAGTAGTAGCCAGCGATAGAAAAAAATAATTTTGTATTTAAGACTCTGTGTATTTTTGATGACTATTTGCATATTTGAGGCTTTTTTTTTCCTCTCTTCCTGCAGTTCTCTCCATAGATCAGGTTGTGATGTTGGACATGTCTTACAAACAGTTCGTTCGAGCTCATCCCACAAGAGTTCTATGAAAGTCTGGTGACTGCGGAGACCAAAATATAATTCAAAGCTTTCTTTTCCCTTTTATTGAGTCTGAGAAGTTGGAGAGGTAAAAAGGAAAATTTCGTACAAATTCCATTGAAAATTACTTAGATGAAGTTGTTAGTTGTGTAAAACAGGTAGTAAATATAAATTATAAATTATTTCAAATACTATTATTATTTTGAAGTTATCACCTAAGTCAATCTTAAATAATTAAAACCTTATAAAGAATGCCAAAATAAAATAATTTGGAAAAGTTCAGATAAAATCTTTCTGTTATCTTATCACTGGATTTTCGCAAAATGCCATTTTTGGGTTTCGTAACTAAAATGTTAAAGAACCCTTCGACTTCATTGTCTGTCTGCCACGGTCCTTTTTCTAAGTAACTGCTATTGCTATCGACTCTAAATTTGGCACTGTTTTAGAAGTTATTTGCCCGCATTTTCCAATCACCGAAAAATATGATTTAATATGATTTACTTGGAGAACTTAAAGTTCAATGAACGAAACACTAAAAACATTTTTCACGCTAAGAAAAATTTATTTAACACTGCTAACAATTGCCACGCCGAGTAATTCTGGTATGGCGAACTCATTAAAAATATGTCAACCCTCTAATGTTATAGGAACTGGACGGACTAGTTGATAAACTCATCAAGGTCCTAAGTGGACCTATGGCTCAATCCTGTCCCCTTAGGATACCCAAGGCCAAACAGAAACCACCTAGGATCTCTTTGGGAAGAATGCGGAAGGACCTTTAACCTGGCGAATGCTAATAGGAACACGCACTCGTGGGACTGCTATAAAGACAGACTTAAAATCTATAAAAAGGAACTCAGGGCGGCTCAGAGGAAATCGTGGAGAATCTACTGCGATAAAATAACAGATACCTCTGAAGCCTCCAGACTGAGGAAAATCCTAGCTATCAATCCAAGTATTCCTAGCTATCTGCTTAAGGCGGATGGTACTTGGACCTCATCAGGCGTAGAGTCTCTAGAGATTCTCGTTGAAACTCATTTTCCAGGAAGCTCGGGGGGTTGAGATGCCCCCCTTATGTAACCTTCCTCGTTCTCTCGAGCTGGCTGATGTGATTACGGAGTCCAAACTCCGGTGGGCTATATACCCTATACATTCCATTCAAGTCTCCGGGTCCTGATGGTATTGTTCCTGCCGAGCTCCAACGCAGCTCCGATCTCACACTGAATTGGCTGATGGCACTGTATAAGGGATGCATTGACTTGACCTACATCCCGGCACTGTGGAATCGAGTCAAGGTGGTGTTTATTCCCAAAGCGGGCAAAGCTCGCATGCCACTTGGAAGGACTTTAAACCTATAAGTCTATCATCTTTTTTCCTCAAAACCTTTGAGAGATTAGTTAATATTCATTTACGCTGTAGTATCCCTCAGCATCTACTATCGGTGTCCAGCATGCGTACTGTAAAGGGAAGTCTGCGGAGTTTGCTCTGTGTTCTCTCGTGCACACTATACAGAAATTCCTTGATTGCAAGGAGTTCACTGTAGTGGCCTTTATTGACATTGAGGGAGCTTTTAACAATGTAAGTCCGGGGGTCGCTTCTCTGGATGTGAACGTCAATCTTATGTCGCTGATCGGTCTGTATCTGCATGGCACCCGCCTGGGCTTTACCGAGGAAGCTAAATATCTGGGTATCATCCTGGATAGAAAGCTCAGCTGGAAGCCTAATATTCATGAGAGGGTTAAGAAAGCAACTGTAGCTCTATACTCCTGTAAAAGGGCCATCGGCGGGAAATGGGGGTTTCAACCCAAGCTAACTCACTGGCTCTACGTTGCAGTCATTAGGCCAATCCTGTTGTATGGCGTGGTTGTCTGGTGGTCATCACTGGGCAAGGCCATTTACCTCAACGCTTTGAGGAAGGTGCAGAGGTCGGCCTGCATCTGTATCACCGGAGCGCTACGGACGCCTCCTACTGATGGTCTGGAGATACTTCTTCACTTACTTCCATTAGATCTGATGGGTAAACAGAAGGCTGCTAATGCTGCCATTCGACTTACAGCCGCATCTCAGTGGTCCAATACTAGAGTTGGGCACTCCACAATTCTGAACTCCTTTTCGCTCCATGTGGCGCATCTTGACTACACCACTCCTAGCTACTCCTTTGTCAAGCGATTCAGATCGACCATTTCAACCAGGCTTGACTGGGATGGGGACATCTATCAATCTAATCCATTCAAATTTCTACGGATGTTTCTAAACTACAGAGTAGGGTGGGGAGGGGGGGGGGGTGTTTTCTCAGAGGCACTGAACATTAGCTTATCCTTACGTCTTCCAGACTACTGCACTTGTTTCAGGCGGAGGTCATGGCTATTCAGGAAGCTTTGAATTGGTTTAGGGGGAACGAAGCTCCAAAGGACATCTGTATCCTTACAGATAGCCAGGCTGCTTTGCTATCCCTTGATTCTGTCCTATCGACATCTAGGGCTGTTAATAGCTGTCGCTTACACTTAAATGAGTTGGCTGACCGGTATCAAATTCACCTGTGCTGATTCCCGGGGCACAGGGATATTCCAGGAAACTGCATGGTGCACCAGTTTGCAAGACGTGTGACCACCCTGGAGATGCAGCCGGATAAGATTACTCTTGGTAGGCCCCTGGCAACCTGTAAGATGTTGCTTAGCACGAGGGCAATTAACTT
Source organism: Leptarthrus brevirostris (assembly GCA_964036015.1). Taxonomy (NCBI): domain Eukaryota; kingdom Metazoa; phylum Arthropoda; class Insecta; order Diptera; family Asilidae; genus Leptarthrus; species Leptarthrus brevirostris. Next base: position 25,399,093 of record OZ038375.1, on the reverse strand, counting down.
AGCGAACCACAGATGGGCAAACGGCACTACGTGCCATACGTCCAGAAAGATCTGGCTTAAACTGGATCTTAGGCGCTCCAAGTGTCTGCTTTCGAGGGGCAGATCTGACCTTAGAATAGCTATTGGGGTAATCACAGGCCATTGCCCTATTGGCTTACACACGAAGAGATTGGGTATCTTCTCAAACGACTTCTGCAGAAGCTGTATGGACGACGAGGAGGAGGAAACTATTTTTCACTACCTCTGCCGGTGCCCTGCACTGGCACGTAGGCGGAAGACCTTCTTGGATAACTATTTCTTTGATAGTCTCTGCGATCTGGCGGCGATTGACGTTGCAGATCTCTGGCGCTTCATCGTCAGCTCCGGATGGTTCCAATGAGGAAGTGGAGGGAATTCTTGGATTCCCGTGGCATCACAATGGGCCTATTGAGGTCTAAGTATGCCCTTTAAGGCAGCCACATGAACCTAACATAACCTAATGTTATCGGAAACTACCTCCAGCTCAACCATAAATATTAAAAACTTCTATTTTGCACTTGCTAATGCGTGTTATGTCAACCCTAACAGCGCATCGGAAACCACCCTTTGCTCCACTTATAACGTTAAATAATTTCTCTGTACACTAGAATATAAAAAACCAGCTAATTTTTCAAAAGCAAAACCAACCTTTCATATCCTATTGAAAACATGAATGATAAAAATTAATTTGTCTGATTTTTAATTGAAAAACGAAAGAACTCCGCTCATTTTCGTTATTAAAATATCTTCTGATTATATATTGATTTCCAAAAATTAATCCAACTCCCCAGGTGCATGGAAACCACCACTTGCCACCCTTAACGTTTAGTAACTTTTTCTACATTAAAATATACAAAACACGGCTAATTTTCTTTTTTTTAAATCTATTGATTAAAAGGTATTTTTTAAAGATAAATCCAACTCTAAAAGTGCATCGGAAACCACCCTTAGTGCAACATTTAACTTTGAATCATTTCTATATACAAATTCATTCTCCTAATTACTTCTACTAGCCAAGTTGTATCATGCTTTCCACTCGAATGGTAGCGCGGTAGTTTATATTTGATATTACAAAATACATTACAATGAATAGCTATATAATGAAAAAAAAGAAAAGCGTGTTTTTTTTAAGTGTATACAAAATTCATTCTTGATTAAGGTTTGCACTATGGATGGTTTGTGATGAGAGAGAGAGAGTTGAATTTATTTTGAAAAATACTCTCTAGTCAATAAATATTTAACCAAAACAAATTTAAAATTTATAAAATACTCTCTAATCAATCAATATTTAAATAAGTGGTAGCAGTTTAAGGGTAAATACTGTGAAAATCAAAAATAGAAAATGACTCTGTACTTATATCGCAACATGACTTGAGCAAAAGAACTTAAAATACAAATTCAAGGTATGTTACACACCTCAATTTTTAAAAAAAATTAAATTGATCTCCACGTGCTGTATGTGCTATAACAAAAAACTTAATCATTTGATGAGAACATACTTCTTCCTCGATAAATCATTAATGATACCAACAAAGATGTTTTTTAACATAAATGATAATGTACAAGTAGCTACATTTAGAATTTCTTCTCAGGATTCCGTCTGTGTAACTCTAAAAATAGTTTTATGAGTTTCTTGAACATCCGTAAACGGATCAACAGACTTGGTAATCTTTCTACATGCAATAACAAATTCTGCTTAGCACATGGAAGGGATAAAATAAATATCAAAAACTTTCAAAAAATATCCGGGAAAAAATTCAGATTAAATCCCGAAAAATTTATTTCTATCGAAAGTCACAAGCATTCCTGCAGCTACCATTATCTCACATAATCCCATTTTTCTATTCATTGTAACGTCATGTCAGCCAGATATGGACCCAAAGTGGCTAATAGCAGTGAAAAACCCAATTATTAAAAGATTTTCTCGGCTCGCTATAAAAAATTAAAATTGATTGCTCATGTAAAAACATTAGTTCACCTCGAAAAATTCAATCAGGGAATCTACAAAAGCTCTAGACCGAGCCAAATTCTGAAATTTTATTCCTGCTGAACGTGACAACCCTAAAAAATTTAAAATTTTTTTGACTTGTTTTTTATTACTTGACACCACCCAACCACCCTTTCAGTTCAATGGCATATAAGAGCTCACCACTCAAATCGATTTTTTCCTGCGGTTAGGATAGAATTGTCGTCTGGGCATCGTGCTGTATAGGATATGTACATTCATATGTATATGGAGCAATATAATATGTTTTATCTTCTTTTACTTGAAAGAAGATATAAAATGGAATTAAGAAAAATTGCCCAACGGGGAGTCATTTTTCTCCTCATCTTAAATCCCCTTAAGATCTAGCCTTTGATCAACGGTTAGGATAAGGCGATACTGAAGACCATGGCATTTGAAAATATTATCCACCTTAGCACTTAATGGTGTGCTTCAAGATTAATAGGCGACTCATTCAAAAACAAAATTTTGTTTACATAATTTCGAAGACGATTAAATTAATTTTTCGATTAATTTTTTACTCAACTGATAAAGCAGCACCCGAATAGTCCTTGGGCGCATTTAGCTTACTTGAGCAACAACTAATTTAACGATGTCTGCAGATGACGACTATAATTTATGTGGCTTCAGATGATGTCCTTGTTATCATTTGCTCTCATGTTTCTATCGGCAGAGAAAGTAATTCTGCCGTCGACTGACTCTAGTCTGCATTAAATCAATCAGACGAAATAACTTTTAGCCGCGTTGAATAATAACAAGATAAAACTGAAGAAAAGTTGCATCGCAAGAAACTAACTAGAAGGAATCGGCCATATCGAGAAACATGTTCCACCGGTCGGGATCATAAATCTTGACGAAGCTTATCCCCTTGGTTGGTATGGGTATGGGAACAAAATTCCTTAGCGCTGTGCTTTCATTTCGAGAACTGGTGATGTTTCTCTATGTCCGAGATGTGGAGAGCTCTAATAAAGATAAGATAGTGAAACAAATAAAATGCAATCTCATTAGATAAAAATCAATGGCAGTTGCTGATGCAAGATGCAATGTGTACTTGAGCTGTTGGTCAGACGTGGGAATAAAAATGTCAACGACTTGAAAATAGCAGTGTTTGTGATAAGGGCATGATAAGTATTGGCTTCTATAAATTGGAGTACCTTTAAGCTTTTTATTTTGTATATATATAATAATTTGTTGAACTACAAAAGTAAAAACCAAAATGTAATACATAGTGGGTCCTCCCGAGTGGGTGCTCCAAGATATTGCTATTTATCTTTGGCTAATAAACTGATTCAATAAACCAAGGATGCTTCACAATATTTTTTCGTTAAATATATATTTTTTTTTAATTAAAAATTTTTTTTGACCACCAGTGAAACTACATAAATAAAATCAAGTAGTAGTTGAAATAACCAATTTACACTGAAAGAAGTAGTGTTAAAATGCTCGCCTACTAGACAAAAGGAAGTGTAGGTGGATTTCACCTCATTAATTATTCCCCTTCACAATAAAGGTGATAAATGTGAAATCTCGAACTATAGACCAATTGCTAATCTTTGTTGTATATCCAAGATTTTTGAGGCACTTAGTTGCGATCTGCTATACTTCCACTGCAAGCCGTTTTTTCAGCCGTTTCAACATGGCTTCATTAGGGGTAAATCAACTACCACCAATTTATTGGAATTTTCAAACTTCTGTATTTCTGCAATTGAAGGTGGTAAGCAAGTTGACTGTATCTTTTCTGACTTCAGCAAAGCTTTCGATAGAATAAATCATAGAATTCTTGTTCTCAAACTCTCCCTTATCGGGTTCACACGAGTTTTTGAAAATTAGATTCATTCGTACTTATCTGAACGCATTCAGCGGGTTTTTTTTCGTGGGACCCTGTCTGATGTTATTTTCGACCGAGTACCGAGGGCTCCCACCTCGGGCCATTGTTATTTATAATTTATTTCAATGATTCTTTGTTGTGCCGACGATGCCAAGAGATTTCGCACTGTGTCAGAAAATGCCGATCGCCTACTTTTAAATTCTGATTTGGACGCCTTTCAGAATTGGTGTTCCATTAACGACCATCCCCTAAATATCGGAAAGTGTACATCTATGTCTTTCTCACGTAAAAGGTCTCCCTTTCAATTTAACTTTACTATAGAGGGTTGTTGAGAGTTACAAAGACTAAGTACCTAGGTGTCTGGCTCAATTCCCAATTATCTTTTGAGGATCATTTTGATGCCATAGTCACCAAGGCTAATATGACTCTTGGTTTCGTGAAGAGGTGGTCAAAGGAATTTGGCGACCCTTACATTACAAAGCTTTTATATTGCACTTTTGTCGGGCCTATTCTGGAATATGCCTCGCCAGTCTGGTCACCGCTCTATGTGACACATATCAATCGCATTGAAGCTGTTCAACGCAGGTTCGTTAGGTTCGCTCTTAGAGGCCTTCCTTGGAATTACTCCCTTATATTACCACCTTTAGAACTCTTGCACTTGGATACACTTGAAAAGAGACGCCGTAACGCCAGGATCCTTTTTACTTTCTTCATTTACCGTTTCATCGCACTAACTATGGATTAAATAAGGCTATCACATCGATGTCGCGATTTTTTTATTCCTCTTTTGATTGCATTGATTTTCATCTATCGCGAATTCATGTGAGGAGTTAGCTTTGTTGAGGTTACTTTTTACTTTTCACTTTATGTACTTTTTGCTTTTTATCTACCTTTTATACACTTTAGTACTTTAATTTCCGTATTTATATTATGCGAATTCTCCCCTTATTCTTTGATCATTTATGGTTTATTGTACTGTTTTTATTTAGTTTTTTTTTGTAGTAATCAGCAATTTGATGAAACATTGTAAATAAATAAATAAATCGGTAAGGCTCTGGTTGGTTTTCCTATTCCTTTTCTCAATTGGTTAAGTTCCTACTGCTCTGACCGTACACAGCGTGGGTTCTTTCGGACTGCGCTATCGTTTGACGTCATTCACGAAAACTCTGCGGTACCGCAAGGTAGCCATCGAGGAACCTTTTTATTTAAAATATATATTAATGACTTACAGATATTCTTGCCACACAGGGCGAAAATCTTTCGCGTTATCTCTGATTTGATTAAATGCTAAGTTATACCGAATATTTATTATATCAAAAGTATGTTATTATCCACATATTTAATATAATTAGTACAACAAATGCTGCTTTGGGCATCGTACCAAGATTGTCTCGTCGATTCGAAGATCCTTTTGTTAGCAAGACCTTTAATGTTCTTTTGGTAAACCGCTTTTTGAGTTCGCTTTCAACGTCTGGTCACAATTTTATTCGGTTAATATTAATCGGTTCGAAGCGATCCAACTTAGATTTCTTAGGTTTTCACTGCGCAGCCTTACACGGAATAATGCTGTTACATTGCCTCCCTACAAGGACAGACTTAAGAGACTCGGTTCGGTTACAGAGTATTATCCATTCCTTTTTCTTGCATGGAATAATCAAAATAGCAGATCACCGAATTCGTTTAAGGCCTTTGAAACCCATTTACACTACAAAATACGCTTCAGTTCATCCATTACGCCAAAAAAACAAGCGTCAGCGAAGTCGTCTTCAATTATGCTAACGTAAATGATTCACCTGATTCACCTCTTTACTGGCTCAACGAATTTTTGTTTCGCCGTGGTCTGTTTGACCAAGACCTGCCTGTGTGGAAAAATTGCAAAAGTAGGAAACTGGGAAAATCCTTGGACTTGGATTCTTCCCGCACCCCTTTGGTGCCTGAGACTTCACATAATCCAGCACTTCATGTGATGTTTCTTTGATTTAGTGTTCACTTCATTACGAGTTCCTCATCAATACTTTTACACTGATTTTTGTAAAAGCTACGATTAGATTTCCGCTTGCGTCTCGTCTAGTGTTCTAGAGCGGGAGATTGATAAGGCGGTTAATTCTTTCTACGATATTGTATTTGTTAGTTTCGTACATCATGTGCCTCTTGGCTTGGATAATCAAACGGCCGTAATTAATAACTCAACCGTAGATTAATAACTCATTGAAAGATTTTAAAATTTAAAAAGGCTGGTGGAAGGGAGATTGCTCCTCCAGGGACGACACTGACTGTTTGACTTATTTTAACTTATTTCACTCTCTCTCTCTCTCTCTCTCTCTCTAGTATTCGTAACCCTATTTGGGACATGGAGTGGTGGGGGGGCCTTGTATTGTTCGTTTGGTAGACTGTTATAGGAAATATTTGAATAGAATGATAAGGACTTTGCGTTTTAAGCGTAAGCACTTTTGGAGATTTGTAAACTCGAAGCGCTTATAGATACCCTTCGTCGTTGAGACTTCACGGTGTTCACAGTTCAGACCACTCATCTAATCTCTTTGGTGATATTAATTTCTGGGTGCATTTCGAATATGGCCGATGTCTTTTCTAGCGATCCCAGCGGCATCGCTTTCTCGTTTTGATTGGTTGATTCTTACTAATATGAGAATTCTTTGGCATATTGACGACGCCAAATCTTTCGTTCAGTAAAGGACGTTTACTATTGCGAACTTTTGAACTCGAACTTTGATGCCCTCTATAAATGGTGTCAAATTAACTGTATCCCTAAAAATGTATTGTCCTTTTCTAGCAACAAAAAAGCTCCCTGTATTTTGGATATAATTTAGATGGAAACGCATTGACTAGACTTGATAAAACCAAATACCTGGTCTGGAATTTTATTAAGCCCGCCTTGGAGTACGCTAGCTCTGTTTATTCTAGTTTTTACGCGGTATCCGCGTTGAGCCTAAACTTATTTGCTTGGAGTCGCACGAGAATAAACAAAACAACTTCAGAATTGTCTTTCCGTTTGAAAGTATTTAAGGAGCTTTTAACTATCCTGAGATTAAATGTATAAAATGGATTATACCTTCTTCTCTTAGTCTTCAATACCAGCGTTTTTATTTGCTTTTAGCTAGACCAAGCCTCCTTTTGACAAGGTCTGCATTCAGACCTTTAGTTAATGTTCTAGAAAGATGTCGATTGCACACTAATTGTAATTTTTTTTTGTAACAACCTAATTCTCATTTTGAATGGGATGGAAGCAAAGGTCTATATCGGTCTGAAATGTATGTGTTAACAATATACATAATTAAAATGAATATTTGTACAGAAATAAAATAAACACATTCGCAAAAAATAATGCCTATCTGAAGTTCAATCTTGTAATATTTCATTCCTCTTAAGGACTGTTCTAGATCCTACTCGAATTTACGGTTTATTAAACTACATAACTCTGTATATTATGCTGGTGTGTCACATACAAAATTGTCTTTATTTAACCTATTTTTTCCAGAATATGAAATGATTTTTAAAAATTTATATTCGTTCGAAATTTTTTGTTCAATTCCGCTTGCAATATATCGAGGAGGAAATACGATTTATTATTAATGATGTAAATGACACATGTCATCCTTAGTCTTATAGTCTGTTTTGTTTTCTCTCTGAAATAGGACATTGACGATATCCTTTTCTGGTTAAATATATCATTGGTCAGGAACATATTGTGCAGCTCGTTTTTTAAATAAATAAAAAAGGAAGTGGTAGGTATATCATCTTTATTAAGCATTTAATTATACTTTAGCGTTCTTTTCAAATTGTTGATAATTTGGCAGTACCTACTCGGATTTTGATTTGATGATTTTTCACCAAGCTAATCCTGCCCCAAACATAATATAAAAAAGATGTTTGATTTCTTCATAAAAATACTCATGGACCATATTTTGGTTTGGGCAAGGATTGAATTCCAGCCAATTACACGGCAGTTCAGTCGCATATAATATGTAAGTTTAACAGACAGTGGACTACTTTTTTGCGGTCTTATTTGCATATCCTGAATCTAAAATTTTTTTTATGGATTATAACCATTAGATTTATAAACTGCGCTTACTTGACGATAACAGGGAGCTATGATAATAGTTTAGCTTCCGCGAGCACGCTTTAAATATTTAAGCAGATATACTTGCATTCCTCTGATACTTCTACTAAACCACCCTAAACCATAATTTGCAATTTTAGAAACGTATTTGGGTGGTATAACGCTAATATGAATTGCATTCCAGTTAATTGCATTTGGGATATGTTCACTTAGCAGTACAACTAAAACATCCCTTCATAATTTATTTTACACAAAATGGTTCCAGTAACCTAAAAACCAAGTCCCCCAAAGCTTCTCGAGCTCTTTAGAACAAACCTTTCAGCACTAGAGTACACTAAGCCACGCAAGAAATATTTTAGGAGCCCGTCAAGTTCCTCTGTAGCTCCTTCAGGAAATCCATGTAATTTGGCTCTTTCCAAAAACCGACAATGTTGCAGAATTTACGTCAGAAATCCTGAGTGGTCTGCACATTAGCACAAGTGCTTGTAACAAGTGCATTGTCTATTACTGTACAAGGCATTGTCTAAGGTCGTGTATAGTTGCATCGAACACGGTTAACGACTTCAGATTGTTACGTGTTCAATTCGTGCCCAAGTATCTCTTAGGGAAGCTTTTACCCATCACGTAGTCAATTCCGTGGCTTAGGGTTCTTTGCATATGGGCTCGGTGCTGGTTACGTTTACAAATCCTCTCAGACCATAATTCAATTGATGCGCTTATTTTGTTTCGATATCGATTTAGACTGGAGGCGCTCGCCGTGTCTTTCCAAAGTGTAGTCTTTTGTCAGCATAAATGTTTGCTGTAATTTTACAAGCTATCACGATAAAGGAAGCTCTTTTAACTGAATCACATAATAAAGCGGAAGGATAAGGGAAATATGGGTCGTTATCCGAAATATGTTACAATAGTTTCTTGAACAACTGTTTAAAGTCCTTGTTTGTGAAAACAAGAAGTAAGTACTTTTCAATCCTTAACTACATACTTAGTTTCGAACACGTCCTTTTTACAATGAAAACTTTTCCATATAATACATATGAAATCTAAAAGCTTTTCTCCATCCCCAGTATAGGATAACTTTTCTGTTGCTAATTATAAAGTTGCCGTCTAATAGCGATATCTTTATTCGAATTGCATCCGGTCAAAGAACTCACCATGGAAACAATAATTCTGGAGCATATAGCGCAAGCCCGTAATTCTCCAGACTATCTGATTTCATTGTGCTGGTATCCCTCAGCTGGGATTTCGCCAAGTTATCATAATGAAAAGGACTTCCATAAATATAAGGATTACGTCCGACTTTGAGATTATTTTTAAAAAATCAGAAGTTTATTCGCAGTTCTTATACAATCTTATTTTTCCCTTTTTCATGACACCATCTTGTTGGTAAATTCACGAACACGTGCAAAAAGTCCTTAAATTTTTTTTATTTGTTACACATCCTAAGCCCGCTCTTCTTAAAATAAAGAAGAATGTGTTGAAGATTTTATGAGCCATCCAGGAAATATAGCGTTTCGCAAAAACTATACTATAGACGGCTCCCTTTTGTGTTGTTCCCGTCCTGCTACATGTTAAAACATAACCACAATGTGAAATTACTTAATGCTCCGAAAGATCTATATTTGTGTATATATGTTAAATGTGTGTATGCATACATAGGCTATTACGAAATTTATTCTTGTAAACACTGTTGACTTTGAATATAAAACAGCAAGCAACTTCCGTAGAAGCACAGTTGGGAAGTTTACGTTTATTTTATTTGAAAAAATCGGCTTATGTTAAGGAGCCGGGGAGGTATTGAATCTCATTAGGGAAAAGTTTTCAATAAGCTTCTTGGGAAAGTAATGGCAGCTTAGCCTGGTTGTTGGGCTGACATTCAAAAAGTGGTCTAAATCGTCGCAATAACAATAGAGTGATTCTTGGTTCAATGGAACATTTTTCTTTTGATTAGAAAAAAATGTGGAGCTTATAAGATTTTGTTCGGGACTATTGATTCTAATTAAGACGTCTTCATGGTCGAAATAATACAAATAAATGTTAAGCTTTTAAGCTCTTAGTGGAAATGGTGGCTTTTTTTTTTGTTTTTGGTTTTATAATATTTTTTCTCTGCCATACTTAAAATTTTTTTAGGTTGCATTTCTACGCCAACGTTCGGTTCTACATCTGCCTACACGTTTTGCCAATTTTCTTCACAAGTTCTTTCATAAAAAAAAACCCTCTTAGACATGTTAGGAATAGCTCTCATCAGGTTGTATTGTACACTCTTTATTACAATGTTCTTAAAAATTCGAATGTTATAAAAAGTGTTTTGTGAAGAATCTTGATTGAAAGTTTCTTTACGGACGACTTCATTTGGTTTTTTTTTTGTAGTATTATTTCCATTCTCTACAATCTGTATTGATGATGGGGTGTAACTAGGATCCATACATTCTCCTATGCTTTTGGTGATGCCACAATAATTATTGTGATTGTAATTTCTTAGTACACAAACTGAAGTAAAAAAAGCAACTTATTTTTGTAGAACATTTTAGTTTGAGCTTATTATAATAAAAGTCTCGAATTGAACAAAAAGTAAACCAATATAAAGTGACGTAATATTTAAATAATGGAGAACATCGCTGCTTTACATGCACAAAGTTCGTTTTTCTATGATGTTGCAAACACCCAGGGGACAACCTTATGATGCGTTAGCATGGAAGGAAATTAGAGTAAGGGGAATGAGAGAACTTGAATATTGTTGTTTTTGTATTCCTGCGTGCTAGACATCAGCTCAGAGATAGAGTCGACGTTTTTAATTTATTAAAAACTCGCTGAGAGACCAAGACTCGAACCCTGTACCCAAGACGTGGTGATCGTGCCACTCAACTCCGTTTCAGATGTACAATTCTACCGGTTTGTCACGGAGCTGTATATTAAGTAGCGCTAAGAAAACTTACATACAATCCACTTTTATTCGCAGTTAGTCGCGCATATTCAACTTGTCTAAATGTCATAGGGGTTTTCTTTCTTTCTTTTTAGTTCTCGTAACCTTTTGTGGGCCATGGGGCGACTTCATGTAATTCAAGATACCGATTGCAAGTAAACCTGCAATTAATTTAATGTTAATTCCGAGCCACCGTAACCATTTGCCGCCGAAGGTAGGTTTAGAACCGTCTTCCGTAATGGAAGTCCGACACATTATCACCTACTCGATCCACCATATCCGGCGATATATCGGTTCGATGGGTTACAGTGATGCATGATTTACTTTTTTCATTTAGGCTCATATAGCACCTAGACTTTATCCCCGTTATTGCGGCACCCACGTTCGAACCCCACCATCAGCGACCCATGGTAGTGTTTTGCTGACAACAGATTAAATTAAAAGGTTATTGGGGATAGCAGAGTACTGCCAAAGGTTCGGAATCCACTTAAATTGCAAGTCCACTTGCCATCGTTTGCACCGAATAGGCTGAAGTTTTTCGCCCGCCCAACCAGAGTTATAGGAACTAAGGAACACTCAATTATGTTACTTACACCTCGACCAGTCTATATCAGCAGTATTTAGAAAAGATTTAGCAGCACCGTGAAAATTCAAGAATCCGTCTTGAGAAAAACAATGCGAATTTTGAAAAGAGTACTATCTATGTTTTGCCACTGGACTATAAGTCAAAACCAGTAATAATAAGTAAATAGGTAACAATGACATCGTTTCTCTGCAACTCTCAGTTTCTCTCCTCACGTTCCTTCTTTAGCTTTTGCCTTAGCTATGGGTGTAGATTAAAGTTCAAAGTCCCTACTCCAATAATGCAAAAATTAGTTTCAACAACCCGTTACTCCTCATAAGGTAAGAAACTATTTGCAAGTGGATTCCGAACCACCCACATCACTATGCAAATCGCAATAGTATTTGATAGTATAATGTGTTGTGTTTACAAAACAACATGTTGTTGTGTAAAGCTAATATGTTAACCATAGACAACATAATTGAGCAGGCATATGAGTTAAAAAATAAAAAAAATTAAAAATTATACTCCAATTTATTTAAAAGCCTCTTCATTTCCTATCAAGTTTAGATCGGATAAGAACAAAATGCCTATGATATTTCTTATTAAACGTCACCCCATAGTAAAAGGCATTTTATAAAACTACCCTAAACCTTGAAAAAGAACCCAAAAGAAATATTTTTCAGTTTTACTGACATTACAGAAATCTTTGTCTTGAAATTAATGAAAAGAAAATAAGAGGAAATGATCCAGTGAAAGCTTCACATTTCTTGTTTTATTAAAAGGATTTACCTCAGTTTTCCTGGAAGTTAAAACAAAATCTCGACATAGAATTTTTGAAGTTAGACATCTGAATTCCACTTGTATCTTCAAACCCACTAAAAAAATTTATTTGAAAGTTTCAGTGTATTAGTGAAAAGAATTTTTATATTAAACTCACAGAGTCAAAATATTATTTTATTCATCTTTACATTTTCTCCCAAAATTTATGGGAGTCAAGTGGAAGTCATTTACCAAACCATAGATTACACCGAAGGCATAAATTTCTGCAAAATTAATGCACCCACCTTGAGTGCTTTTTCTTTTGATACACCCTGTGTCAAAAAAAAAGTATCTTGAATTCTGTAAAAAGTGTGCTCGCATTAACTGCGCAGTAGAAGTATACCCACCGAACAATGGGATCTTGTTACAACAATGTGGAGCTATTTTCAAATCCTTCGTGAGACATGTTAATTCCTTGTATTTATAACCCTTCATATTTACGCGAACCCTTTTTCCTGTGTTTCAAAAGCAAGGGAGTCCTTTATAGATTTTTTTTAATATGCTATAAGTAATTATGCACCCCTATTAAAGTCTTCTGTCGTAGTCCTTCCAGCAATTTTACGACAACCAGTCGTATCTATATCTAAGATATATCGTTGGGAAAGTTCGACACTCAGACACCCCGCACAGAAAAATCCTTGAACGCTTATGGTGCAGTTCAAATGTCAGACAGAATCCTATTTTTTTTAAAGTAGAGACGTTGAGAAGAAGGGTTGTCTACTTTTCGCTAAGTGGAAATTAAAAAAATGCCTCCCAAGAAAGACACTTTTACAATTGCCGAGTTTATGAAAGGGGCTTTGGTTGGTGCGCTTAAGGAGCGAGGACTATTCAGTGAGGAACTTCTTTTTTCAGTACGCACTGTATGCCTTTTCTTAAGAAGTGCTTTTGATATAATTTGCAGGTAACGCTATTATGCTGTGAGCAATAAAAAAAGAAATCCTTGGAACATACATATGAACTACTTCCGTATTTATGCTTTTATGATCTGTTCTTAAAGACTTTTCGTCGGTGCGAGCAAATGTTTAATGGTATGACAAATGTAGAAGACATGATTTAGTTTTTCTTCCAGAAATTCTCAAACTGACTAAATATTTTTTATCGTAATAATAAAATGAGAAATGGAAAACTCTTATCTCGAAATCTCACCATAGTAGTTTTTGTAGATTTCTGAAAACATAACTCTATTAAACATTGGGAAACAGATACACATCAACATAATTTACTGATGTCATCGGTAAACATAATGACAGATAAATGATGATGTTAATTGCAATCCCTAGTCTCTGTCGATCCATCAATATTCCATTAAAATCCAACTCTCAATGACCTGTGTCACCTCAGACCATAACCAAAACATCATAAAGTCTAATGTCCAGTGCTGTTAATTCTCTGCAAATACCGTCCGACAGATTTCTTATGTTGAGAGTTGAGCATAATTAGAGCCTGTGGCATTTAACGAACCACCGAGAAATTATTGTTATGAGTGTCAGGCATGCAACATCCAGCAAGTGACTTGAAGTGTTATGCTTTCGGTGCTACTTTGTTGTCCTTTGTGCGAGTATAGTTAAAGCTTTTTTTCCCCCGTAGAAAGATTTACCTTGATTGCTATCAAAGTGAAGTACTTACACGTATTTGGCGGGAAAATTAATTACGTCATAAAGTTTAAAGGGCACTTGTAACAACAGTTTTTATGCTATTAACTTACGAGTGAAAAAAATGTGTGGCAACACGCTAAATTCGAAGATGTCGAATTGATTAATGGTTGCTTCTACACGTTTAGGAGTGAAAGTTGAAGGGGCTAGGGAAAAAATGTGTGAAATGTATTGCCAATAAATCAAAGGGTGCATTCAGAAGCAGCTGCATTCAATGGTTTAGCAATCTTTGGGGAACAAGATTGCATTAAGTAGAAAATAGAAAAATAGGTTCTTTGCAAAATGGTGTTGATATATTGGCGTTTAAACTTCTTCCAACATTGGCTAATGGATTTTTCTTTATTTGATGTTATTTCTATTTACATTGCAAGGTACGGTTTATGAAGTGCACCCTATTAATATTTTAAGTCGTAGATAATTTATTTTCATTGGTTTATGTACTACGAGCAGCACGCGTAAGCTTATAAAACATTCTCATTGTCTTCTGCAACTCAAATGCCAGTCTACTCGGTAAATTTCTTTATTGATGCAGCCAATCTCACCCCATTTATTTGAATTCTTTACAATTCCGCCTTGATTTACTCCTTTTTTATATTAATTTTATAGTCATTCGACTTGGTTCGATTGAAAATTTGTCGCAAACATCTGCTTACGCGGATTTAAACGCAGTCTAACAAAGGTTAAGTTCGTGTGTTGGTAACATTTAACTTAAAAGAAAATTTGCTAAAATCTCATAGTGTTGATTCTACCAGTATCAACAACACCGAGAAAATTTGTGGAACAGACTCTATCTAATTCCTCTTAGCGTATATTCCTGGTGCTTATATACGAAGAGAAAAGTTCTTGAATTTTTATACGAAAATTCCAGTAAAAATTACGGCTAACAACTGTAATCGGGTTGCAACTTGTCAACTACTTCAATTTTTACGGATCAGCACTGTAAAACTTCCTGCCGATGAGCAGCGAATATGTTGGTTTCAAAAGATATTCCGAGCATAGAAATCAGGAGGCTTAAAATCAAACTTATTCACCTTTCGAAAAAAACGAAATGAAAAATATACACAGTCTGAGATTCGAACTCTCGTCCTCAGCAGCACGCTCCAACGTCGTGATATGCTCAACACCGATTTTTTTTGTAAATGGTGTGCTCATAATCACCTTCCCTTGAATATTGTATATGGCATCGATCGTTACTAGGGCTAATTCGACGCTGGGCTTTGTGAAAAGATGATCTACGGATCTTGATTCCCTGGGATAACCCTATCACGTTTCCTTCCTATCCTGACCGTCTCAGGCTCATCTCTCTGAACTCCTTTAGAAACAGACGTAATATCTCCAAAATCCTTTTTATTTTTGATTTATTACACAGAACAATTAATTTACCCGAATTTCTGATGGCTGTAAGCATTTCTACCTCGTCCCGACCCCTCAGGAGTCATGATTTTCTTCACGTTAATCGCCACCGAACACTATATGGCATGAACGTACCTATCACTTCGATGTCTCACCTCTTTAACGAGCACTTTGCTAACTTGGACCTAAACTTTTCTAGTAGAACTGCAATTATTCCTGGAATATTGTCACCGTGTATCATCTAAACATGTTTTTCTTATATCTTGATTCTACTTAAGTAGCAGTATTCTAAAGCCATAAATTGTTTATCTCATACTGTATGGTTAAGGTTAGGCTGCCAATAGCGGATTAGTCATTGTTTGGATAAAAGACAAAGTGTTGCATATCTGCGCTGTTCGCTATCAAAACCTTTCGTTAGTCAATCTTTGCTGAACTGTATTTTATAAGTTGAGTACGAAAGAATTCCGGATCGTAGGTACACCCATTTAATGGCAAGATTAAATTATTTAAAAAGGCTCCGAAAAGATCATCGCACCAAAAGGCCGAATGGGATTAGTGTGCGAAAAAGTATTATTTACAACCAACTTCACTCGTTTACAAGGTGCCTAAGAGAATTTGTAAAGTACTTTTGCATGCGATAAGAAATACAAAATGGCGTTACAAATATTTTCTGGAAAGACCAGCATGCTAAATTAGAGCTAATGTAGGGCAAAAGTAAAAATTTATAGTTAACTTCCAGAAGTTTATTAAGCTTGACATCTTCTTGCTATTGCAACAACTACTAACGAATAATTATTGTTTGTCTTAATATGATGTCAAGATTAATTCTAAAATAATGTTTCGCCATCTAGACCTTTATGCACGTTATACTTACTTTACAGATTACTTTCTCGTCGTATCATTATTATTCGCTACGTAGGAATTCATTATGTAGTCAGCGGGTACTTTTCCTTTGTACTTACGAGGACACCATTAGCAGAAAGTTTAAACAAAAGAGTTAAAATTCCGTGTGATGTTATCCTTATGCACTGTTGTTGGTGGAACGAAACGTAAGCATGAGTGTCCGTTGTTTATTTTTCTCTTAGATTGGAGTAAACAAAAGTTTTTTGTTCGCTTAGGGCTTAATTCACGTCATAGTGCGTATACTTTAACAAACGTCTCTATCCGCCAAGTTTTTGACAACAACATGGATAAAAAAAACCATTATGGGTTTTGAGAAAATTTCATTTTAATATTTTTCACAGTATCAAATTCAAAAGCACCAATCAAATTTATATCAAAAAATTAAATTATGAATCGAATCCTTTTGAGAAAAATGATAATAAAAAACTTCCCATGAACAAGTGACGTCCTGATTATTTGAAATTCTTCTC
This sequence comes from Leptarthrus brevirostris, assembly GCA_964036015.1. Lineage (NCBI taxonomy): Eukaryota > Metazoa > Arthropoda > Insecta > Diptera > Asilidae > Leptarthrus > Leptarthrus brevirostris. Next base: position 25,382,482 of record OZ038375.1, on the reverse strand, counting down.
ACAAGATTTTTCGCTTTTCCTCGTCGAAATATTTTATATTCCAAACGCATAGGAACCAACAAATACGTTATTTCACATTGACGAGGAAAATATAGTTCTTTTCGTGTTTTCAAATACATATACAGTACAATAACTTCTATTTTGTAGTGATTCAATTTATACGCAAATGATTCCCGATAGTTTCCTGAAATTAGGTCAGTGCTCAAAAGATTTATGAGATTATGGTATTTTGCGGTAAAACACAAATTGAGCTAAATTATTCCATTCGTGGATATTTTATCCCCGGAATTTTGATTGTTGCTGTTTGTTAATCATTTCAATGTTTTCATCAGAAATCAGGTTAATTGTTTTTAATGAAAATTTACTTTTAGCTTTATTTGGTATCGACAAATCAATTTATTCAAATAGGTATGAATATTGTAAAATGATTACTAACCGGAGATTTGATGCAAATATCAAACAATATATCCTCTGAGTAGTTAAAGGTAAGTGAAAGATAAAAAATAATGATATAATTCCTCGCAAAATTTGAACATATTTTCATGACGAATAGTATAAACGCTATGTTCAGATTTTTAAATTATGGTTGATATCTATAATTCCTTTGTACATGCAACTTAAATTGGTTGTGATTGATTTTCGTCAAATTCAATTGTTATTAATGACAGCCTTACTCAAATCCATGAAGATGGAATCGATCTACTTGTCAACTTCAATTACCAATATATAGAATTTCAATAAGTTGGTTGTTCTCAGATCCAGAGAATCCTTTCCTGCCCCGTATTGAAAAGAACCTAGGAGGGTCTTAAAATGAAAATGAAAAATGTCATATAACAATGGTTTTGAAAAGCTTGGCAATACAACCTGTATTAGTAATACATAAATCTATATTTTATATAGTCTAGTAAAATGATCGGTTTAATCAAACCTTTTGGGCAGATAGCGATTTTATAGTGGAATCTGGGGGAGCGATGCCAGTTTATGGGGATGCAACCCCCTCTCCCAACCCTCCCAATTCGGCTCACATTTTGAAAAAGGGGTTCAACAGTTTTTGTCGTAATCTCGATTACCGTTAGTAGTATAACAATTTTATACGGATATATTTAATAGCAAATTAAATTTAATTAAAGACTTTTCCGCATAGAATTATTAATAACAGTTTTTTAAGGTACTACTACCGGGAAAAAATTTCAAAAAATTAATTTTTTGTTTTTCTCATTTTTCGATTCCTTATAGGTAGTATCAAGAATAACCTACTTAATTTTTATAAAGAAATTCGTAATAGAAAAAAAGGTACAGCATTTTATAGTCGACCGCCTTCGTAGTGGGATTTCGACTCTCCGCAGCTGCCTCGCGCGCTCCAGCTCTTTATCCCCACTCTCTAAAATACCGGTTTCTTTTATACTTATAATATTCATTCTTGTTTCTCATACACGTGTTTAGTTATATCGAAAGCATTTATATCTAAATAAAATGGGTCCGTATTATAAAGGAAAGATGGGTAAGAGGCCAAAGAGCGCACCAAAGAGTTAATCTCAGAATCTACTGAACCGATTTTAATAAACCTGGGTGCGTTTTATTTGTTAAGGTATACCCTTTTGTAATTTACCACATTATAGACAACAAATGAAAAAAAAATATTGGCAAGAGAAAAAGGGTGGAAAAAATGCAATTTTTTCAAATTTTTTTTTCAAATTTTCGCCATTTTTTTTTAATTAATTTTTGACTAATTGTGGTAAATTACAAGGTAAGAAACCTTCCTTTATAAAATCCCGTTCGAATTTTTTGTTTCAGACTTCTCAACTCTGAGATTATCTCTCCCTCATTGGACTATCTCTTTTTTCGAGCTCTTGACTTCAGCGCCCCCTACCAATAAGGCAAAAAATAGAAATTAAATTATTAAATTTTTTTTTCTAAACTTTAAGGACTAATAATGTTATAAAATAAATTTCATTTTAATATCTAATAAAGCGACTGAGAAAGAAATGATTAAAAAAGTGCTTATTTTTTGGTACTTTTTCCGGTAGTTGTACCTTAAGCCGAAATTGATGAAAAATTGAGGGAAAAACTTAAGGCGTTATATCGTTTTTTATTTGATGTTTTTATGCAAATAATGAATTTAAACTTTGTTAAGAAGAATTTTCTCACAATTAACTTAAACGCTTGTTTTAAGGTTTTCACAAGGCCACAAAGAAACGGCTATCAGTATCTCTAAAATTCAACGCCGTCCCTATGAGTGCTGATGGGCCACATCAAATTCACTTAGAATACTAAATTTAAGTTTAGTAAAAGTGTCATAGTTTCTGAGATTTTGGCACTTATTTTGAATTGTGGAAATCATTATCATAGGTCAGTGTTTCGGATGCCACAGCTATTAATATAAATTTTTTAAAACATCCTGAAGAATCAAACTTTATAATGAATTTTTCTAACACAATTACGGTTATCGAAAAAAAATTTGGAGGAAAACTTTGATAGTGTTAAAACCAAGATTTTTGAGCTTATCATTGATGTAAATAAGGACAACCCTATGATGCGTTAGCACGGCTTTGGCCTGAAAGGAATTAGGTTAAGGAGAATAAGGAAACTTAAATATCTTGTTTTTGCTTGCTGCGAGCTAGTCAACAGCCCAGAGGGAAGAGGATTTTTTAATTTATTTAAAAATCTCACTGTTTTTTCGAGAGCGTGATATTAATTACACTATAGAGTTATTTTTCGACTTTATGTTATCATGTTTTGCCCGTTGTGGTCCCGTATCTCAATATAGAAACCCTAACTCTTTTCGGCCTTGACCTAACCAGTCTCCAAAGTATCTTAAAAAACTTAAAAGTAAAGCTAGCAAGAAGTTCTGTTTCTTTCGTAGTGACGAAGATTATCTTATTATATTTTCGGATCTGCGTGGCCGTTACATTTATAATTAATCGTAAGCGTAGGAGTGATGGCTACCCCTATGTAATGCGTTTCGGTGAGCGGAGTACCGATGATCCTTTGACTGCTGCTAACTTCTTTTCCAGTTTCTTTGGAGCTGCCTTCTCGACAAATAACTGATATTAGTTTTAATCGTTTAAATTCCTTGACTATCCTTGGACTTCATTATCGTTTAAGGACTTGTTATTTATTTTTTTATTCTATTTTAAGTTGTAATTGTTTTGATTTGTTATTTAAATTTACTCTTTGTTTTTTGTCAATTGCCAATTGTCAATTCACTTGAGCGGCCTTTTTATCGTATTCCTATTTTATTCTCTTTTTATTTGTACTTTTATTTTATCATATTCTTTTTGTAAGTAATCAGCCTTGGTGAAACTTTGTAAATTAATAAATGGGGAGATTTTTTCATCTATAACTTTTTCCAAAAATAATGTGCTTCGAATTGTGTCGCCGCCTTCCTCGAACTTAGCTTTCTTCCTCTCTTGTTCCCGTATCTCCTTGTGGGGCATCGGACGGAAAAACATGTTTACCCGATTCGACGAGAACGATTGCAAATGGACCTACAATTTAAAGTGGATTCCGAACCACCGCCATAAATCCGCAACCTCCAATTGCTTTTCAGTGTAATTCAATGTTCGAACCTGGAGCCCTCATGATGAGCCCAACCACTATAAGTTCCGATCCATACCGTTGTGAACTTGGTTAACCGATAACTGCTCAACTCATAATTATTTTCTGACAGAATTTTATCAATAAGAAAGCCATTTTCCTGTCAATAAGAGGTTGAGTATATTTTTTGACTCTTTTTCTTTAGAAATATTTCGAGTTCTGACACGAAACGAAAGACATTAAATTGTCAATCACTTCATAAATGTCTTCCTGACAACCATGTCTTCTGTGGTGGCAGTTTACCTATATTTTTCAGTTTTATCTTTCCCTTTAAGCAATTGCGATGATTATTTCTCGTGCAAGTGATTCATATCAATCACAAACGATATATCACTCATTTTCTGAAATCAATTACAGTGCATGTTGCGTTGTAGTAAAACATTAGGTCGTCCTAAAAGCAAAATTATGCGAGAATCAGATCATATCCTTGGCAATTATGGGTTTCCCAACAAAATTAGCATCAACTTCAGAACAGAACGTTCGTCTTGCAATTTATTCATTTCTATTTCCATCGCATACAGAATTATAGAGACGTGGTGGAAGTATCCTGCTCTCTTATGTCCTATACCACGGTTACCGTCTATACCTCTAAATAGCTGCTCTTACATATGCATATCCATTATACTTGGGGGAATAAAATTCGAAGCAGTTAATCAATAATGGAAGGGTTCAATTTTGGTATGGCTTCCACGTAATTGAATTGGAATCTATCAGAGCATTCTTATTCTTTATCTAAGACAGTACACTGCACCAATTGAGCTGAACTAAATTCAATTTGAGGGAAAGAAAACATTTTTCTCATCAAGGTGTGCATAATCAAGTTTTGCCTCGAAATGCAACTGGAAAACCTGATATACCATAGATTGTCGTAATCTAAGGTAACTTCACCTAGATTTGATGTCTACGTAAGCTTGCTGTAAACCACAATCAGTGACAGGTGAAATTTTTACAGTTGCACGGAAGCTGGAATGTTTGAGTTAAAAGATCCATCGTCTTGTGCGCTTTTCAACAAATGACTTTTGTTCGACGTAGACAAATCCGTTTCCATGTCGATGAAATTTGATCATTTTCTTGGTTTGAATGGAATCAACTCAAGGAAATCAAGACAGAAACAAGTGGCTCAACGAACGCTCCCGGTTGGAACAGTATCCGATTTCAGCCCGGAAAATTGTTTTGATAGCGCTTTAGATGGAAAGTGACAATAAATTTTCAAAATCACTGGCAATAGCTTGAAAACGATTTTACGCTTCTGGCTATATCGCTTGGATGACTTAATTTGATACTTCCGTTAAACTATGGCGGATGGCTAAAAGCCCTTTTTCACTGCCAACTTTACAACGTACAGACGAATGTTAAACTTTTCACGTTTTAAAATAAAAAGAGCAAAAGCAATTAGCAGTCCGACGATCGATAAAGTTCTCGATTTTCGTATGCCATTTTGCAAGCGGTTGCATAGTTTACTCTTGGCGAGTTATTTCCAACATGCACTCGGTCCTGATTGCTTACGGTGGGATTAAATAGCTGCTTAAATGTTTCTACGTACGCTTGACGGGGTTTAATTTCACTAATTATACGCCCTCTACACCGATTGCTAAGGGTAACTAGTTTACGAGAATTGTGTTTTTTTTCTTCTTTGCGCTGGAAGTTGCAATCCGGTTTCGATGGGGGTGGCGACTGCAAAGACAAATGAAATTGTACACCATAAAATGTTTACCATTGTTAGGTGGTGTTGATACACCCTATTCAAGTGAAAACACTATAGGTCAAAAGGGTATTCTGAAAAATGTTTCAAATGGTAAGCCAACAAGAACGACCAAGTATGTACTGGGGTAATTTGTTGTCCACATAATCAATGGATAGTTTGATGCAAAGATTATAGTCATTACTGCACAATCTTAATGTTCTCTCAAAAATTATACCTATTAATTTAGTTCAATGAAATTGCACTAACTTGGTGTCATTTATCATAATCTGACGTTCGCTTATAGCAGTAGCCTTAATGTAAAGGATAAGGTTTGCTTAAAGATCTATAAACTCTCGGATAAAGTTTTTGGGCCAAATATGCGAACAAGTATTGAAAATCCAAGAAGGCTGTACGTGTTAGATGTTATTGAAAATTAATATCCAGTAGTGCACTGGCAGCCAGGATCTCAGATGTTACAAGTTTATGAAGTCTATTAAACTTGCTTCCCTTAGTCCCAATACATGGTTGGTTCGCGCAAAAACATCTGAAATTTGCATAACCGCACAGTAGTCCCAAATATTAAAAAGTTGGTTGGTTTTTATCGATATGGCGGTTACAAACTTTGTGTCGTTGATTACGAATTTCAAATCATAATTTTGAACAATAAAATTGCGGTCACCAAATGGCTGACATATTTTTCAAAAAAACATTGTATGGAGTATGTTCGTATGTAAAGTAAAATTCAAGTAAACACAAAATAATAATAATAATTGCATCCGCACCTGTACTGGAAAACGTTAATTGGGGGGAAAAAAGGCTCATTTTTAAGAATTGTTTTGGGCGCTACAGGTAAAACAAGTTTATTGAATTGATTGTAACATTATAGTACAACTTTTGAACAATATTTCCTTAAATTTTTAGAGCAAAATATAATTAATTAAGCCGACGGTAGCAAATCTTCTGAGGCGCCTCGAAAAAAAGTTGTCCGCCGGTGAACACTATAACTCATGACTGGAGGACATTTTGCTGGAAGGACATTTTTTTTTTTGATTTTTCAATTTTTGGTGACACTTAGAAGCGAAAACACCAATTGTTGCCCTAAAAAATGGGCCTATTTGTTATTGTTACATTAATAATTATGAATAAAAAAGAAAGCTCCCAGCAATACCTGGTCATTTATGTAAGGAAGAAGTATAGCAAATTTCAAAAGAATCGGTTGAGTAGATTTTGATTTAAACTGTTCACCGACTTTAAAAATGACAAGTGTCAGAAAATCGCTTTAAAGTTTTGTATACCAGAAAATGCAATATTAAACAATGGAGCAACGCACACTTATAGTTCTATATCTTAGTTAGGTTTTCCCCGATTTGTTAAAAATGTTGACAAAACAATCTTAAAATGTTGTACTATCATATGAAACAATAAAAATAAATTTTAATACGATACCACCCCCCCCCCCCCCCCCCCCCCCTCCTTAATACTGATTTATTGTAGAATGGTGCTGCTGCTCGGTATTTTTAGGATTTTCTTAGTACCCGCAGTTGTTTTTTTTACGTCTTTGGCCGGAATGGATAAGGGTAAGGGGAGTGAGGAAACTTTAATGTCTTGCTTTTGCCTTGCTGCCAGCTAAACAACATCCCAGAGACGAAGTGGATTTTTTAATTTCTTACTAAAAACCTACGGGGAGACCTAGTCTCGAACCCGGGAACCGTTCCATGGTGGTAGTTTTTTGATCCAACTCCGTCTCCTATCATTTCACTGCAACCTTTACAACTGATTGCTGGGATCGTTTTCGCATCTTACGTAACGCTATTAATAGTGAAAGACATCATTCCCAAGCTTTAGTAGCATACTTCTAAATTTAACACAGAAAATCACTATAGAGAAACCTTTCGGCTATTTTGATGTAGGACAATTTAAAGGTGTTGTTTTAATCAAATATTTACATCCCCTGAAGTATTTTCTACATCTGGTAATGCTGATTTGAACGAATTTGAACTGCAGTCACTGAAACTGACGTATTCCTGTCCGTAATGTCAATTAATATATAATTCAGTCAGGGTTGAAAACTTACATCCTAAACTTGTTAAGATGTTACTTCCATTTATTTTTCCTGGCCTCAGATTTTTTTAATGGCATAACAATCAGGAGCTTTTTTCCTACGACATTCCTACGACACTTTTCCTAAACGAACAGCTAAAACGGTTGAATATCGCCCTATATCTATTTTTCCCTTCTATTAAATTCTATTGAGAAAGCTCTACATAAGTAGTTAACTGATCACTTGGAGGCAAGAAACCTCTTGTCTAATTTTCAATCGGGTTTTCGAACCAGTTATAGTTGCACTACTACATGGTTGAAAATAACTGATGATATAAGAAACTTATTGGACAATCATAAATTTACTGCTCTGGTGCTTTTAGATTTCTCAACTACCTATATAAACTTCGTTCAGCCCTCAATTCCTCCAGCACTGCACGTTAATTACTAAGTTCCTTTCTGTGCGGGCGACAGTAGAAGTTTTTTTGGAATAACGTTTCGTCCGATTTCCTCTCGGTTCTTTGTGGAGTGCCACAAAGAATGGTCCTTGGGCCTTTATTATTTGCTATGTTTATTGATGACCATCCACTCGTCTTGAGTAACTGTGATTTTCACTTGTATTCGGACGATCGGTCGTTTTATATTTGAAGACTCATTGGGCTAATTAAAGATGCCATTTGTCGAGTGAAGGAGGATTTTATTTGTGTTTCAAATTGGGCTACAGAAAATGATATGTATATCTATGACGTAGATACTTCTGTGTATCCTTCATGTTGTCATTCCTTTTAGTAACTATATTAAAAGTCTGGGCATTTGGTTTAAAAAGTCGTATAATCGGTCTAATTATATTATTAGCATGATTGGTAAGGTAAGTTGGTCTTCACTCTATTGAATACAAAATTATGCTGGTTCGGTCTTTACTTGTTCCTTTAATATTATGTGGGTTTGAAATTTTCTGTAAGCTGGACTCTGTTTTTACCAGGAAGCTTAATGTTGCCTTTAATTCTATATCACGTTATGCCTTTGAATTAGGACGACATGATCATGTCTCAGAGTTTTCCAAATGAATTTTGAGATGCACACTTGATTGCTATCTTAATTTTCGGACTGTTATGTTTTTGCGAAATTTAATTCTAATCCGTCAGCCACACAATTTGTACAGTAGATTAAATTGCTCACACTCAACCAGAACGTTTTCTTTAATGATGTACGTTTTACCTCTGTATCTAGTTAATGTAAATTTTCTGTTCAGTCCATTAGACTCTCTCTCTCTCTCTCTTAAAATAGCATTGAGGAGCAGTAGCAGTTCTCATTGGTTTGGGAGCTGTTTATTTTCTTATTTATCCGGATAAAGATTGATTTATAATAACTATGATGGAGTTTTTATTGCATTGTGTTAAATTAGTTTAGTTTAGATTAGTACCTCTTCAGTATATTGGTGAACTGAAATTTATACTTTTCATGTTATTTTTATTACATAAAGCCTAGCTTTATTAGAGGATTTCTTCTTACTTGTGTAGAGTTTAAATAAATTTAATTTGAATTTGATTGTAGACTGACTTTAAACTGAGTAACTTAGTTACTCAAGAAAGTATAGATAAATGTTCCCAACTATTAATACTAACTAATCAAATTCTATGATAGTAGAATTTGAATAGTTAGTATTTATGGTTGAGAACGTCTATAAGTTAAAACTCAAAATCACCGAAAGAATGACGTAATTTTGCGTGTTTTGACAAGCTATTTTGGTTTTGGGACCACTGTGAGCCAGTTTATTGATTATTTGTTAAAAATATCGATCCTATCCTTTTTTTAGCAAAAAATATGTGTGCTCCAAGAAACCACCTAAAGATTTTCCTTCTTCAAAATCCCCACTGCCAATACTACTACCAGCACTCCTTCCGGCCCTTTTCTGTATTTCTTCTTTCGCTGTTATTTCTGTAGACCGTCTTAATATTATATTATGGAAGTGTCTATTCGCATCGGCCGTGTCCGTGTACACACAACATTTATACGAACTACACGGAAGTACACGTAAGTACACAATAAGTGCAAATAGTCACTTCCATATTAGGTGTGTGCGAATTTGAGCCAGAAAATTTAATATTGGATAGAGTAGAGAATTATAGAAAGAGCCAATCAGATGGGATGTTGATCTGGGTATCGTCCCTCTCCACTGATCTACGCCATGTGTTGCGCAGTCGTCCAATTCGACGTTTTCCTTGGATCCCGTGCGGATTCCAATCTAGAGCCTGCTGTGCGATGTTGTTTTGCTCTTTTCTTAGGCTGTCCATATCCATTGCAACTTTCGCCTGTGAATACTGTCTATCCCGCCTTGGCCGGTAAGTCTGCCTAGGTCTTTGTTGGTAATAACCTCCGGCCAATGGTAGTTAAGGATGCGCCGAAGACACCGGTTGACAAAAGCTAATAGCTAAGATGTTATTTGCCAGATTACTTTTTATGTTGTACAAGAGAACATATTATACGTTCGTACATCTGGAGATGTTGTTATTGCGCCAGATCTCAGCAAGAGCATTAAATGCAAATCGTTATTGATGCGAACCTGTACATCAGCTGCATCTCCGCCGTCTGCTGTAGCTATGCTTCCGAGATAGTAAAATTTATCCACATGCTTTATTTGTTGCTTTTCTAGATAAATTTCATGTTGTCTCCTGGAGTGCAAGCTCATAAGTTTGGTTTTAGCAGCATTGATTTTAAGCCCTGCTTTGCGACCGTCTCTGCTCAGTGCTTCAAACATTTGGTCTACATGACTCTGTTTGTTGGACTGGAAACATACATCGTCGGCATAGTGCAGGTGCATAAGGTGGTTAAAAAGTTTCCATCTAATCCTTCGCGATGGATTCGTCATTGATGACGATCAGGAAAAGCAAAGGTGATAGTATGCATCCTTATCTCACTACGTTCAGTACTTGGAAGGGTCCCGATAGTTTTTCCTTGTGCAGGACACAATGTCTTTTATTCCTACAGCTTATTTATAAGAAAACGATATATAGCCAAACTTTTCTCTTTGCAACATTCGTAATAAAGAAAAATAATACCTTTTTGATCCCTTACATTACTACCTAGAAGTTTCATGCTTACAGTTTGTATCGATCAAAAGTTTTTAACCAATTTCTTTTAAACTCGTTATGCCTTTTTAATATGATTACACAGTAAGGATCGTCATTTCTTTGCATGTTGATTTTTTTACTTTGATTGATACTGTAATAAAACGAATGTATGTAGTTACCGAATAGAATCTGCCTTCATTAAAAGGGCTTCTTTTCTTTTTCTTTTTCAACTTTTTTTGGCATCAATTTACGATCCTAGGTTACTTCAGTAAAAATATATTACAAATAAACTGATTGACGCGCACTAAAATATTAAAATTTAGTAAACACCCTGTAACTGCTAAATCGTATATCGTCGTCTCCGCTGAAATAAACTTTTCTGTTTGCCTCGATGAGAAATATCAGTATTTACCTTTCAAACGGAAACATCCTGTAGAGTTATTTCCGCAAAAAAGAGAATTCCTCTGAATGACCTAAATTCAACCCGCAGCCTAGAGAAAGTATCAGTTCACTATCTTAATGTCCTCCTTGAATACTTTTCTGTTAACAAACGGGAAATCATCGGGATTCAAAACACCATATAAGAGCCCGCAAATAATGTGATTTAATGTTTTGTGATATCTTGTATAGACCCAAAATAATAATTATCTTAGCGAAATTACATTTATGTTTTGATGTGTGTACTTTATGGGTCACAATCTAACATTAGCATCTACTCAAATTTAATATCGCAATAGAAATCATCAACAGAAAACAATATTACTGTCATATACATTTCCATTTTGAAGATGAACAATTAAATGAGATTAGAAATCCCTTGAGGGGCCTCCATCTTCCTGTCTGATTTATGTGTGTGTACATATTATCTCTCTGCCTTTTCACGTCGATATTAAGGAAATATTTCAAGAATGCCGACAAAATTATGACAACTTCATTAATTAACCAACATATAAAATAGGAGGCGATGTATAAAACTGCCATAAATGCTTTAAGCATAGCACACAATATTTCCATCGGCAGGCCCAAAAGCCCATTAAAAGTATACGAAAAGGCGCCAACATCTGATATAGAAGTGTGTATAATCTCTATGGAAGCCTTTCTATGGTGAAATTATGTTAAACTAATACTATAGAAGAAATGGAATAGAAGGGGGCGGTAATCAACAGTCTGGATTTGGTTGAAGTCAACATTAGCATTTGGTATATTATGTGGGAACCGTTTTTCAGATTCATTTGAATTGTACTTTATTGCTATTGATTTAATTCCGAGGTTTTTCTATTTATTTTGTGGGCATTAATGTCGGCACGCGTTTTTGTGTCAAACAATGAATTCGTGTACGTTAGCAGTTATCTAGAGTTCCAATCTCAAAGGACAATTTTTAGAATTACGTGACACTATAAAAGTAAAGTTAGGAGTAAAAATGCGATGTCAGGCAGGGCAGTTATTTTGAGTGGAATTTAACAGGGGATAATAACGTTTTCAGAATTGCATGGGAATGGAATATGTGTACGCATTTACGCAATCTCTTGACATACATAATTTGAATTTTATGAAGCTTATGGTATGCATAATGTAAATGTGGGGGTTCTACAAAGTGTAAACATATTCAAGTGAAGAAAGTATGCATTGGCGTTTGTTGATATTCATGTAGGAGTAGCCATTCAGTGATCAAGGATGCGCATATTAATGAGTTTCTATGGAATTTTTTAAAGGCTTTATGTTTGGTTTTGTTGTATGCCCTTATGTTATAGTCACCTTTTTGAAGGTATACTATGTCACTGATGTAAAGGGAGATGCTTTTAACTATATGATAAAATGGACAGGTTTTTGCCCATCTGAAAAAACATTTTAGTGGGAGTAAAACAAAACGGAATCAATTGACATTTTTAACAAATGTGGGCTTATTTATCAAGTAAGTAAGTAAGGGGGAGGCAACAAGTTATTAAAGGGGAGGCAACACTCTGACGGGTGCAGAAAATCTATTTTTTTAAGTACATGATATTCAAGAATGAATGTGCCAAATTTTAAGTCCAGATTCCCAAAAATGAAACAGATACAACTGAAAGCAGGTAAAAAGGGACGAGAAGAGCCAAGCGGGTATAGACTACTTCGTTCTGATGTATGTAGATTATATTCAAGTTCGTTTGTTTAAATATTAAATAATAATAAAACAAGAATGTTTTGTATGTAAAAAAATTAAAAGGTAAAAAAAAAATATTTTTTGCGTTCTCCTCGAAATTATCATTTTCGAACTGGCGGAACAAAGAACTCAAATACTCATAATACAATTAAATTCATTAATTTTTTTCAAATTTCTGGTATTACAGTGACTATCGATAAGCGTAGCTTTTTTGTAGTTGGAAATTTTAATTTTTACACATCTTTAAAGTAAATTTTTTTAATCGTACTCGCAAGTTTATATGACTGCCATTTTGCGAAAAATGTAAAAATAAAAAATTCCCTACGCTTAACGATAGGGGCACTCAAACAGATTAAGGAAACATTTTCTTTCTTGATCAGAAGTTCTAATAAATTTAATGGGGCTGATAAATTAATCAAAAAACAGCTGTTGAGTCCGTAATTTTTCTGACATACATATATTTTAAGTGTTCAAATACAAGAAAAATGTTTACATTTATTTTAAAACTGATTTCTTATAGAGGTTATTGCAGCCTTATGGAAGCACTTTTGAAAATTTTGATATGCGGTCGTGCAGGATTGCGGCTCAATGGAGCGTCCGTAAAAACAAAAGAAAATATCCTTAGAGAAAGTATGATTATTACCCCAGTATCGACTACGATTATTATGTTTGAGCGAAAATTCAAAAAATGGTGGAGCTCCAATTGAAGTGGTCGCAAAAATAGCATTTTTTTTCGTAAAAAAACCCTCAAAAATGGAGTAAAAAATTAACCAATCATTTTTATTCTAGTCTATACTGGGGCTATTGTTGTGTTATATTCTTCTAATAAATGGTTTTGAAATTATCGTACACGTTGATTTCAAAAACCGTGTTTTTAGAAGAACACGTTTAAATTTTGAGAAACGAATTTTCACTTGGCGCTATAATAGTCTACAACTTTGAAAGTATTTAAAATTTTCCCATGAAATATTCAGAGAATATTACTGAAAGTTGATTTTTCCAGCCCGAGAAAGTGTAATGTACTATTATACTAGACACTAGTTTTTTATCTCGCCAGGTGAGCCCATTTTTTCGAGGACTTCTACGGCGGGACTTATACTTTTTATAATTTTTAGTTCCTTTTAATAATTTTTTAAAATATTATTTAAAGTAACATTTACAAGCCTCTTGTTATTTTAAAAAAAAGTGAAAAAAATTATAATAAAGCTTTTCTTGTGGTTTACAATGTTCATTCCAATTCCAATTAATTTGGTCGCTTATAAATAATTGTAAGCAACTGCGATCCTAACATTGAGCCTTGTGAGACCCCACAATTTAATAATTGAAAGTCACTTGCCTAAAAAATAACTTTACCTGTTTACCGGACTCTAAATAAATAAATAATTATTAATCAGCATGATATTGAAGATTAAACATTGTGTAATAGTGTGTACTTTAGAGGGAGAAAATTAATATTTAATGTAACGTATACACAAATAAAAGTAGTCAATTTAATATAGAACAACGAAATGGTGCACAATCTATATACGTTAAAGTCTTAATGTAAAAAAAATAATATTATATTTCTAAAATCTCATTAGTTTTGTTTTTGGATCATTTATCTGTATAAAAAATTTCATCTTTATTGGTACATAAATGAGAGTGCGAGAGTGCTGTGACGGACAGACGAAACTATAAGGGTTACTTTTTTCCTACGGAATCCTAAAAACACCTCTACAAAGCTCTTTTTACGAAAAGTTTAAGGGAACTCCCTGTAACAGCCTGAAAAAAAGCTGATTTTCGCGATTTTTTTTCCATATATACATATGTAACTATCAACAAATTTTGAACTATTGGGTTTGTTAAATAATAGTTTCAAGTACTTAAAAAATTTTGTTAATGATTTTTTTTTAACAAAATGGCGCCGATATACCCAGTTGATTGGAACGCCTCAAAATCTGGATGCCCAATTGGCGTGCAGTCTAGCGGCTACAAAACAAATCCTGCAACAATCAGACAAAAAAGTATTGTAAGTTGTGAAAAAACATGAGATTTTACGATAAAAATTACGAGCTAAATACTAATTTTTTTTTTATGTTTTACAAGTCAAAATTAAAAACCTTGATATTAATATTCAAGGTAATATTATTTTATATTCCCACACCAAATTTCGGACTGCTAGGTCAAATAGTTTTTAAGATATCCTGCACGCAAATTTAGAAAACGTGGTTTTGAGAAAAACGCGTTTAAAGTTTTCAAAAGAGAAAAAGTTATGACCAGGTGCGTGCAGTAAAATTAATATAGCTATGGATCAAATAGTCCGGGCGCAATGGGGGGGCGGGGTGATGTATGCAATTTGGGGTCCCCGCGGTAACTTGTCATATTTTTATGTTTTTCGGCACGGAGAATCGATTTTTCGAGGTTACCAGGCTCAAAAATTTGTCGTTTTCGAGATATGGCCCGATTTCAGTCAAAATTGGTCTGAATTTTCCAAAAAAATAAAAAAATTTTAAATTATTAACCAACTTTATGTGAAAGATCTTTTGATTTTAAACAATTTATGTCTATAGCATTTTTTTCCCAAAGTCCTCGGTTTAGCTGTAATTTTCAAAAAATGTCTCACATTGCTTATAGAGTATTTTAAATGGGATAACTTTTATGGGGCAAAATTCCTCAAGTGTACCAGGTGAAGAAATTCGATGTCTCCGATTTTGTTCAAACTTCACCAAAATATTGTTACTCGTATAAGTAACTATCGTGCTAAAGGATTTAAAAAAAAAATTTTGTGCAAAAGTTATAGGGTTGTAAACTTTTTCATTTTTGCACTTTTTCTCGTGATCAAACTTTTTTTAAAAAAAACCTTAACAATGGCCACCATTGCAGTAGAACGGTGATCTTTGTGATTTGTAAAGGTCGTTACATGCCGTTCCGAATAAAAATATAATTTTCCGAAAAACAAAAATTAAAAAAAAAACATTTGACTTTGAAAAATATTTTTTGGTTTTTTACAAAATACTTGATCATGAATTTTTTTCATATTTTTGCAAATGAAAGTGTCATCTCTTAGCTTTAAAATCATGTATCATTTAGAGTGGCAAAGCAATGTTAAGTATAAATGATGAACATAACATAACATAAGACAATGTAGATGGCGCGTTAAATAGTATTCTCACAGTCAGTATACAGTTAGATATCACCACAAATAGTCAAAATGCCAGACAAGTTGAAAGATATAAAGTATTGTTGCAATCCTTTGAAGGTGAAGAATCATACGTGGAAAAACAAGGGTATAAGAAGACTGACTTCAAAAATTCATAAACAGTTTCTGACCCTTCCTGTCATCATAAAAGTATGTGGATCATGCAGAAACAAAGTGAAAGTAAGTTTGACTTAATTTTTTATGATAATGGGGTACAGTGAGAAATTGACTCCCGCTCTCTAAAAAAGTATGAGATATGTAATGCTTAAATTGTAGAATAAGGAAAAATATTCGATACGTATTTGTTTGTTTGTATTTACAAATTGGACGAGATGCAGTGCTTTGATATTCATCTCCAGGTGATGTCATTTCTAAGGATAGTACATCTATATATTGTAATCTTGAAGATAGAATATCTCGGAAATTAACGACTTTTGGGGCAAATGAAAAAATACACCTATAAAATATCTTTTCATTTACTTTTTTATATATCTCGTACTTTTTTAGAGACCGGTAGTCGATTTCTCACTGTATCCCCATTATCATAAAAAATTAAGTCAAACTTACATCGGGCACTCGTTCTGTGTCATCATCTCCAGATGAAATTGCACCTTCTTCTTCAGAAATCACTTTCACTTTGTTTCTGCATGATCCACATACTTTTGTGATGACAGGAAGGGTACCGGTAATTGTTTACGAATTTGTGAAGTCACTTTTCTCATACCCTTGTTTTTCCACGTATGATTCTTCACTTTCAAAGGATTGCAACAACACTTTATATCTTTCAACTTGTCTGGCATTTTGACTATTTGTGGCGATATCTAACTGTATACTTACTGACTGTATACTGACTGTGAGAATACTATTTAACGCGCCATCTACATTTTCTTATGTTATGTTATGTTCATCTGTTCTAAGCAACAAACAAGCAAAAAAGGCGTGCGTGGGCTTTCAAAAATCAAAAATTTACACTTAATATTGCTTTGCCACTCTAAATGATAGATGATTTTAAAGCTGAGATGACACTTTCAGTTGAAAAAATATGAAAACAATTTATGATCAAGTATTGTGTAAAAAACCAAAAAATATTTTTCAAAGTCCAAATTTTTTTTTTTTAATTTTAGTTTTTGGAAAATTATATTTTTATTCGGAACGGCATGTAACGACCTATACAAATCACTAAAGATCACCGTTCTACTGCAATGGTGGCGATAGTTATGATTTTTCAAAAAAGATATGATCACGAGAAAAAGTGCAAAAATGCAAAAGTTTACAACCCTATAACTTTTGCACAAAAAATTTTTTTTAAATCCTTTAGCACGATAATTACTTATACCAGAAACAATATTTTGGTGAAGTTTGAACAAAATCGGAGACATCGAATTTCTTCACCTGGTACACTTGAGGAATTTTGCCCCATATAAGTTATTTTTTGAAAATTACAGCTAAACCGAGAACTTTGGGAAAAAAATGCTATAGACATAAATTGTTTAAAATCAAAAGATCTTTCACATAAAGTTGGTTAATAATTTAAAATTTTTTTATTTTTTTTGGAAAATTCAGAAAAACCACCAATTTTGACTGAAATCGGGCCATATCTCGAAAACGACAAATTTTTGAGCCTGGTAACCTCGAAAAATCGATTCTCCATAAAAATAAAAATTTGACAAGTTACCGCGGGGACCCCAAATTGCATACTTGACCCCCCATTGCGCCCGGACTAAAAAGAAGATAACGACAAAACTCAAACTTTCTCATATTTTTGTCAAGATTTAGGATGATTTTAAGAAAAAAAAAAGATTTTTTTTTGAGTTTTACAGTGAGTTCTCCTCTTAAACAAAGTAGTTAGGCGACTATATATTTTGATTATGCTCAATAGACGCAATAACTAAAATCCCAAGGCTTTTTACAGTATCCGTAAATATCAGTCAATAGTGGAGCTTTCCAATAAAATAGTTGGAGGATCTGATTTATCAATCCTTCCCCTAATTACTAAGCAATTTAATTTAAATAAATTAAAGTTCAATCTAGTTATAAATGAATTGCAAATAATAACATCATCGGACGACGCATTCTTCCAATAGAACTACTTACATACCATTAAACCCTTTTCGCATATACTTCATCATCGACATACTCGAACACAGATTAACTTTTAAACAGATAGAAGAGAACAGTGTTTATACCGAACCCTACGGAATATCCGACAGAAACCACATAAAACTACTAACTAGATTGATAACAATTTTATTTGATTTCAAGTAGCTCATTAGTTGTTTGTAAAGGGAGAGAACCTTTACAAGAGATTTTATTTGAAATTTTAGAAAGGGCGTTTGACCAAGAGCTTTTATTTTAAATTGCGCGATATTTTTCAGATGTAAAAATTTCAGCTATCAGTCTTTGACATTTGAGTATTAAAAAATATAGGGATATCGAAAATGTAACGATACATGCTTACACAAAACATTTAAATTGTGAAAATGCACTACAAAAATGCCAGAAATTTCACGTAGACAGGTCGTAAACCGTATAGTTTTTCACATATCAAAGAATGATAAGGTTTGGGTCAAAATCAGTTTGCTCTCGACGCTTCTCATGTATGGATATTATTCCAAAGTAAGTATGGATCCATTCAGTTTATTTGGTTGTGAAAAACACACAGTAGATTTGATTAACTGATATGATATGTGATATTTTGTTAGGTGGTTAAATCGTTATTTCCCAATGATGTAATAGTTCAGATAAAAGCTGAAGTTTAATAGTAAAATGTTTGTTTGAAGAAGAAATTTTAATTTATTTTACTTATTCTTATTAAATTTACACAGCACCACTAAAAAAATTTAAAAATTAATAATGAGGTCTGACTATGTTTACATTATTTTTTCGGTCGCTGAATCCGAATCCGAGGTCAGTTTAACACACATCAGTATCACCCTTATTACCCCATAAATTTAAAACACCATAGCTCCATCATACCAAAAACCCCGAAAACCCTGAGCCCTTAACCCCCAAACCCTCAACCCCTAAACCGGATGACCCCATAACCTCAAAATAAAAGCGGCAAAGGTCACAACACGCTCCTCATTTCTGAATTTGGGCTAGATATGCAGTTCGACAGTACATAATGAATGGAAAATCCTGATGTGATGTGGTTAAACGGACCTCGGATTCAGCGACCTCGAAAACATTATTAATTTTTTCAATTTTTTTTTGTAGAGCTGTGTTATGATTAACGTTAATACACTAAAATGATTTATTATTTTCTCTAAATTTGATTTAAAATCGTTTGTGCCCTAAGGTTGTCGAAAAACGTAACTCTTTAATGAAGAGCAAACACAATTGTAATATTTTCAAACCTTGTAAGCAAAATACCTGTTGAGGCTGATGTTGATGTAATAGGAAGAACTATTTCAGAACACTCTTTTGTTTTCTTTAGTCCCTTGTAAGGCACAGGATGTTATTTCAGAACTGTTACTTAAAAAATTTCACTTTCAACGAATATATATGTTGTTTTTCACTTAGTGTATACATGCATGCATTTTTCGTACTCGTAACTTGAAAAGTCATGTAAGAGTAGGTAGTATCAAAAAATCTTCCTTATACAATCGATTCGAACTTATGATAATCTGAAAATCTCTCTTGCAGGACTTACACACCGAATGCATAAGTTCCTTCTAATTTTCTCTGATAGCACGTCGGATTAGAAAATTCTCCATGGACATCTTTAAACGAAAAATATCTTTACTCTTCACTTCCCTTAAAAGCTAAAGGAAATTGCTAGAAATATTCATCTTATATGAAATCAAGTTTAGTGATAAGAAAATTTTACGACAGGAGATCAAAAGGCGTAAGAAATTGCGATAACGTTGAGATATGTATCAATATCCTGTCTGTTGAAACGATTACGGAAACTTTCAATGAGATCCGCTTTTGCCTCCTCTATCCTCATTTCCATTTTCGCACTGAATGGGATTGCTCCTTCCTAAGAACATATCAAGTACCTTCCCATACATCAAATCCTTTTCATTTCGTCTAGTAAGCACTACTGGCACGAGACGGATCGATTGTTTGTTTTTTCAATTCGAATCCTTCTCAGTATTCGTTTTAAAATGAATGGCAAAGTGTACATCTTGTTTAAGGACTTCAATCTTCAAATTCTGTGTTTTTTTTTATTATCAAGACCCTTTTCGTCGTTGTAGTCACCGTGGTATTCAGGATTTCCGCTTTCATCCTGAAAGTTTTTGCTTGCCGTTGAGATTTCGATTAAAATCACAATTCGGCAGCTTGCTGCGCTATGCAGTATTGTGGCAGTCCAAAGAAAATTTTCCATTAAAATATACCAGCCAGATATATCTTTGAATGGAAAGATGTTTTCTGTATTTGGCATTTCATTACGAAATGTCTTTTTTGGCAGTTAAACTTCTTAAAGTAACAGAATTATTTAATTCTTACGAACAATGATGGCACAGACTTCCAACTCCTTAATTTTCACTGAATCGAATTGAATTTAATTATATGAGGTTGGAACGTCATACACAATGTGTATATAACTCATCAACGCCTGACTGAAATTAATGAAAACCATTTAAAAGAGAATTATTAAATAAAGCTCAGAGGCAGACATGATTCCATTAAAATGTTTAAAAGGATTAAGGGGTTGGGGAAGGACAATTTAAAACCCTTCAGCTTAAAAAGTCATTGTATGAATTGTCGACTATCGCACATGTTGACACCTTCAGATTTCGTAAATATAAACGAGAATGTAATTACTTGAAAAGCTGACTCTCCACCACATTCACGTGCTCCCTACTACGAATGAATTTTAATATTTAGGTATGTAAATTTCAACTCTTTGTTTTGTTGACACGAAATAAGAGATTGAAATTCTTATTCATTCATATTTTTTTAATTTAAGAAAATCAGCAAGAAGAAGATTAATTATTAATTTGGTTAAACTTGTGTATTTTTTTTAGAAGATCGATTTTCGCAGTTCCGGAAGGGTTACAACTATCATGTTAACCGCTTCGAATTAAATACTTTTAACACTCCAAAGAAGATTGCTCTAGGTTAACTACATAATTGGAACAACAGAAATAGTTCAATATTTCACAATTGGTGAACTGAAGAATATTTTAATAAAAATATGTTAAAAGCATTGATCCATAATCTCCGGGACATTCACATTACATTTAATATTCTTCCGCAATACCCTCAAAATCAAATCATTGCTGAGTTTTTATCATGAAAGCCCTTGGTATGATTTTCGCTCACGGAAACTTACTATACAAGAATATTGGATGGCAGAGTTATATATAATGGTTCTAAATTCACTATAACCTGTAGGTTTATTTGCAATATTTATACCTGTCACCTTTAGTTGTCTAATTAATCCATTACCATATGTGTTAAAGATGTAAGTACGCTAAAAATTGTTTAAGAAAATAATGACATTGTACTAAGCCTTTTAAAAATTTTTTGAAAAAACAGAAGAGGAAGAAATATTTTATTTGTGCTGTGCTCAATGTTTCATTATCTTGCTGAAATATGTACTCGTAATTCTTAGCAAAAACTTTTGTTTATTTTGCAAACGCGCAAAGTTAGGTAAATTTTGTTTGAATACAAGTATTTCTTTATATTAAAATTAAAACATTCCTAATTCTGGCGGTCGTTAGATTTTTATTATTATATTATATGTTTTTCTTACTTATGTAATCCAGATACAGATACAAAGAGACTTGTCCTTACAACCTAATAAAGTACAGCTCCATTAAAATGCGAGAATTCATTGATTCTCTGATTCTATTCTGCGTAGTTATATTTGTTAATGCAAAATCGATAGTATTACGATATTATAGCCAAGAACTATAATAATTCCGATCTAAACCAAGTATTACCATAATGCAAATAAAATCCTTTTCGGTGATGTTCTGCTTTCTGATGTTCTGATGTTTCTTTAAAAAGGAGGTGCATCCTTTCCAAACTTGGGGATAATTTTTTCTAAATTCACCGTTTAGTTTCTTACTCCATTTTTATTTTCGGAATTTTATAGCTGCTTTCAAGGATACTAAATAATTCATGACCGATACATTAAGTAAATGCTTAGGAGACTCTCGTGAGTCTGTCAGAGATAAGACTTTCCACTAAAAATGACTTTTACAGAAACTTTTACGACCGTACTCCATTCAGAAAAAAAAAGTTTTTGCAAAGCAATGGTATTAACAATTCATAAAAGATAAATTCCTGTAGGTTAAATGCTAAGTTTTCCAACAGAATCGGATTTAAAAGATGTCATTAATCGAGTTGGTAATAAAAACATTGAGTTCACAAGAACTTCATTTGCAAGATTTATTTTAGAGTGCTCTAAGAAAACTGAACTCGTCAAGTGATTGTAACTTTAACTGGCAGAAATAATTTTATAATTTGCAAATTTTAAATTTTTTCGAATTATCTATTAAAAACTTTATTTAACGAAATACTATTTGTTTCTATTTTCAGCAGGCCTAAAATACACGGACAATCAAAGAGTGATAATTCATGTAAAAGATGTTAACGATGAACCGCCCTATTTTATAAATCGACCACTGCCTATGCAAGCAGTAGTACAATTAAATGCACCGCCGAATACACCTGTTTTTACACTACAAGCCAGAGATCCCGATACAGATCATAATATACATTATTTTATTGTCAGAGATCGAACTGGTGGTCGATTTGAAGTTGACGAACGTTCGGGAGTTGTAAGGACACGTGGAACTGATCTATTTCAATTGGATATGGAATATGTACTATATGTGAAGGCTGAAGATCAAAATGGAAAGGTTGATGATAGACGTTTCCAAAGTACACCCGAAGAACGATTGTCTATTGTTGGTGGAAAACGAGCACCTCAGTTTTATATGCCGAGTTATGAAGCAGAGATTCCAGAGAATCAGAAAAAGGACTCCGAGTAAGTATTTATTTAATTTTTGTTTGAAAGACACTCTTGTGGTTATCTTTAATATCAATATTTGAAATTAACAATGTTAAAGCTTGTGTCTAAATTCTAGTAATTCATTCAAAAGATTAAGTACACGTTATAGAAAACAGAACAATCCAGAATGTACTACAATCCAGCTTCCATAATTTGATCGTGTATCTTTTTAAGAACACTAACACCTTAAATTGCGAGGGTCAGGTCACCCACATTTAAGTATAATCATGTATGTGACAATGCGTTATGTAAAAGAGATGGTGAAACGACTGTCTCTTGCGGTAGTCCGATAATATGATTCATATTAATAATTTTCTGACCCAAATGTTTTGCTTTAAATTATTTATACTTATTAGGTGCTTATTTTTTCCAAGGTAGTGCTGGTAACAATTATTCAGATTCTTATATACATAGTAGTTACTTTAAATCTTTCATATTATGCTCCTTACTTAAATTCTATGAGGTATTATTCGATAATTTTGATCAGTTCTATCGTTTTAAAAAAAACTCTGTTAACAATCGAAATTGTGCTGCTTCATTTGAATTGAAGTAGAATAGATTAGTTTTGAGCGACGTTATATGTTAAGAGAGTGACTAAAATCTCCTTTTATTGCATATAATTGTGAATTTATACACTTTACCACAGTGTTCAGAAGTTAAGGATTGCTTGCCAAATAAGAAGTTTTAATCCAAAGTGCGATTGTGTCAGCATTAGTATCAAATAGCAATCTGGTAAAAAATTTCATTGTGGTGAGTAGGTAGTATCGCAGACAGATTTTATTTTTAAATAGGTCTAAATTTCCTTAGATTTTTTAGTCTTCAATTTCTCGACTTGTCTGTCGTAACATTTCGGGAGTATATACATTTTGGAGTATAATTATAGCCCACTGTTTTTTATTATTTTCACTTAAAGGGGGAAAACACTGCAAAACACAACAAAAAAAATTTTATTATTTTTTTGTTAATAATTTTAAAATATTGAATGAAGTATACATATTTTATAGTATATTTTAATAAAGTATTATAAAAGAAAGAAACTCCAGCGTAGAGTTCCTTTAAAGAAATAGGTCCACCTGGCCGGATGAAAGTAATAAACTTCGGCATAGAGCTCCTCTAAAAAAATAGGTTCACCTGGCGGGATGAAAGTCTCGGTTATGGTTCATTTGAATTTTAAAATCAAAAATTCTCTTCATTTGTAAAAGTACCTCTATCGTAAAGCGTAGCGGTTTTTTATGGTTAAAAAAAATTTTAGTTGAAGGCCAAACAATTTCAAAATAAAAAACAAACACCTACGCTCACCGCTAGGAACTATTCCAAAATGAGATTTCCCATAATATACTCACCAGTACTCACCGGACATCTCCTCGCAAGTATCTTCCTGCTCGCAAGTCCTTTTTTGTTGCTTCTTTAGTTGCCTGCTGATTTTCATGTGTTGCATTACAGGCGCGTTTTTGGTCGCATTTATGGGCATAATTATATGCGTGTAGTCATGTTTGACATTCAAGGTCTCGAATGAATGAAACCTCATTGAACCCTCATTGAACACACATGCAGCATTTCCAACAATATTTTCAGATGTAAAATTGTGTTTAGGAAAAAGAGACCATATGTCGTACCAATTACGAGGCACATGGCGTTCCGCGGCGTGGTGCAAATGTATTAATTTTGTATATCCATATACAAAGTGGGGAAAAATATTGTTAAATTGCGTGCTTTCTTTTTTTATGTAATTCTGTTTCTTGTTTCTCTTGGAACGTCTCTTTTTTAAATCGCATTCAAGTTATACAGGGTGTTTCACATAAAGAATGCCCAAATAAGTGGGGAGATAGATCTCACCTAGTCGAACAAAAAATTGTATGGAAGGGGACAATTGCAACCGTTTGTGAGTTACAGGGTGATTCATAAATTTGCAATTTTTATGTTATGCACATCAGTATGTTATTTTTTGTTTTGATCTAATCAACGGAGCGACATCGACAAATGCCAAAAAAACTACTATCCCAATGAGCTTTGTCAACAATGTTGATCTGACTCCTAGCATTGCATATGCAGCACTTTCAAAAATTAAAAAAATGTTTTGCGATTACCTAAACTTCAGAATTTTCTCAAATTTTCTCGGAAATGTATGTAATTAATACACCTGTTTTTATTTTTATTAAATTTCCATCGTTAAAAAATGTGGTCACTATATCTAATGGAACGAATAAGAACTCGGAAGTTATACATTGACAACAATTCTGGTGAGTCAATAAAACCCTGCGAGATATCGAAGATAAATGAAGTCCTAGATCTATTGCGCCTATCCTCTAGCCAGTGCAAAGACAGTAGCCCAAGTCTATCTTTATACGCGGGCGTAATCAAAGGGTTATTGCATGGAAGGCCAGCCACGCAATGCAAATTTGAGAAATCTGCGCTGAAAACCCTCAATACGAACACTATGAACCACATAGGACGGAGATCAAACGGAACAGGCATACTATAAAACGCGCCGGAAGCTTGGTGATAAACTCCTCTTTTTACAAAGCCCAAAGAAACACTTTCCTTTTTGACTGTGTAACTGATGTGATCAGCGAAAGCCAAATGTGGATCAAAAACAGTATCAAGATCCTTCACTCTGGACAGAATAATCATACATCAATGGATCCTTCCTTCTAGGATAAGACGTACATATATCGCCATTCAGAGGCATATTGTTCGCAATACACCAAAAATTAAAAGACTGAAGATCAGAGTTCAATGCAAAACAATCGTTCATGTCAGAGACAACACGAAAAAATTTTAGCATCGTCAGCATAGCATCAAATTTTCAAGTTCGTTAACATTGAACCCACGTCATTTATAAAAATAATAAATAGAAGCAGATCCAAATAACTGCCCTGGGGCACACCAGAAGTGAATGAAATTCCACAAGAGAGGGAACCCCGAAAGAAAAAGAATGACGGCCGTCATAAATTTAATAATTTTATATATTAATAAAATTGTAGTGTCTGCTTATGATTTCAAAATATTTGTCATTCTATTATAACCTCATATTTTTGTTCACATGATGTGAAAAACCACTCAATAATTTAAAAAAAATTTTTTTTTTTGTCGGACCTAATTTCGGTTAATCCAACAATGGGACTTTCACGGAAAGGTTCATTATTTGTTTGAGCATAGCTTAGAATAATTTTTCACTTGCTCCGTGAGGGGGGACGCATGTACAAATTGTCGATAACGACCGATATTAGTGTCGAATTCATAGTTTTCGGTGACGCAAATATGAATAAAGATACTCCCGATGCAGTTAGATACTGTTCGGGAAGGGGGGAGGGGGGTGTAGATAACTCCCTAGCGGTGGGGGTTTGAGTAATATGTGAAATAATTGCACACGCCATTCACGACAGCGCGAAAACTCCAAGCAACGCCCGGTAGACCCGGCAGCTAGTTTTTAAATACACCGGAACGCCGCGCATGACAATCTTCAAAAATGTCTACCTGTCTCTATTATAAAAGAATTCTTTTTAAAATTAAATGTTTCAAGAATAAAATGGGAAAAACCGCTCAGCTCAAAATTTAAAGTTATACCATAACTGTTATACTGTTATATAAGGCATCATCAAAGATATCGACTTTAAATGCTGCATAAGTAATATCGTCGCCTATGACATATTTCGCATTTATTCGGTTTGGTGCTCCTCCAAGGTTTAGAGGGCAAACTATTTTATTAATTTCACCTCCTAGTTAAAGTCTGCTTATATGAGTACATCATCATCACTTTATCATTTAAAATCATTAACACGATATTGTTGAACCGTATCGTGATAAATCCCTCTAATAAAATACTAATGCATACTTAATACGCTCTATAAATCCTGTCTTAATTGAAATGGAGTAATTATCCACAAGGTAAGAAAGACATCAAAGTGAAAATTAAAATCGATCGATGAATAAGCCGCAGCTTTTCCATAATTACATCTTCAATTTTCTTATGTATATCTTAATTAGAAAGACTGAAACCATTTCTTGAATCTTAAGTACTACTGTGTTACACAAGAATTTTATTCCCTGAGTTCCTGTTACCGGTCTGAACTATTAAACTCTATCCTATTTGAAACTCCTTCTTCTCTCTTGATAAAAGGAGCAGCAAAATTTCTCAGAACATTAACACAGCGATTACAAAAGATAACCAAGTTGAGGATGTAGGAAGAGAAATGCTTGTATGCAAATTACTTGTTATCATCCGGTGCACACAAATTCATAAGCTTCTTTGTATCTATTCAACTCGTAAGAGCATTTTTTAATATTCTCAAAATAATTTTTTTTCTCTCTTAAATAGGTTAATCCTTGGAAATATTATTCTTGCTTCTTCTATTCATTTCTATTTTTTCTCGTTAATGCCATTACATTCAATCCTAACTTCTACCATTTAGCTATCTTACAATTCCTTTCATCCCTCGTGGGATTTTTTGCAATTCACATGTGGAGATAATCTTAGCCCCAATGAAAACTAAAGTACGCCACATATTTGGCGCCCTCAGCATAATTTTTGTTGAACAAATGCAGATAACGTTTCTGAAAACGAAAATTGTATCTCTTCGGGGTACTTCTTGCAAACGAAGACCCAATTCAGACTTAAGTATCTTCGCAATGTAAAATTTATTAAAAAGTACTCGAAATTGTAATCTAATTCAGTACACACATGTTTGCAGTAGAAAACACAAATGGAAAAATAAAATTGAATTATCCTTGAGAGAGAAAAAAATTTCACCTTAGCAATAACATTGTATTTTTCTCATTTTCTTTCAGTATAATCTCGGTAAAGGCGAAATCATTTGCGGACAGAGAAATTCGATATACATTGAAGGCGCAAGGACAGGGTGCTGGGACATTTAATATTGGTCCATCGTCTGGTATTGTGAAGCTGGCAAAAGAATTGGATTTTGAGGATTTACGACAACCTCATGTATACTCTTTGGTTGTTACGGCAACCGAGGATTCGGGAGGCTTTTCCACGTCTGTCGAGGTAAATACGACCTACTTAACATAATTTATGAGCAACTCTATTACCTAATTTTATTTTTCATTTTAGCTTACTATTCGTGTTACCGATGTGAATGATAATGCTCCCAAGTTCGAACTACCTGATTATCAAGCGCACAATGTCGATGAAGACATACCGCTGGGTACGAGCATTCTCAAAGTAAAGGCCATGGATTCCGACTCGGGTGCCAATGCCGAAATCGAATATCTGGTATCGGATGACCATTTTGCCGTTGATTCCAATGGAATAATCGTCAATAACAAGCAATTGGACGCAGATAACAATAACGCATACTATGAATTCATAGTGACGGCAAAGGACAAAGGCGAACCGTCGAAAAGTGGAACTGCAACAGTCCGGGTGTACACAAAGAACAAAAACGACGAGGAACCAAAATTCTCTCAACAAGTCTACACGCCAAACGTGGACGAAAATGCAGGACCAAACACCTTAGTGACAACAGTGGTAGCTTCTGACAAGGACGGTGACAATGTTCGCTTTGGTTTCGTTGGTGGTGGCACCAGCTCCGGACAGTTCGTTATCGAAGATATAACAGGTGTCATCCGACTTCACAACAAAGCGATATCACTTGACCGTGACAAGTATGAACTGAATGTAACCGCCATGGACGATGGATCTTGTTGCGTTAATGGTGACCAAACCATTCACACTTCAACGGCTGTTGTTGTGGTTTTCATAACCGACGTTAATGACAATAAACCAGTTTTTAAAGACTGTGGCACGTACTATCCAAAAGTTGAAGAAGGTGCTCCGAATGGAAGTCCTGTCATTAAGGTTCAGGCAACCGATGAGGACAAAGGTGTCAATGGACAGGTAAGTGGTGATTTTTCATTGTGATTAATTTTCATTTTAATTTCGTCTGACACAATCGAAAATTTTAACATGCATTTCAATGTCATGCAAAGAAATAGGAAATGTCCACATCGATTCACTGCATGAAATTTTAATTAGGATCGTGTTTAGCATATCGCGGCACTTTTCTTCTACCCGATTTACATAATGGTTATATTTTCACAGATTGTTAAGGAAATTAAACGAGAAGGGGAAAAAATTTGTTTATGGGATATTTTTAACTCTCCCGGGGAATCTGAGAATCTGATGAAATTTTTTATATTTAGAATTGGTAAGAAAGGGCTTTCACCAAATCCCTTTGCAATGAGAGGGTATTACTGCTGTCTACCCTTTTTAAGCTATGCAATTACCAGTTCAAACCCTTTTGTTTTTACGATTTTCTCGGGATTCTGGGATGTTTAGAACATAAAATGTGAGGGGAATGAATTTCTAACAATAACAAGGTTTTTATGTTGGATGAAGAGGAATTACAATCATAAAGTGGTCCCGGACCCTGTTTTTCAGTAATATCGTAAAATTTTCAATGAAATAAGAGAAATTGTTTTGTAGTTAAATGAGAGTAAAAGACAAATAATAACTGAGCTTCGTATTTGTTATTTGGGCAACGAATAAATCTTTGTTTACAAGAGTCAAATGACAGAAACGTGGGTACATACAATTTATTGTGCTTGGAGCCTAGTTTTTATTGACCCAATCCAGCCCAGAACAGATTTAAGCTAAATATTTACTTTTGACATAGAAATTTGCACTTGGTGGCTAGAGCTTTAGCATGCTCCATTTTTTATCGTCATGCACATAATATGTGCATGTAGAACGAGCATTTATTGTATGAAAAAGAAAATAAGAGCAAATTGCAAATTTATTTCCATTTCCTGTTTGTTTGCAAGTCATAGAAAAAATAGAAATAGTGAAAGGCTTGGTGACATGTATTGTTTTCCTTTCTAAGTAGGGAAAGGGATTTTGGAGAAATTGAAAATCCTTTTAAAGGGAATTTCTTCCAGCCATACTGAGATGTTAAATTATTATAGGTATTGAGGTTATAAGATTACAATACAATTTTTACAAACCCTACGACGTAAAGGTTCTGCAGAGGGTCTTTTTCAGAAACCATATAGGAAAGCCTAAGTTTGCAAGGTTTTGAAAATATGCAATATTTTCGAAATAGCAACTAAACTAATACACCAGTTATAAAGAGACAGAATTAAATAATATAATATTTTATCATCTTGGAATGGTTATCTTGGTAAGGGGAATGAAAATTGTCTTGTTTTTGTATTCTTGCGAGCTTGACAACAACCCAGATACGGAGTGGATATTTTAGTTTTATTTAAACCCACGGTAAGATTAAGTAATCATCTGCTTAGACCAAGAACACGTATATAAATGTTTCTTATTCACAATTCATTTGGTGTACCACAAGGCAGTTTTCTTGGACCACACATTTTTATAATATACAGCAATTATATTCTGACTAAGGAAGATTCTTTGTATATTGAGGAGTTTTAATGATAACGTTAAATCTCAAACGACACAATCATAGATCGCATAGCTTTCGGCTTGTAGTTAAAAAAAAGGAACATTATTAGCGAACAGGAGCTAAGTCAACTAAGTGTTGCACATAAATGCCTACGCGTCACAAGTAAAAGAAAATACAGTAAATACTAAACTATTCCAAATTAGTTCAATATGATTTAAGAAATAATTGCAAAATCTTACTGGCAAAATACTGTACATGAGAGCATGCGTGCCCTAATTTAATTAGAGCAATATTAATAAAAATAGCGACGAAGTAGCGTAAGGAATTTACAACATGTCCCGAGTTATCGGACGTTGGTTTAAACCCCCCCCCCCCTCCCCCACACCTAAATTAAGACAAATTTAGATTTTTTTCTCTGCAAAACGTGTTGAAATAGGCTATATTATACTCGTCACTATTATATGCTTTTATAGGTTCCACCAAAATGAAAGTACTTTTGAATTTTTGCAGTCAAGCGAACATTTGTCTTAATATTAAGTTTTGATGAAAACTACAACCCCCCCAGTCTGTCTTAAAATGCGTGTTAAGTTTATTTGTGATAACCTTTTGCGTAGCAGTAGTATTTGCTCTGTAACGAGCTAAGAGTTCTTTTTGCTGTTTGGGATGGCGCGCCGTCCTGGTGAAAGATAAAATGATTCCCAGAAAAAGGACGATGCGCTTTTTTGCTATCTGCGACAAAAAGTACTGCTGTTAATACACTTGATGGACCCCTGTCTTTGGTTTAATTAATAACGGTCGTGTGAGACCATATACCACCATTCCAATTCAGATAATTTCCAGTAATAGACGTGGGTAAATACGGCAGATTCCCTTCGTTTTATCTTCACAAAGTATATTGAATACCTCTCGTCCCATTTTTAGTTTTTTTCATCACCTTCAAGCAGGATTTAAATTTTCGGCACTACGAAGAACTTCATTAATTGCTGGCGGTAACATGTGCTTTAATCTCTAATCGTTATTATCCGATATTCTGTTATGGAATATGAAAAACATGGGCACAAATACTACCACACGCACTTTTGGACACCCTGTAAACGAGTAGAAGAAGTGAAGCACACAACCATCAGCAAAATATCTGTTTAAAGTTAAAGACAATAGATCGATAAAAAATCAAAAAGAGGGAGCTTAGGGGATGCCCTATGATGTTAAAGCATAGTTTTGGCAGAAAAGGAGTTTTGATTAGGGGAAATGGGAATTTTTAATAGGTGTTTTAAAAATTTTTGCTGTGATAACTCTTTTTTTTTTAATGAGTCGAACGTAGGAAAAAGAAAAGCGTAGAACTCAAGTTTGGCGAAAGAGGAAAGTAAAGCTTTTGAGTATCAATAATGATATGCCATCTAGACTAGGGGTGTTGTTAGCATTGGGTTCCTTAAGCACTTTGAATATCGGATGATTACATTCTATTTTATTCGCTCGAGTAGTTCCGTGTGATATCGTTAAAAGTAGAAAAATTACTTCTTCCCGGTTGTAGATTGTAAAAGTTGTCAAAAAGCTTGACACACTGGTTCATTGTGCTTCTGGCAGAAGAATATTTGAGATAGGTTACATTACGTAGATTTAAATCTCTAGGTACCTAGTAGGATTTCAGCGAAAGTCTTACTTGACGTGAAATAATCAAAGTTATTGGACAGCTGGCCAAAAGCGGACGTCGGTCCTGCGACGCAAGGACCTAAATTTAGTATTAAGCACATGAAAAACTAATTAGATAAAGTATAAAAGCTGTTAAGTGTAAAGTTCTTGAAATTAGCAATATAACGCAAAAATTAAAAGGGGTAGCCAATACATACTGGAACGTTGTGGTACAACAGAATTTGCTACTAAATATGAATTGCATGCTCAGATAAAATCTCTTGTTCATAAAAGAGAAGCTCCAAATTCAAGGTTTTTTGCCTGTTGCATTTAACAAACTCAATTAAATCAATTATGTAGATATGTTGTCTTCACCTTCTGCTGCGAAAGTGATGTGATACCAAATCTAGCCCTAACGTATAGATATCATAATATTATTTTAAGTATAGTAGTCACTTCCAATCGATATAAGTAAAGTTAAAAAAAACCAGACAAGTGCGAGTTTGACAAGGATTCCCTAATATTTTTTCATGTGATATTACTACAAATTAACGATTTTCGAATTTGTTCCTTTACTTGTGTTGTGACATCTTGTTTCTTGCTAAATTTCATGATTCTAGGTCAACGGGAAGTACCCTATAGATTTTAATGTATTTGAGAGTATCTGTCTGGATAGAAGAACAACGAAGTGATCCTATAGGGGTTCCTTTTTTCGTTTTAAAGTACGGAACCCTAAAAACATTAAAATAATAGTTGTCTGGCTAGGCATGATACAATTTTTTGTTTGTATTTAAAAAAAGACAAGGTTTGTGTGCAAATTTTATATTTTAAAACATTTTTAGGTAAAATATTCAATAGTACAGCAGCCCAATCAAAAAGGAACGAAATTCACCGTGGACGAAGAAACAGGCGAAGTTTCTACTAACAAGGTCTTTGATCGAGAAGGTGATGACGGTAAATTTGTATCGGTTACGGTTAAGGCAACAGATCAAGGTGAACCAAGTCTAGAAGGAGTTTGTTCCTTTACAGTTGAAATAACTGATGTTAACGATAACCCACCGCTATTCGATCGACAGGTAAATTCAGACAAATAAATTTCTCACAGTTCATCACCAATATCTTTCTTTGCAGAAATATGTCGAAAATGTTAAACAAGACGCAAGCATAGGTACAAATATTCTCCGTGTATCCGCTTCTGATGAAGACGCAGATAACAATGGCGCTATAGTTTATAGCTTAAGTGCTCCTTATAATCCAAATGATCTTGAATATTTCGATATTCAAGCCGAATCCGGATGGATTGTGTTGAAGAAACCCCTAGACGTAAGTGTCTTTTCATACTTTTCTGTCCTACCTATTAACGAAATCCTTCATCATCCAAAATTGTTTACTTAAAATTAATTTAATTTTTATATTTTTAATTTAATTTAATTTATTTTCTTGCTAAAAGCGTGAGTGAGTTTGTATGAGTGATTTATAACTGAGAACAATTTATTTCTTTACAAAATAGTAAATTTTAGGTTAGGTGTGTTCTCTCAACAACATGGCTGCCGCAGAAATTCACGCAAAGAAAATTATTTAAAAAAAATTAAACAAGTTATACAGAAAAAAATGTGATATTTGATATGTTATTTTTCGTTTTTGTTTAATTTTTTTAGATACTAACCAGAGCACAGCTAATAAGTCGTTAGAGACAATTTTGACTGGGACAAATGTTGTTCATCTGAGTCAGCATTTGTTTCACAAGACAAAATTTATAGGTTGCTTTATGATTTATTTCAGCGCACAATTTATTTATTAAAATTATACTTTCGCAAGCAGATTTGTTATTTAATAATTCGTACTAAATATAGTATTCTTTTATTTTTTTTTCTCCTAAAATTAGTGATTTCATTAGGTTTTTGTGTTTATGGTTTTTTATTTGTTTGAAATACAAATTGAATGGCGCACAGTTTTCATCACTCAGTTGTTTAAAGTATTTGCGATTCGTTGTGGCGAGCACAATTTATATATAAAATATTTCAGTTGTAAACAATTTTTTTTTTTATATCATATTAGGTTTCACTTTTATATTTATATACATGAAAAAGTTGTCACTAATGTAAGTACGCTAATGTCGAATCTTTTGTTATATTTTTCAAAATGGTGTTTCTTTAACCAATTTTTATATTTGCAAGTTTCCAATTACGTTTAGTATTTAGATATTTCAGTCTATAAATAATAAAAAAATACCTCGAAATACAGATGTAGCTTAAACACTCAACATATTTCAGTTGCTCTCACCCTTCTTTTAATGTATCCAAAACCTCTCAATAAATTTATGTTATCTATCTGTCCACACTTTTACTCCTAAGGCAGTTTCGGACTGCAATTTTAATTAGATCACACGTTTGTGATGATTTAATTTCGTTTTGCTGTAAAAAGTCCTCCACAATCATAACTGTGTGCTTTGAATCATTGTTTTGTTCCAATATATTTTTAAAACTTCTTTTAAAGAGCCAAGCAAGCTAAACACATCCACCACCTTATTTATATAGCTTATTTTTTTATTTTTTTTATAAATTTCTACACCGTACTGGTTGGTTATAATACCCTCCTCCCCCCCACCACCCTGAGCTTAACAACGAAATTTTTTGAACTGTTCCTTTAATACTGGTGATATAAAATCTTAATAAACAAGTAAATAGACGTTTGCTCGTAAATAGAAAATTAAGGAGAGATTGGAAATATTAAAGAAATTGAGAAATACTGTTTAAAGTCCTTTATTGCCCGAAAAGAATCTGCTGTAAAAACCTCTTTCCGAAAATTCTGTCAATCAGATTCAAACCATAGTTTGGGTCATCCCAATCTGTGTCCGAAATGACAACATATAGTGTCAAAATCTTATTAGCCAGATTAAATTAGAATTAGGTTTAAAGGAATAGGAGAAAGCGCAGATATACTAGAACCTTCTGTTATCCCAGTATTAAGTATCTCTTATTAAATAAAAATTGACTAATCAGATAGCAAAGAATAGAATCAAGTCACTTGGACTCTTTTCACTAATTGCACGTTCATTTGGCTGAGAAAAAATCGAATTGTTCTTAATTTGTTATTTCTTGGAGGCGACTGCATTCCACATTTCTAGAGATTAATTTTATGAAAATCATTAAACAAAGTCTTATTAGAGACATAGCAAGATGCACTTTGCTTTAATAAGTAGTCATTAACTACACAAGACTTAATTTATATTTCTTACCAAATATCAAAAATCGTAGATGTAGGGTTGTAGTAAGTCTGCATATTGTATAGCATACCTATCTATTTTCCCCATACGATTATACCAAAGTTTAGGAACTGCCCTACGATGCCTCCGCAGAAATAGAAGTTAGAAAAAGGGACATAGCTTTAAGGCATTGGCGATATACGCTTCTTTTGAACGTTTGGGGCTCAAAATACGATGGAAAAATAAAAGATGAAAAACTGGAAATTTTGTGTTACGTCCAAATTTGTTTTCGACGGAATACGGTGGGAGGCTCATGCTGCAGAGTCTTAATGTACCAGAGACTCAATGATCTCAGAAATTGTGAAATCGCCAATAAGTGTAATAGTCTTTCCCTAAAATTTGCCTAACACAGACAGCCTCTGCTAAATAAGGGAGTAAATGAGTTAGGAAAGCCTTTTGGGGAGAAGTTTTAGATATAAATAGCAAAGGAAACTCTGTTATGATAAAAAAATTATGTTTGAGTAATTGTTTTGCATTAACATTATTTACTTGAAATGTGTTACATTTAGTGGCAGCTTTTAGATGTATCTTTTCTTTTATCCTATATGCATTATACTGTTAAAACATACAAACAACTTTTTGAAATTTTTGAAAACAATTTTACGCAGCGCCATCATTTTTCCAATCGGATGTTATCTCTCATTTAAAAAATTTTGTAAAACTATTTTTCAATTAATTTAAGTACTTACCCTGTTTAATTTTTGTAACTCAATTGATTGATTTTTCTCTTAATACGACAGTTTTTTTCCTAACTAAAATAATAAAATCCTAAGGAACCAAGGAATACTAAAACTCGGCGGCAAATTATTTAAAAATTTTTTTGCGTCAAAATCTGCGAATATAATTTTCTTGTTTTTTTTTTGTCTCAAAACACAGCTAACCTGCAAGCACCGATGAAATAAAAATCGTAGAAATATTTTTTGAAACCTTTTTTGTGTTTAAAACCAAGTAAAAGAAAAATACAAACGAAAAAATATTTTTTGAGAAATTTCAGCAGACCATGATGTGTGTGACCAGGACTCGGACATACATTTATGTTAAGCAAATTTGGAATTTTAAATATATTTTTTATTAGAAAATAGGATTTTTGTAATATTATTATATTTTGGGGCGAAACAAAATGCTTTTGCCATGGTGGGATATGGAAATAATGCTTTGTTTCGTCTGTACTAATATGCTTTTTTTTTAATAAGTTAATATGGCGGATTTTAGTCTCTCTCTATCTCTAATGGTTGATGGTGTTTAAAACTAAAACAAATATTAACGTAAAATATACAAATCAATAAAAATTACAAATCCGCTGTATTGAAATTATCCTTAAAAGTGACATTTTCGCAAAGTGTTTGGGGCATAAAGTATCAGAAACGATCAGCAAATTTTTGAGTGTCGTTTCTTTTTTATAACCGCCGAAATGCATAGAAAAATTTTAATCATGAAGAAAAATGGCGATTTTTTACGTCTATTTATTTCTCAGTTTGTGTAATATTCTTTTTTTCTTTGTAATATTATTATAAGTTCAGCAGTTATCAATTTTATATATGAAAAAAAGTCAATACTAAATTCGTTCCCGAATTTCACAAACGTCATCATCCTACCCGTATCCAAAAAACATAAGAAAATTTTTGAAAATTTGTATTCAGTTGGAATGAAAATGATTTCTTTTATTGTTTTCATTATTTTTAAGAAACTTTGATTAAGTGAGTTTGCATGCGTGGTTTCGCTTGTCAGTTACGTTAAATATTTAATTTAGTTGTTTTCATTTTAAAATATGTATTTCTTATTGTGTTAAATGAAAATTTAATAGTGGTGAATACTAGGCTTTAAATTTAATTATAATATCATAAGAGAATAAGAAACCAAATCGGCATCTTTGATCTATCATTGTGATAAGCCCAAAAACATATTGTTCCGCCGAATTCTGTTTTGCATAGTCCTCTTTTATTTTATTATTATTTAAACTTGATTCACTCAAGGGAGCCTTGAATGGAATTATTTTACGCTGCGTAGGTTTGGACTAAAAAGGGATCTAAAAGAGAGGTAACCTTCTCCAATTTGGTAAAAAATGAGTTATTTATGTTTTTTTCTTGTAATCCTAGGCAAATTATTTTTCAATACGAAATACGTTTTCTATTAATTATTCCAACATTTAGTGGTGAAACCGTCATATTAAATATGTTTTTATCATAAATCTAAAGCTTTATGGAATTTTTTTTTGTTATTTTTCCCTTAAGTTTCCTTGGGAACAATCTTATACAATTTATATGGTGCTTTCAAAGCCGAGAAAGTTAAATTTATCTAATTTCTGCTCAGCCTACAAAACGAACCCTGTTCAACGGGCAATTTTTATATCTGAGCAAGATTTAGGCACGATCCACCCTTCTGTTACAATAACAACATTTAATCTGTTTCCTGAAATATTTCAGTACCCGAACTTTCAGATACTGTAGATTTGAAAATACTCCGTCCAGTTTTACATCGCTTCCAATGAACTTCAATAACAATGATTTAAAAAACCAAGAATTCAAATTAAAAACAATACGCGGTACAACAAACAACAAAAATTTATTATCACGGAAGATTCGTAATTCAGATACTACTTACTTTTGTTATAAAAATTATATCATCTATAGAATCTTATGGATATAAAATAAAAATACTCAGCTACGTCATGTTATATTTTTATAAATTTTTAATTTACAAGAATTAAGTCAGAAATGTGTAATAAAGTAGAAAACTAACAATTAATTTCTGATAGCGGAATCAATTCGTAGCTACTACATTCAACAATTTAAGGTATAAACTAATAACAACTTCATTCACCAATAGAATTGTCTTCCTGCCATATTTGTTCAGTCATTTGTTACCAACTTTATCCTTAAGTTTCACTTCTTTACTTCTTCCTAACTGCTAAATAAAAATAGAGCAGTATCCTTGCGAGCAATATCCTTCAAATATTTTCTTAGGTTGTCATCTTTTGTAGTTCAAATGTGGCATAAAATATGTTTTTATTATAATTGAGCATTATAAACCAGTAGAATAGGTTTCGGTGGTAAAAAAAAAATCTGAAAAAAGATCTTACTTACATTACAAAGGGCTTATGAAACTAGATAATATTGTCCATGCATTTTTATACGAACGATATTCTATTGATTAAATATTCAAGTTACGGATTTTGAGCAGCCTTAACAATTCAAAAAAAAATATGGTCTCGCGTTTTTCAGAGGATAAGACTCCTTGCTAGTTTTTGTCCTGAAACACATACATATGTATGTTTTTCTTGGAGGGAACTAACGTTTTTGGTAAAAGCATCTTCCAAAATAATGCGGAACTTTCTTTCTTGGAGCTTAAAATTTAAAAAACGGTTACTGACATGGGCTTAGTTTAGATTAGGTTAGGTTATGGGGTTGCTGCGAAAAATATATTTCAACAGCGCCACTTAGATCGCAGTCTGGGTTCATTGTGCCCCCTTTTCCGTGTTTTAATTCTCCGAGGCCCTTTATATCAATGCGGATTCCTTAAGGAAAGGCAGCATATTTCTGAACTCTACCAGTTCGCCGGGCTCCAGAGGAAATAACTACCAAGTGGGCACACACAAAGCAAATGGCGAACTGACTCGATCTCCTCCGGATCCTTATACATAGCTACAGAAGTCATTAGCAAAAAGTTCCAGTATACTTGGGTATTTACCTGTGGCTTGTTAATGCCCCTATTCAACTTCTGTTATCACCTCTGTTTCCGCTGAGGAGTGTCCTCGTTTTTTTCTTACTATATACAGGCCACATTTGTCTGTCAATATAACATGTGTCCCTGTTGTTCCAGAGATTAGCTATCCTGAATGCATTTGTATAGATGTCTTTCTCTGGGACAACGATTGGATTCCTCATGTAGTCCATTGCTACGGATACATCTATTTCAAAACCCCTTCTAGCTAATTCATTCGCTCTTTCACTCACCGTAATATTACTGTGTTAGCTATAACCTCTAGACTATCCTCATATAATTGTACGACCTTTGATTGTGCCACCACAGCTTCCAGCGCCTTAATGTCAGTCTGGTTGTCAGTGTATAAGCGGATGTCCCTACTGCACTCTCCTCTTATCTACACCTTCTGCCTGAAAAACACTACATTTATTCTGAAGTCTATATGATTAATGCAACTGCAAATCGTTAGAATATACTCCCGCTTCTGTAGCTGTACTCATTTTTGACCCATCCATATACTTGTATGGGTCTGTTATTATTACCGCTTCACTCTCGTTCCATTCAGTTCTTGTAGGAAACTTTGAATTAAAGCCTTTCGTAAAGTGTTTAGAACCGGGACTTGGTAATACCAATACCTGACCCCCCCCCCCCCCCCCCCCTTGCACTTGTCCACTGACAATCCCATTCCTAACGCTCAGCAAAAGCTAATGATGATATGCTAACTGTTAACGGTTAGCTTTGTCCCCTCAATTCGCTCTAGTTCCTCTAGTAGAGGCTCCATTACTAGATTGAATATGAGAGGGGACATTGGGTCCCCTTGTTTTATTCCTCTTTTAATTTGTATATTGACTTTTTCTACATTCACATCTATAGATGTATTTACGTCATTATATGAGCGCATTATAGTTTTGATTATTGGGACTGGGATTAGTTTTCTTCCCAGTGCCCATTAAATTGCCTTATGTGGTAGTGTGTCAAAAGCTTTGGTTATGTCAAGTTGTGCTAACACTAAACCTTTCCTAGTTTTTCCTATGCTTATTAGTTCCGAAAATAGTCTTATATTGTCGAAACACACCGATTCGGCAGTGAAGCCATTTTGCCTTGGGATAATAGTAAGCCTTTCCCTCATTCTTTGATCTATTATCCCCCAATATATTCAATTGATTTTAACGAGCTTATCGTTATCGGTCTGTAATTCTTGTCATCTTTGCCATCTTTGCCTTCTTTTAGAATCAGGGTTGTCTTATTTGTTTTCCAGTTGACTGGTTCCTTTTCAGCTAGAGTTATCAAATTAAATATTACGGATAGCAGTTTGACTGCTACTTTGTTTAAGATATGTGTTCTCCGGATTCCATCTGGACCCGGAGCGGATTTAGCCTTTGTTCTTTTAATTCTTTCGTTCATCTCATCTGAGGTGAACGGGTATACTACCTCGTTAGGTTCCATGGTACTATCTTCATTTGGCTCAATGCTAGTCATCTTTGGCACAATGCTAATTTGATTTATATCTATGGGACGCTCAGTTTCCCATAGATTACTGAAGAATGCTTTTGTATTCTCCAGTGTTGGCTTAGTGTTGTTGTCGAGGGAGGTGTCCACACTAATTCCATCCCTTGCATATCGAGTTAATCTACCCGGATCTTTTTTAAATAGATCCTGAGTCTGTGAGAAGAGATATCTCCTCCTACCCCTTCTCGATCCTCTATTATTATTATTATTATTGTTAGTTTGCCTTCTTCTTCTGTCTGTGTTACTATAAGTTAATTGTACTATAGAATGTTCTATAGAATTAACCCTTCTAGCTCAGAAGGAGCACTTCACAGGCATAAGCCTGGAATCAATTGACAATTGACAAGCAAAAACAAAAAAATTTTAGTAAACAAAAAAACCGAAACACGCCCAAACACTGCAATCAAGGGTGCAGAGACAACAGAGAACGTTTTAGCAAATCCTTAGTAAGAGCCAGGTGAAAAATAGGACACATATTCACGGCTCTACACATGCGATTTATAGGCTCATGCTGCCATAGTTAGACCGAGAATGGACAACATGTAGTAAAGGCAATCTCCTTAAGTTATACGGGCAATGCCTATAAGTAACCAAACTTACGAGAGTGCGAGAATCTATGTTCAAGTTCAAAAGCTGGTGAATAAAGACTAGGTCAGCAACTCCAACTCCAACTCGTTCCTCCAATGAGTGCATATTAAGCAACTGGAGGCGATCCGCATAAGGAGGAGGATGATGAACGGTATGGCAGCGCATAAAATACGACCAAACAAACAAATATTGATTTTAATATATTAGATTGTATGGCATGGAGTAGGAGTAGAATTTCATCTTTAACTCAAACAAAAATTATTTCATGTACTTCTACAATCTAAGTAATTATAATAATATTTTGTTAACTCCATCCATAAATTTGTTATCGGGTCATTCCACAGAAAATCGACAAATTTCAGAGATATTTCTGAAAGCACCCTCTCAGATCCGTTGCTTTTTTTTGAAGTTATAGCATTTTGAAAATTCCATGATTTGGCAGTTCGGGCCAAGTTTAAAAATTCATAACTTCCGTTTGCGATAGAGTAGAAACTTTACATAAAAAATTACTACTAGGAAGAAGTAGGCTAAAAGGATATTAAGGACACAATTTTCGTCCTTCGTCCTTGAATATCTCAAATCAGTCCACTCTGTGGACTTTCATTTTTACATATATTATTTGTCATACTGATTTTTTAAAAATACTAAATTTTCAAATTGGGACGGAAGTGGGATCATAGGTTAACTCGAAATAAGCTACACCGGCTACCACCGTACAGTACATATTTTCCACGAACTCAAATAATTGTAAGCATTATAAATGTTTTTATTACTTGAAATATACAGGCGGTTCAAAGACACACATTTGCAGTACAAAATAGGTTTTTCAAAATTTGCATCTTTGCGGCCAAAATATTGTATTTTAGCAGGAGTGTGTTTGCACCATACATCAAAATATAAAACTTTTGTTGGAAGGGTGTAGAATTGTTGTGCTCACGTCAAATAAGGAAATAAAAATTTAGGAAAATGCAATTCACCAAATATACCAGGTCTTTTTGAAGAGCGCCAGCAGTGCCTGGGTTATTCAAGGCTTAAAAATATATTCGATGTAACTTTTGAAAAGCACTGCATCGAAAGTATTTCGTATAAACAGTGGACATCAACGGACCGTTCTCAATTAATAACTATAGTGGAGCCAGTGGATGACTTTGTGGAGACTGCGATTGAAAGATTACCTGAATTGAGTAGGCATTCCTTTATTGCGCAAAACAACAAAGTCTATATCTTCAAGAACTTTAATCTTCACTTCCACAAGGCGATATTATGGTTTTAATGGATTTTTCGGAAAATTATTCTTTTGTTGTTCAAGATGAAATTCAGGGATACCACTGGAACACTGATCAAGGAACCATTCATCCCTTTGGAGTATTCTTTCGTAACAATGGCACACAGAAAATAGCAAATACTAACTTCATAGTTATAAGTGATTGTTTGACGCACAATAATATATCTGTCTGTATACCTCTTTCAAAGTAAGCTAATCGAATTTTTGAAATCCAAACTCAATTTTATCAGAAAAATTCATTACTTTTCGGACGGCTCCGCCGCGCAATTTAAAGATCAGTACAATTCTTACAATTTAACACTACATCGTGAAGAGTTTGCAATAGATGCAGAATGGAATTTTTTTGCGACTGCCCACGGGAGAAGTATTGGAGGAACCTTAAAGCGACTTGGAGCTAAAGCTAGTATTCAAAGACCTTTTAATAATCAAATTACAAGTTGTATGAATGGGCAAAAGAAAATATTAAAAATATTAACTTCGTTTTTGTACCTTCAGAACAATATGTAAGAGAAGATAGTTTAAAGTTAAACAACTTTCCTTCACTAGAAAAGTCCATCAAATTATCACTGTTTCTAAAGGCATAGTTAAAGCTAAGTATTTCTCTCTTTCCTTAGATGAATTTACTCATAATTTTTTTTGAGGGGAGAGAAAAAGATATATTATTATTCTTATTTATGTTATATTATAAACAGTTAGATGTTTTAACAAACCTTGAAACTTTAATAAAAACTTTTATAATGCTTACAATTATTTGAGTTCGAGGAAACTATGTATTGTCTACTAGTGGTAGCCGGTGCAGTTTATTTAGAGTTTACCTATGATCCCACTTCCGTCCCAACTTGAAAATTTAGTATTTTTTAGATATCAGTAGGACAAATAATATATGTAAAAATGAAAGTTCACAGAGTGGACTCATTTGAGATATTCAGAAACAAAGGACTAAAATTGTTTCCTTAATATTCTTTTAGCCTCCTTCTTCCTAGTAGTAATTTTTTATGGAAAGTATTAATCTTCTGCTTTAAAATGAGACTAAAATGATGTTATTACTGTACCGTAAACGTAATTTTTAAAGTTGGTCCGAACTGCTAAATCATGGAATTTTCAAAATTCTATAACTTCAAAAAAAAAGCAACGGAAAGAAAAAAGATAAAATCCGTTTATTGCTTTTACATAACTCTACAAACCAGCAAAATTTCAAAAAGATCGTAGATGGTCCTTTCAGAACCATTTGTCGATTTTATCTGGAATGACCCTATCATCAAAATAACCTTGGGTAACCAGTAGTTCTAATGATTAGTAGCCAACACCATTACCAATAAAAAATTTAATTTAAATAACATTGTAAGAGAACATTTGCTATTTGAGTTTATATAATACTTTTCATAAAGTTCTAGACGGCAAACGTGAATATTAAATACGCGGGTGTCTTTTATTTGAATCCATGCTCAGGACAACACATTTGGGCATTACAATAGAACGATTTTAGCTGATTTGGTTTCTTCTTTTATGCGTGCATCAAATCCTTTTAGTCTGTACCAAATAGTTACTTAAAATTTAAATGCCACTATACATTAATAGTAAAATTATATTCAAATATCGACCTGAAACAAATATTAGTAAAAAAAAGTTTTGCAATGTATAGGCGTCATAATACTCAGTTAAGATTTTCCGCTTTAAAATAAATAAAAAAATTTCAATGGTGTCCTGCGTATAGCTAGTAATTACAATGCACATGAGAAAGTTATAATTAATTATTTATTTATGTCTTTCTTCTAGGTTCATACGGAACACTCATTGATTACTAGCCAAGTCAAGCCGGTTTTTGATCGAAACTAGTACAAATTGCAGTGGTTAAGTTTTGTTGCCCTTACCATGTTATCCATATCTGCCTCGTTTTAATTAATAACACTATTAGCAACAATTTATCAGGGGAAATTAACTATTGCATGCATCACTTTATAAAATTAAAATCAAATTAAATTTTTCTTTTGTTATAAATTAATTCTAGTCACTAAAGCATTGCATAACTGAAATTCAATTTAAATAAACTGATTTTCATTATATTAGTAATAAAAGACGGGAAAATAACTATTTATCACAATAAAGGACACCCTGTAAATTTTATATTCCATCATAACATGGCGCACGCACACTAATATATAGTAGAGCTGCAGTTGACGGAAATTGCTCCAAATCGCGTCAAAGGATGAATAAAATTTTAAATACTTATTAGCTAGGTAAACAAATATAAAGTAAAAGTCGACTTACAAATAATTAATTGCAATTAAACATATTATTTCCAATATTTAAAGCTAAAAATAAAAGTAAGGATTAAGAAGGACTACCCCTAGTTGATTAAAGGACGGATTGCGTAGAAAATTAATATATTTTGCACTTACCAAATATAATGTAGGTAGACTGATAGTTTAATAACAACTTAACACAATTTAGTTGTCATTAATATATCTTAAAAAGTACTTTTAAAAATAATAATTTATCCGGTATCGCACGCACAACACTTCACTTTGA
Organism: Leptarthrus brevirostris; assembly: GCA_964036015.1. Classification (NCBI taxonomy): domain Eukaryota; kingdom Metazoa; phylum Arthropoda; class Insecta; order Diptera; family Asilidae; genus Leptarthrus; species Leptarthrus brevirostris. The sequence goes on along the minus strand of OZ038375.1, from coordinate 25,337,922 downwards.
AATAAATCTGACAAGAAAATTTCAAATTCCGTTAAAGCTTTAGTTAAGTGGCACCTAGACGCCGCCACAAGAGTAAATTCTCAATAATTGCAAAAGTTTTAGTGCGCCTGAAGTTAGGTGCGGATCTTATTGCAATTTTGCTAATTTCCTCTAAATTTAAATATTTCCGTAAATTGTTGTTATTATTTAATGTAAATTATTGATTTGCAGGTTTAGGCTGCCCTATAAAATCAACTTTCTTAAAGGGTTGCTTTAATTGGAGTTTTTAATTTCTTTTTAACTTATAATTGTGAATTCGTAGATGAAATTAACTAAACCTGCCGCTTTGTATGGCGGCGTTAGTTTAGCCAGTTTCCCGTCATCAAGCTTTGATGCAGTGACCAAGTCGGACGTCCGTGTCAAATTTTCGTAAAAATAATTATTAATAATTCTTTAAAAAGTGGGTTATAGTGCGTAAATTAGTGTTTAATAGTGTCGAGTTTATTCCCACGTACTGGTAACAGTAATTTACTAATTGTAAGTTGTCTATTTTACATTTTTAATCTACCTGTAAAGTGTTTAGAAATGTCATGCATCCTTTTCTGCGATTTAAAAAATTTTGTTTGTGTGCGTGCGCCATTCCGTGATGTAAAATATAAAAGTTGCATCTACAGGGTAGGGTGCTTTTTAAATGTGGTTTATAGTAATTTGCTGATCTTTTATTATTTTATTGAATATTTTAAAGGATATTACATTTTTGCAACGTTTTAATTGATGAAAATATACCTGTGAGAATATAAGTAGCAGAAGCAAACTCTCATTTGATTATAATTTCTGTCAAGTGATGCATGCATGGTGATATATACAGGGTGGCTACTCTCTGGAAAACCTGGAAAACTAGGAAAAGTGAGGGAAATTGCAGGCAATTTTTTCATCCATAAATTCAAATTATTTTTTGATCTAGATCCCATGCTAGCACGGTATAAATGGAGGCATCACTCGAAGTATGCTTCTGAGAAATTTAAAGGGAAGAAATATTTTAACTGGTATTCCTTGAAATTAATTCATTTCGGTTAGTATTTCTGGCGTATAGTAAGTCCTTAGAATAACATGAGAATGAAGTTACCTGATTCTTAGAAAAATCTCAAAATTCGGGGAATAGATTGTACCTAAAGAACGCAGGAAAAAATGAAATTGTAAATACTAGGGTTGCTACTTAAGTTTTGAGATAGACAAGTAAAAATAAAGATTTATAATCGAAAATGGCTTTATTGTTTTTCAAACTATTCTTCATGAAGATCACTACACTTTTGCATGCGATTGAATCAATTTTCGAAACACTTTTTCCACTTCAATTGAGGTACCACTAAAACATATGATTTGAACCACTTCTTCAGGCGTCGAAAAACGTTGTCCTCGAATTTTACTTGAGATCTGCGGGAATAAGAAGGCATCATTGGGTGCCAAATCGGGACTGTACGGCGGATGACCCATCAATTCGACGTTGTGAATGCTTGTTTGAGCCAATGGGTGAAAGCTTGCATTGTTGTGGTGGAAAATGATTCGACTTCTGCGGTTGGTTTCCCTTATTTTTCCGAACACTTCTGGCAAACAATTGGTTGTTTACCATTCAGAATTGACCGTTCTACGTTGCTACAATTATTACGAAAAAACAGGCGACCATTTGCTTCTTTCACGATCTTATAAACGTCTTTTGAAGCAGCTCGATTGAATTTTTTCAACATTTCTTTGCGCCAATCGACACGAGCCCTTTTTTGAGCGATTGTCAAATTATGCGGTATCCAACGCTATCAAATCTTTTTGACGACCAAATGTTCATGCAATATTGAATGTATGCGACTGGAACTAATACCCAAACTCACTCTTCTATCGTTATTTCCATGGCCGTTGTTCTAACGAAATTGCTAGCCTGATTCCTTGCACACACATGACAACGCGCGATACAAGATCAACAAGTCGCTCCCACCCCTATACTCTCCAGGTCAAATTTGGACGTACCGTCAAATTTCGGGAATCTTTTCTAAGCAGAACAACACGAATGTGGAACAGTTTACCATCTTCTGTTTTTCCCTCGTCTTATCAGCCTGAAACTTTCAAACGGGGCGTACATTGACACAGATAGTCAAAGAAATGCAAGAGGCGAAATCTTTTAGCCTTAATGTTGATTCTTATCAGGATGTTGGCGTTATCGATCAGGCTGCAATTTGCGTTCGTATATGTTAGGAATGGATCCGACAAGAGCGGTTGGTCAGCATTGTGAAGTTACGAAAATCAACAGTCGAAGCTTACCGAGCACTTGTAACTTCAGAATTAACTGAGTTAGGCTTGAATGTGCAAGACCTTATCAGCGTGTCTTTTGATGGCGCAGGAAATATGGCAGGCCGATATCTTGGTCTTCAAGCTAAACTGAGAGAAAAAGTGCAAAATTTAATTTTCACGCATTGTTAAGCGCACATTTTGAATTTGGTGTTGGCAGATGCCACGTCAAGCTGTACTGAGGCATAGAATTTATTCGGACTCTTGGACTCTACAAGTGTGTTTATTCACGAATCATTTAAGCGCACCTCTGTTTGGGTGGAGAAAATCGCAGAAATGACAGCTGGTTGAGACGATTGCAGAACATCGGAAAAACGAGATGGTGGGCCAAAGACAAAGCCTTGACCACCATCATGGAGAAAACTCGATACGTTGCATTGATAAAAACCCTATGTACCATAGCTTCGAGCGCGGTTTCATTTCAAGCAAAGGTATTGATGGATTCCTTTCTGAAATTTAAAACTATTTTCACAGCCATATTGAACTGCATTCAAAGGAATTCGAATCTTTTTCAAAAAGTTTTAATGAACTTTCTAAAACTATTTGGGACGAACACGTTCCACATACGCAGCAACACGCAAATGATTCAGATTCTCAGAGAGAGAAAGAAGATGAAGAACAGGAAGGATTCGGCGAAGACAGTTTAGATCAAACAGCAAAGACAGCTGTTTGTTTATCTCGAAAAGGTTCGGAAGCCTGCCGAAGTTGCATATCAACTTTTGTCCCTGTAAACTTTTGTCACAGTATAGCATGCACATCAGTACGTACTTCCGCGCTGAAGAGCATAAAGACCAGGCTCTGCTCTCTACTTGGGGGGGGGGGGGGACTGCTAGACTCATTGATTAGCCTAAACACACAGAGTCGGATCTCATTAAAAATGACGAGAATAGCAGCTTTTACGAACGAGTTATAGATAATCTAGCTGAAACTTCTCCTCTTTTAAAATTTTTTTGGATGGGCTAGCCAATAAGGAAGAGAGGTTCCAATTAAGCCGCCTATAGCCTACTTACGTACGCTAGCTTGTTAACAATCAGATGAAAACATTTTACATGAAAACTTTTCTCTTTTAAAATAAAAATTTCCAAAAACTCTTGCCTATATGACTATCATTGTTATCTGGTTCGTCGGTTGATCTGATGGTCACCATAATCTGCGCTGATAATCCTAAGCGGGCGGCGAGCGGCGGGCCCTTAAAGTTACAATGCCCCCTGGGCCCGTTTGGCCCAGTCCGACTCTGCTGAGAACCAGTCCATTCATATCAAAAAACTAAAAGTACCTATTATTTTGATGACACAATAAAATAGTTTTTAAATTTAATATTTAATATTTAGAAGTCGGTGCAAATTAAGCAAACCAAACAACTACAACAAAAGTACTTGTTCGTCCTTCTTTATGATCCCGTGAGGTGAAACGTTGAGTTAGGTTAATGAATTAGTTTTGATTATGGTTTAATTTGCACCGACTTCCAAATGTCGCAAAAGATATAAAATCAAAAATTATATTATGTTTTTTAGTACTTTTTGTGAAGTCGGTTCAATTTGTTTTTTAAAAACTATTTAATTTTTCACTTTTTAGTCTCTTCTACTCTGTACAACAAAAAGAGAACCATCCAAATCGGCCCATCCAAATCGGTCCACGCCCCCCCCCCCCCCATCCCACCAAAATTTTTTTTCTCGCGGTATCAATCGGGGCACATACTCTACCCAACAGACAAAGAATCATCGAAATTGATCCAAGCGTTATGAAATTAGACTACCCTCCCCTCCTCTTCGCCCTCCCCCACCATAGAAACAAATTATCCTCATATAAGCAATGGGGGATCATACTCTATATAACAGCAAAGGAACCATTCAAATCGGACCACGCGTTACGAAGCTAGACTACCCCTCCCTCTCCCCCCACTCTAGACCAAACTTTTTTTTCCTATTGGCAATGGGGGATCATCTTATGTAGAACAAAAAAAGAACCATCCAAATTGGTCCACGCGTTACAAAGTTAGGTTTCACCCCCACCCCCCACCAATTCATAATTGACAGAATGTGACAAACATTCTGAAAAAAAAACATACAGTCGAATTGAGAAACTCCACCTTTTTTGAAGTCGGTTAAAAAGGCCGCACTTTATAACTTTCCGGTGTATCGCTAAAAAACTGAATGAATGGCCAATTCACTGTATGGCTAAATAATCAGAAGATAGTCTCTGAAATAACGCTACCAATTAAAGCTTAGAAGAAAAGAACTTTTGAAGCGAAATTAGTGCATGAACTGGTTCTCAGTTTCATTACCTATTATTTTTTTAGCAGCACTGTATTTTCTATTATATAAAACAACAGAGTTTTTCTATGATTCCGAAACGCATGCAAATATAAAAACATAAACAACTTTTTTATAATTCTTTACATAGTTTCACGATGCAACGTAAAGTCAGGGAAACAACTCTAATATTATCGGAAAAACCGGGAAAAGTCAGCGAAAAAAAAGTGGCCACCCTGTACAAAGTCGCTAAAAATGTTAAAAAAAACTTAGTCACGATAATTTTTAGAGTTTATAACGAAATACTGAGCGTTTTTAGTACGAGTTTAGTAATTGTGTTAACAATTTTAAACGGCGAAAATAAAGAATCTGTGCAAACACCTTTAACTAACTATTGCGCCCATGGACTTCTTTCTAAATAAGCCAAATGATCTTTCGAAATTTTGAAAATAATTTTTTTTTTTAGTGTATTTTGAAAGAAAAATATTATATTGTATTTGTATAAATCACCACCATTAAATTTAAAATAAAATTTTTAATTTTATTTTTCTGCACCTTTTCTATTGATTTCGTTTTAAAAAAAAATTAAAATAATGTCAGCAAAATAATAACAAATATTTTCTTAAATTTCGTATTATTTACTTCTGGACTCATATTATAAAATCAAAAGGGATGCTACCCTGTAAGTAGCTTTTAACTATGAAAACTAATCGATTCTATCTCAAGAATAGTTAGGATGCTCCAGCTATTCTTGATATTTGTGCAAGTGCAGTAATCGCCATAAGTATTTTGCTCGATTTATTAAATGCTTTTAAATATGATCGTAATATCTGTGGTAGCCAAGCCCCAAAGGACAGTTTTTATTAATTAAATTTATTAATTCTCAAGATATTAAACAAAAAATTGATTAAACGTCAATTATTTGTTTTTTATTAAAATAAAATTTTATTAAAACAAACCAAAGGAGAATTACTAACTCTTGTAATTTTAGGTATTCATTCGTCTTGGAATTATTATTGATTTTTAAAATTTTTGTTTATTGTTTTTATTTCGTATTTTTATAGATATTAGCGTTCCTAAATTTATGTTAAAATTTTCGTTCAATTTAAATGCGTCGGAATATGCATGTTTACATGATTAATAATAATTTAAAGCAATGTATGTACTTCTCAAGAACATTGTTAATAAAACAGAATTTTATATTTAATAGAATTTACTCCTAAATGACGGTTCCGCAGGAACAAGGAATTTATTTTTAATTTTATTTATGAGAATTACATAAAAACAAAATTATTGAACAAAAAATCTCTAAAACACCAGATGTTGCACGGTATTTTTAAAATATTTATGCAACACTAGAAAATTATTGTGATTGTTTTTCCATTGATTATTTATTCAGATCTTTGCCTACTACTTATTATCTGAGTTATTCCTGAAGAGATTGAAACCTAATTTATTTGGAGATGTAGTGAAAAAGTACACTCTACCTCCATCAAAGAATAAACTTTAGTACCATTTACTATATTTCCATAAATTTTAAAACTATTTGAAGTTTTTAAAAATCCAAAAAGGTTCCCCTTAAAAATATTTTACACTGCTTTAATTAAGTGGTACGGCACAAACGAAGCAATGAAATATTTTTGACAGTCTCGTTTGACTTTATATTATTTTATTCGAGCAAGAATGTTGGCTCTATTTCAATGCCTTTCTTCGGGATATATGTATGCTTCCTATTCTTTTGGAAAATTCTCAAATTTTGCTTACGCTACCTATCAGGTATTTAATTTCAATTTGCCAAGCAAACTTACGTGAGAGAATTCTTCTCTTGCCGCACGCCCAACAAGGATTTAGAGGACTGTTTGTTTGACTAGTCGTTTATCTCCTAAAGATAAATTTTCTGCACTTGGGGAAGAAAATATTGTAAAGTTTTTACTGCAAGTATAATATTATTATGTTAAAATCACCTTCGAGAAAAGTAAGAAAAATTTTGTCAAATTATATTTTCAATTAATGAATTATATTCTTGAAAATCTAATATCCCACTTATTGCCTCCATCGTGTGAGGAAATATAATTAATTATAGGCTATTAATTAGTTAATTAAAGTGGTGAACTCCACAGTGATGGAGGTCCAATTAGCACGTAACGTGCCGTTTTGCTACCGCAGAAACTCGTGAAGCGATTATTCGAAAGATAAAGTATAGTAACAATATAGTGAGATGAGCGGTCGAGGGGAGGTTATAAGATCCACGCTGTAGAATTCAGAAGTGGATGACTTCTCCAATTTTCCTACCCGAATTCGCCGAAGCCCAGGCTGTTGAATGACTGATATCTTATCCTGGGTAGTACCGGACATTCGCACACGAAGTAAAAAAGACTTTCTTGCGTCCCCTCATCCCTGCAGCTGCGACAATGTGCATTAAAAGGGATGTCTAGTTTTGCGGCACAGTTCCCGATTGTTCAATGACCCGTGCACATTTCTATTATCCTTGCGACGTCCCTTCGTGTCGTTCTTTTGATATCATAACTCGGCCATATCTTCCTAGATTTAGCACAATAGGTTAGGCCTCTCCATCTAAAGTCTGCCGTTGATAGAAAGTGCAAGAAAATATTCTTCTTAACGGTCCCAAGCGAAATGTACACCAACTCCGCACGGGAGCCAACGATATTAGAGCCCCGCCTAGCTAGCTTGTAAGCTCTGCCATTTCCCTTGATGTCTCTGTATACTGAGACTCAGATCAAGGTGATGGTGAACCGGTCGCTCAGGTGGGTTAGTTCCTCGTAGTATTTCTGTACCAATTTAGAGGTGATAGTAGCTGAATCAAGAGCCTTAATAGACGACTGATAAAATAACGATGTTGCGCCCTGACGATTGCCGTTTTAAGATCTTGCACGCCTTCAGAATAGCCAGCACCTCTGCCTGAAAGTCGCTGGCGTATTCTGGAAAACTGTATGGGCTGAAGACGTTCAGCGATTCAGAGTATATTTCTGCGCCGACTTCGCAATCCATTTTGGAGCTGTCCGTAAATATTTCTGTATCAGAGTTTTCCACCTCCCCGTACCTCCACTCTGCCCTAGTTAGAATTCTGAAGGTGAATTTTTTGCTGAGACTCAGCTTTGGAATGATCTAGTCTGTTCTTAAGGTGATTAATTGCTCTAGTAACATATTAAGGATGTTACGGTGTCCGTATAATTTCCCAGTCTAGCACACAGATTACCTGAGCCTAAACCAACTGCCAAGTGCGATATTTTAAAATGCAGGGATATAGGCAGAAGTTCAAGAATCACGTTCAAGGCGTCCGTGGTACAAGACCGAATGGCGCCCGCTGTACCAACCTCTGCTGTTCACTGTATTCTGCTGAGTTTTGTTTTAATATATCCCAAACTTACTACAGGCCAACAAATCAGTGACCCATGCGTGAGTATAGAACATACCACAGTTGAATATCTTTTGTTGAATCCCCACATCTTGCCAAAGAAAGCATCCAGTATAACGTCCAGATACTTTGTGCTGGAGGATGGCGTAAGTGTTTGTCCATCTAACTTAGGAGGCGTAAAGTTCGGTATCTTGGTTTTAGTGGTGAACAAGATTAAATCGGTCTTTTCTGGATTGATACACAGACCACAACCTGTAGCCCAGACGCCGAATCTTCATAAGGATTCGTCCATTGACTCACTGATAACGGAGAGAATCAGTTCCGATATAATTAATACCACCTCATCCCCATATGCGGCTACCTTGACCTCTTCACTTTCTAGCTTCAATAGAAGTTTATTCATAACCATTAGCCAGAGGAGTGGAGATATATCACTTTCCTGGGATGTACCTCTACATACAAACCTAGTCATACGGCTGTTTTCGAGTTGCGTTTGAATCACTCTAGTCCTTACATGGATACTTTCCCGTTTGTGCCATGGAATTTATTCGTTGCTCTGCTTGGTCGTTTAGCCAGATTTCTTATAATCAATTGCCCCAGTATGTCCCCTTGTATATCTCTGATGTCAGTTCGACTGGCACTAATAGTTTTTTGTTTGTAGTAGAGGTGAACATTTTGCAAAAGGCACTGGAAATCCCGTGTCTTCCGGTAGTGTGAAATTCTTACTTACTAAAACCATCTCTCCGGGGATTTGCTGAATCGGACCACATTAAGGCGGGTCCCTTTTCGAACCCTCCCAATCTTTCTTAGTGGAGGGACAGCTGAGTTCTCCCATTGCCGCCCCTTGCCTCGATACCCTGGGTCAGTGGAAGCATGTTCCTGTATGATATCTGCTTCATACTGTTGGTATACAGTTGATGAGCTCCCAGCAGACGGATTCTTCTGCTTGCTACCACAGGGCTTTGGCACAATATGTGCGCCGTCGTCTCCTATTATTCCAGGCACATTCTGCAGGTGTTAGCTTCAAAAATGCATATCATCGTTATATCACCCCCAAAGTTATCTCTGATTCCGGTTTGCCCTTTCATCCCGACGAGTGTTAACACATTATCAACGGCGTTGAGTTTAAGAACACACTTAAACGCGACGGAAGTATTGACCTTAGTCCGTGTCATACACCTTATGAGCGCTTGATTGCCAAGCGCTGTAAAGAGTTCCTTCCCCATCACACGGATTACTTTCAAGAAGTTCAGTACATGTATCACGGGCAACATATCCGCTTGGAGATAGATATCTGCGCCAGCTCTATCATCAATTAAGGATCCATCCGTGTAAATGACGGCGTCAGCCTGCATGTCTACGGAAAGTGGTCCTACGGAGATAACCGTTTCGTGATATCTTTCGATTACCCTTACTTTGTTTATCCATGGGCATTTCAAGTTCTATTACCCCATGGTTTATTACGTCCAGAATTTTCCAATGACCTAGGATGGTTACAAACCTATATTAGTTTCCATCACGGTCTAATCGAAGAGCTGTTGTTGCTGCTGTTGTGGTGTCATGTAAAGCTACAACGGTAGGTAGCAGTCTTAACAGTATTTCCAACACAGATGTGGGTGTGGGTATGGGGCGAAAAGCACTTTTGACACGTGCCAATTTTCGGACTTTGCTCACCAGACTACCGAAGCATATGATAATGAGACCTATCTAGATCTCGTATGCTGACTTTGGTGAGATACCCTACTTTCTTCCACATTTTTCTATCTTTTCCCCAGGTCAGTCTCAAGTCCACGAATACACTCAGGCACTTTACTGTTCGTTGAGCTCAGCATCACAGAGTCTAAATACGCTAAAGTCTAGATCTTCCCTTTTCTTTGTAAAGATTATTATATCTGAGTAGGACAGTCCGCATGATATTCGCTGTCGTGTTCATGAAATTTATCCTTGCCATAATTGCTATATCGTCAGCATAACCAACGTTGTGTATGCTGACCTCATCCAATCGTTTAAAAGGAAGTTCACTAGAACGTTCCGCAGAGTAAGGAATAGTACCCTCCCTGTGGACAATCTCTGCTGATTTTAAGTCACCTTCATGGTCCTTTGTGTTAACATATTGTCGATCCATCTTTTTATGAGTGACTCAACTCTATGATCGAAGCTTGTATTGTCGAAGGCCCTTTAAGAGTACATTATAACGGCCATTGCGATACCCTCTGTGTATAGTTCATGTTTTGTCAGCCGAATCACCTGATAGAGTGAAGTTTCTGTAGGCCTGCAAGAACAATATTAGTGCTGGTTCCTACTGGGTGTGTACGATTTCTGTGTTGCATCTGAAATGTGATAAACAATAACCCTTTTCGTTGCACTTAGTAGAAAGGATGTCAGGCTTATCGATAAAAACGTCTTCTTGTCAGCATAGTCCTTTTTTCAGGTTTCGGTGTAAGCATGACTTTCGTCTTCCTCTACGTACTAAATTTGAGTCCAGGCGCTAAGATGTCAGAGCTCCATTGCTCCGGCTCGATTGATCGCTTTACCTCCTCCAGGCTGACTATGCATTCAGAACATATCCTATCTATTGCATATCGGACTTGAGGCTTCCCAGAAATTGATCATATTAATCTCATAAAGTGTCTCCGACATCTTTACCGTCCTGTCACAGAAGAAACCAAACCTAGTGACAGGGTCATCGGAGATCATTTTCTGAAGTTGGCATCCATCGGAAATGTTCCTATTATTCGAGCAAAAGTCTTTTTTCTTCCGACAGAGAAAATATGCATTTCTCTCTTCAAAGCCTTGGTTATTTACCGATTATGATTTTTCTCGTAGATAATGTTATTACCAAAAGTGCTCATCTCAACACCCTTCTCATCAATCAATTTGCTTTTTGATTACCTGAAATATTTCTTTCAATTTGAAGCAACCTTGTAATGTCTGGAAATCTGCTCCGGGCTGTGTTTGCATATTTGTACAGTCTTAATAGTCGCTTATGTGAATGCGAATCTTTACGTCCTACTCGTTTCGTCCGATTTTGTTTAAAATTGCACATTGCTTCCCTGAGAAATTTATTAAGCCATCAGACTTCTATTATCACTAAAGTCTCAGAAACTCTTGCCATCGAAGGCTTCAGAAGGCGTAGTTTTTCTTTATTAATCTCGAACGGTTTTATCAGTGTATAGAGAAACGAATAATGAATAACACCAGCAGAAATCAACCATAAGTTAATGTAACCATCCTGATAAGCGATTTATCCTGAATCCTTCTAAGTATCAGAAAGACTGTACTTGCTATTGCTCATTACAGGGCCGCCGACAGGGGGGGGGGGGGGGCGCAGGGGTAAACCCCCCGGGCCCGGGCTTTGAAAGGGGCCCCGTCATCTAAGTCATCAACAGAAAATTTTTTCCATTTTAATTATTTATATAAAAAAATGCTTCACGATTGAAAAAGTGTACTATACTAGACAGATTTTAAACTGAAAGTCAATCATTCGATTGTATATGGGCCCGTAAACGCTAAGTGCCGGGCCAGAAATTCGTTTCGCGGGGGGCCCGTATGTGGTACCCCCTGGGCCCGAATATTGTCTCTACGGGCCTGGCCCATTATATTGGGACTTAAAAGTTTCTCCGATTTGTATCAGCTCAGAAAATGGCTACCTGTAGATGTGCATCTTTGGGTTATTTTGGAATACTAAATGTACACCTTCTGTGGAATTTTATTTCTGTTTAACCCATCCCCCTCATAATACGACACACAAATATTTGAAAAACGTTACTAATGAAATTATTTTAATTAGAAAAGATAAAAATTTGCTACAAACAAGTTTTACTTAACAAACTATATAAAATTGCTGCATATTCCGACGGTTATTGCTTTTAAAAACTCCATTATGTTCTGAAATTGAATCCAAATAGACCACAAATTATTGCTATTGATAAATAATCCATTCCTGCATATAAATTTCCTTAGCATATATAGGCAACTACAGTCAAAAGACCAGAACGTTCCTAATTAAGCTCAAATTGGCTAGTTTACTCCCCAGTTTCCCGAAAAACAATAGGAAAAGGAAGTTTCGATTTGTTTTTCGTTAAGTTTTTATCCGTTTGTTTTTTTCGTAATTTAAACAAAACGCTTTAACAAGCTTTAGACTAATTAAAACTATTTGAAGTGTAATTTTTTTTCTGTGATATATTATAAATATATGATTTCTTTTAATTTTGATTTAATTTCTATAAAAAAAACAAATTATTTATTTTTGTTTACTTTCATTTTACTTACCAAATCGCCATCTAACCTGTGAAACACACAATATCCAAAATGAACAAAATGAATGAACGAATTTAATCAATGATCTGAACCAATGCGAAATAATGAATTGTGAATGAATTGCCCGTGTACAGCGAGATAGATACCGACTTAGGGTTCGTGCCTCTGACAAAGGTGAACCGCCATCCTATGCAGACGTCGACGTTGAATTAGACGTGGTTGACCGAAATAACAAACCACCGATTTGGGACAAGAGCGTTTATGGCCCCATTCACATAAAAGAAAATGTCACTGTTGGTACGGTTGTAACATCGGTTAAGGCAAGGTTTGTATCATAGATAAGCTGTATAACAGTTACAAAAATTAAAAAAAACAATACTAAAGATATGGTGTTTGAACAAAATAATTTAACGAAAAAGGGTGTTGGTATATGATGTTTAACCTAACACTTTTTATAATTCTTAATATTCACATTACGCAATATAACAATAAAATAACGAAACGAATATATTTTTTGAATTTTGATTCACAATAAGAATTTTTGAATAACATTGCTAATTTCATGAAATTATCTCGCAATTTTTACATAAATTAATGTAAGTACTGTATTGTTGGGAAAATAAGGTAATATTTATCTATTAATTTATTTATACGCACAATCCCTCTATTCAATGTATGTAATTATTTTTATTACTAACTCAAAAGAGCTCAACTTTTATGTAAATTATGACGAATTGTACGAGATTTTTTGTTTGATTTAAGTTTTGTATATTTTCAATTGTTTTCAGTCCGAATTGAAGTTGTTTATATTTTCTGCATTGTTCAATTGATGGAATGGAAATTATTTACAAAAGCCAAGTTAATTACAAGTGCCGACGGCATTCGAAAGCAATTACTGTGCTTCCACATCCCCGTCTCCAACAGTTTCGTCTGTGTTATTTTGGCTTCTGATGTTCAGAATTACCTGGTTTTTTATAATTTCCTAATTTGCTGAGTTTAATATTTACCAAAATGTTCGACAATTAATAAACTTAAACAAAGTATCACTTTTCAAGAAAACACATCCTAATTTCCTCTTACTTTAATAGTATGCTTGCAAGCACACGTTGCCTGGTGCATTTAATTATAATTCTGGCTCTATGTAATTTGCACAAATAAAGGTTCTTTGATAAATCTTGGGTTATGGATTGATTGATTGATTAAATTGGAAGTGTGAGTCTCTCAAGCGCCGCGGCCACTGGGGCCTATTGTGCTAACCCTCTCAACTCCTTATAGCAAGCCGGTTCCTCTGAAGAGGTTCAACAGCTCCCGCAGTTGGCAGTCATTCAGCCCGCGCGGTACCAGGGTTAGTTTCCTGAATAGGCTAAATCTCCGCCTGGCCACTGCAGGGCATTCACACAGTACGTGTAATGGGGTCTCATCATCCTACAGACAGAGTCTGCAATTGGGGTCGATGGCTCTACCTATCCTTACCAGGTGCTTCCTTAGCTGACAGTGGCCGGTAAGTATGCCAGCCAGAGTTCTAACAGCCGACCTGTTCAGCTTGAGGAGCTCCCTGGATATACCCGGCGACGGTGAGGGCATAAGGCTTCTTGAGTGAGCGTGCGCCTCAATATTGTTCCAATACAGCCTATGCTCCTCACTTGCGCGGTTTGCTATTAAGGGTATTGGACCCCTTCCTGCAAGTTCATCTGCCTTTTCATTCCACGTGTGGCCCTGATATCCCGGTATCCAGATCAAGTTTAATTGATTATTTCTACACAGTTCATCTAGGCTCCTTTGACATTCCCACACCAGCTTAGATCTGGTGGTAGATGAAGCAATTGCTTTGATTTTAGCTTGACTGTCCGAGAAAATTGAGATGCTTTTGTTTTTATATGCTGTTCTTAGGTTCTCGTAAGTACATGTCAGTATAGCGAAGATCTCAGCCTGGAATACCGTGTTGTACGTTCCCAGTCATAAACTGAATCGAGAAAGTTACTCCAGACCCCTGCCCCAACGCCCGATTAATCGATACTAATGGCGCTCCCGCAGGTATTTTTGTCTAGGTTAAGTTTGTTGCGTTCTTTGTCATATCTCTAAAGTTTCTTATTGAGGATTGGTTGGTTTGCTAGGGGGAAAGAAGTGCGTCTTCCTTGCTCTACAGTGTACCTTAAATCCCACTGTTGAACCAAGTGATCCCCATAACGATTTGGATAATTTGTCTATATCCCGATATCTTGGCTTCTGCTGGATCTTCGTAGAAGTATGTTCCTAAGATTCTAAATATTCTTTGCGTTAGGGCTGGGCATTGAGCCAGAACGCGAAACACGGTCTCCTCGTCTTCCCCGCATCGCCTGCACAGACTGTAGTTCGTCAATTATCTTTTTTTTTTGTAACCTGAGCTCTTAGTCTTGCATGCCATCTCACAAGGCCAACAAGAAGTTTCAATTTAGCCTTGTTCAGCTTGATAATCTTGTCAGATTCTTGTGCATTAAAAGTTCCCCAAAACGCTTTTGTATCTCTAGCGATGTCGGATTCCTTCCAGTTTTCGTGGTGCCTCCTTGTTACCATTCCTTTTTTGATTTCCTGGACGGGGATGCTCAGCTTGAGCATTATTCATTTGCATATTTCTGCGCTATCTCATTTGCTTTTTCATTTCATGGGATTCCACAGTGTCTTGGAACGTATATTAAGGTGACATAGTTTTACCTCCCTAACTCCGTGAGACCCTGTTTACATCCCTTTATCGTTTTAGATTTTAACGCGGCGCTTGATGGATGCCTGACTATCTGTAAATATTGTTATCCTAGAGGATATTACTCCCCGTTCCGTAAGTTGCTTATATCTCCTTTTGCTCCTATCTCTATTCCAATTTCATATCGAAGAACTAGCTTTGTTCCATGCACCATACTTCGAAACCACAACGCTCGCACTTTAAATCGTCTGTGTAAAACGCTATGGTATTTTCTGGGATCACACTGTTGTTGATCCACTCACCTTATGTCGGGAAATAGGAGTTTCCAGTTTTGAAATCGCAGCTATCTTTTCCCCCAAACAGTCTTTTGATCATATATCTATTGCAGATTTGGACGATATTTTCATTTTTGGTTTGTACTCCTCTTTCCTTCCACAGTTTATTCATGCGTAAACGTGCGGCCAAGTTAAGTGTTACCTGTTTAACATGGAATTATAGTGGAGTAATTTTTAGAATGAACCCTTGTCGGTGTTGCCGTAGTAGCTCCTGTTATGCCTAAACAGCACATACGTTGGGCCTATTCCATGATCTTCCGCTTTTTGTTAACCTCCACTGTTTTCCACCAGACTATCACTCCATGTGTTGGTAGAGGTCTGATTATCCATTTTGTAATATAGAGTGATAGTCCCCTTACCTTTTCTATCGCATTCCTACGCGTCCAAAACGCCCTTACTGTCTTGCTGTTTTCCTGTAGATGTCTAGCCCAATTTAGTTTCCTGTCCATCAGCACACCCAGAAATTTGGCCCCATTCCCTATGGTTAATGTTATGTTGCCAATGTACGGGGGTACAATTCATCTTAGATGTTGTTTTCTGGTAAAGCAGCAGAGTTCCATCTTAACTGGGTTAATTTTCAGTCTGCAATTTTGCGCCCTAGAGATTGTCGTGCCGATTGCTTCTTGAAGATTTTCTTCAAACTTATCTATGATTACTAACGATAGGTCGTCCGCATAACAGATCACATAGAGACCTTGTATTTGGCAAGGCTTCAAGTATTTCGTCAATCACTATCAGCCACAAGAATTGTGAAAGAATCTTTCCTTGTGGGGCTCCTTTATTTACCAACGCTGTCAATTGTCCATTCCCGAAATTTGTCTTAATTTTTTGATCCTCCAGCATGGACTTGATCCAGCTAATTATATTATGATCTGCCCCCTTATCCCTCACCCTGCTGAGTATCTTATCGATTCTGACATTGTTGAAGGCCCCTTAAATGTCAATGAAGCCGATCCACCTTTCACATATGATATTGGCAACTTGATAGTTGGCTTATGCCTATCTGTTTTCTTAATTCCCAAAGACATGGTTTTACACCCTTACACTTACACCCGCCTTATTCCCCACAAGGTGTTAAAGGAACCAGAGAGATAGAGAGAGAGAGAGAGAGAGAGAGAGGGAGAGAGAGAGAGAGAGAGAAAGAGAGTGGCTTACACACACTATGTTATGTGCGTTTGCTCCACAGCCTAATTATCCTCAAACCTTTGTCCTTTGCACTCTGGTTCCTTTAACCCTTGTGGGGCATACAGCGTCTATTACACGCTCTTTTCTTAGTGTGTAGCCTATCTATTGCCACTTTCGCCAGTGAATACTGGTGTCTATCACGTCTTGGCCTGTAAGTCTCTGTAGGTCTTCATTGACAATGACCTCCGGCCAATGGATGTTAAAGATGCGCCGGGGACACCGGTTGACAAAGGCTTGTAGCTTAGATGTTATTTGACAGGTCGCTTTCCATGAACAGAATTTACGTTCGACTCGAAGACCCGGAGTTTTGTAGGTCTGGAGATGTTGATATTGAGCTAGATCTCAGCAAGAGCATTAAATGTAAATCTAGCCTATTAGATGCGAGCCAGTACATCTGCTTGAGCTCCGCCGCCTGCTGTAACTATACTTCTTGTCCTTTGCATGCCTAACAAAATTTTTCAAAATTTCCATAGGAGGTGGATTTTCTTTATAATGAATGTATGTTGATGCTAATGGTAGCTTCTTCTGGTCTCGTTCGTTGCCGACTTCTCACGGTCGTTAATCTGTGGCATAGAAAGAGCAGGTATCTCTTTTTTAACAATTATCCAAGCTCTTGGCCTACCTTTGCACGGGGTATACAAACAATTAATCACTTTTGAGTTCTAGTTCGTAACCTTTCCCTTAAGGGTGGATGGTTCCTGAATCAGAGCTATTGTTATGTTCTTTTTCACCATCATCTCGGCTAGTGCAGCCGTAGCATACTACTTCTATGCAAGTTCGATTAGACCAACTACGTCATGATGATGGCTCTTTCTTTTTCGAAGTGGAGATCCTAGGTTCTTACACTTCAATTATCGTAAGAATCTCTTCCTGTCTGGGGATCCTTACGTTACGCTTCATCGATAGATGGCCGCTTGCGGAATGACAGTTACCCTCACTTTTCACCAAGCTATTGGTATGTATCCTAGCCAGAGACACCTTCTGTATAACGACACCAGACGTGTCATTATATGACTTAGTACCTTCTGGAGCATAAATTTTAAGCCATTAACTCCCGGGGATTTAAGTGGATCGAATAGAATTAATGTCTAGTTCTCTTTCCGGCTATGGCTAATCTTATCGCCATTTTGAATGACCTTAGACTATACTTATATCTTGGCGGGTCTATTTAATTCCTACCTAGCTTAGCCACATTTAAGAGTCTACGCGATTCTGCTTTTTAACAAATCCGCATTCCACCATGGTGGTCTGCATTTATTATGTGTTCTGCTAATAGGGCAGGATTCCAGGAACGCTTCATTTATCGCCCTGGTAACAGTATGGACCATAATGTGCACTGAGTGTTCCGTTGACAATCTGTCAGGTGATGCTTCCTCTAACCTGCTTTTGACCACCTCCGAAAAAATGTGTTCTATAAATATTTGATGACTCCGCAGTAAGCTCCACATCGAAGGGTATCCAGATCAGTGATTTGTATACCGCAAAGTCATCCGTGCTTGCGATAAGAGTTAAGTCAAAGATCTGCCTCCTATTCACCGTTACGAAAGTGGGCTCATTGCCCCTATTGCATATGTAGTCTCTAAAATGTAATTAAACAGAGACCCACCTCTTAATTTGATATCCGTGCTGCCCCAAATAACATCATGGGCGTTTTCATTACAACACAGAACTAGACTCTTATTATGCCTTGCCGCTACCACCACGGTCCTCCTCCTCATGCGGTATGTATGCCGAAGCAATTCAGCATTTTTGAGCCCCTGCCTTTATCCACACGATCACAACCCGCCTTTAGATCCTCGACCACAAGATCCTCGGAGCTGAAATTAGAAAGCACCTCACCTGTTGCTTGACTATAAAATAGTCTAAATTTCTGCGACCCCAACCTTGGTCTTATTAACTCACGGTTCTTGAATAAGCTTTATTTGAACAACTTTCATTTACGTTTACCTCCGACTCCACTTTTTCTAATTCCTCAGCTCTAGACTGGTTTCTCTTAAACAGCTTGTGCAACACTTCTCCGGAAAATGAAGCCTACCTTGCTGCCTTTTTATTATGGCGATTGAGGGTCCCCCACTCCCTTTTAGGGACATCAGGGTTTTGTTCCTGTAGCACCTGTAGGAGGTCGTCTTATCGGCCTCCACCGCTGGGATGACTATCCTGCGATTCATGTAATAGGACGAGATTCAATGTATCGCCTTCCCATGGTGCCTTCATCCCTGAGATCACCTCAATGGGTGGATCTTAATTTAATTATTTCCAATGAAAAGTGGAATTTAAATCTCAAAAAATTTTGCGCTCTATTCAGGAGATCTCCAAAATGTCGAGAGTAGAAAAGTTTTGTTTTAATCTCTTAAATTTTTCAAGTTTTCGAAATGGCTGAAACATCTGATGTTAGGTGTTATTTTTGAATGGCACAAAAGCCCTACATAGCCGCAGAGTCCAATATGATAATAATAGGTATTTTGACAGCAATAAAACCATACTTTACAGGTTATGTCTTTATACACCTGTGGGAACTGCAGGTCAATATCATTCCAAAAACCATAAGTTCAATGTTCCATTTAAGTACTTCCCATAATTTGTCTATATTCCACTCGACCCATAATCCCCAATTTGAATCTAATGTCCTGCAGTCTATACAAGCTGTCCGATGATATTTATGAAACTTTGTTGTCATCAATTACTTGTTATCAGAAGCTGAGTCTTCCTCCTTGGTTAAATGCAACAGACACAAGATATACATACATTGGCTTGCCTTGGAGCCCATTAAGATGACTCCTTCAAGTTCCTTTAACAGAGTATACCACCAGTCTGTATCTCCCGCAGGCTAAACTCATAGGAATCATGCAGATGCAATTGCTTCCACAATATGCTATAAGTCTGAGATCTGTTGGTTTGCCGCAAACTAATAGCACCCTAACTGTTTATAATTCTCGGCATGTATTAATTAAGTTCAAAATACCTTTTTGTGTGCGCACTGCATGGTTTTAATTGTAGCTGTAATGGAGCAAAACATGGTATCGTTGCCGGATTAAATGAAGACAAATTCTGCGACACTTAACAAAATTCGTTCGTTTGTCGTATTAAAATTGAAGCAAGAGAAACCATTTCTTCGTTTTGCTGCGCTTTCTTGGCGGTAACATTTCCTTGCGCTTTCTAGTCTATATCCTAACTGTAGGCTGCAATAGCAAATTTCTATGCTTTGAAGTTGGCTGTTGGTGTTTGTCAACGAAAACGAGAAGACATTTGTTTGTTTTTTCTGTGTGTGCCTCCCCAAGAAATGGTAAAGCAAGTATGCTCTATTGTTATGCTCAGTCACAGTCTTTTAAAGGAAAAACGACAATGCTACAAACAAAAGGAAGTGAACTGGGGCGTCGCCGGAATTGCATCCTTTTTCATGGCCATTACTATTCTGAAGTAGTACAGAGCCCAAAGGTTAATTTTCATAGTTACAGCAAGCGAACTCTTGGCCTCTGCAGTTATTCTTTTAATTACAATTCTTCTGTTACAGATTTAAACTGCTGACACCAATGCAAAGTACACGCTTACTCGAATGCATCACTTCCCTTGCTCTCCTCCACTGTACCATCAGACAATAGGATGGAGCGTTTTGTTCCGTCATTTTACTAGCACTTCGGGTTGGGACGACATCTCGCCTTGCCATAGAATTTCATAAGAGCTGAAGTGGAGGACACAATAAGCACTCTTCGGACAGTCGAGCTGGCAATTGCATGTGTAATGAAGTCTCCCAACATAGACAGGTTCCTTTGAAATTGTGTCCCTTTAAGCATCCAATTTTTGGGTATTTAAAATATTTGAAAGCTTTTCATGATTACTTTCTCCTGTCAACAGTATTGTTTCGCTTTGTGGCCATTGAACTTTTATGCAAGAAAATGCTTTCTCTGCGATCTTTTCATTTGCTCAGCTTTAATTTTTTCTGTAAGGTTTGCAACACATGTAAAAGGGAAAGGAAAAGGACATATAAGAGATGGTCGTGACATAAATGAAACGAATAATATTTGAAATGCTCTTGAAGTTAAGATGTCAGTCGGCAACCTGCTAATTGAACGGCTCCTTTTCATTGCTTTTGGGGCTTTAAAGTTTCATTCTTTTCCTTCTTTCTTTCCGCTAAGTATCTGAAGAACTGTGGAAACCAAGAATTTGTTTTTGCTCAAAAATGTTGTTTGTCCTCATTAATTTTTGCAGTACTTTGCTCCTAGATGTCTTTCTTGCAAAAACGTGTTAACTGCAACTTGTCACGGCAAATATGAATTTTATAAAGTCAAACTAGTTTAGGTGGCCGCACTGAAGAAGATTTTCACGAATCGTCAATTTTTACTTCATAGTATGTTTTACAGGACTTACAACTGGTAACTGCCCCTTGGGCTACCACCTAAAAAAGTTAGGCATAGCTGAAGGTGACACCTGTTGCTTCTGTTTGAAAGAGGAGGAGACAGCGGAACACATCCTCTGTCACTCTGAGGCCCCCGGCCGTATCAGGCTCAGACATCTTGGTGGGGCTTTCCCATCACCATCAGATATAGCTAAGGCAGCCCCCAAAGAGATTTTAGGTCTAATTAAGGAACTAAAGCTTAATTGGGTATCTTAAATCTGAACCTGGATCAAGTCACAAAAGATCATCTTGGTCGAAGTGTCTAAAGGATGTTGTGAGTCCTTGATCCAGTTCTAATAATAATAATAATATTTTAATAAGCTGAAAAAAGCTTACCGTAGAGGAGTGAAGGAAATTATATTTTTACAAATAAATTTGTTCTAAGCAGAACCAGTCTCCGTTAATCTTTTATGGAGAATAGTGTGAAAATACTTCCATTTTCTTTCAAAATGGCCAAGTTGTTACGGTCTCTGCTAGTATGTTACACCTTCATATTACATAGGTTAGGCTAGTTTGCGGCCACAGAATTCTACCAAGTCGGTCTTATATAGACTTTGCTATTGTGCGTTGGTGTACTACTTCGCAAGAACCTTACATGAATCGATTAAGCACTGCTATACTGCTGCACTGTCACTACCGCTATTAATTAAACCAGCTCTACGCTTTTGAACTCTTCAAATTCGTTAAAGAACTGTTTGCCAAAGTTCTGAAATTTTTTTCCAGGCAATTCGGGCATTTGCAAGTAAATGCTAAATACTGTGAATTTCCTTTCTCTTTCTCTTTCAAGCAACTCCCGTAGAAATTGTTGGCAGGAGTATCAAAAACCGCGGTGATATTACTGAGATTCCGGCGGACCTCCCTCTCTTAATAAAAACGCCGTTCCCTCTTTATTCCACTTAAACCATCCTATCCTAGAGGATCCTACTCCCTGTTCCATTAGTCTAGGGGACAACCCTTTGAGCATGGTTTTGTTGGAAGGGAACTTAGGGTAAGGGGAGTGAGGAAACTTGAATATTTTCTTTTTGCATTGCAGCGAGCTATACAACAACCCAGAGGCGGCGTGTATATTTTAATAAATTTTTTTTAAAAACCCACGGGGAGACCTGGTCTCAAGCCTGGGAACCATTGCATTGAAGAATCGAGGAGAAGTTCTTTCCCTTGCCCTATATCTATAGTTTTTGCTCCTTGCACAATACTCCAAAACACAGCCACGCTTGCACTTTGAGTCGTCTGTGGAAAGCGCTATGGAATTGTATTGAATCACCCTGTTGTTGATCCACTCCGGAAACGTCGCAAAATAAATGTTGAAGTTTGCCTTTAAATTGGTGTTTCCGGTTTTGGAATCCCAGGCATCTTCCTCCCCAAACAATCTTCTGATCATATACGCATTGCAGATTTGGACGATATTTTCATGTTGTATTTGTATTGGGCGCTGCACAATACGTCATTAGTGACGATCAGGAAAAGCAAAGGTGACAGTATGCATCCTTTCCTTTTTCCGTTTAACACGTGGAAGGGCTCCGATAGTTTTGTATAGGACGTGACCTTGGGCATCTGAGTAGAACTCTTTTATGCTGGTGATATTAGATATATTGCTGTGATTTCCCTCCTGCCCGATCAACGTTGCCAAACACCTTCTGAAAATTGACGACCATTATATGTGAAGGGGACCTTCATTTGGCGACTTGTTTGATGATAATTCGGAAGGTGTTGATGTGATCGCTACAGGAGAAACCCTCACGAAAGCTTGCCTGTTCATCGCTAAGACTACCCTCGATTGCTTGCTTCATTTGTATTAAGATGATTTTTGTTATCAATGTGGACAGTTCAGTTAAAAGACAGATGCTGTGCCACTTGCTACAACTCCTCAGGTCGCCTGTTTTCCAGTCAGTGGAATAGGTCTCGGTTTCGCAGCACTCCTTAGTTACGAAGAAAGGAATATCAGCTACAGCAATGGGATTCATCTTAAGTAAGTCCACTGGTATTCCATCAATTCCTGAGACCTTCCCGCGGTCCGGCTGACTTAATTGGGTCTTCCAACTCCAATCTTATCGGAGTTCTAATGTTAATGTTGGCCGTAACGTAAAGGTTTTGTTTAGAACTTCAACAAAGTATTCTCTCCACCTACGGAGTTGACGTTCCTCGGTGAAAAGAACGGATCCATTAGTGTCTCTTACAGGATGTTCAGTTGTAAGAGTCTTTCCTGCCAGTTTTCTGGCAATACTGTATAGATCTCCACTGTCACCGCGGTAAGCCACTTCTTCTGCCTTTTCTGCTAGCGCGTTGATGTAGTTGCGTTTGTCGCTTCTTATACTTCTTTGGACGCCTTTTTATAGAGACTAATGTTCTTGGTTCGGAATGTACCTTAAATTGTAGCTCTATTTGCAGTCGTTCTCCCGAATGGGGAAAGTTCTTCTACCGGAACTAGAGAGAGACTCTCGGAATTATTTTGTTTTGTTTCTTCTGAAACATAATGGAGAGTATGTCGCCTGGGCTAGAGGATTTATATCGAAGGAAGTTTTTAATTGTCCAAGAAATATTCTCCTCGGCTATGGTGTAGTTTATAGTTTTCTGCACCATATAATGTATAAACCAAGGAGTAGAAGGGGATTTGTGCAGATATATTTATATTCTGTAAAGTGAATTGAAAGATTCAGTGAGCAACTCGGTCTCTGTCTAGTCTCTTCATTAAATGTAAATATAATGATCTCTGGAAAGAAGTTTATTAGTCGGAGCTGTTATGAAACCCAAGCAATTGCTTAAGCCTTATATTGGGTACATCATTAAGTCCACCGGGAAAGTACTAGTTTAAATCGATTAACCTTCTCCTAGATAGACCTCAACACTCGCAAGATATGGTTGGTAGGTATGGGTGGCCTTCCAAGGAAGGGACACACCTAGTAGTCTAATAGTGTGATGACATGAGTGTAAGAATCCTCACAACCAGATCTATTACGTCCGTCGTCTCGAGATCGCAGAGACTGTACAAGAAATATTTTCCCAGAAAATCTTCTTTCCCAAGGCAGAGCATGTGTAGACGAGGTGATATACAGTCTGCTCCTCCTCCTCGTCCCTGCAGAAGAGTATCTACTAATCTCTTCGCGTGTATACCAATATGGCAGCGACCCTTGATCGTCTCTATGAATACGTTTGGTTTGGTTTAGTTCGAAACTGCATGGAGCGCTTAGTGCCATGTACTTATCTATGGTTAATAGTGGCCCCCATTCTAAACATCATCTTCCAGTTGGCTAGAGGAGGTCTTCCAAAGCAGTCCTCGCACAGTTCTTACAAGTAGAAATATCGCTGTGGCTTGGCACCTCGGTTAGGTAAGAGTTACTGCTGCTTAAAGTTTTCGAAGTCAAGGAGACAGAAAGTAGGGATAGCACAGCAGCCTGACTGCCCGTCAGTATACAAATATCCTTTTAGCCAAACCAGGGCATCCGGAATTCTCATTACTTTCACTTGAAATATACTGCAGTGGTCCAGAATGGCAGACGGCCGAATGTTAAATCAATGTTAAATTTTTCCGAAAAATCTCCCTGAAGTGGTGCCGTATACAATTTTTATACGAAAATACCAGTAATTGTGTCGCAACTGTTAGCATAGTAAAATTTCGTGAACGATGAGCCCCGAGTATCAGAGAGAAATTCTTGAATTCTTATACGAAAATTCCTGCAATCGTATTGCAAAAATCAGCACCGTAATCAGCACCGCCAAGACTACTGGGAAAAATTACAGTGGGGAACCGTAAAATTTTACGGTGCTTATCCGTAAGAATTGCCTCTGAATACATTAAAAATTTCTGACAGGATTGTAAATTTTATAGTGCAGCTGTTTCAATTTTGGCAGAATGTGTTACTTGCCACACGATTAAGTGAGTAAAATCGTGATTTTACCCGGAATATTTACTCCGTTTAGTAAATGCAGCATAATCTCTGCACCTTCCCCAGGATATTAGCAAGGTATCTGCTAAAATTCACTTCTTTTCCATTCAAGCAGCTTTTACAAAAGTCGTGAAAAAGTATATGCATATCCTGGACCTTCGGATATGCATATACTTTTTCAACAAGAGTATTAAATACAAGTCGAGACTAGTTGATGCAAGGCTGTACATCAGCTTCAGCTTTGCAGTCTACTGTAACTATGCTTTCGCGATAGCTAAATTTATCCACTTGGTCTATTCGCTGCTCTTCAAGATACATGTTATTTTGTTTCCTCCAGTCCAAGCTGGTAAGTTTGGTTTTAGTAGCATTGATCTCAAGCCCTACTCTGCGACCTTTTTTGCTGAGGGCTTCGAACATTTGGGCTACATAACTCTGTTTGTTGGATGGGTGATTCTCTAGGGAGCTGCACAATACGTCATTAGTGACAATCAGAAAAGCAAAGGTGACAGTATGTACCCTTGTCTCAGTTCAGTAAACACAGGGCTTCGACAGTTCTTCTTGTATTGGACGTGACACTGGGGTCCTGAGTAGGACTCCTTTATGATGGTGATATGTAAAGTTGCCCATATATATTCGCGATCAACGCTGTCTAACGCCTTTTTCTTTTAGAAGAAAAGTTATTTTCTAATTATTTTATAGCTAAGCTAAGCATCATTTAGGTTCACAGCCTTTATAGCTGTTTCAACAGATCATTCCCCAGTTCAACTACCACCCAATTTTATAGAATTTCATTGTGGGACTTAGCAGAGAGTTACAAGGTTCAGAAACTGTTTTGGCACCTGCGGGCCAACTGTGAGTTTACTACCTTTAATTACAGAGCCTTAATAGCGGGTTGGCTGGTAATGTAGACGCTGCAACTATTTGGTAGATTTTGGTATGCAAGTGTTACTCCTACTTTCTATTGTTATCGGGATTACAGTCTGCAAAAACTTTAATTCATTTTGCACCATCACCGGCCGCAAAAGGTCCAAGTTATGACATATTTCTCAAACCCAACCATAAATATTACAGTCGTGGAAGTCTACGTTTCTTCTCAGTCCAAAAAATCGAATCCATTTATTATAAAGAATATATTTTCCCACCTACTTTCCTTTCAACGTTCAAGTCACAGTTCATTTACATGAGGAGGTCACAGGTCTTGGTCCTTGCGAGCTTCCATCCATTAATAAAATCCAGGAAAATTCACGTTTCACTTCGCATATTAAGGCTATCTCCAGTGACATATCACAGTTCATGAGCAAGAAGTGCCGAGCAGGCATTAAATATGATAAAAGAACTATAATTACAAAAAAATGCAACGTTCTGTCGGGATTAGAGTGTATGTATTCATTCCTTGTTGGACACGAGAAATCAATACCAAATTCCATATCACTGAATATTCCAGGTCATCCATCCATCCATCAGTTGAACGATTTGCGGCCCCAACCAAAAACCATTTGATTATTTCTTCGTTTCGTGCTTTATGATTTTGATTTCATTTGACATGTTTTTATCTGTTAATATTGTTCTAGTCCCGACCTTATTCAGTTCACTCAAATTGGCATGCAAAATGTAAATATTATGATTTTATGCATGCTCCTGTTTTCTACGAGTGGGGTTGAATCCCGTCCGCGTCTGTAAGTATATTAAATATGAGAATTCGACGTAATTGCCATTATTACAAAAACATAAAATTTACATTAGAGTTGAGCTCTGATTGCGTAGCGCTAGAGTTACTAACCGTTTGTTTGTATAAGCGATATGCATATTTGAGGAATTTTTATCTTAAAAGCAGCCTCTCATGTAAGCTTGATGAAAGCTCCCTCTGTAGTCAGTCAAAACTATGGCTAGGATCGAGGATTAAAGCCACCGGCACTGCATCACAACCACAAGCACAAGAAACGAGCGAGCGATTTTAATAAACGCAAGCGACTCCTCCTTTCTTCCTTCTTCTTTTTTCATTTAACAGAGACAGAGATAGAAGATGTTTTTTTCGGATGATGTGTGTGATATTGATATTAAATATGAATTTTGATTTTTTGTTTTGAGACGAGCTCCCTTCTCCTCCCGATTTTTTGTTGTTGTTTGTCTCTTCTAATTTTACTAGAAATTTTAAGAAAAATTTAACAAGAAAAAAAATTTTTTTAATCGGAGAACGGGAATAATTTTAAGTCATACCTACCTGAAAAATCGTAATAAAAAAAATTTTTTTGAATTATTTTGTGATAACAAGGATAACTTAGTGTCGCATTTGTTTTTTGCAAATCTTTTTTCCCGAAAACTGTGAAAATTTCGCATCCGGTGTGTATGAATGTGACTTGCGTGTGCATGCGGAATCATCCGGCCATTATAACATCAACACCACTATAATTGGGCCTTTGGACAAAACAATAACCCATCTACTGGCAATATTAACTACTACCGGGCCACTCGACTGTTATTGCCTGTCAACTGTGTTCCACACGACACAACAACACCATTCGATCCGGTTGTTCGACTAACTTCTTGCTCAACACAGCGTGAAACATACAAATTAGAAGCAATGGCCCAAGACAAGGGATATCCACCCTTGTCACGTACGGTTGAAGTACAAATCGATGTTGTTGATAGGGCGAACAATCCACCTGTCTGGGATCACAACGTCTATGGGCCGATTTACGTCAAGGAAAATATGCCGGTCGGTGGAAAAGTGGTCTCGATCAAAGCCAGGTCTGTTTGCTTAACAAAAATCACATAAAAAACCATTTTTATATCGCCCAATAAAAAAGCCATAATTTTTCACACTTTTTCATTTTACTTTTTCTTCCACTTTGTCACCGCTTTTCATAACTTTTTCTTTATTATTTTCATCTTTTGTTCGTTTTTCTTTATCACACTTTCTTAATGGATTGAAATTGCTTGCCAGTTTGTATAAGAGTTTTTCCTCACCACACGGGAGCTAATTGTATGTCTCCCGTGAGAAAAATGTTTTGCACAAAATTTTCACATACATACACGTAAAATGAACGCTGTAGTGAGACGATTTTCGCGTGAACTGTTTTGCATTTTTTTTAACTAAAAAGTTTTAAATTAAAGTTCCACCGTAGCTTATGAAGGGGTTTTTTGGGTTTCTGTAACGATAGCATGCACGACCAGTAAACAGGGAGGATACGTTCCACGTTATACGAGCAATTTGCAAATAAAAAGCTTTCGCCGTTTTCAGAACAAATTAGCATGAAGCCATGGTTCTCGTAGCCTTTAACGTCATTTGAATTTGAATACCGGATTTAACCGGGATGCAAGTTTAATCGAAATATTTTCGAATTTAAAATTTACCAGAAATTACAGAATTCAACGACTTGAAAGTAGAAGGACTATCATTGGTGTTGGCTGCGATGTTTTCGGGAACAACAAATTGAAATGTCTAATGGGTTTTTGGATTATATTAGTGTAAGAATTGCTAGTTAAATGGGCGCCAATGTATATTTGCTTTAAAAAAAATATATTATCAATTTTATATGACGGTATCAGGAGGTGGGCTCTAGAGCCAGGTTTTAACTGCGTCGAGTTTTGGACTCTTTGAAAAATTCTTATAGCGGCGGGAGTAGATGGATATTTCTATTAATATAACCTGACCTAGGATTCAATAATTTATGCCCGAGTAAAAATAATTGCGTTGGCATATTCACGCCCAAAGCGAGTACAGACGTTAATATTTGTAAATTATATACGCGCCCGTTGCGAGCACGCATAGCGAACAAATACGCCCGGTAGTATTTTACGCGCTTTCGTCACAGACCATAAAAATACGCTTGCTACACAAATATGCACGCTTCCGCTATAGGTACAAAAATCGTAAAATACGTCCGCCATAAATGTACGCTCAGTCGACGGTATCGAATTAGTTAATTTACGAAAATAAACGTTCGGGGTGAGTCCTTAGCACTCTTTCAATAATTCTACGTGGGTAATTCGGAAAACATAAAAAATTTCAATAATTTTATTGTTTTCATTTTAAATTTTAATTTAGAAAAACTGTGAACGTACCGTGCTTGGTTTGGACTACTTCGTCCGCCTTTTATTGATACGTGCCTGCAGCGGGCTGGCATTTGAAAAGTATAATTTTTACTCAGGCATACCGTGCCTCATTTGAGTGCCATTCATGTGTTTTGACGCTGCGCGTGACTGTTTCAAGTTAGGAATGGACTAGTCTTACTTTCACTCGGATGGAAATATTTATAAAGTTCTGGTACGAAGTGTTCTCTTACCCAGAGAGCTACTCAATTCAGGTCTCACTAAGTAATTAAAAAAAGCTTGTCATACTGGTTATGACGTTGCTTAATATCGATAGTAATATTAAAAGAGATTCTAATCGCTCTTGGCGAATCTTTACTCACCGATGGCCAGGAAATATAATTGACCCGGACAAAAATAATTTAGCTGGTACAGTCACACCCATACAAAGTACAAACGTTACTATTTTGAAAAGAATATATGCGCCCCTTGTTAGCACGCAAAGCGAACAAATGCACCCATTACTATTATGCACGCTTCGACCGTAGCCCAACAATTGAAAAATACACCTGCTACACGGAAATATACGCTCTCTCTACAGGCACAAAAATCTAAAAATACGTCGGTCACGTTCCCGCTACAGGTACAAAAATGGACAAATACGCCCACCACACTGGTATGCATGCTTCTATTACTCTTCTGGATTTAACATATTTGAGACCAGTGACTCACGTGGGTTATGCAAAATATCACACGTATAGACGGTATTCACAGAGTGGGTCATCGGGAACGTGATAGACGTCATAGACGTCAGTCTCGACTGCCTTAACCTACGGACATAATTTTATTGTTTTCATTTAAAATTTTAGTCTAAAAAAAGTTTGAGCATACCGTGTCTGGTTTATACTATTTTATGCGTCTTTTATTAATGCGTGCCTAGCGGATTGGCATTTGGAAAAGTACTCAGACGTACCGTACCTCATTTGGGTGCCATACATACGTTTTGATGCTGTGCATACCTGCTTTAGGCTTAGCATGGACAAGTCTTATTTTTAGTCGGCTGACGTCGATATGAAAAATCTCATCTAGAACGTAATACAGGTTGGGCCATAATTTAGTATGGGGCGCAAAAATGTAATAACAAATTTGTTGTTTTTTTTTGTGTATTTTTTTTGTTTCCTTACGATGTGTCCTGGGGACAACCCTTTAATGCGTTAGCATGGCTTTGGCCGGGAAGGGAATCAGGGTAAGGGGAGTGAAAAAACTTGAATGTCTTGTTTTTTGCATTCTACAAGCTAGACAACAGCCTAGAGGCGGAGTGGATTTTTTAATTTAACTGTTAAAAACCCACAAGTAGACCTGGCCTTGAACCCGGGAACTATAGCATGGTGGTCGTGCCGCTCAACCAAATGATCCAACTCCGTCTTCAGCCAGCCGTAGCATTCAAGAGTGGCTCAAGGCCTGTACTAGTTGAAATTTAGCCCAAGGGTAGTATCAAAGCTAGGCTCAGCGCTGAACTTATAGCCCAAGTCTGATATTGAAAAAACGGCTGGTTAAGCCCTGGACTAGTACTTAGGTACAAACCATGCTTGTAAATTATTTGTTTTTATTTATTTAAATGATTCTATGACTCCGTAAGATTAGTTAGTAAGGCTTCAGTGGAGTAGCCAGCGTGGAAACCATACTTTTGATCCTAAGTGGTTCAAAAACTTGAGATAGAACAGAAGTAAGTGCAATTGTTCTATTGGTAGCGAGGTCGCATGACTTCCTTTTTTTTAAACGTGAGGAAGATTTCCAAGTATCTGAAAACATTTCCTTTCAGTATTAAAGGTGAAAAAGCTCACACCGAAGTTAAGCAAAAGCAGAGACGTATCAACAAAACTATTTACCAAAATACTGAACACCTAACTTTGCAACCCTTCAGCGGTGATGCGGACAGTATTTTTTGGATCGTTATCTAGTTGAAAAATAACGTCCGCCACATTTTTAGCCAATTCCTCTAAACCGCCTCGGTATGCTTCAAGGATACTAAAACGCGTATTCAACCTGCCAACAATCCGTTGACACCATCCGAAGCCAGCACAGACTTCATCTCACAAATTAGACGGTAGGCTGAAAGGCAGTGGATCTTGAAGTTCTTTGTTAGATCTCCTTTAATCCCATTGCCTTCCGTCCGTGCTCAGTAATCGGCAGTAACAATTTTATACTAAACGCAGTTTTCTTTGCTGATTCTTAAGCATAAGTTCGAACACCTTAGCACTTTACGCACAGTCTCGGTGGAAATGTGAATGTTGTCGACCGCTTGTTTTTCTTTCATAAAATCAAAAAAGAAAAAATATTTGTGGCTGTATGCACTATAATACTTGGGTAAAAATGTACGAGAAATTCAAAATTATTTGACCAAAAAATTGAATTATTGTACAGGGTGGGCCATCTTACGTTTGGAATTGGAACTATAGGTTATTTTGAGGCTGGAAGGTTTTGACATTTCCGATGTGACAGAAAGTTAGTTTTATGTTTGACATTTATGAAATGGGTCGCTTTTCGCTTGAACAAAGTTGGGAAATATTAAAAACTTATTTCCAAAGTGGTGAGTCTTATACTCAAACTGTAAGAAATTTACGGAAAAAATTTGACAAAAAGGATGTGCCAAAAACGCAGTTTGTGGATCAATTTGTGAAGCGAGTTCGTGAAACTGGATCGTTGTTGGATTAAACAACCCGTGTACGTACTCGTCCAGTGCGCTCAATCGAAAACATCGCAGCTGTTGCGCAGAGTGTGCGTGAACAACCATCAACATCATCTCGTCATCGTTCTCAAGAATTGAACATTTCACGCACTTCTTTGAGAAGAAGTTTGCATAAAGATCTCGGTATGAATGCGTACAAAGTTCAATTAGTGCAAGAGCTGAAGCCGCATGACCATCCGATGAGTTTTCGCTTTGCTTAATGGGCCGAAGACCGCTTGATCGAAGATGAGCATTTTTACCGAAAACTCATCTTTTCAGATGCAGCTCATTTCCACCTCGGAGGATACGTCAATAAGCAAAATTGTCGTATCTGGGGCTCAGAAAATCCACACATCATAGTGGAGAAACCAATGCATCCACAACGAGTGACTGTTTGGTGCGGATTTTGGTCTGGCGGCATTATTGGGCCATTTTTCTTCGAAAACGAGCAAGGAAACGCCGTTACAGTGAATAACGATCGCTACCGCGCCATGCTAAGTGAGTTTTTGTTTCCCAAAATTGAAGAGGATGACATAGACGACATTTGGTTTCAACAGGACAGCGCAACGTGCCACACAGCCAACGTAACAATCGATCTTTTGAGCACTGTTTTCGAAAATCGCATAATCAGCCGAAATGATGATGTAAATTGGCCACCTCGAAGCTGCGATTTGACTCCGTTGGACTTTTTTTTGTGGGAAGCCGTTAAGGACAAGTTTTACGCTAACCATCCAGAGACGATTGACGTCTTGAAACATGAAATCAAAGTTGTCATTGACGAAATAGAGGCCCAAACAATCGAAAATGTACTGAAGAATTGGACTGATCGAATTGAGTATTGTAAGGCTAGCCGTGGCAGTCATTTAAATGATGTTGTCTTCCATTCCTAAATGGAAAGATTTAATCTTTCTAATAAACTCATAACTTTGAAAAAATATTCATTAGTTTTTTTTAGCCAATTCAAAATCTTAAATGGCCGACCCTGTATTTTGTTTTACCCTAGTTTTGTTAGCTTCTATAATGGCGGCCTTAACAATGCAAATGGAAGATAACACATGATGATGAGAAAGGTGATCAAAAGTTGTCTATCTCTGATTGAAAAGAGCACACATTGAGGTACATAACTTGTCCTTAATAACAACAAGGAATAATGTAGATGACGCTTTCGGGTCGAAACAACCAATAAAAAAATTTTGAGCTTTCATATTTTTAAGCGATCACTATCCCAAAAATGTTTGCTACTCCTATTATGCGTCTTTTATTAATGCGTGCCTAGCGGATTGGCATTTGGAAAAGTACTCAGACGTACCGTACCTCATTTGGGTGCCATACATACGTTTTGATGCTGTGCATACCTGCTTTAGGCTTAGCATGGACAAGTCTTATTTTTAGTCGGCTGACGTCGATATGAAAAATCTCATCTAGAACGTAATACAGGTTGGGCCATAATTTAGTATGGGGCGCAAAAATGTAATAACAAATTTGTTGTTTTTTTTTGTGTATTTTTTTTGTTTCCTTACGATGTGGCCTGGGGACAACCCTTTAATGCGTTAGCATGGCTTTGGCCGGGAAGGGAATCAGGGTAAGGGGAGTGAAAAAACTTGAATGTCTTGTTTTTTGCATTCTACAAGCTAGACAACAGCCTAGAGGCGGAGTGGATTTTTTAATTTAACTGTTAAAAACCCACAAGTAGACCTGGCCTTGAACCCGGGAACTATAGCATGGTGGTCGTGCCGCTCAACCAAATGATCCAACTCCGTCTTCAGCCAGCCGTAGCATTCAAGAGTGGCTCAAGGCCTGTACTAGTTGAAATTTAGCCCAAGGGTAGTATCAAAGCTAGGCTCAGCGCTGAACTTATAGCCCAAGTCTGATATTGAAAAAACGGCTGGTTAAGCCCTGGACTAGTACTTAGGTACAAACCATGCTTGTAAATTATTTGTTTTTATTTATTTAAATGATTCTATGACTCCGTAAGATTAGTTAGTAAGGCTTCAGTGGAGTAGCCAGCGTGGAAACCATACTTTTGATCCTAAGTGGTTCAAAAACTTGAGATAGAACAGAAGTAAGTGCAATTGTTCTATTGGTAGCGAGGTCGCATGACTTCCTTTTTTTTAAACGTGAGGAAGATTTCCAAGTATCTGAAAACATTTCCTTTCAGTATTAAAGGTGAAAAAGCTCACACCGAAGTTAAGCAAAAGCAGAGACGTATCATTTTAGCACCAGGGGTGGGAAACCAAGGTACAATAGATTTGAACACGTCCTTTTTTGAAAACACGTTAAAAGCTTCCTGGCCGTCTGTTAGTGCTTTGCGACGGAGAAGGAAAAGGCTTTGACCACTGAAATAGTGTAGACATTTCCATTATTCATAAGTAGTAAGTGGTCGGTGGAGAGGTTCCAGGGTCACTCATGGCTGTTTTCTGCTGAAAATACGATAAGAGGACATTGGAGTTGCAGGTAGGTTCACTTGCAATTGTTGTCTCGCATCGGATGAAGTTTCTCCTCGACCTCATGCCTTACAAGGTATTACGGGAACTAGAAAGAAAGAAAAATAGAGAGAGAGAGATGTAGTAAAGAACTGGTTTTGACGACAGCCCAGATACATAATCTTAGCCCGAATAATCACGACGCCTTAATTCCTCTTATGGTCACAATTAATATGCCTCTAAGACTTCTTCTTTATTTCTAAAGGCCGTAGAATAGTCATTAGTGAATTAATCGGTATTAAACGGTTTCAAATTATGTATTCCAAACTATAGAATGTTCAAAATGTGTAATGGTTAACGTCACTAATGGAAAAGCAATCAGACCAGTCCAGCACTCTGATAAGTTCAGCCCAGTAAATACTACAGCCATACTAATCCCTCGGTGGAAGATTAGACAATAGTCTGATTAGACAAATGTTGTGGTCATACATATCATGTTGGGTTAACTCTACGGACGTAACCTCTTTCTGCTACTCCACTTCATCAGTGACTAAATTTCGCAAACACACTTAATTAACAATTTGTGGAATAAAAGATTTTAATAGACGTTTCTGTCAAATGAGTTTTGTTCAAATTAAGTTAAACTGTCAAAGTATTCAAAGCTCTTGAACAACAAGCGCGTAATTAGAAACCAGCGTTGTCACCGCACGTCAGTCAGTCCTTCATATTTAGTTCCTTTCTAAAATTTCGTGAAATATTAAATTAAATTTTGTAAAATTTATTAAAAACATGTGTATACATCATATTTGTCCAAACTTAATTTTAAAACAACCACATTGCCATACAACAAGTACTTTACGCCTTTCATATCGTGTATGCACGTACAAAACCATCTTCCATTAGGTAAACCGTAAATCTGCAACAGAAAATTTTCCAAAAGTGCACATAACGTGCTTTTAGAACTTTTAACATTCCAAATGCAACAAATCTCATAATATTTCTGCACATTTCCCGGTCCTAAATTTAACACTGTCGATGCACGTCTAAATTCGGAACCATAAAATTATTTTGGAGTGAAACTTTTTAGACAACATACCACAAACATCTCCCGCTGGTCCTTCTTGTACTTGTCCTTTCGGTTCAACTTTCGAAATGGACATTAGAGATGTAGAAATGTTCTATTGATTGCTTAATTTAATTCACAAAAGTTTTATACAAATGGGAATTGAATTCGGAAGTCCTTTTCGGGTTCCATCCAGTTTCAATGGTTTCCTGTCACCTGTGTTTAAAACTAATTTGACAGAATTTGAATAGAAAAGTATTGAAATTGGAATAAAATGGAACAAATAGCGAACACTTTCTCTTTTATATTGGAATCAATGGTATTGTACTTGATATTGAGTTTAATATCAGAAAAGGGCTGTCAAAGTTTTGTAGAAGTGTTAATGGTTCTTTTTTTACATAATTAAGTGACGCCGAATTGTTTTAAAAGTACTGAAAATGACGTGAAGAAATTTGCGAACTACCAACTCCAGTATCAGTTTAATTAGAATTGTTTTCTTAGGAACGGGGCAGAGAAGAGATTACTCCACTTGGTGCACTTCTCGAGATAATTAGATGTCAGTAGTTGAAATATGGCACTGATTTTTGGAGTGGTATAACCGTACCAGTAGTAGTAATTAATTTAAAACAGTCAAGTACTTCCAAAACACTTAAAGTTACAAATTAGGCCAACAGGTTGGTGGTGCAGGATACTTTCAGTCTCAAGAAGTGCCTAAGATTTTAAGTCTGGTATAGAAAATTTTTAAGAAATAAGGGATTTGTTGAAGTTTGGATACTCATAAGTAATAATGAGATTTTTTTTAGAAAGCATTTCCTAGTTTTCTGTCTTCCTACTCAATTATAGTACTGCAGTCATGATGGGGCATTGGATTATATTAAAAAGAACAAAACTATTTACCAAAATACTGAACACCTAACTTTGCAACCCTTCAGCGGTGATGCGGACAGTATTTTTTGGATCGTTATCTAGTTGAAAAATAACGTCCGCCACATTTTTAGCCAATTCCTCTAAACCGCCTCGGTATGCTTCAAGGATACTAAAACGCGTATTCAACCTGCCAACAATCCGTTGACACCATCCGAAGCCAGCACAGACTTCATCTCACAAATTAGACGGTAGGCTGAAAGGCAGTGGATCTTGAAGTTCTTTGTTAGATCTCCTTTAATCCCATTGCCTTCCGTCCGTGCTCAGTAATCGGCAGTAACAATTTTATACTAAACGCAGTTTTCTTTGCTGATTCTTAAGCATAAGTTCGAACACCTTAGCACTTTACGCACAGTCTCGGTGGAAATGTGAATGTTGTCGACCGCTTGTTTTTCTTTCATAAAATCAAAAAAGAAAAAATATTTGTGGCTGTATGCACTATAATACTTGGGTAAAAATGTACGAGAAATTCAAAATTATTTGACCAAAAAATTGAATTATTGTACAGGGTGGGCCATCTTACGTTTGGAATTGGAACTATAGGTTATTTTGAGGCTGGAAGGTTTTGACATTTCCGATGTGACAGAAAGTTAGTTTTATGTTTGACATTTATGAAATGGGTCGCTTTTCGCTTGAACAAAGTTGGGAAATATTAAAAACTTATTTCCAAAGTGGTGAGTCTTATACTCAAACTGTAAGAAATTTACGGAAAAAATTTGACAAAAAGGATGTGCCAAAAACGCAGTTTGTGGATCAATTTGTGAAGCGAGTTCGTGAAACTGGATCGTTGTTGGATTAAACAACCCGTGTACGTACTCGTCCAGTGCGCTCAATCGAAAACATCGCAGCTGTTGCGCAGAGTGTGCGTGAACAACCATCAACATCATCTCGTCATCGTTCTCAAGAATTGAACATTTCACGCACTTCTTTGAGAAGAAGTTTGCATAAAGATCTCGGTATGAATGCGTACAAAGTTCAATTAGTGCAAGAGCTGAAGCCGCATGACCATCCGATGAGTTTTCGCTTTGCTTAATGGGCCGAAGACCGCTTGATCGAAGATGAGCATTTTTACCGAAAACTCATCTTTTCAGATGCAGCTCATTTCCACCTCGGAGGATACGTCAATAAGCAAAATTGTCGTATCTGGGGCTCAGAAAATCCACACATCATAGTGGAGAAACCAATGCATCCACAACGAGTGACTGTTTGGTGCGGATTTTGGTCTGGCGGCATTATTGGGCCATTTTTCTTCGAAAACGAGCAAGGAAACGCCGTTACAGTGAATAACGATCGCTACCGCGCCATGCTAAGTGAGTTTTTGTTTCCCAAAATTGAAGAGGATGACATAGACGACATTTGGTTTCAACAGGACAGCGCAACGTGCCACACAGCCAACGTAACAATCGATCTTTTGAGCACTGTTTTCGAAAATCGCATAATCAGCCGAAATGATGATGTAAATTGGCCACCTCGAAGCTGCGATTTGACTCCGTTGGACTTTTTTTTGTGGGAAGCCGTTAAGGACAAGTTTTACGCTAACCATCCAGAGACGATTGACGTCTTGAAACATGAAATCAAAGTTGTCATTGACGAAATAGAGGCCCAAACAATCGAAAATGTACTGAAGAATTGGACTGATCGAATTGAGTATTGTAAGGCTAGCCGTGGCAGTCATTTAAATGATGTTGTCTTCCATTCCTAAATGGAAAGATTTAATCTTTCTAATAAACTCATAACTTTGAAAAAATATTCATTAGTTTTTTTTAGCCAATTCAAAATCTTAAATGGCCGACCCTGTATTTTGTTTTACCCTAGTTTTGTTAGCTTCTATAATGGCGGCCTTAACAATGCTAATGGAAGATAACACATGATGATGAGAAAGGTGATCAAAAGTTGTCTATCTCTGATTGAAAAGAGCACACATTGAGGTACATAACTTGTCCTTAATAACAACAAGGAATAATGTAGATGACGCTTTCGGGTCGAAACAACCAATAAAAAAATTTTGAGCTTTCATATTTTTAAGCGATCACTATCCCAAAAATGTTTGCTACTCCTATTATGTGGAAGTAAAACAAGTGTTTTTACTTTTTTCAAAATTAAATAACTTCCACCAAGAGTACTTTGAAAGGAAACTTTCGAATAATATAGGTCCTAAAGTGCAGCCTTTAGGCATATCTGTAGAAACTGGAATAAAATACACACACAGTGCACAGTGTATAATAATTTTCTTTAGTACAAGGGATGTTTCCTGTGTGTAAAATACTTCAAAGATCATTCCAATTCACAAACATTGTACGTGACGAGTAAGGAAGGAGTTTATATGATTCCTATTCACCTCTCTAACCCTCTGGTTAATATAATTAATATTCATGTTACGATAGCGAATAATGGTTGCCTTAGCAAGTCAGACATTGTAAAAGTTTTTTGTAGCCTGTTTTGGGAATGTTAACTATAACACTATGATTCACTTAGCTGAAGATGTCTTGTGACTCCAATGAGATGTTGGAGAATACAATCCGCACTTCTATAGGCAGGTCGATAGAATGTCTCTAAAAGGCTTTAAATATGCCCATGTGTATAATTTGCATCTATCCATCATTAGTGCTTTACCTAAGAAAAGAAACCCATGCTACCATACATAATTTACATAGATAGAAAAGTCTTGACATTTTTATACGAAAATTCCGGTAACAATTACGGTTCTCAACTGTAATCATAATTGAATTGTCAGCTACCATAATTTTACATAACAGCATCGTAAAATTTCTTGAATAATTATGAATGAATAAGCCCGAGTGTATTTTCGATTTTAAAGGATACTTCGAGCACAGAACTTAAAAGGGTTCAGTAATCAAATAAATTAACCGTAATAAGAAAAAACGATATAAAATTTCTACAATTGGCGGAAATCTATTTAGGATAAATTTGGATCCCCCAAAATCATGTTTAGGTAAATGTGCAGGTAAAAGGGATGAAGTTTCAGGAATACGGATTTTTAAGTAGAAACTCTGAAAGAAGAATTTATTAAGAAAAAGTTCAGGAAGGTATTGAATTAATTTTTGTTTTATTAAATAAGTAATTACATTAGATTACACCAGTATCGCAAGTAATAACATGTAAGTCTTCCATTTCGTCCTAGGCTTGAACCTCTCCGCCTGCGACTCATTGTTGTTTTCTACTGACAATAGATTATGTTACGCTGATGTTGCTGAGTAATATCAGTGGTTGGGAGTTCACCTTTAATTGAAAGTCAATTTGTAATCGTTGCCGTCGAATATCCTGACCCATGCCCTACAATAGATAGAGACACTAGATTCAAAGCTTTAAACTAATATTTGGATAGATCTTCTCTTCTTCTTGAAGCTTTTTGACCTGTACCTAACTGGCATCAGTTCACTGGCCCCTATGCAAAGAATTAGGCAAAATCTCAGTCTCGAAATCAATTTAACTTTTTCAGCGTTGCATCTGAGCCAGTTAGGACTGCCAGGAATTCCATTGTTGTTTGCTTACAAGATAGTGTAATACTGTTACGACCCTGAATTATTTTTGTTTAAATTGCCGATTTACATATGTGCTCCATGTTGCTCTCTGAACTTGTAATTGGATTGAAGTCGGTGCCAATGCAGCCAAATCTGAAAGTTCAATCTCATTAACCGCCAGGCAAGTTCATGCCTGAACTGTAGGTCTTAGTGTCTGAATTTATCTGAGAATATTATTCCTGTAGTAATAAGTCCAACAGGGGTCTTAAAGTGCCCATCTGAAACCACAAATTTAAAGATTTGGCAAATGGTACACCAAAGTGGTTAAGCACGTGGATGGATAACCCACTTTGAAATATTTTCATAAATATTTATAGAGAATCGATGTCATCTGCCTCTTATTCTACCTTCTGTATTACCTCTCAGAGCAGTGGCGTAATAATGTCTGCTGTAAATTTTCATCACGAGGAAAGCGCTGCCTCAATTCACAGACACACGACATCTATGAAACAGTTGGATTCATCTACGTCAAAAAACCTCGCATAAATCTACATTAAAAAATTTGGTAACTACAATCGATCTGACCCGAAATTAATCGGTCAAGCGATTACCTTCAAGAATCATAACAGAAGCAAAATTTTTAGCGACCATTTCTGTAAGGACCGAATGGAGTGTTCAAGATTTTAACGCGAATTCAGGGAGTATTGGTGTTTACATTGTCGCCGATTATATGATAGTAGGAGACTTCTATCAGGACTCAAGTTCAAGCTGAAGACGATTTTGCGCTTCAAACAGAAGGCTACTGTTTATTTTAGGGCGTTCGGGAATTTATTTCTCCGCTCATCAATAAGGAAAAATAGCTGTAGTATTGATAACCTGGTTGTCGGGCATCTAACCGTCAACTCAGACAATTGCAGTACGTTGAACCTTCTTCTTCGACTCATTTCTGTTTAAATCAAGCACTACAGAAATCTTGGTGTGTGAGACAGTATCCAAAATCTAACTCACATTGAAACTGATACACGGAGAAGCAATTCCAGGAAAAATTACAGTTCCACTTAGCATAATCATGTTATAAATAACACATTCAGAGCAAGCAGTCGCACTGTAAAATTTACGATTCTTCTAGTAATTTTTATATGTTCATAGGCAATTTTTACTGAACAAGACCGTAAAATTAACGTGACTCATAAAACTTACTGTGTGACTTGGGAAAAATGTAATGCCTAATGCACAATTGTTCTAGAATAACTAGCAAATTGCATGTTTCTCCCTCGTAATTTTCTTAGCCCTTTTAACCTGTTTGTAACGCTCTTACGACTTTATCATTAAGCAAATCTTTATTTTAAACCATTAAAGATTTGCTTAATGATGAAGACGTTAGAGCGTGCTGCGGAGGACTAGGATTATAATCTCAAACTGCGTAAAAAAATTTTCATTTTTGTGTTCTTTTACTAAAGGCGAATTTGATTAGCCTTTTGAATTATATTCTCTGAATTTATTTTGAAACCGAACGGATACGTTGAGCTCATCGTTCAGGAAATTTTACGGTGGTGTTCCGTAAAAATTAAGCTAGCTCACATTTGCATTAATTTTGTAGTTGAAAACCGTAATTTTTCCCGAAATTTTCGTATTAAAATTCCAGAACTTTTCCCTCTGTGTAGACATTTCGGAATACAAGGGATGCGAAGAGGGAACTATGGTTCTGCATTTATTCGCATCGTAAAGAAGAAGATTCCTGGGATTTTATTTTTTTGGCGTTTTACGTGAAATGAATACGATTTATACAGGAAAACAGTTTGCTTTTCTTGCCTAGTGGTGACCTAAGGTGAGAGAACAGTAGTTTTATCCGACTGTTAAATAATAAATCAAGAAAAGTTTCGATAACAAAATCTTATTTTTAAATGTAATCCTCCTTAAGTGAAATATATACCTCACGTCTAGCATATAGTATACGACCGCCTTCATTTCATTGTCATCGGGACATCTCCGGCGTCTTAAATCATTTTTCGAATTGGAAAAAAGAAATCAATCGCTGGGGCAAGTTTTGACTAGCCCTCATTGAATCATGTTCCTTAGACAACCAATTTGCGTAATATTGACCATTTACTCCTTTGGCAGGTTATTAAAAAGCAAATCACTTTACTGTCTCAGAAAGTAGTCGCTAATAGCTTCGAAGCCGACTTTTTCATTTTGAATTTCTTCGGCATCTTTCCCCTTTTCTTATTCATTGTATGGAGTCCTGTTTGGACTCTGGATTGTATTGGAGAACTTAGATCTCATTCACAGTTACGATTCAGTGTTAAAATTTTTCGAGTTTGTACCTGGCTAACTCAAAAGAATCCTGCATTCGTCATTGCTTGTCTAACGCATTTTCGGTACCCAAGACGACTTAATTTTTTCATAGTCAAATTCTATTTCTTCTATTCTTCAATTTGCGGACATTTACTTCGGTCGCTACTATCACAGGACGCCCCTGGCGGGGATCATATTCATAACTCTCTCGTCCTTGTTGAAAAGTACGAGCCTGCTTTTGGATCATGGTATCCGAAGGCCTAGATTCTTAAAGAATTGATGACTTGTCTTCGAAACGTTTTTCCTTTCTTGACGAGGTACTTTAAAATGTCGCGGTGTTCAAAATTATGAGAATTTCCGGATTGATGTTTCTCCTTCCACAGATGATTTAATATTAACCTCTATATTAAAAATATTTATACTGCCAATAAGTGCCGCGTGCAGCGCCATCACAATTGAGATGATGAGTCATTGCTAAATACCTCAGGTCGCGACCTTATTAACTTCTCCTCGTATATGTCGCATATGTCTTTATACAGGGTGTTCAATTTATCACTAAAATATCTCGAAAACTACACATCGGATCAAAAAAAATTTTAGATTAAAATTTGTTCGTCTCGGAAGGGGACATCCAATCTAACCAAACTCGACCCCCATCCCAACCTCCTAGGGGGTGGGGCAGGGGATAAAAAACTTTAACAGGGACGCCTATTTTTTATTGCGGGTTCGTATTCCTTGGGTGAACGTGAACAACTTTTGTCACAAATATTTTTTTTTTAAAACGTCAATTTTTTTTAGATTTTTGAGAGACAAAATTGAACATTTTTTAACTTTAAAGATATTTTACTCGAAAATGGTTAGGTTTACAGAAAAATTGCATAAGAGGGAAAAACCTTAGATTTCTTTAGAGAATCTGAACAAAATTTTTGAAAATATTTTTATGCAAAATTTTCTTTATAAAAAATTGTAAATCTAACCATTTTAGAGTAAAAAATCTTTAAATTTCCAAATTTTTCAATTTTGTCCCTAAAAAATCTCAAAAAATTGATATTAAAAAAAATATTTGCGACAAAAGTTGTTCACGTTTACGCAAGCAATATGAATCTGCAATAAAAAAGTAGACGTTCCTATTTAACTTTTTTATCCTTAACCCCTCACCCCCTAGAAGTTTGGTATCATTGGATGTCCGCCTCCGAGACGAACAAAATTTAATTTTAATTTTGTAAGTGATAATGTGTCCGCCTACCAACCCGGAGGTCTCAGGTTCGAATCCCACCGGCCCATGGTTGTTTTCTGCTGACAACAGATCACGATAAAGATGCCATTGGGTTGTAGAAAAAATGTCAGTGGTTCGAACCCCACTTTAAATACTGAATCCACTTGCACCTGTTGTCTCGAATTGGATGAAGGGTTAGCGGCACTAAAGAGAGAGCGAGAGAGAGCTCGTGTTGGCCTTCCATGGTGATGGCCTCAGATTAGAATTCCAGCGGCGACGACCTATGCTTGTTATTTTCTGGTTACAAATGATTACGATAAAAGAACATTGCGTGGTATTGGTAAAAGGTACATATTCCATAATTGTCTCCTCCGGAAACTACAAATTATATAGTGCGACCAACTAACAAACAAAAGTAAACAAAATATTACTCAGTCTCATCTACACATACTAAGAGCGCTAGTTTTAATTTATTTTCAGGAATAATTGTCAAACAAAATACACCAATCTAAAGAAGTTCTCTCTGAATATTACCTATTAAGGAAATTCCTACATGAATGACATAAAAGTCATCCTTTTTTCCACTACATCAAATTAACTCACACAAAACTAAAGTCGTGGTTTGTGAAAAACACGTAATTAATTTAAAAAGTAAACTAATAAGTCTTAATTAAGGATTCTATTCAGTGGATAAAAAAAACGTTGACATTTTGAATACCCTCATGCACACGTGTCAGCTCTC
Organism: Leptarthrus brevirostris; assembly: GCA_964036015.1. NCBI lineage: Eukaryota > Metazoa > Arthropoda > Insecta > Diptera > Asilidae > Leptarthrus > Leptarthrus brevirostris. Next base: position 25,294,339 of record OZ038375.1, on the reverse strand, counting down.
GTAACGTACAGAATCCAATTTCTGATGACTAAAACTGGAAAGCCAAGTCAGGGATATCTTTAAAAGCGAAATTTAATTACAACCTCACTACAGCGTTCATATCTGCACTGATAAAATAAAAAAATGTTCGCCTGACAAAAAGATAACCTGCGACCCAAATAAAAATGCGAAGAAAAAATAAATAAGTCCCCACTCAAGCACTTGCTCGCTGTAAGTTACTCCCTCATAATCTCTCATGCACTTAATGCTTTGTAACATAAAAGCCTGTAACACAAATCGTCCTCAAAGTAGTTCCGTAAAAAGTTGTAGGAATCCTATTTTGTGTAAGTGGATTTAGTCGGACTAAAAGCACTCTGATTGCATGTTAGCACACTCACCCTGTAGAATTCCCAGCACTAAAACTCTGCGGAGTTTTCTATTTACTTATCCACTTGAAATGTCTACAAATGCATTAAGCCAAGCGTCACCGTCGTCGTAGGCTTGCCGGAAAAGCTAAGGGATAGGACAGGCATAATAAAAAAAAATATATATCCTTGCCGAGCGTGAAAAGTACGCGAGCTTTTTTACACTGCCCCGTTCCGCAGAACATAATCCTGCTCCATATCCACTTCTGCCAGATAATGTTCTCCTTACCGACAGGTACAAAATTCCTTTGCCACATTGCACACAAAGGTGGTGTCAACTCCTCCGGACATTTCAATGAAATACTTTTCCTCAAAGTTTTGCTAATTGCACATAGGTAGCAAGTTTTGATGAATATCCACTTCCATATAGTGATAAATTATGCTAGAGCAATATAGAGCGTTTTTTTTTGCGACCGACACGTCTTGTTTTGAGATCTGTAATTCATTTAACTAAGGTAAGTGTAGTCGGCGGTTCCAGAGCCTGTTCCCACCTCATGTGGTCAGCACATCTACGAAGCTTAATTTAAAACATATTTTTCAAGTGCTGACCAAGAGTGCGGGAATTTAATGCAAATGGACTCCTCCGGACCTAATTAAATTTGCAACGATGATACTACTCTGCTTAGGGGCAGTGCGCCCTCTGGTGTATGTAATTTTGTTTTTTGTGCCCCGTGATAGTAAAGCTCTAACTGTGCCAAGTATTTTTGTTTTTTGAATGGCGCATGAACACAAATGTTTCCTAGATGAAATCAAAATTTTTGTAATTTGTTTTTTGTCTTGTAATTTTTGTGAAAATTAATATTGGTTCATATACACACCACCCACCACCACTTTTGCCGTTCACGACGATTTTCTAATTTCATTGGGAAACCATAAAGTTTTTTCTAACAATTTATTTATTTTTTTTACTTTAAATTTATCTTCTTTTATTCACTGTGATAAACATTTGCTTCATGGAACATGGTTTTGCTTTTTTTGTTCCGCAAAATTACACAATAAATTTAGATAAGAAATTACGTTCTAACAAGCACACCAAAATACTTTTTTGTTTTTCATTTTAATTTGTGGTCGTAGAACCCTTTTTTATATACATATAGAGTACACCAAAAATTGTTTTTGCAACCCTTAATGATATGCTAATATTTTGCTTTTTTCCCTTCCACCCCATAAAACCCATGTTGCGCCGAATGGAGTAGCTCCGGCATCGAAGGCAATCCGACAGTTTTTTATCGGCTTATGCCTGGATCAACAGCTCAGACGAATAAATTTCACACGTTTTACCTGCAACAGAGACCTGATAATGGAGATACCTGGGCCGATATTAAAGTCAACCATCCCCTGGACTATGAGAGTATAAAGGAGTACAATTTAACGATACGAGTCGAGGTAAGTACACCATATTTATGTTGCTTTTTTGAAATTAAATTATTAAAAGATTTCAAGGAATTTATTGTTTTTGTTTGTATGTTTTTAAGATATTAAAAAAAATGAAATTTTTTTCGAATTGTGTTGAAATCCATTAAAATACAGTGATTATGTACGAATGGGTTATTATTACTTCTCGGTTGAACTCTCTACTATAGATGCATTGCTACAAACCCTTTTTTAATAAGTCTTCATAAATAATTTAGCTAAGAAGCTTAGAAAGTATATTTTACTCCATTGACTTCGTTGCTTTGAAAGGGTTGTCGTCAGTGTTGATTAAATCTTAAAAATATCTACGAGGGTCGTTCAATAAGTCCTTAGAAAAGATAGAAAAATAAATTATTTTGTATAATTGTTTTTTGTATTTATCAACATAATCTCCCTTTAATTCTATACACTTTTCCAAGCGTTTCTCCAACTTTTTTAAGCCGTTTGGGCGATGACCTCCACGTTCGACGTGAACCGTATTCCGTCGAGCCATTTTTTCAAGTCTGGAAATAAAAAAAACAAAACTCTGGGGGCCAAATCCGATGTTGATATTACAACTTTGCACAACCACAGATAATCGGTTCTCTAGGGGGACTTTTCTATAGTTCTTCAATAAGTAAGCAAAGAATGTATTTTATATAACCTTGAAGTCTTGATCTGATTTCTCGATAAAAGTCCTTCATTATTATAAAAATGTTGATATGATAGGCCACTTGACCTAGTAACCCCACTTAAAAATTTGGACAAGAATTATTTAAAACCATTCCAAATTTTAAGTCAATAGCATTAATAGTTTCTGAAATAGACAGCTGTGGACTCTCCACCTGCATTATATTTTCCTACAACTTGCTTTTACCCTTAAAAGTTAAAAAAATTTAAGGGTGCCTCCTGACCAGAGTGAAATAGTTGAAGAGATATACCCGACCAAATTAACCCTACGGAACCCTACACTAAGCATGGCCCACCATGCCCTTTATCGGGTTTTTAAATATAAAATTATTTTAAGGGGAGTTTCTTACCATGAATTCATTTTTTTTTTCAAACAGTCGGTTTGTATAACATTCTCCTAATATTTAGTCAGTTTTTCGACGACATCGAACCTACATGAATAGTAGAAATATAAAGAAATGTAAGCTTAATTTGTCGTTATATCTTTTTTCACAGAAAAATGAACAGAAGAACTTTAAACGCGTTTTTCTGGAAAACTATTTTTTTGAGAGGTAAACACTCTACAGCGAAAACAAAATGAGCGATCGAGTTAACCCCCCTCACCCCCTCCAATTTTAAGTGTCGAAAAAACGCATTTTTCATAGTTTTTTTTTTCAAACTCGGCTATTTTTTATATTTAAGTATCTCTAGTTTTATAACTTGTTGGTTTTTTTGTTTCATTATCTGCAGTCATCGTATTTACCGTGGAAAAATTTTTTTAAGGCGTCAAGTTCACCGTCCTCTAGTATTAAATTGTTAAATCATAAATGTTTAACAATTTTTTTAGATTAGTTAGATTAGATTATTAGTATACATTTTCAGGTAATAGAAACAATTAGGTCGCGAAAAAAACCAAAGTGTTCATTTTCTGCTCTTAGCATGAAAAACTCCCTTAAGGGGGACCAACAGGGTGACGGTTCAAAATAATATATTTTTTTCATTTTTTCCAAGCATAACATGTCTAAAATGTGCTCATAAAATATTGAGTTGAACATTGAAGAATTACAGAAGTTATGGGAACTTTGTTATACTTCTCTAGGAAATGTTTTTAATTATAACTGGTAAAGTAAGCACGTGAAATTTTATGATCAGGTAATGTTAATATTTTCTGTCTAGACAATGATTATAAGGAACGTACATATTTAAGTAGTAATTGAGAAGTTAAGTGCATTCAGTTTTAACTTAACACGTTCACGACCGAGGCAATATTGGTGAGCGAACCCAGAAACTAACCTTTTAAGTTGCTCCTATGGCACTTATTCCTTTGTAAACAATATCGTTTGGTGCTCGAATTGGTGAATTTGGTGATATCCTGTGTCCTAGTGACGTGTCGCATATACGTAATAAAATTTTCCGCACAAAACATTATTCTCAAATAAGCAGCACTGATTTTATAATGAGAATTCCCTCTTTCCCTCCGCGACCCGCGGTCTTGAATTAGTAGTTAGGAACAAGAATTAAGGAAGGCGATCAAGATGGGCAGGATCAAGATATAAGGCTTTGTGAAGGGATGATTTACTCAGATGGAAGTCAAAGGAGGAAAGGTCGTTAACTTTTCGTAGCATCCTGGTAATTGGCTCGCTTTGACCGTAGTTTGTGCGATAGCGGTCGAGTCGGAAAAGGGGAGTGGACCTATGGTTGCGGGGATTGGTATAGATGGGTAAAGATTGCAGGATTGAAGGGCAGTCTATGGCACCGCTTAATAGCTGATGAATGAAGAGAATGTCGGGAACATCACAACGTTTACTTAAAGGTTGTAAGTCTATCAGTTTCAGACGGTTTTCATAGGGTGGAAGGTTGAATCTGTCAACCCACGGAAGATCACGTAGAGCGAAGCGAATGAACCTACGCCGGACGAATTCAATCCTATTAATGTGAGTTGTTTGTGTAGGTGACCATACCTGGCTGACATATTCAAGGAGAGGTCTAACGAAGGAGATATAGAGAGATTTGGAAACATAAGAATTGGAGAACTCTCTGAACCAGCGCTTCACAAACCCGAGCGCGGAGTTAGCTCTGTTAATTATGCTGTCAATGTGGGAACGGAAATTGAGTTCACTATCACAGATTATTCCTAGGTCACACAAAGAGGTAACGATAGGGACTGGTGTGTCGGTTAACATGTAGACTCCCGGGGTGGGGGTAAGATGCTTGCGGGAATAAGAGTTGGCTTGGAATTTGGACGCATTGAGTTCAAGAAAGTTTTTCATGCATTATGTGGTGAAGGAATCGAGATCTTTTCGCAGGAGAAGAGAGTCGGTTGTGGAGGAGATATGTTTAACTATTTTCATGTCATCAGCATAAATGGATAGCTCTGAGTGATTGATGACACATTCAACATCATTTGTTGTAAGGATGAAAATTAATGGACCTAGGTGGCTGCCATGGGGGACGCCGGAACGAGCGACAATAGGGTTAGATATGGATGAGCTGAAAAGAACATTGTACCGACGGTTGTTGAGGTAGGAATGTATCCAGGAGATGAATCGGGAGGAGAAGCCTAGGCGGTCAAATTTGAACAAGATAACATTATGGGAGATCTTGTCGAAGGCTATACTAAAACCGGTGGCGATAACATCGACATCTTTACCGTTTTCCAGGGCACATAGTGTTTTGGAGACGAAGTCAGTAAGGTTGGTGGTTGTAGATCTTCCTTTGAGGAAGCCATGCTGGGAGAGAGAGAAGATAGACTTACAGTGGAAGAACATGGAATCATAGACCAATTTTTCGAATAGTTAAGGTATGGATGATAATTTAGCGTTCTTGAAGCCTTTTTTGAAGATGGGAATAATATACGAGTTTTTCCATAAATGAGGAACCGAGAGCGACCGAGAGGCGGAAAAGCAAGGTAAGGGGTTGAAGTAGATGCATGGCCCACCTTTTCAGAACGATGGCCGGAATGCCGTCAGGACCTGGGTTGAAGTCCTTCTCAAGCCCGTTGATACTGGCGGCGATTAGTTCGGGATCAGGGTCGAAAGACGTAAAAGACGTTTGAGTGCATTTGTCCAAGAATGAAAAGTAGTTAAGGTCAGGTTGTAGGGAATTGTCGCTGAAAGATTTACTGAAGAAGTGTGCAAAGAGGTTGGGGATAACCTTAGGATCAGACGAAGAGGTATTCTCAAGTTTTAAGGTAGAGGGGTAACCATTGGATTTCTTCTTGGAATTAATAAAGTTATAAAAACGGTTGGAGTCGGATATGAGACTAGTTTCCATCCGTTGGAGGTACTCATAGTAGAGGATATCGCAACGTTCAGAAAAAGAGGTATAAGCAGATAGGTAGGAAGAATAGTCAGACTCGGTCTGGGATAAAAGAAAAGTTTGCCAACGTTTATTTCTCCTGAGAGAGCGTAATTCTTTGTCGTACCATACGGGGGATGAGGATTAGTTTTTACGAGGAAAAAGGGTGATAGATTGTGTAAGACAAGCGTGTATTTCTGAATAGAACGCCTCTGAAGAAACGTCAACTGGAAGATGTTGAGAGATAGTGGCAATGTTAGAGTTGAAGAGCAAGTGATTTAATTTTTCAAAGTCGCCTTTACGAAAATTGAAGGAAAGAGAAGACTCGGAGCTGAAAGTGCATAATGGTGTTCGTAGGAGAAAACAAGAAACAGGGCAGGATGGTGACGATAGAGAGAGGAGATAAGATGGTTGCTTTCCGCGACAGCCGAGTTAACTGGGTCTGAAGAAAAGATTAAGTCTAATTTTCTGTCCAGAAAGTTCCTGACTCCACTTACTTGAAAGAGACCAGAAACGGAGAGTAAGGAGTAAGCCTGAGTGGATAATTCCACAGAAGTCTTTTAGTGCGAACCTAACAAAGTTCTGCTGCACCGACTCAATGCGTCTAGGATGAACAGCATAGCATTCAGACCAAACCTGAGATGCATACTCGAGAATTGGCCTAACCAAAGAGAAGAATAAGTGAAATAAGTTCTTCCGATGGGAAAATTTCCTGGACCATCGCTTTACATATCCCAGAACTGAATTCTTCTTAGAAACAATGTAGTTAATGTGCAGAGTGAAATCAAGTTAACGGACAAGCTTCAGACCAAGTGAATGACTAGAGAATGACACAACCTCACATTTAACCAAGTTAACCTGCAGGCCATTACATCCACACCAGTTCTTGAATGTATTTCAATCATTCATCATCCTGAATGCAAGGAGAATCATAATTGTTTCTAACGCATGAGATAATCTTCATATCGTCTGCGTAGATTAAATCTTTGGAGTGCATAATCACAGGGATAATGTAGTCCATGGCAAGAATAAAGAGCAACGGCCCCAGATGGCTACCCCGCGGTACGCCAGATAAAGCCCTAATGACTCTGGATAAAGTATTACGGAAAGATACTCGGTATGTCCTATCTTTTAAGTAAGAGCAGATCCAGTCGAGCAATAAAGGCGGAAAACCCACCCTTTCAAGTTTAAGCATAATCACAGAGTGAGGGATCTTATCAAATGCCTTGCTAAATTCGGTGTAGAGGCTGTCAGTCTGGAGACCTTGTTGGAAGGCAGAGATAATGTGGGATGTAAATTCAAGCAGGTTAGTTGTCGTCGATCTACCAGGCAGAAAGCCATGTTGATTAGATGAGATTCTTACATTGCTCAACAAGCTGTGAATATATAACAGATTCGAACAATTTGGGTATGCAGGTAAGCTTCGCGATTGGCCTATAATTTGTTATTAAGTTTTTTATAAACAGGAATTATAAAGGAACTTTTCCATAACGTAGCAAATCTACCGGCTTGAAGAGATTTGTGGAAGATGAGTTCCAGTGGAGTTCCATCAGGACCAGAGGAAAAGTCCAGTTTAAGTTCCTTGATACCATCCAGGATAATATCACAAGATATAATGGGCAAAGCAATGGAGGAAAATAATGCTAACGCGACCTTTGGTTTTTTTAAACGATGGTCAAAAGAGTTCGATAATCCTTATATAATAAACTGCGCTATCGTACTTTTGTTAGGCTTATTTTGGAATACTCTAGTTCTTGCTTTTAGGGGTCTTCCCTGGAATTATTCTCATATTCTGATTCCATATTTAGATAGACTCAAATTATTCTCATTAGATTCTCTTGAGGATAGGTGTAACAGCTCCCTGCCCGTTAATGTAGACATGGCGTAACTATTAGGGTTGCTTGTTTGACTGCGGCACCCTAAAATGTAGTACCTTCGAGACTTGATCGTCACTTTTGAATATTTTTCCATTTAAACAGTTTTTAATGCACCGATAAAGTTTGTAATCTGTTATGGAAAATATGGGAGATGAAGTGGAATTTCCAACACACGCCGAATCGGCCAAAGTCCTTCTCCCGCCTAATGCTCCAGGGGTTACGGGAACATTAGTTGCGTTACTCTACAATTTCTTTGAATATTTTTTACGATATGGCCAAAGCCTAGAGGACAACCCATGGATGCGTTAGCACGGCTTTTGTTAAAGGGAATTAAAGTAAGGAGAGTGAGGAAACTTGAATGGTTTGTTTTTTGCATTGCTGTGAGCTAAACAACAGCCCAGAGATGGAGTGGATTTTTTAATTCAGTTTTAATAAACCCACGGGCAGACCTGGCCTTGAACCCGGGAACCATGGCATGGTGGTCGTGCCGCTTAATCAATTGATCCAAATCCGTCTCTCTGTTAATATTTTGGAGGGTATATTTTAAGCAACAAAGATTTTAGTAATTGTGATAAGATTTGATTAAATCTTCTAATATTAATCGTTCGTCCTTGTCTTTAAAATAACCTTTAACGCTGTCTCGCCCATTAATCAAACAGAGAGTTGAGCTTAACCAAATTTTTCTCTGTCTCTACTAAAGATTTAGCTATTTGTTTTGAGAGTTTGAACAGTAATTTCCAGCCATGGCATGTGAATCATTAACAAAATCCTTCAGTTGTGTAGTCGTACATGATTACTTACTTATGTTATGACCTTTACTTTGTTTTGCTTCACCTTGCTCAAATTGAAAGATTTTCCTGCCTCATTCTTTAGTCACTTATGAAGGTGGTAAGGATCGTCTAAAAGAGCTTAGAATGACTTAGGATCAATGCATAGCGTCCAAGAACTCTCTCCATTGCGGTATCCTTTCCTTGGTCGTCTAAATCGCAGTATTAAGGCCAAGTGACTAACTTGTGTGGAGTTTAGCCTACATAATACCATAGTTGACGTTGTATCATTCATAACATTTGGTTTTTTTTTAAATCCTTGTAGCTCAGTAGCTTAGTCGAATACTGCAATATTTAATAAAGAAATAGTTCTGTTCATAATGCAAATTAAAAGAAATCAGATTACTCGACAAATCTTAGTAGGAAATTGACAAATTGCCGAACCTAAACGTGCTTCGACTCTCTGTAATACAATTTGTCACATTCTATAAGGACCTTTTTTGCTCTGTAGCAAAGTGTACACGTTCCAAAAACTTTCTAAGGCCGTAACTTAAAATTCCTCCTCCATTTGTAGTTTTGTCGACGCAAACAAATTCGGTGAGTGCCATCTGTGAAGCTTTTAATTCCAATTAGGACCAATTAAAACTTTTGAAAGTCGTAAAGCAAACCTTAAGTTACACTTAACAAAGTTTCCAACATTCCAATATCCGCGCGAAAATAGCTCATACCATCCTCGATGGAATCCTGAAGCGCCTCACCGCCGTGCACAACTCAATTTGGAGATAAATAAATTGCCACTGTAGCTGTGAAAGTCACGTAGCTCACTAAATTGTGATGCTTTTTGAGAAAGATTTTCTGTTTTTTTTGTTTGTTCTTTTTTTGAAAAATTGGCCGCATTAATATCTATTTATCTTTTGCCACTTAGCCGAGCATTTTCCACATTAGCGGACTACATTGATGGGCATCGCTATTCGTGTGGAATCCGTGATTAGTAATCTGCCCCGGTACCTTATAAATTACTTAAGGAATCGTGAAATATCTGGAACATCCTTTTGCCATACTGAGGATAATTAATGTGGGATGACGACAAGCTTTCTGGTGCAGTGTCATAATTAAAAGTTGTAAATTGCAGCCCAGACAAAAAGTCCTCTGGCAGTAACGAATGGATGGCAAAGGCCACTACGGTGTAATTATTACTCTCGGTAAAGTTAATTAATATACGAATTTTGACCAAGTTACATTATTCTGATAGGATGTTGGCAAGTTTTTATGTATCTACTATACTTAGATACTTGGGGACTTTCAAATTAGATTTTATCATTTCATGATACATATTTTAGGCAGGCTAATTGCGCCTTTGTCCTGTGTTCTTTCGATCAGAAATAATTTTATGAACACCCTGCAACTACTCTAATTAGCTCAAACAAATTCAATTTATAGCCCGACAAGGGAGTTAATAGGTTTATTAAAGGCCTAATGTCCACCGTTCTGATCACGACATAATAGAAAATTCGAGTTTGATTCACCTCGTACTTGGAGAAATTCATTTATATTTTAGAAGATAGGGTAAGTAGAATTAGAGAATCTGAATGTCTCGCTTTTGAATTGCTGCAATCTAAACGACAGCCCAGAGAGGGAGTGGATTTTTTAATTTTAATAATTTTTTTTTAACTTACGTGGAGGCCGAGGCTTGAACATGCAATCATGGCGTTGTAATCGTGGTACTCATCTATCCATCCAATACTTAGGAATCTTTAGATGGTTGCAATATAAACGGAGACGGAGTTGGATCAATTGGTTGAGCGGCATAACCACCATGCCACGGTTCCCAGGTTCGAGACCTTAAAAAATCCACTCCGTCTATGGACTATGGTCTAGCTCTCAGCAATGCAAAAACAAGACATTCAAGTTTCCTCACTCCCCTTACCATAATTCCCTTCCGGCAAAAGCTATACTAACGCATCAAAAGTTTATCCCCTAGGCGTAACCATATCGTAAAAAAAGATTCCGGCGACCTTTGAACCACCAATACTATTACAGTTCTCAGCTGAGGTTAAATAACTAAGTGTACTCCTAGATTCAAAACTGACTTTGAACCCCAATCTGAAAAGAACCACATTTTGGGGTCGGAATCCTAAAGTTGTTTTATATCAGCTAAGAATAAGAGATACAAACCTGAGAAGAGTTCAATGAAGGTTTTGCACAAACATTTAAGATCTTGGAACATGAAGAATACTGGCTAACTAATAGTCAGTAATTACTTAAGGGAAATGGGACGAAATAAAATGTCACCCGATTCGATGGCAACAATTGCAAAGATTCCGAACCTCCGACTTTACTCTGCAAGCCTCACTTACCTCTTAGCGTTATTTTTGTCAGCTGCAAACAACCGCGCCGCCGCTGGAGTTTGAACCTCATGATTGAAAGCAAACTTGTTATACCGTAGTCCACCGACAACATAAAATAGAATATAATTTTATTATGAATATTGTATGTTCCCTGAAAAATCGTCGCGTGATAATCGCGATTCGTTTAGCCAAAAATCAGACAATCCGGGACGATGCGGATTAAGAATGTTCTGTATTAATGCATACTTTATTTTCTGTGGATTTAGGCAAAGATGCTTAGTTACTGACCAATTGTATATTGTAGTAAAGTCACCATTGATATGTTCAATACTCTAGTTCAGCCAGTCGTTCATATACATATGGACTTTCATTTTCTCAACCACTCCAGGAAGATCATTTATAAAAATACTGAACAAAAGAGGACCCAGTTTAGAGGTTTGAGGAACCCCACATGCATGCAGGAGTAGTCTCGACAATTTATTCTCCAAATTAACGTGTCGAAAAATCAAGGTATTATGGTTGATACAGTCAAACGTCTTCGAAAACTCAAGGAATACTATAGAAATATGAAGCTTAAATGTTATAACTAAATTTATCCACCCACACATTAACCAATTAGGCAATTTTAACAGAAAATTTATAAGAATGGACCCATATAAGGAAATTAAAAGAGGGTAGACTAGGATTCGAACATGGAAGGTCAGTCCAAAAGTTGACTTTAAAATATATTTCATACTAGATATTCACACTGGGTTAATAAAGGAGAAGATATAATTTCTCTTGGAATATAATTCGTACGTAAAATTAAAAAAATACAAAGTATTAGCCAGTCCTCTAACAGGAAAATCACCTGCTGCACGCGCGTTAAGTGGAATGGTGAAAGGGACGTAGTTATTTAGAAACAAGCACATATAAGTCAGATAACGTATGAATTGTTAGATGTAAGATGATGTCTTAGCTCGTAAGTGATAGAACTAATCGTTAGCAATAACTTGATAAAATTTGGCTTAAGAAAGGCATCGCTTTGTTGTAAGCCTGGACCCTGCAATGGAGAATTTGCAGCTTCCGAGGCAATCGATTTTGTGACTTTCCCACTATCGCACTGACAGAAAAATCGCACTGCGTTGGCGCTCGAGTAACCGAATCAGGAAAATACGTCACAACTAGAATATTTGTATGTCCTGTCACAACTAGAATATTTGTATGTCCTTTACCAAGAGCAACACGGATGTCGTGTATTACTTTGAGTAAAACAGTTGCACGATGAGTTGAGAACAAAACTCTGAGAATTGTCAGAAACAAAGAAGTCCATTTATCTGTAGATATTCTGTTAAACATATCACTCTTTCTAGGATCTTAGATAGGAAAGACTTTTACGTAAATAGGAGATGTATTCTTGGGCACGGCTAAAGCAGTGGTTATTTTCCAAATGTGCGGAAAAGACGAGAAAGTCTAGGAGTTATTGAAAACACGAAGTGACACTTTAACAAATATTCACACCTTCGAAAAAGGGGACTGCACTTCGGTTGTATAAAACCGACTGTTAAAGAACTACTTTCCAAACAGATATCCGGCTCGAAGGACCAAATGGTAATGAAAATTATTAACAACTATTATTACCACTTAAAACCTTACCTTGGGTATAGGGAATTTCAACTCCAAGAAAGCAAATGTATTAAGAAAGAATACATAAATATTAGGTCTTTCTCATTTCGAATAGTCAGGTATGACATAAAACTTTTATTGCAAAATCATAGACCCTCACAATGCACTTGAAGAAAGGATGCTAGGACATGGATGTCAGAGAGAATTTCTTGGGCTAAAGTGTGTCAGTTCTTCCAGCCTTTACTACAAAACAAATTTTTAAGTGGATAGATACAATGGCTGAAACTTGTGGAATGCCTAAGTATGCTATTAAAAGGGATAAAAAATTAACAGTAAAGGACAGACACGCTTTGCCTCATTATGAAAAACCGCCCAAGAGCGTATCGAATACGCACATGAAGGTTCTGTTGAGCTATTTCACCTTGACAAATCTGCTTGTTCTTAAGAAACAGTAATTTAAAAATCAGGAAGTACTTTTATTACAGTGCTTTGTTCGGGATTTTTTGTTTTAATTTTTTTTGCATCTGGTTCAAGAATTAACGTCGGTTACCAAATTTCATCTCAATACGTATAAAAATGAGATAAATAGAGGGTTATGACATACAGACAAATACACCGACGGGACATACCGAACTTATAATGGTTTCTAATAGTTGGCTATGCAACCCTTAAAAGGCTTATCGAAAGGTTTTTTATCTCTTATTCTTATGTTTTTCTTAAAGAAGACGGAAAAAGTTGAGGAGACATAAACTGCTTATATACTTTGTTTCACCCAAGTCCAAAAATAATATTTAATCCTAGTTTAATAATAACTCAAGCAAGTTGGCAAACAATTAACGCTAGTCCAGAGATGATAAGCCCTAGTTCAAAAATTATTCCCTTAGCCCACACATCATAAATCTAAGTTAATAAGTGAATTATTTGTGGTTTTGGTTGTGTGAAGCTGTGCGCAGCACAGGATTTAAACGTCTTCAGAAGTTGTTTTCATCGTGAAGAACATAGCCAGGGCAATGCCCCTAGAGGCGTCAGATGTTTTATGGAATAGGTTATTTTTCCCTGGCTTATAGGTATTAATGCAAAACTCTCTAGCTGTCCTAAAAATTACAATTATCAAAAGTTACAAAAACGCTCAAAATTATTCAAAAATCGATACAAAATAGTAAAATATAATAAAAAGGGTCAACAATTGAAGGAAAATATAATTAAAAAAAATGTGAGTTGCCTCCGGGTGAAGTCCCAAAATAATTTTTAAAAGAAGAAAAAGAAAAAGTGCGAAACTAAATATAGAGATAACTCTAGACAAACTAAAAAATTGATGCGAAAAATCAAAAGTGAAACACTACCACAAACCTGCCTGGGTAACTAAGATTCTACTGCACCTTCGTTACACCACTCCCTTGGAAAGATCCTTTGGTGCTTTCTCCTTATGATTCTTTACTTTTATGACACTTTTCTCTTCTTGACTCCCTTGAAAAGAGGCGTAATATTTCAAAATTAGTATTTTTGTTAGATTTATTGTATGGAGCGCTAAATTCACCGGAATTTCTGGAGGATATGAACATCTCCATCCCGCAGTGCTACTTAAGGAATCACGACTTCCTGTACGTCCCTGGTCACCGAATGCTATATGGCATGTACGAGCCCATCACGTCGATGTCCTGCCTCTTTAACCAATACTTCGCCAGCTTTGATCTGGATTTCTCCAGGTTGCGATTGAAGAGCCTGCTTAAATAGTGCCTTGGTTGATGCGGGGTTTAATTTTTAGTTTAATTTTATTATTTTAATTTAACGTTTGTAGTGATCTATTATGATGAATTTGAGAGGAATAAATAAATAAATAAATAAAGTAATCCCATATGGTAGGTCCTAATTCGAAAACCCCTGCTCGCGAATAGAAGTAGTATTTCACAGGTCTAGTAGCTCCTTTTCAGTCCTTTGGATATTTAAAAATGTTCTAAATGAATGCACAAATTGCATTCCGAAATCACTTAGATTCCACCGGGGCCAGTTAGCAGAATCATCGATGTTTGCACATTACTCGCAACAGTTACTCGGTTTCGTGATCACAATGAGAGCCTTCTCCTTCTCGCAGCACATGCAAATGAAATGAAAGCTCCTTAGACAAGTTGTTGAAAGTCTTTGACGAAGCTATATTTGAGTGGGTTGGTACTCGGTACACAACCTACATTTCGGAAGTTCGGAATAGCCAAACTACTTATTCTGAAAAATATTGTTCCGGCTGAGCAATAGGAAACAAGAACAAACTGGACGAAAAAGATATTGGGAAAGTTGATGTCATAATTTAAGGCAACAGAAATTACGTATGTCTCCTTGCAGAATTACTGGAATATCTTTAAAAATGTTAAAATCAGTAGAAATTTATTACATGAAGTAACAAAAGGTTCCGTACTGGGTGCTTATTTTGCTTGTTTTTTTTTGTATTAATTATACTGTTCGAGTTTCTGTGGACTGTAGTTTGAATACCCTTATCTCTGCTTTGCTTCGGTTCCTTGAAGTGAAGTGAGATCTAAGATAAGATATTTCATGATCGTGAACATTTTCCGCCCCGTTAAGAACGTCTGTTCTTAACAAATTGGTAACTTGTGTAGTCTGTTGATAGCCCGCTTGCATGTTCCACTTTGTGTGCGAACTGTTGCGACTCTTACCAAGCCGTCTTTACCCGGATGTGTCTGAATTACTCTGGCCAGTATCCACTTAGACGGAAGAATGTTGTCTTCGCTAATAATTACCAGATCGTTAACCCTTAAGTTTGGTGACTCGTTTCTCCATTTAGCGCCAGCGTTTCCAAAACCTTTGCATCATAGACTGCAAATGTTGCCATCGACCCAATTTTGATATCTTGATGTCTGTCAGGTCCGGTTCAGGAAGTGTTGTAAGGGGCTCTCCTACGAGAAAATGGGCCGGAGTCAATGCGTCCAAAGATTCGGGATCTAGTGAAAGAGCAGCAATAGTGCTTCTACCTGCGTTAAAAGTGTTGCCATTTCTTCAAAAGTAAGCTTGCTTTCCCCAATAACGCGTCAGGTGCCACTTCATTGACTTAGCTCCTGCCTCCCATAACCCCCCGAAATGAGGAGCACTCGGTGGGTTGAAGTGATATACTATATTATTCTGTGAAAGAAACTGTGATATTAGAGGATCTTTATTACTATGAAAAATACAAAATTTGTGCCGTTATCACAATAGATATTTGATGGAAAGCCACGTCGTGATATGAATCTTCGGAGAGTGGCTACAAATACGTCTGTACTAAGGCTGCTAACTAGCTTTAAGTGAAATGCTTTGGTACACATACATACAAATAGTGCTATGTATCCTTTAGTGACCTTAGCACCGCGACCTGCTCTTGATAGTAATGACACAGGGCCTGCGTAGTCTACTCCAACGTGTGAAAACGGACGAGAAGGTTTAACTCGCGCTTCCGGCAAGTTGCTCGTTAACTGTGCTGTCTTAGGAACCCTTTGCCTAAAACATGTAACGCATTTTCGATAAATGTTCTTTACTAGATGTTGTTTGTTTGATGCCGAGTATCCAATATTTCTGTTTGATTATTGCAATAAGCAAAGATGTTCCTGGATGGAGATGAAGTCGATGTAATTCAGTCACGAGATTGCTCTTAAGTGGATGCGACTTAGGGAGAATAATCGGATGCTTGGCGTTGAAGTTGCATGCAGAATTTTCAAGTCGACCTCCAAGACGTAGAATTTGGTTTTTGTCTAGGAAGGGATTGAGATTGTATATACTACTACTTGATGATTCGTTTTTACCTTTACTTAACCATTTTGGACCTTTCTACCAGGTGTCAGCTTCAAGTAATTTTGTAGGTGATACTCCCCTAGATGCTATGTCAGCTGGGTTTTCGTTGCTGGTTACATGACTCCATTGAGCTTGGGGTAAATGTTCCATTATTTCCGCCGTCCTGTTTGCAATATAAGTTTTCGATCGTCGAGGTATATCTGACAGCCAAGACAAGGTCACCATAGAATCCGACCAGGCATAAATTTCTATGTCCTTTAAGGATAGAGCGTTGATTATCATCTTCATTAACCGGGAAAGTAATAAGCATGCATTAAGTTCCAATCGTGCGAGTGAGACCTGAATTAATGGAGCTACCTTTGTTTTTGCAGCAACTATGTTTACAAAAGAAAGAGATTCATTTCCAGGGCAGTAGTTGTAACAGTAGACAACTGCAGCATATGCCAATTCCGAAGCGTCTGCGAAGCCATGTTATTCAAGTTTAGTTTTATTGCCTTTGACAGGGCTGGTAGGTTGAACTTGATACTCTCCCATTCGACTACTATTTCCGCTGACAGTTTGTCATCCCACGTAAATTTTAGTACCCATAACCGCTGAAGCAAGATTTTTATTCGTATAACAACCGGAGCTAACCAGCCTAATGGGTCGAAGATTCGGGAAGCATCTGATAGAATCGTCCTTTTTGTTTCAGCTTTAGATTTAATCTCAGAGATTCTAAAACAAAACACATCCTTTAGTGGATCCCAGTAAATTCCCAAGACCTTCAGCACATCCTGAAAATCGTCAATTGCAATTGGGTTATTAAGGCTTCCTCCTATGCATTGAGAAATTAAATCTCTTGAATTTGATCGCCATTTGGTAAGATTAAATCCACTTGATACCAGCGCACTTGCCAGATTTTGTTGTATTGTCATAGCCGTTAAAAGAGAATCGGAACCGCTTAAAAGATCGTCCACACAAAATCGAACATACACAGACCTGCGAATTTAAACTTATAATTTCCCTTTTTTGATAATTATAAAAAAACAATTATTAAAAAAAAATGTAACATGATATCAAAAAACCAATACTATTTTTGAAATCAGCACACTTTATTACCTAAAAAAAATTTACTATTAAATGGGAAAATTATAAGTTTTAATTCGCAGGCCTGTGTTACTTGTCAAGCCCTGTTTGGTTCCAATTCTGAAAAATTAAAAAGAAAGCTTTGAAAGAAGAGAGCGTTATAAATTACTAAAATTTCGTTAAAAGTTAATAGAAACTCTCCAGTCTTAGAATGCTACTACATGACGTAACAAAGGGTTCTGTACTCGGTCCTATCTTTTTTTATTATATCTTATGAATTACTTTCCAAGCCTTGTTTTCTGCAGCTCCGAAAACACCTTGTGGGGCGTAACGCGATACTACACCGACTCCCCATCTATTGATCTTTTTCATGTATTGCGTGGTCGCGACACGTTAATCCACTCTTATGCAATCTATATACAGTTAAATTTGATTAAGATCATTCGAGCTTTCTAGAAAGACTGCATTAAACGTATAATTTCCGATTTTGACAGGATTTTATAAATAGGCGAGACACAACAAATTGATATGAGATAATTGATTAGTCTCCGGAAGAAACCCATGATTTGACTGCGACAGAGCAATTATTATAAAACTAACAGGAAAATTGAGAATATGTTAAACGAAATTTTGTACATATTATCGATAAATATTGTTTTAAATTAAAAATTTTTGAGTATAAATTTATCTTGGAAAATTATTATGAAATTTTTAGTCAACCCAATATAACCCGAATTTGTTCGATGGCCTAAGGCCAGGATATTCTGTCCAATATGTTATAACCGACTAAATCTTCATGGAATATTAAAAATTTGATGAATGTGGTACCACATAATTATTTTGATGAATTCTTGTTTGTTTTTTCAGTACAGTAGGAATAGAGTATAAAAATTTCCATTAAGTGCACGTATCCTTGCCTAAGGCCCTCTCACTAAGTCGGGTGATACTGGGTTGACTGAAAATGTCATAATCATTTTTAAAATAAATTTAAACGTAAATCTTTTCAATTTAAATTTTTTTTTTTTTTATCGATAATATGCATACCATTTCGTTTCACATATTCTCTATTCTCCGGCTAATTTTATAACAATTGCTCTGACGCAGTCAAGTCATAGTTTTTTTTTCGGGAGAATAATCAGTTATCTTATACTAATGGACTATACTTCGCTCATTAATAAAATCCTGTACAGATTTGAATTTATACTTTCAATGCAGTCTTTCTAGAGAACTCGAATAAGTTTAATTAAATTTAACTACAAACCAGACGCATAGGAATTGATTGACACGTCGCAAACAAACCTTGGTAAGTAATTAATGAAAACTACTTAACAACGTTGGACTGAGTGCGGACCCCTCTGTTACCACAATTAATAACGTTTTAGTACCGGACAGCTTTCTAGTTACTTTGACGTTTTTACAATGAATTAATGAGAAGGCTCTATAAAATGTATTAGCGACCTTTCGAATACGTTCATTTATGCTGTAACAGTAAGCTTAATTTATCTTTGCCATCTCGAATAAAAAATCTTCCCGGTGTCGGAAGACGCAAACAGTTGATGAAGATATTAAAAAACAATCTTAACCCAAATATGTTAATCCGTTCTCAAATGAGCTTATAAGTAAACTCTTGGCGACGAGGATCTAAAATCTCCAGTTTTATTGAATAATAAACCAAATATAAATTTATAGCCTTCGGAGGTCCAATATTTATCTAAAAATCACCTTCAACATAAAAGGATCTCACCTGACTCCCCAACCACGTACGGAAACAAAAAACAAAGATATTGGGTTCATATAAAAGTGATATTAAATTTTGCCTGAGAGTAAAATCGAATTATCCAAGCACTTGAAGGATATAAAGGCGGTCGGAAGCACTTGAAAGAATCTCTTTATGCTTCGTCCCGGTTGGAAGGTTGACAAAGAAGAATTGCGAAGTATGGCTGGGGTGATGATGGTTAAACAAGAAATCCCGAATAAATTAGGAATGAAATTTTGTTAGAGGTTCCGAAATTATGCCGATGTTGTGGTACTGGAGGACTATTAAGATATTTTTGTTGTAGTACTATACTCGATGGTTGGGTCCTCGATAAAGTTCCCCTACACTTTTCCTGTTTTAATCTCGTGGGCTTGTACTATGGGCGACGATTTGTAATGTTGAAACATATGTGCTCCATGTTCGTAGAAAGGGACTGTTTTGCAAAGTTCCAAATCGTGCGGCATCGGAAAGTATGTTAATGTAGCGGGATGGAAATAATTTTAAGGAATTGTTTTGTAACCTAAAAAAGGGATGGATAAACTTAAGGGTGGTTTAGGCAACGAAATTTAAAGCATAAATTATTTTGCGGTTGTTTATTGTCTCTTTTATATTGTCGTACTACATATGCTGGTGTGAGTATACCTGAAATGTGTTTTGCAGGCTCTTTTGGTTGAAAAAATTAAATAATTTGAATATTGTTGTT
The DNA here is from genome assembly GCA_964036015.1 of Leptarthrus brevirostris. Lineage (NCBI taxonomy): Eukaryota > Metazoa > Arthropoda > Insecta > Diptera > Asilidae > Leptarthrus > Leptarthrus brevirostris. The sequence goes on along the minus strand of OZ038375.1, from coordinate 25,274,682 downwards.
ATTTCTACTTAAATTTTCTTTTTGTGTATTATTTATTTATTTAATTACGTTTTAAATTTGTCATAGAAATTAAGGCAGAATCACTTGCAATCAATTCTGTTCTGTGTTACGTTCTTTAATTCACTGAAATGTGACTTACTGCAGCCTGAACTATGGGTGTTAATTCCGAATTATATTTACTTGTGGGTTTTGTATATCTTCTCAATTTTACTGATCTGATTATTTAAAAACGTGCTCTTCCTAGTGGTGTTTTAGATGTGCGTTTTAATTAATTTTGGTATATCTAGTCTCCGTTTTGTCGAAGCCAATTACTAAACTTTCTTTGCTGCGGTTATTAAACCCTGATTTCAATAGGTTCACAAATATATATATCAACAGCTTTTAATAACATTTTCTAGCTAATATAAACAAATACTTGCGCTAATCTGTACAATTCTGGGGAAGCAGATGTAGTAGCCAGCATTGCGGAACTTCGCACCTACTTACTTTCATTGTAAAGAACTCTATATTTCAAGCGTTTTAACAAATTTTCATCAATTCTATTATTTTGTTAGGTAGACTTTGTTAGCATACTCTTTTGATTAGAAGATTCCAACACTATTTTAAAATAAAACAGAGGTATAGTTGCCATTTATCCTTTTGTAATTATGTCTGCTTTCAAAACACCTTAAACCTTTCGATTTTGGTGTATTCAAACAAGTGAGCTCTTTCAACTGCGTGGAAATTCACTAAGCTTTTTGTAAGGTGACAGCACCTATTCTTTTTGATCGACTAGGCGGCCCTTAGTTGGTTGGCATACATAGTGCAATCACGTAACGAAAAATCTACTTAAACGAAATATGGTCACAAAATTTATCCTCGCTTGGCAAAGGCTCCAAATCTTTCTGGAAATTAGCTAAAATTCTCAAAAACAAAAATCGAAGAATTCCTCTGCTAGAAACGCAATCTGAAAATATAGTCACAGACCAAGAAAAAGGTGAGCAATCTGAGCAATCATGAAATTACGGCGAGTTTAAAGGACCCGGTGACGGAAGAAGCGGTGAAAGAGAGTTTACAAGTTATTAATTCCAGTTTACCACAACTCATTTCTCCTTTGGTCAAACCTAGTCATGTAACTAAAGCCCTTAGAAGAACTTAAACAAATTAAGCCACTGGCTTCGGCGGCATCATAAACGCCCTGCTGGAAAATCTAGCCAAGAAAGGGATTATATATCTAACGAAAATTTTCACCAACTGCATCCAGAAGGGTTATTTCCCGAACGCATGGAAATCTGCTATAATAATTCCTAAGCAACAATTTGGCTTCAGGGACTTTTATTCCACTACCCACCAACTTCTAAGGATCAACAATATAGTCACCAGTAGCTTACAGGATAAAAAATAGTGCGGCATGATAACTCTGGATATTGAGAAAGCTTTGGACTCCATATGGCACGATGGCCTAATTCACAAACTGTTCAACTACGGGTTCCCAGTATTCCTAATCAAGGTGATCGAAAGCTTTCTGCATGATAGATCGTACTGCGTACAGGTTAATGGTAATTTATCTGGAATGAATTATATCAAGTCTGGTGTACCCCAAGGATCCTCAATCAGTCTGATATTATACAACATCTTTACCAGTGATATACCCAAACCTACAGACTTTCAAATCGGTCTTTACGCCGACGACACTCTGATCCTCTCAGCATCCTTGGATCCCAATCAAATATTAGAAAACCTGGAGTCAGCGTTCTCATTACTGAATAAATACATTCTGAGGAGAAAAATAAAGCTCAACACCGGAAAAACTCAAGCTATATTTTTCAGAAGTCTTTCCTTCTACCAAGCAGAGACCTTCAGTTAGACGGATATGACCTCTTATGGTCGGACAACATTATATTCCTGGGCTTACAACTGGATCCGAAGGTTAGGTTAGGTTACGTTAAAGTGGTTGCTTAAGAAGGCACACTTAGGCCAAGGAGGCCCATTGTGATATCACAAATTGAGGCTACAACGTTTTTAAAACCCCAATAAAAATACCTAGAGAAGAAGAGGGTGAACCTGTTACCCCCTGTGCACCGAGCCAGTTCCCCTGTCACCAGTGGAACGAGTTCACGGGAAGTCAAAATAAATTTGGCCCGGATGGGAAGGGTGTTCAGCCTTAACCTGTCGTCGGGAACCATTTGGAACTCCTGATAAATCGAGTTAGGTCTCTGACGTCAGTGAAGCCTAATTTGGTTAGCTCTTCAAAGAAGGGGAAGCCCAAAAGCCGGATCCTACGGTTGGCTAGGGCGGGGCAGTTACAGAGGAGGAGTATGGTTTCCTCTTCCTCTTCGTCATAGCAATTCCTACAGAAGTCGTTTGAAGGTACGTGAGGGATTTAATAGCGGCCTGACTATCTGTAAAAATACATATATTATCTCTAGGTAGCGGTCCGCGGCTAGCTTTATAGCCATGATTTCCGCCTGAAACACGCTGCAATAGTCAGGTAAGCGGAATGAGATATCGAGGTCCAAATGTTCCGAGAAGATACCTCCACCTACTCTGCCTTCTAATTTGGAGCCGTCGCTGACTTCCCCCATTGGGGAGGACCCTTCTCCCATTCCAATCTGATGGGAAAGAAGGAGTTAAATTTAGTTCCAATAATAGCTTGGGCAGCTCTGTCCAGGATTTTGGAGTGACCGAAGTCGGTTCATTTCCAGGTCTGGATTGATTAAAGCCTAAGGGCGGCTGAAGATGCGGTTTGCTTACCAAAGAGATCTAACGGTAAAAAGTGGAGAATAGTGTTAAGGGATTTTTAAGGTTTGGATCTAAAGGGAGCTGTTATCAGCAGTATTGCCATCCTCTGAACTTTATCCATTGGTTTGTGATGGGTTGATTTATTTAGTGCCGGCCACCAGACAATCACCCCATACTTAAGTATGATACTGAAAAAAGCAGATATACTAATAAAAATAATTTATCCACTAATCCACATAAAATTATCACTCTCAACAGACAGTAAACTAATAATTTATAAACTAATCTTCCAAAGCATTTTTCTATATGGTTGCCCTTGCTGGGTTCACTGCTCTAAAACACACATCAAACAAATACAGACAAAGCAAAACAAGATATTAAAACTTATGCTAAATTTGCCTTACGATTATCCAACCCGAAGGCTGCACCTTCTGTCTGTTCTGTTAACACGTTAATGATAACGGAAAAAAATTATTATAATAAGAGAAAAAGTTGTGAATAAATGTAATCCTGCAGAAAATCTAACGATTAGGCACTTAGTATTATTGTTATTGAATTAACCCATTTAACTCAGAAGGAGCACTTCACAGGCAGAAGCCCGGAATCAATTGACCTACCCACCAGAATATTAAAAAATATTGCGGTGAGCGAGGCTCTCACACCAACATGGAAAAAAAACATTAGCACAAAACACACCCAAACACAACAAACATTGGTGCACGGCAATAGAGAACGCTTGAGCCAAGCCAATACAATACATACACAAACTAACATAAAAAAATCTTACAAAAGCCTTACAGAAACGAGTAAGTACAACAGGATGGTTACAAGTTGTAGAGGCCCCTCCTTAATGTTACCTTGTCCACTTTAGTGCTGAAAACATCACCAACTTCATTAGCAAACCTACACACGCGGTTAACTGGCTCAAACATACCATACCTAGTGCGCGAGAAAGCTATCCCTAAGCCTGAACGGTTTCGAAGGGAATAGGATAGTTCTCTAGGTAAAATTTTGGAAGAAAGTTCCTCACTGTCAATCCTTCCCTGCAGAAGCTAGTGTAGAAAAATTATAACGCCCAACGACGCTTCTCGAGAGTAGCAAGTTGTAGCAGTCCCAATCGCTCTTCATATGGAGGCAGAATAAGAGGGTCCCTCCAGGGCAAAGCACGAAGGGCCGATCTCACAAATCTACGCTGAACGGATTCAATACGTTTAATGTGAGATCTGTAAAACGGAGACCAAACCGGACTAGCATACTCCAGCAGTGGTCTAACAAGGGATGTATACAGATGAAGTCTTATGTGAGGGCTAGGAAATTTCCTGAACCAACGGAGGATAAATCCCAGCATAGAGTTGGCCCTGGAAGCAATATTATTAATGTGGGGGATGAAGTTAAGTTGTCTATCAAGATACACACCCAACTCCTTACTGTACTGAAAAGTACAGTAGTTGCGGGACCTCGAGAAGGTCATAATCTGACATTTCCCAAAGTTTAATTTAAGATTATTATTGCTACACCAGCTATAAAATATGTGTAGGTCCGACTGCAAGATCTCACAATCCACAAAAGATTTGATTGGGATAAAAATTTTGATATCGTGCGCATAAATAAGAATTTTACTTCTTTGAAGCAAGTAAGTAATATCATCATATGGCTCATTCTGGGGAACGCCAGAAGGAGCCACAAAAGCATCAGAGATTAGTCAATTGAAAATAGAAACATTTACTATTAACAATAAGAAGTAAGCGGATAGGTTTTTATTTTTGTTTTCTTTCAATATATAGCAGGTAAAACGAGAGTACAGATAATGTTATATATAAGAAGAAAAGGCATAAGCCTGAACACTTACCTATTAATTAATTTTTGTAACGTACCGTATACGTACCGGAAAGATGGAGAGAGGTGCGTGTGGCCTTTATTCCCAAAGCAGGAAAACCAAGCCACACAACAGCCAAACATTATAGACCAATCAGCTTCTCATCGTTTCTGTTGAAAACACTAGAGAGGCTACTAGATCTATATCTCAGGCAACATCTCAAGTCAACCAAGTACCTATGTAATGCAGAACACTCGTACATTAAAGGCAAGTCTGTGGACACAGCATTACATGAGGTTACGAGAACGATTGAGAAATCTCTCCATAACAAAGAATTTACCTTGGCAGCCTTCCTTGACATTGAAGGAGCCTTCAACAACCTAAAAACAGGATCCATCACTTTCTCTTTAGGGGAATCTGTAAATGAGATATTTCTGACAAACTGGATACAGACAATGCTAAACAGCAGGGTGATCAATGCCGGTTTAGGAGATTTTTCCATTAGGAGAACAGTTCACAGAGGTACACCACAGGGGGGAGTATTGTCACCCCTGCTTTGGAACATCTCTCTAAACAAAATCCTCAAATCTCTCGTCAACAAAGGTATTAAAACGGTAGCGTACGCAGACGACATAGTCTTGCTGACAAAAGGAAAGTTTCTAAAAACGGTCAGTGACGTCATGAGCTCTGCTTTGACAGACATATCAAGATGGGCAGAGGATAACGGTCTTACGATAAACCCCCGTAAGACAGAATTGGTCCTGTTCACAAGGAAATACAAACTGCCTATTTGGAAACCACCAAAACTTAAAGGTTGTGTCCTCAAACTCTCCTCGGAAGCCAAGTTTCTGGGCGTCATATTCGATTCCAAATTGGAGAAGGAATATGGAAGAGAGGATGAAGAAAGGACTCAATGCATTCTATGCTTGCAAGAAAACCCTTGGTAAGAAATGGGGCATGAAACCGCATATTGTACACTGGATGTACACAGCGATCGTCAGGCCTATTCTTATACATGGGTCAATTCTTTGGTGGGATGCAGTTAATAAGAAATCTCACCTTAACTCTTTAGCAAAGGTGCAAAGGCTCGCTTGCTTGGGAACAACAGGTGCAATAAAATCTACACCACAAGCTGGTTTGGAAGCCATTTTACACCTTCAACCCATAGAACTCCACACCAAAAGAATGGCAACCCTGGCAGCTCTCAGACTCAGAGAAAACAGCCAATGGACACCACAGAATTTTGGACATGCAGTCATACTGAACTTTTTTAATCAAAATGGGTTGCACCCCTCAACGGATTATATTAAGCCACAATATGACTTTAGAAAACCCTTTTCCGTTATCATACTTAACAAAATTTGGAAGCACCCTGAATACATAATTAAAGGAACTGCCATCTTCACAGATGGATCGTAAACATAAAGGGTGATTGGAGCTGGAGTGTTCTCGGAAGCGCTGCAAATAAGTAAGTCGTATAGACTCACGAACGAATGCAGCATCTTCCAAACGGAAATATATGCTTTAATGAAAGCTGCACTTACTGCCCAAGAAAAACAGATGTCAGCAAGTGAAATCACTATTTGTGTGGACGCTGAACTCCAACGTGATAAAGTCAGAATGTGTGAAAGACTGTATCAGAGCCCTAAGAAATATTTCATAACATACGCTTAGGCTCTGTTGGGTTCCAGGACATGTCGGTAACGAAAAAGCTGACGAACTGGCCAAAAATTGTTTAAATACAGATATAGATATGCCGGTGGAAAGGATGCACCCTCCCTTTAACACAGCAAAAAGTCAAATTGATAGACATTACTCCAACATGACTTCGGAACGGTTGAAAAATATCAGTTCCTGTCTCACAACACGAAGTATCTGGCCGGAGCTGAATCATAGCAGAAGTTCAAATCTCTTATCCTTCGATAGAAAGCGCATTCGAACATCCGTCGGCCTCATCATCGGACACTGCCCCGTAGGAACTATGGCCATTAGACTCGGCGTACCATCGAATGAGTTCTGTAGAAGCTGCAGAAATGAAGAAGAAATTGATTCCATAGTGCACCTGCTCTGCGAATGTCTGGCTCTAAAAGAACGACGACTCGCCTGTTTGGGAGCAAGGTTCTTTGAAAATTTAGACCTAAATAGATACATACAGAGATCTGTGTGGTTTTAAGTTCTGACCATGCTTCTTCTTTTCAAGGGCATTCACAATGGGCCTTCATGGCCTCCGAGTGAACTTGGTGCTTCTTAGCAACAAACAGCCCGACTAACCAACCAACCAACCAACGCACAATGTAAATGCAATATTAAGGGAAATAATAAAAGAAAATGAAATGAAATGAAGATCTTCCAAGCCTTACCTTTCAAGGTTTTTAAGGGTTTAGTACACAGATTGAGCAAGGGCTGAAAAAAACGTTAATTATTGGAAAACATATTGATATATGTGTATCGGCATGTAAAAAATAACAATGCACATAATATATGTGGTGAGAAGGTGGAACCTTGTGGTAGTCCAATTGTTATTCAATGCCTAATACGGCGTCCTCAAAATATACAACAATTTACAACATATTATACCGAACCTAATCCAATTTCTGGATTCTAACTGTTTCAGTTAAAAAAATAATCATGTCACATTAAGCTAAGCCTTCGAAAACATTAAAATAAAGGCATATCACAGTATTTAGTTGAAATCGCAAATAAAAACACCCACTATTTGAATGATGTTTGGTTCCCCAAAATATTGTTGACCTACTTTGGATGCAATTTCATAATTAAATAAAACTTAGGCTTTTGTTTCGAAACCTAGTATAAATTCACTTTATTTCTCCATAAATACGAGCCCTACCACAATATGAATTCAATTTCATAATACCAAAATTAATACCAACTAAGGCTAACATTTCAGTGAACGCCACGTTCCCGTACTCACTCGAGCATTGAATATGTTATTTGAAATAATTTTCCAAGTCCTTTTATTGACAAAATTTAATTTGTTCGCGAAAATTTCATATATTTGGCATGAGAGGAAAGTAATAACATCGTTTAGTGTTGCTCAATAAATCTGCTCCTTGTACAAGTACTGCCCAGTTTGAATAGTGTTCCAACAATTGTAATCGCAGTCCGAAATTTTAGTTCGATTCAATTCATAGCAGAGATGCATATTTTGCATATCCTGGAATCTGATTATTCGCACCGTGAACGGCTTACTCGTTTACAGGACAGGATATTTCCCCCTGCTGAGCATTTAGTCTGATGCTGTAGAGATTATTCTAACTTTGGCGTGTATACATTTATTCAAATCAATAGGCATGATTTTTTTTTTCTGCCTGGACCGAGTCCCACTAGATTACACTGACTAGTCAAGGGTGCCCAACTTTGCCAGGGCACACTGTGCTAGAATTCATTCGGCCGAGTGAATGTTATCTCGCCTAACATTTTGCGTGAGCACAAATCCCTTTCCATGGGGAATAATTGAAATCCCGATCCGACAGAGGGCTGTACTTATTGCGGTCAAAAGGGATGCCCACCGGGACGGGTCGGCATAGTTGTCGGCTATAGACGATGTATTGCCAAACGGGAAAGACACATTTTCGGTCTCGCTTGATTGATTTTCAATTACTAATTCAAATTAGGGTCGAGAATTTACAAAATTTAAGAGTAACGCGTGGATTGGCTGAACGGCCATAGAATCGTCAGATATGCTTCCACTCAATATGCCTTTAGGACAATTCGGATGGCAACATCAAATGAAATTATATAGTCATAAGGACCTTCTTAAAAAATTTCCTGATTGCTGAATTAATGAGTTTCTAATTGAGTTCTTGACTTGAAGTTTCTACTCGGAACAGAAAGTAAAATTCTGTGTGGCTGACAAATTTCATTCCGCACAGTCACTTCCTTTCTGTCTTTTTGAACAAGAAAAAATTGGCCCAGGCGGGTCGAGGTCGAGAACTGCCAAGTATTTGGCAAGTTTTAATTTACCTGTTAGTATGCATGTAACGTCATGTTACGTTAACATTTTTCAACAGGAAACTTTTCAAAAGAATCTCAAGATTCAAGTCGTTCTCGTATCCTTAAGCTTTAAAGGCACTTAACATCGTCGTGGATGATGTGCCGGGCTTGTATGTGCGATGACTATATGTGTCAGGAAGTGTACAAAGCATTTTCACATTAAGCATCAAATCTTTGAGCTCGTTACTTTCCACGAGTTGTTTCGTTTCAGGACATTTATATTAATATATGCTCTGACATTTATTGTTTCTTGTGTAGATAAGTAGATGTACGTCCTTGTTTCTTTGTTTCCACCATATCAGCTCCAGTCGAGTGGATTGGTTATGCGGATCATCTCGCATTCTCTTCATAATCTTGATGGGATTGAATATAAGACCGTATATTTTCGCAGATATCATTCATCAAAGTTTTATTGCTTTTAACTTTTTCTGAATCGAAATAACCTTTGCTGTGCGCTTTTTTTTGTCAACTGTATGAATACATTTTTAGGACAAAACAGATTTATGTATGATTATAATTTTGGAACTCGAGACACATTTATTGGTCTGTCGTAATCCCATCGAAATGGAACATATTTAATATTTATGTGCCGACTGTTAAATTATTTAGGATCAATTTGATTTTGCTGACATTTGGCGGTTTTAATAAGATGTTCCTTTAGATATTTATCTTGAAATAAATTCGACTTTAGATTTAGATACATTTGTTATTATGAAAATGTGTCTAACTTACTTTCGTACCAACTGCAGAAATTTTAAGGAATCTGGAAACGATGCACTTCGCGCAATACTCCATAATTAAAAAGAGAATATAAAGGGCAATTACAAAAAATTGTGTATTAGTGAAAATCTAACCCAAAAAATTCAATTAACCACTTATTTCGTGCCTTAAAAAGCTTGTCTCGTAGACATTGTCTTTTATAGACATTTAGGTCGGAAACTGTCTGATATCGGGGAGAGAACAGAACCAAAATAATTAAAATACGAGCTTAATACCATAGACACAGTGCTAGTAATTATTAATTAACCCAAAGATGATTAAACACTAATTAATGATTACATAGCTGGTAGCCCAGCCATATCTTTACTGATTACGATCAGCTGTGTTGACTTTGACTTTTTGTCCATGTACCTACAAGTAATCGTAAACATATATTAGTGCCAGATCCATATTTTTCGGAGTCAGTAAGATAAATAATGACACTTCCGATGCCGTTACATAATTTGGGATAAGGCACACATAGGGATGCGGGTGGGAAAAGATTAACATGTAAAAATAATTGAAAACGAACGATATTAATGTCGAATCTATGAGGAGATATTCACTTAACAAAAATCCGAGTAACGCCCTGCAAATTTTTTATAAGAGATAAATATTATAATTATTTATCGATTCTTCTAAGCTGAGCTCCGTATCTTCATCTTCGTATTTTTACTTATTTTCGTGCGTTCTTTTAATATTTTTTTTTTATTGTTGTTGGGGTGGCAATTGTGCCCGGAATGTCGATTTGTAAATCACACTCACCCTGGATTTGCAAGGATGGGGTCGTATATGATGTAGTGGCAACTATGTCCATGTTGCCTGCTTGAGGGGGACTTCTGGGTCGTCTTGTGTTTGGCAATCCAACCTCTCCATGTCTTGCGGCTTTTGAGAAGCATTTTGAACACCCTTTCTAATGATAGCTCCAAGATAGCCGATGGAATTGGCAATATCTTGCCTAAATGAGCAGGCTTAGAACTCTTCATTGAATCAACTAAGATGTCAATTCCTTGAATAATAAAATTGATAAATTAATTGTGGCTACTGAGGAAATTAACTCCAACCCGAATTGGTTGCTCGGACAGAATTGGTGTCGCCTGTATCTCGTGATATTTTGACGATCGGTGGTTTCGGACCGTGTTTTGAGTTCTGAGTCTTCTGCAGGAGTATTTAAGCTCTCCATATATGCTATCCGACAGTACATCAGGCACGTCAAGGTTGACCCGGGTGTCTGGTCTAAGGCCGTTTTCAGGAATAACGAACTTTTTGATTCAGTAGGCTTCGCAGTTAAGCTTCTTGTTTTGCGGGATGCTGGTGAGTCTACCCTAGCTCCGTTATTCTTCTGGTGTTCTTCTTGAAGAGTTTGCAGGAAAATTTCCGGGGTGTCTCGCTTGGCGGCTGCTTCCCCCTCTCTGGCAGTTGCATATCAACTACATCGGTGATCGGTTGAGTTCTAACGGCGAAATTATCCTCATGGAGGACTTACCCAAAGTATGATGGGAAGCGAATGATGATGACGGTAGTTTTCCTCTCCATGACTTGACTAAAGTACAACCGGAATTCCTGGACACTTTCGTTAGCTTAGAACTTTACTAAATTAGCAATGTGGTAAATAATATGGAAACAGTTTATAATAAAGAAAACATGTTCTGTACGAACTTCACGCTCACTTTTGTTGAATCCAGCTTTCTTCCCTTGACAAATTGTTTGGTTGTAGTTTTTCTTTGTCTCTCGGATGTGCTCGTCGATAGCCTCCAAAGCGAGCATCATTTTAACTTTAGAGCGGCCGATTATGAGGCTCTTATCGAATCTTTTGCAAATACAGACTTCCACACTTATTTGTCTAGAGATCATGTCGATAGGAAGGTATCAAGTCCCTGCGATATTTAATATGCCACTTTTGGGAGGTTTGTTCCCTATGTCCGGATTAGAAATAGGGACTCCGCTCCCCCCGGTTTCACAGAGAATTGTAAACTTTTGGGAAGAGGAAAAACAGAATTTGGAAAAAGTATCTACAAGTTAACAGTGTTGATTTCAGACGTGAATTTATTTTGTGCCATGATGATGTTGTAAGCCTTTCTAGTTCTCTATATGAAGAACACTTTCAGAACTTAAGAAACAGCTTATTTTCTGACCCCCGCGCACTTTTCGAGTATTTCAATTTGAAAAGAAGGGTTGATAATTATCTATTGACTGTGGAATTCGTGGAAATTTCCAGCACTGATTCTAATATCATTTTAAACATATTTGATGCATTTTTTAGGTGCGCATTTGAATTATCCGATTTTTATCCGGATAGTAGCAACATGTCGCACATAAATAATCGAAATTCACCCTGGTACCAAGGATAAGATCTTTGTTGAAGCATTTTGCTCATATATTTCTTGTGTAGCATGCTCTCATAGCAACATAGCATAGCAACAACTCTTATTGTACTCATATTATTTCCAACGTTTAGTTGGTCCTCACCAACATTTTCAGAAATGGAAAATCGGAAATAAAATGAGTACAATGAGAATTGTTGCTTTCTAATTCTAAATGTTGACCAAGATCCTATAATACACAAGAAATATTTTGTGACATTATTATTAACCAAGTATATTGCCGATATTCCTTCTAGTGGTTGTTATTATGTCCCTTACTATTACTCTTCCGCAGATCTCTCTCGCACTTCGCAGCACTCGGGAAGACATTCTTTTAAATTCATATTTTCAAGAGTGGTAATAAGAGAGATAGAGGGAGATTTCTAACTACAAGTCAATTGCTAAATTGTCTCATATTCCTAAAGCCTTCAAACTAATGATTCAGTCCCAATTGTCCCAAGGGTGTAAAGGTTTAATATCTACCCAGCGGCACATTTTTTAACTTGTTGGAGCTTGTTTCTTGCACTGTAGGAGGATTTTTGGTTGGCTGTCAAACTGAATGTATTTATACTGATTTAAATAATGCCTTTGGTAAACTATCTCACTCAATCATTGTTTTAAAATTCTCTAAATTAGGTTTGCCGCCCTCGCTAATTGTATACATTAAGTCATATTTATCTAATAGAACTCTCTGATGCTTTTGTAGTTCCTTCTGGCGTTCCCCAGGGTAGTCACCTGGGTCCTTTGTTATTCGTCTAATCTATGGATGATATTAATTTTTCCAAGAATTAAAATTCTTATATATACCAACGATGTTAATATGTTTCTGTGAGATCTTACAATCGGAGCTACACATATTTTATAACTGGTGCTGCAGTAACTGGGAAATGTCAGGTTATGGCCATTTAGGTATCTCGCAACACCCGTACTTCTCAGTATATGTTTAAGGGGTGGTGATTTGGGTGTGTGTCCTATTATACAACTGAGCTTAATCGTCCACATTAACATTATCGTTTCTAGGACTAACTTTTTGCTGAGATTTATTCTTCGTTTTTCCAAGGAATTTCCTAGCCCTTACATAAGACTCCATCTTTATACGTCCCTGGTTAGATCACTGCTGGAGTATTACAGTCAGGTTTCATCTACTGGGCCCTACTTAATTGCCTCATTATAGGGACCTTTAATGCACTTGTCAACCAGATGAGCAAAGAATTCTCATATTTTAGAATTGTAAATACATCATTAATGTAAAGTGTGAAAACTAACTGTCATAGATGGCTACCCTGAGGTAGACAAGATGATTTAAGAATTTTATAATTCCAAGTCACAACAAATTATCACATAATTATAAAAAATTAAATACATAGTAGGATGACATAGACACAACTGGAAAACGAATAACATTCGCTAGAAGAAGTGATAATTTTTGTGGATGGAGTTAAATCAATTGGTTGGGTGGCACGACTAATGTGCCATGGTTTCTGGGTTAAAGCCTCGGTTTCTACGTCAGTTTTTAATAAAAAAATCCACTCCGTCCCTGGGCTGTTGTCTAAATCGAAGGAATGCAAAAACAACACATTCAAGTTTTCTTCTTGCCTTTAACCTAATTCCCTGCCAGCCGAAGCCCTAAAACATCATAGGTTGCCCCCTGGGTTTTGACTACGTCATAAGAAAAAAAAACCAACCAAATCATTTAATAGCGAGCTTACCTGGTATATTTTTGCTGTTGCAGCTAGACTGGCGAGATGTTCACAAAAACCTCCCAGATCAGAAAACATGGTGGTACATATTTTTGGAAAATGTTTAAAAAATTCTCTCTTGGATTCAGGATGTGAATGATGTAACCCGGAAACTACAATGAATTCGTTTGCCACGAACTAAAGGATTTGGAGCCCTTTTCCACAGTCGTATGGCGATTACGTAAAATCGCATTGTGCATAACATGTATGTACGCCTAGATACTTTAGGCGAGTATAAATCCTCTGGATGGACATAAAATCTTCACCGTACTCTACTCCAAAAGCGCTGGATTTTAGTCGTACTATGAGTACGTTAGGTTTCTCTGCAACTCTTTGAAAACAGCCTGAACTCTGTAGCTTTTGTAGTCGTCAAAGTACCACTACCACAATTCTTAGTGTTATCGAGGATGTTAGCGAGGGAATTGATAATGTCACAGTACCACTACCACAATAGTGTTATCGAGGATGTTAGGGAGGGAATTGACTGTTCCAACTCTCTTAGATCTTACAGAAGCGTTTGATTAATTCATATGTTACTTCTCCTTAAACTGAAGCATTGGTTTGGGTTTTCGAGTGAGCCAATAAATTGTTTTTTCATCTATCTCTGTGGAAGAGCGCAAAGAGTCGAGATTAATGGTGACATCTCGGATGTGCAACCACTCTCTGCTGTCGTTCCGCAGGGCTCGATGTTGGGCCAAATACTTTTCTCACTATTCATCAATGATATTTAAAAATTTTCAAACCCAAAGCCTCATCCCTTCATACTCCTCAATCTATCCGTTTGAGGATAGTCCAAACTCTTTTTACCCAACTGATTTCGTTCAATTTTCGTACGCTCTACTTTTCAATATTGTTTCTTAAAGTAATATTACATTTTGCATTACGTGTGCTGGTAAAAGATTAATGGTTTATTTCCCACGTTGTGTTATTAACCTTGAATTTGACTGCGATTGCGAATTGCTTGTAGTAATACAAGGCCAGACGGTTAATTTATCTCATTCCCCTTAACCTAACTTTATTCCTGCCATAGCTATGCTAAATGATTTATAGGGTTGTCCCTTGGACTTTACATACATTATAAAACACAAAAACAAAATGAGTTATTGGTCTTCAGTTCTCTACTCTTTGAAGGGATCTATTCTTTGGTATCAGTTACAAACAGATTGTCTTCAATTTAAAGGAAAATCTGTAAAATCGTTCGTCTCAAAATTAAACACTTATGAAACCAAAAGATTGTTTAAAGCTACTCAGACAAATATATTTAGTTTCCTGAAGCTCCGCAAGATTTCTGTAGTTTCATATAAATGGAATTGTTGCAGGAGATAAGCGGGTCCTTTTTGAAAATTAAGTGTGCAATGACCATCTCCTGTATATTTCTGCAGCGATTGCAACCTAAGAAGCTTTTGTTGTGTAATGTACTGAACAATAAGAGGATTTCTACTAACAATAGCTCGGTAGATTAAACAAAGTCCTGGAACAAACATATTGTAAATTATGTAATTCTGCAGCATGATAATGCTCGACCGTACGTGGCAAAATTACCCTAAACAAATATATCAGTTGAATTGGCAAGTTATTTTCCCAATTTTTTCAACGATGGCACAGAGGCTCCAAGTCGAAAAGTTTCTACAAGGATGGAATCGAAAAATATAACATATTCAAGACTGTTTCTTGAATTATCAAAAGTTAGTTGTTCTACAAATGTGATCACAATCTCTAAAGTTTCTATTGAACCTTTTACACTGTAGAATTCCTGTATATCGCATCCAAAACAAGCACAAACAATATTCTGCACATACATCCCTGTTACGCCAATAATTTAGTAGAGAACTCGTTAAATTCTTAAGGCAAATTTACGAAGGGCTTGAATTCATTAGAAGTGAAAAGTTTACAACTAATTTCGACTGCAGTACTTTCTGCGGACAAAGTTTAAATTTGTTCCGCAATTAATTTACGAAAAATAATTTTTGCCAAGGAATGCTAATTTTGTCTAAGATTATTCCGTAAATTGCAACGTTGTAACGCCAACTTAAGTAAACACCACAAGATATGGAATTTTAGTTGAATAAACTTAATACGATTCAATTAAAATCAATCGAATACAAAATGAATTCAGCTCCAGTATGGGGCATGTATGGTTATTTTACAGAGCGAGATGGAGGACTGCAATTGCGCTGATTAAAGCGGATGTACATTGCTCAGATATCACATACAATGCATACATATACGAGGATGAGCTGATCGTCATCGTTGTGAATAATTTACAATTCAAATCCCTAAACGACCATTTCGATAGGCATCCCTGTGTGGTTTCCGCTGCCATATGTGTGCTATACTGAAGGACTACTTGTCCTCATAGATATATTCTGGCAACGAACAATAGATCTTCTTGTGGCGGGGTGTAATCCAAAATCATGAAATTTGCATTATTCCTGTTCTGTTGGCCAAAGACAAAGTTGTTCAAGTTTTTACTGGATCTATTAAAGTGCCATGGGTTTACCCATGTTTTGATGCCAATGGAGGAAATTGAACCAACATCATGACATCAGACACTAAGGAACGGTGTTGAAAACTTTGTTGAAGTTTAAAATAAAAATTTTCAACATTTCGCAAAAGGACTTTTACCATATTCAGATACAGTTTGTGTTTGGTTATACGAGTTTGCTTTTACATTTTGAATAATAAATTATTACTGTTGGAGAAAATCACCATCTGTTGACTGGAAGACATATTGAGATTGTAGAAATATTCAATTAATTTTTTGTATCACTGTAGTAAATCCATGAGAATTTAACAAATTTCTTTTTTGTCATTGTTTTACAGAATAATGGAGCACAACAACTGGCATCGGAAGCAACTGTCTACATAATGCTCGAAGATGTCAACGATGAAATTCCACTATTTACGGAACGTGAACAAGAAACAGTCCTCGAGGGTGAACCAATTGGTACAAAAGTTACACAAGTGAATGCGATTGATAAAGATGGCACCTTCCCTAACAATCAGGTAAGTTGGCTCAGACTACAATTTTCTATCAAAATTGATTGGCTGCAAGGAAATTGTGAAATTGTTCTTCACGATCAAAGCTTACCAAAATTTGTGGTAAGTTGAAAGATGAAAGCTAATGAACCCCCACCACTGAAAATAAGAACAGAGATGTATGTATGTAGGTCATCCTTTGTCGATAGGTAACGTGCACTACGACTGGAAAACAATTTCCTTCGAATAATTTATAGTATTTCTAGGGGTAGGAATTTTAGGTACTTTCTCAATATTTATGATCTAATCAATAGTGCCGTATCCATAGATTGATGTTAGGAGATTAACCTGAAAGAAAAACACACATAAGATATTCAGAGTGCACGGAAAGCAATTTTTTAGAGAATTTTTACTTTATTTTTTAGACTAGAAATTGGTTAGTTAACTTGTTTCATAAACTGCAAATATACTCTATTTGCAATTATCAGGGTGAATGTTACTAACGACTCAGTTACATATTTGCTACGAAGAGAAATCATTTTCCTCTTTATACTAGTCAGGAAAATGTAGTTGGGTAAAATATTTCACTACGTCGTTGGTGAAGAAAAATCTGAAAAATATCTAACTTGTGTCGGTTTCCATTTGTTTGTTTTCAGAAAACTATTAATTTTATTTTCAATTTTCTCCACCATATGCTCGAAACGAGTTTCTTTTGTGCAACATTTGTAAGGATAAACTAAATGGATTTGATTGAGCGTGAAAGATCGCCTCGGGTTTAATTTGATTGGGAAATTTTATACCTACCTTCCAGCTAACCCAATCAATTTCTGGGGAGTTTTCTTCTTAGTTTTAATGAAGGAATTGAATAGTATAATAAAATATATAATCAGAGAATAAAACCGAGTTGGATCAATTGGTTGAGCGACACGAACACCACGGCATGGTTCGCGGATTCGAGAGCAGGTTTCTCTGTGGGTTTTTAAAAATAGAATTAAAATTTTCACTCCGTCTCTGGGCTGTTGTTGAGCTGGCAGCAATGCAAAAATATGACAATCAAGTTTCCTCACTTCTCTCACCCTAATTCACTTCCGCCAAAAGCTAACGCATCAAAGGGTTGTCCCCTAGAATTTGGCCACATCGTAAAAAAAGTTATTGAATACATTCTTCGATACTCCTGGGAGCGGGGGTGATGCCTTGATTGAAAAAAAGCTCTCAATAAGCTCTGAAGTTGACTAGAAGTGAGTTCTTATAAAGTACATGCTCAGCGAAAGAATCATAACATGAGCAATAAATTCATTCGATCCACTAAAATCACCGCGAGCAGACTGATTAAGGCCAGTTATGATCCAGAAGTCATATAATATAATATAATAATGACTTATTAGTAGAAGCTGTCTTTGGATAGGATACATACTAACAGCTTGGTGAGAAGTGAGGGTAATCTTCATACTGAAAGTGGACAAAGCGAGCTATGTGGCAGCTAAAAATTACATATCAGTTCTGTGGTCACAGGGAATAACTTAGTAAGTCGAAAAATTGAAAAAATAACATAAGTAAGTGCACTGTGGTCATCTCCAATGTCTTATACGCACTGTGTAGAAGTTATTAACTCATGACCCTAAGACTTTCCGACCACATTGTTATCAACAAAATGCATTTTCTCCTAAAAATGAATTTACAGTAAAACAGTACTGCCTTGAAAAGTTGCGCTTTTCGGCTTACCAACTTGTACCCTGTGAACACAGAATAAATTTCTCATCCATCTCGGTCACAAAGCTAGAGAGGTTACTGGACGTGCACATAAGAGAGGTTAGGCAAGAAAAAAAAAACTAACATGCATATACCAAAGGGAAGTTGGTACAGACGGTTCTGCACGCAGTGGATTCGGTGATTGAAGGATCTCTGGAGTTTAAGGAATACATCCTGGATGTTGTCTTGAATGTCACGGGAGCAAAGAAGTCATCTATAATCGACTGAGAAGAATGGCAGATTCTTGAAACCATCAGCGAGATGCTCGAACGTGTGCAGCTAGAAAAAGAGCCTCTAATAGTGGAACAGGAACGAAGTGGTGGAAGTATCAGAGATCTCCATATATACGAATAGAACTAAAACGGGTACAGGAACAGGAGCATTGGTACACATCGGCAAATGACACTTGCATGCATCATATAGATAAATGCAGTGTTTTTCAGGCGGAAATAGCTGCGATTTACCAAGTGACTCTGCTAGTACCTATACGTATAGAGTTCAATAAAAATAGGCGCTGGAAGCTGTGTTTGTGAAAATTTTGCAAGAGCAGCCTAGGAATGATTTCTGATGTTACAGGTAGATCCGATACTGGGTGCCCGCGCACGAGAATATCCCAGAGTGGTTGAATTCGTGAATAAGGGTCCTAAAAGGAATAGCTCTGACGCGATCATTTTTGTGAAAATTCCGATCAGCACTCTTAAGGTAGAAATTGCCAGGGATGCCTACTAAAAGGGTTATTATCGGTAGAGAAACCTGACGCATGTCACATTGCCAGACAACTCTGGCCTGGGCACAGCAAGAGAACCAAAGTACTTCTTAATAATAGAAGAACTTACACCAGGAATCTATTAGGGGCCTTAATGGGACATTGGATCACTGATAACCATGCCAAAAGGCTGGGTCGAGATCCTCCATTATTTTAAATAGTTTTAAACATACAAATATACAACCAGAGTTTTTTAAGTATCCCTGCTAAAAAAAGACCAAGCGAAGCGAAGTGTGCCTTTAGGATATGTCAGGGTATGAAATTGTGGTTCGTTTAAATAAACCTGTCTAGAAATAATACCCCATAGATTTCCTATTAGGTTTAAGGCCGGACTCAACCCGTTATATTTTTCATTATAGTAAAATAAATTTATTTTTGAGGACAAATAATTTTTGTTGGAAAGCTTTTAAGGGTTGATTGGGTTGAAGTACGATAGACTTAAGCAGAAAAACATTTTACAACCCGTTCGGTAAACAACCCCCCAACGCAACGCAACAAAACTGACATACTTTCAAAATCCGGGCTAACTTCAGTGAGTAAAATCGAAGGTCTTAATCTTTAGGGGTTGAAACGATTCACCCTGACATGATTTCACCCCCACACGATTTCGTTTTTCCACCCCTTGAGAATTAGGAATTTCTTTTTTAAATCCAGACGAACTTCACAAAGTTAGAACAATTGGAGTACTGACTTTAACAATAATTTCTTTGCCTTAAACTTACTCTGCATAAGAATTAAAGTGAATTCACAGAAGTAAAGGGTCTTTCAACAAGGACGGGTCGATGTTGAAATTAAATAAAACAAGCTGTATGTGAGATATTAAAGAAATTATTTTTTTATTTGAAAGGCCCATTTATGCCATTATCCACCGCGGCTTCAAACGGTGGCACGGATCCGAGAGGTCCAATTTTCAATTACTCTACTGCATAGATCCGGCTGAATCTGAGCGATGGCCTGCGATATGTTGACTTTCAGGGCATCGGTTGATTGCAGATTATTGGCATAGACCTGCGACTTGGGAAAACCCCACAAGAAAAAGTCTAGCGGGGTCAAATCGCATGATCTTGGTGGCCAATTCACGTCACCTCTGCGAAAGATAACCCTACCCTCGAACCGTTCATGCAGAATGTTCATTGTGTCGCTCGCTGTGTGGCACGTAGCGCCGTCTTGTTGGAACCACATGTTGTCCACGTCCGAATCGTTCAATTCAGGCCAAAAAGAAATGTTAATCATTGATCTGTAGCGCTCGCCGTTGACAGTAATGGCCTCGCCATCATCGGACCAACGGACCAATGACGCCGCCGGACCAAAATCCGCACCAAGCAGTAACTTTTTGTGGATGCATTACCACCTGGTGAACCTCATGTGGGTTGTGGTCGTCCTATATACGGCAATTTTGCTTGTTAACAAAACCATTCATCCAAAAATGCGCTTCGTCGCTAAAGATGATTTTTCGGCCAAAATCGGGGTCCTCTTCCAAACGTTCTGTAGCCCAGACAGCGAACAAACGGCGTTGTCTATGGTCATTCACTTTGAGCTCCTGGGTCAGTTGGATCTTGTATGGGTGTAGGCCCAAGTCCCGACGCAAAATTCGCCAAGTTGAAGTCTGCGAGTTCTTGTGCACGGCGAGAAATCGACTGCCTCGGAGTCTCCTGCACACTCTCACGGATAGCAGCGATGTTCTCGGCCGATCTGGCGTTCCTTTTACGTAAGGGTGTTGGTTGGTTGTTTACCGAACCAGTCGTCTCGAATTTGGTCACCAAACGTTTTAGAGTCGACTTTGAAGGGCCACCGCATCTGCCGTAAAATGGACGTAATGCGCGCAACGTTTTCACTAACGAAAACTCATTTTGATAATAAAGTTTTATCATTTGGACGTGCTGCTCAATTGTGTAACTTGCCATGGTGATTTGGCATCAGTAACTGAAGAAATAACAACGCATTTGACAGATGCCGCCAAAACAACTTGGCCGCCACAAACTGTCAACATCGACCCGCCCTATTTGAAAGACCCTTTATGTTTAGGAGTTGCCATACATTATGCACAAAGTCAGTATTGCCAACACCGTAAAATAATTCGGCATTATTTTTTTTCCAAATATGTTGGATTTATATGAATTTTCTCCAGTATAAATGCGGAGAAAATTGTGTCTAAATGTATGTAAAAATCTAAAGCTGTCTTCACCGGCATCTAAAGCCGTGCTGCCATACTCTGGCCAGAAAGAATCAGAATAACGTCTTATAGCAGGTGTAAGCTTGGTGCTAACTTAGTTTGCCCTCCTTATAATATTGGACTAATATCCTACCGAATTGTTGCTGCTAGGTTATGGGCCACGGTGCCAGTGGATATAAGAACGACAGAAGCATTCTTCTAATGTCATGCCGACACCTTCGACAAGGCTCCTAAAAGTAATATCAAAATAGTTATGAGGGACCTCAAAGCCAAAATTGGCCTGGAATATGAAATACGTGAAGATTGTATTCGAAAACAGGAACATGAATGGACAGTTGTTTGTTGAATCTTGTAGCTCGCAGCAAACGGTGACAAAAAATAGCAGATTGAAAGATTAAATCGACAATATCGTTGTAGAAACAATTTTCTTTATATAAGGTCTAAATGTAGTATAATAGCTAAGTTTTTTTATGCACGGCACCAGTAAGCTAACGTAATGAAACATCCAAAATGAAGAGACTTAAAATACCAAAAATCTGCAGCAAATAGTCCACTGCATAGCTCTAAAATGTTGACGCACATACTTCACGAACTTTGGTACAGATCAAATGAGACGTTTCTATGGTCCAGAATAACTCAAAACTGCATACCGTTCTCTACAGAAAGGTGTGCGAAAAAGTGTTAGACAAAACAAAGCCAAAAAAACAGGCTCATTTGCATCAATGAAGCTTATCACGGTAACAGGGGAAATCTATACAATATAGCCAAGAAATTAGCAGGAAAGGATCTTGGAACTGAACATTCTTTAAGAGACGCCGACGGATACCTACTTCATATAAAGGAGCATCAACTCTGAAGGTGATGAAATTATTTTGTTAAAGTCTTAAACAAAACCTTTGCATTGCCGGACACCTTTTTATCTGAGCACTGAGTATAAAGATCAGCGTTCTGGCTGTGGCCTACATTAACACCAGACCTCCGACAAAATCGGAGATGGCGAACGCAATAAAGTCGATAGACTTCGGTAAGGCCCCAGGTTTGGTAGAAAAACGGCAGAACAACTTAAAGCAGATACTATTGCTGCGGCTGTTATTCTTCTTCCGTAATTCAGGATTGAAAAAAATGTGAAAAAAGAATAGAACAATGGTGTGATTGTGAAGATTTATAAATGAAGTCAACCTGAGGAGTTGTATCAAATGGTTTAGTATCTTAATCTTAGTGAGCTTCTATTAAGAAATTAAAATAATACACTCTGTCTCTAGGATGTTGTCTAGCTCGCAGCAATGCAAAAACAAGACTCAAGCTTCCTCACTCCCCATACCCTAATTCCCTTCCGGGCAAAAACATGCTAACGCATCAAAGGGTTGTCCCCTAGACTTTGGCCACATCGTATAAAAAAACAACACCAGTTGGCAAAGTGATAGCAAAAATTATCTTAATACGAATCGATAAAAAAGCGCGAAGTTAAGCAACCGTACTATAGAATTTCCAATTTGTCCAGTAATTTTTAATGTGTTCATAGGCAATTTTTACGGAACAGCACCGGAAAATTGTTGTGAATCAAAAGTTTTTTCCGGAAAAATTTACCGACTAATACACAGTTTTTCCTGGAATAAACGGCAAATTTGGCTGTTCTGCAACATAATTTTCTTGTGATACTTTCTGATACTCGCGACCCATCGCTCAGAAAATTTTACGATGTTGTTCCGTACAAATTATGGTAGCAACACGACTACCGTTGATAACGGTAATTTTTACCTGACATTTATAAAGTTATCTCGGAGGATAAAATCAACCCACCTGGCACAATGGTCAATGATACCATCTTCCTTAATTATGATTTCAATTTGAGATTGGTTACCTCTTTAAAGACCTTCTCATATCTCGATTTCAATAGCATTAATGCAAAAGCCTTAATTGGTGACTGCTTCCTTGTTCTTTGGTGTAAAAATTATAATGTGTACTCAGTTCAGCATTAAGTTGATATTCTCTTTACACTTATAGCTCACCTTTATAATAATCATATTCTCCCGAAAATTTAATATATTCTACCGAGAGGTTGCCATGGCTTTCACCTAGAGTTTGAGTCGTTATTGATGAGTGTGAGCACTTATCTAAACGCGACAGACATCTCAAATCGGTTGAAGCCCGTTTACTTTATGCGGCCGCTCGAAACAAAGGTAATGTAGCAATCAAACGTGCTAAGCTTTTACATTTTAGCGCCAAACTCAATATAAATTTTGGGTCGTAAATTTTATGGCGTAATTTACGACAAGCTGGGGTTTATGGTGAGAATAATCCAAATTGTGCCTTTAACTCGGAAAAGGTTGCAGCAATTGATAACATGTTCCCGGTAAGCTTAAGTATCGCCTCTGGCCCCAGGCTTGTCAACCTTTCGGTAGGTTAATTCACCTAGTGAACACATTGGCTAGTTATATTTCCACGGGAAGAGTCTACATGAACTTGTTTTTGTATTGAATTACATTAAATGCCATGCTGCGGGTTTAGATAATTTACCATCACGATTCATTAGGTTGCTGTTTTCTTTCATTAGTGTAAATTTTCTATATCTCGAATTCAACTATATTGACCATTGCCTATTTATCTAGAGACTTTATACTTCTTTTAATTTTAGTCGCTTTGTTGCTGCCTTCATCGGTAGCTTTATCTATAATCGATGTCAAAGAGCTAAAATATCACTATCTATGCTATATAGTGCTCGACGGCCACAGCGTGCCGTACCACAGGGATCTATTCTAGGCCCGCTACTGTTTAGTTTTTTTTATTTATGACTCAATATCATCTCAATGTAGATGATGTACAATATACTTAAGTAGATCGCTGTGGTAGTGGTTCTTTGGGTCCCGTACGGACTCCAATCTATACCCTCTTGGGAGAGTTGTTTGTCACTTTTCTCAGTGCGTGTGAACTATCCATTGCCACTTAATACTTCGAACACCGATGTCTATCCCGCCTTGGTCTTCTTGGTCTCAGTGAGGAGAAACTGAGAGAAAGAGAGATAGAGAGAGAAGTAGAGGTTGAGATAGAAGTTGAGGTAGAGGTAGAGATAGCCTAGAAAAGTAGGAGAGATAGAAAATGTTAGTAAAAAGCTTAAAATACTCACAATCCGGAGTTTTTAAGGATACCTCCAAAGAACATATCTATGCTCTTAGTTTTTAACAAACTTCGCGTAAAAAGTATGATGTTGAAAATTTCGTAGTCGCATAGTCCCTGAATGAAACCCTAAAGCAATCAGCAAAACTGGTTGCCTCTCATACTTTGAATACAAGAATAAGTGAATTCATGTACAACAAAATGGAGAAAATTTTATTTGCAAATTTAACCAAATACTCGAAGGTAGTTTCAAATATTCATTCAAGTTCTTCTTCATCTGACTGAATAATTCGACAATATTTTCTACAAATTGGTGAAATTAATTATGTACGCCATTTTTTGGCCTCAAGCAGTACTACTTCCTTCATAATATCTATCCTGAAAAGGTACTTACTCACACCGAAAAAAACCTACGGGCTACGGAGTCCTTATCTGTGAAAATTCTCGACTTAAACAATTGTGTGAAAAAGCAGAAGCAGATTTCTCTAGAATTTATTAGGTGGTTACCCTTTTTCAATGGTACCTTAGGGATGCAAAAATCACCCAAAAACGATGCACAAAAGTAGAATATCGCCGTGCTGCTTACTTACAAATTCAAGATACTAAAGACCACGTAAAGCCTTCAGGAACCGTCGACCATTGTGGTAAGCGCTATTCTTCGGGGCTTTTTCAACTGTGTGAGTGGATGGCGAAATTCGTTTCGCTTAAAACATAGTATTTTAGGATAAAAAAAAACCTTAATGGGCTATATATCCAGGATGATTGCCTAGTTCAGCTTAAAATTTTTACGCATTATAGAAATGTACGGCATGTGGAAATGGAACCAGTTGTCACCTAAAATACGACTAAACTGATTCTGTGGCCAAAAGTTTTATGCTATAACATTCAAAAGCGATAGTGTTCTAGAATGTACGAAATGTTGGTGAAATAGCGTTGCCCATTATTACCGATGACAGATAAGACAAAACTTGTTCAATTTGAAATAGTCTTCCTACATATGCGCCTTCTGATATTAAGTTACCTTACCATAAACGGATTCAAACTAAAGTTAATTAAGTTGGGAACTATACGATAATGTCCATCTAATCTCGTAAGGATTTATGTATATTGGACATCTTTTTAGTTAAAAGTTTATGTATGTTTACTCGTTGCATTAAATCTAATTTCAGGACTATCCTTTTCGGTATTCGTGCGAATTCATTCGAATGTCAGAGATTCCAGTGATAAGTTGTCGAGCGAAAATACTGGGAAAACTTTTCAGTTAATTAAGTTTAGTTTTCTGATATTCAAATGGGCACCCAGTTGGTGTTCGAGTATCGTGAAGACCGTCAAGTATTTATTTGCCTGGAACTTTAATGAAATGCATATATGTCGGTTCTAATGAAGAATTTTTCGAAAGTTTTGTCCTGCTATCATATATCATTGAAGAGGAAATATATTTAAACAAAAATATTTTTGGAGCAATAAACTTAAAAGGTATTTATTTGCTCGAATAATCAATTCCGTTGGAACGTTTATCTTTCAATGAACAAATTTTAAATGCATTTTTACAGTGGAAGCAAATCGATGTCGGTAGGATATACATCAGAGAGAACTAGGAAAAGCCATTATGACGTCGTTTTGGATGTGATTTATTACAGGATAGTTGTCGTAAGTTCTCTGTGTGAGTCCTTTATGTGCGCGGAAATTTACTTTCCTGTGAATTTATATTCACGTAGAATATTTATAACTCGATTAATATTAGATAAGATAATTTCGGTTTGAGTAATCTCCTTGTAACAAAACAAAAACAAATTCGCGAGATCATTATCCAAAGAACGGCGTTTTCATTCACACTTGTAGTAAAAATATTTAAGGTAAGGGGGCTTTAATTCATATTTAATTACAATATGTTTTGGCTCTTGAGAGGATTTCTTCCGAATAAAATCAACTTAAAATTTATTTAGGTTCATGTACAGAAGAATTGTAGTAAGATCTGCTGTGCAAGAATACCGACCCATTGCTATTTTGCCCTACCTATCGAAGATATTTGAGAAACTAATGTACATGCAGAGGATTCCTTTTATTGATGCCGAAAACACTTTGTCCCAATATCAATCTGGCCTTAGATCTGATCACAGCTGCGTAACTGCATTAGTCAAGGTTTCGGACGAGGTTCATAACGCAGTGGACCATGACTTGATGTCCATTCTTGTCTTGTTGGACTTCTCTAAGGCTTTTGATAGGCTGGACCACAGTCGACTAATTCATAAGCTATCAACGCAATTCAGTTTCACAAATAGTGCCTGTAAATTACTTCGCACATATCACCAGGGCCGCGTTCAGAAAGTTTACTGTAATGGAGTATATTCCAGTTTCCTACATAATTATACTGGTGTCCCGCAAGGATCTATATTGGGTCCGTTGTTGTTTTCTGTCTATATTAATGATATTTCCTTAGTTATTAAAAACTGTAATTTTCACATGTACGCTGACGACTTGCACCTATACCTATCAAAACCTATAGGCTTAACAGAAGATGCTGTTTGTCGAATGAATTAGGACGAGGATTTGCCGATGGGCTGAAAATAATAAACTTCTGCTTAAAGCCTTAAAATCGAAATGTATTGTAATTTATAGAAATGAAATTGATACGAGTTGCTTCCCTGAAATATTGTTATACGATGTAGTAATTCCTTATAAGGACACTGTAATGAACTTGGGAATTATATTTAATAAAACACTTTCTTGGTCTAATCAAATAAATAGTATCGGATCCCGCATATACGGAACCCTTCGCAAGCTTTGGCTATTGGCCGCATATACACCTAGGAATACTAAGATGTTGCTTGTCAAAACTTTATTGGTGCCTCTAATTACTTATGGATGTGGTATTTTCTCTCGGCTGGATTCTGCATCGCAAAGAAAACTCAACGTTGCGTTTAATTCCGCCGTACGATATATATTTAACCTCATACGCTATGATCATGTCTCTTCATATGCTGATTGTGTACTTGGCTGCACCTTGATGACTTATTTTGAGTTTAGAACTATTTTATTTTTACTCAATATTATTTTGAAAGAAAATCCGCGATATCTGTTTAATAAAATTAGTTTTATGCAATCACAAAGAACTTCTGCTGGTTCGAGCCTCGGCCTGTCTGCGAGTTTTTAAATTTTTTGAACAGATAAAGCTTCCAACAAAAAT
This sequence comes from Leptarthrus brevirostris, assembly GCA_964036015.1. Classification (NCBI taxonomy): domain Eukaryota; kingdom Metazoa; phylum Arthropoda; class Insecta; order Diptera; family Asilidae; genus Leptarthrus; species Leptarthrus brevirostris. The sequence goes on along the minus strand of OZ038375.1, from coordinate 25,247,302 downwards.
TAGGAATTATAATAAACTAAATATTACATTATTTGAATTTTACATCAACCCTCAGATTTAATACATGTAATGGTGCGCCATAAATAAACTGTATATGTGCTCAGTTTATATTATTTATAGTTTGTTTAAAAGTCTCCTTAAAAGTTTATATCCTTTTATAACAGTAGGTGCACTTCTCGGCTGGGAGCCGGGAATCAATTTATTCCAAAATTAAAATAGTCATTGGAATGAGGCTTTCAATTCAGAATGCCAAGATCATAGAAAGGGAGAGTTCAACGTTAGCAAATCTATACATGCCACTAGGGGAAGCAAACCGCCCGTAATTAGTCCTAGAGAAATTAACATGCAGCAGGGAGAGCGTAATCATGTTGAGAAGCATTAGGCGATCCGTGTCAGAGGGTCATTCCAGAGGAGTTTACGCAGAGCAAACCTAAGGAAATTGCATGTTGAATCGGTTCAACACGCCGAGAGTGGGCCTGACAGTACGGTGACCAGACTTTCGACGCGTACTTGAGAATAGTTTTGACAAGAGAACGATAGAAAAAAGTAGGGGTACATCAAAAACATTCCTCAACTACCATTATACGAAGCCAAGCATGGAGCTGCCCATAGAACCAATATAGCTTATGTGAAAACCGAAATTCGATTTCCCGTCATGCATAACCCCGGTGGGTGACGGACTCTGTGTGACGAACCACAGTATTTGAGAAAGTGTAATTGTAGAAAGAAATTCCTGATGCTTCGAGAATGTCATAACATAACCCACCAAATTCAAAAAAACCTTGATGTCATCTTGAACTCGGATACAATCGCCAGCCTCTATAATGCTTGAGAAAATCTTCATGTCAGTTGAACATATTCAGAACTAACAGTCTTTTCGTTGGTAACCAGTGTCATCCAGAGATGAAATAAAGAGCATGGTGACGAGGTGGCTCCCCTGCGGAACCCCAGATGCCACCCTGATCAATCTCGAGGTTAAATTGCGAAAATAAACCTGGTACGTTTTATCAGTCAAGTACGATTGGCATGTACAAATTGTCCAAAACGGCCGATATTAGTGTCGACTCAATAGTTTTCGGTGTCGCTGAGATGAATAATGACACTTCCGATGCGTCTTTCAACCGAGAAATACGGAGTTAGGATGTGGAAGCCTGGGACAGATACAAAACCTTAAAGAAAGAAATGAAGAAAGCTCTACGTAAAAAGAAGAGTACGACGACACGACGTTTGAACCGCTCCAGGCAGCAGGATTAGATGGTGTACTCCCAGCTCTACGTTAGTGGGGCAATGAAATTGTACCAACAATACTCAAGTGCATATACATATCATGCATGACAATAGAGTATGTGCTGGTTTTGTGGAGTGAGGTTAAGGTCATATTTTTACCAAAACTGGGCAGAAAAACTGTACTGAACCGAAGTTTTTTAGAGCCTGACGTCTTTTCTGTTGTTTCTGGCGGTCCTCGTAAAATACCCACTAAGTAGAAACTAGCACGCTTACTATCTCGGTAGATTAACAGAAACGACACTTCACGAAGTGGTGAAAGTAGCCGAAGAGGGGCTTAATAGCATAGGCATAGCAATAACCGATATAATGGACATTTAATGGACCTTTGATAACATAGACTTCGGAAGGCTGGAAGATGCTCTTATCGGACGTGGAACTAATTCGTAAAAAGATGGATTAGTAATATGTCAAAGTCGAGATCAGTGAAGGATAATCGAGATTTCGCGTGAGGGTAGGCAGAGGATACCCACAGGCAGGAGTGTTATCTCTCATTCTGTGGAAAATTACAGTCGACTTACTACTTCGCAACCTTGTGGAAGCGGGCATACACAACGTGCATTATGCCGATGACATTGCAATTTTGGCAAAGGGTATGTACATATGCGCTGTATCAGGCATCTTAAGGAGAGGTCTTGGGTAGTGAAGCAACGGTGCGTGGAAGAGGAACTCAAGATATGCAAAGCAAAAAATCTAAAGAGGTAACAAGGCCTTGCATCAATTTAGGAGCGTGTGTGTGATCGAAGGTGGGGTATCCCGCCAAAGGTCGCATCCTGGATCTACGCTAAGACGGTGAGACCCATTATTTCATATGCCTCGGTGGTCTGGTTTGCGAGTGCTTAAAAGACCACCGAAAAAGGCAATTGAGTATAGTTCAGAGGCTATCTGGTGTGTTATTTCCTCTAGCTTTTTATTTTAAATATTGAAGAGAATACCCAAGAGGACAACCAAGCCATCCAAACAAGTTTTGTTTTTGCAATTAACCAATCATATGTTTCCATCGTCGATACTCATTGTCTCATATACTAAAAGATTAGCAAGAACTCAAACTAAACATTATTTTCGAGTTCAATTTCACTTTTTCTTTAAAAATATTTATGTTGAGCTTTCACTTATTCTTTTGCATAAGAATGAAGTTCTTACTTTGCAGCACTAGCGAGCAAGCGTATTATCTTGTTGAAAATTAACTAACTTTAAATTTAAAGCAAAATACTAAATTTGAAAAACTTTCTGCAGACCCAATTATTTTTACACTCATTCGACTAAATACTCAAATTTGACTCATAAAAATAATATTAAATTGTTAATATTATGTATAAAAAACCTCAAATATAGTTTTCTCTTAAATATAAAATCATAAGAATCACACACTTCCTTCTTATTAAAACTCACCACCAAAATTAACCATACTAAATTAAATGTTAAACACACTTGGATCCGATTCAATTGTATCCATTTCCATATAATCACATTCTCACCCAAAATAAATGCAATAACATCCACACTCTGTAAATTATTGATCTAAGTTGTCTCCAAGTTCCGACCAAAAGTAAAGGTGATTCACATTAAAATTCAATTGATACATTTTACATGCTTGTAGAACCTTGCAATCAATGCATGGGCAAACATATTTGAATTGGATTGTATGCCAAGATGTCCTTCTACTGAGTACACAGTATCCTTTAGCCAGGTAAAGCTTTTCCAGGTAAGAACATGACATTCATGTTACACAGAGGATTGTGAATATAAGAGAATCTTGTGATTCTCCATCAAGGAAAATTTATTCCAAACTATTTTTGCATTTTTTTTTCAAATATTTTTTTAACACGATTTTTACATTTTCTAAATTGTACATTGATTTTGTGTAAGCTAGTGTATTATACTGAATTGCTTTGTCAGAAGATGTGATTACAGTGAGCTGTGAATCTTTTAAAATTATTTTAAAGTTATGGTTGCTGCAAAAATCGATTGATTTTAATAACTTCTAAATCGCCAACATTTTGTTATCTTACAAATAAGTAAAAGCTTTAACAAAAATTCAAGTCAGATTCTGTTTAAAGCCCTTTTTGTATATATAGAGCCGTTTCGCGCACTGCTATTGTTACCTTTAACACTGCCTTGCAAGTCGATCTTTTCTCTCCACAGGACGCACCTCTGGCTGGGCCCTATGATCTATCATAGAGCGCTGACTTCACTTTGTTTCTCGGCTCGATCCTTCTACCTCTGTTGATGATGTGCTAAAATATGTGAGAATGAGGAGCAAGGTTGACGACTCTGTACTTCTACGTTGTCATCATCTTAATTCTCGTCTATCAAGTTGATGACTTCCCCGGCTGTTTTCATGGTAATTTCTTCTTCGGACTTCTGGCCTAAGAATTTCATCGCACACGAATTTGTTCCTCAACGTAGGTTAATTCAACGGTATCCATAGCATAGCAATAACTAATTCACAAAAAAACTAAGTACGCTATCCCTTTGCTATTAAAATGTAAGGGGGCTAAGAACTAAAATAAGCCATTTATTTCAGGCATCCGTTGCCTTCTGCTACGATATTATCATGTTGACTGATACTTGGCTTCATCTTGGATTTAGTGATGCTGAAATTTTTCTCCGGAGGGAAAGATATTCCGACTCTGTGTGTTGGTGTGGCGGAGTACTGGTTAGTTGTAGATCGAACTTTAACTGCAGCTTTAGTTGATGTTTCTGACTTCTCTATTTCACTCACTATTGAACCTTTAGTTTTTAAGCTATTGCCTGCTAAGCTCAAAATTTGTTTGCTCTGTTGCTATATTTCCTCCAACCTGTTAAACTACGTTGATACTGAAGGGCGCAGTCTTTACGATATTCTAACCCTTAGCTTGGATTTCATCTATAATATGACGAACCCTGAAGATGAAATTCTTCTTCTTGGTGACTTTAATTTACCCAATGTTCTATGGGTACCCAACAATGATGACGATACCTTCCATCTCTCATGTTGTCCCAGATCTAAGGATTCTTAAGTTCTTGACACCATCGCTTCCTCTGGTTTGCATAAAATGAGTGATGTAAAAGCTCTATAAGAAGGCAGTTGGATCTGATATTTTCTCTTCTGATTCCAGTAACGCTATAGCCGAATTGGCCACTAATAATCATCCCCCCCATTCTCGTATCTTTCTGTTACGATAGTACTAGTATTGCGGAATTCAATTGAGAGCTGGACAATACTGATATTGATGTCTACGCTTCATTGTTTTATATTAAGACCTATGATTTGACTCTTTTGTTTTATTGAAAGGTCTACCTGCTCCTCTCCTCCGTGCTACAATGCCGAACTTCGAAACCTTAGGAACAGGAAGATATAAACTCTGGAAAAATTACTTGCATTGTAAAAGCGCAATAGCGTATTTTGATTTTGTGATCTGGTATGACAGCTTTAAGGCCAGTGCCTCACTATATAAGGAATACCTCGTTAGTGTTCGCGATAATATGCATAGGGACCCCCACAATTTCTTTAAATTCGTCAATATGAAAAAGAAATCGACCAACTATTCATCCACGATGTGGTATGAGAAGTCTTATAGTACAATAGTAACGTCTCCAACATAGCAAATAATTTTGCTTCATGTGAGTGCCTCTTCTTCCGATAACTTTGAGCCCTGTGAGAATAAAATTGATCATATTCTGATGGTGTACCCAAATTATTTGAATTGATAATGAATTTGCAGCTTATTGAGCGTTGTTATGGCTTAATATCCCATAATCAGCATGGGTTCTTGCCCGGTAGATCAACGACTACTAACTTGCTGAGATTTGCATGCCACGTTATTTCTGGCTTCCAGCCAGGGATGCAGACGGACTGTATATACACGGATTTCATTAAGGCTTTTAATAAACTCAATCACTCCTCACTGTTCTTCTCGACTGAATTTTTTCCTATTTAAGAGACAGGACATATCGTGCGTCGTTCCGTGGCTCTACATTAAAAATTTTGAGGGCTTCACCTGGTGTGCCACAAGGTAGTCATCTCCGCCCTCTACTAGTCATTCTTGCCATTGATGACATTGTCCATCTGACGTCGTCCTCTAATGTTCTGATGAAATGTAGATCTTTTTCGATGTTAAGGATGGTGATGACGCCGCCCTTATTCAAATGGACTTAGACACATTCCTCTAGTGGAGCGGGTACAATGGCTTACATCGCAATTTTTAGAAAAATGAGACTATGTCCTTCTTTAGAAGCCTTAATGCACATGCTTGTGATTACATCTTTGCGGGGAATAGCCTTCGTCGCGTGGTGTTCATAACTGATAACTTGATGGGAAACTTGATTTTGCTCTGCATATTTATTATATTGTGTCTAGAAGCAGTTTAATCTGTGGCTTTGTAAAGCGTTGGTCTTTAGAGTTCTCGGATTTACCTACTTTGATTTATTTGTACTGCTCCTTAGTTAGACCTATTCTAGAAAATGCATCTCATTCCAATCGTATCGAATCGGTGCACCGTAATTTTGTTAAATCTTTGCTAAGAATGCTATAATGGGAAGATCCGCTTAGACTACCGCCTTATACTGACGGTCTCCGTTTGCTTGGTTTACCCTCACTTCAGAAAAGACACAAAGTCGCTTTCTTGAAGTCTTGAACTTTAATAGCGACTCGGGCACTCTTGTTAGTAAGGTTTTCTTTAGGCAGTCCCAACATAGTCTCCGAAGATTGCCTTTATTGCATGTTGACCCATCCAGATCAAGTTATGTACGGCTGTTAATGCATGTCCGAATTTTGATTTAACTCTTAACAAGGAGTCAGTTAAGAACTATCTATTATCTGTGCCCCCGTGAATCTCTGTTCTGCATGTTGTGTGATGGGTTTCCTTACTTGTTTTCTTCCTATTCCTTTCTTTTCTGGTTTTTTTCTCTTTTCTCCTATACATATTGGTGTGGGAGCCTCATTTTCGTTTTGATGGAATAGGCAAGCTGTTTCTTGGGTCCAACCACGAAGTGCGCCTTCTGTGTAAGAAGCGTTACTTAACTTAATTTTTAGACGAAATAAATATAACATGAAAGTAGAATATTCTGCTTAAGGCGTGTGATAAGATTACGTCGTGTTTTCACTCTTTAATTTCCTTAACTTACTGTAAGGCATGGTACGGGAGAAGAGCTTCACTCCAATTCGATGATATCAGGGGTATGTCATATCTCATTAGTTGATCTAAATCTCTTAAAAGAAAATCAAATACTTACTTCTTTTCTACTGTGAAAAACCAATTTCTAGCAGCATCTTAAGTTTACAAGCTTAATGTACTTAAAACCATAAACAAAAATAGGTTCGGATAGGCGGGGATTTAGAAAATGCCTGAAATAACATTCAAAAGTATTTATGCAAATCTCCCAGGTAAAATCACTTTAATAAAATTTTCAATAAAATATTTCCTTCCGGATAAAATTGATCCTTCCGGACTACGTCTTTCAACTTTAACCCGCACACAAAGGCTGGACAAAGAGGAGAGCCAAAACTCTCTAAATCTCCTTGTTACAAGTTATCCGTCAGATTTATGGTTACTTGATATTTCTAAGGACTTGAATCTGAACACTTTAAACGAGTATTTCTTTGAAATTGAATACAACTTACAAGGAACGGGATACTATTGTATACAGCTTCCTCTGGACAAAAAGTTTTGTGATGGAATAGGATATCTAGGAAATAATTCTGCCTCAAATCTATAATGTCATAAATAGGTAAAAAGTTTGAACGAGCGATTTATCTGTTTGTTTCCAAAAGAAGGTAACAGGCTCCAAAACCGATGATTTACAAATGTGCTTAATATAAGAAAAAAAAATCCGTTGGGTTATTTGATTGTAATTGAAATGGATTTTTTCGAGTTACTGCAAACGAGGATATTTTTCAAAGCGAAATAATATATCGATCCTGTGGAAAGTGTCAAGCGAGACGAGGAAATCCGCGTCATATATGGAAACGTTACGTGATCGAAGCTAGCCATTATGGGAACTACGCAGACATTTTTTCAAGATAAAGATGAAAGTAGCAGCGAGTACTTACGTATATATTATGGTAGTCATAAAATTTAACATCACGTAAGTGAAGGTCTTATATTACGAAACCTTCTAGATACGTGTAAATTGTCGTACTTTTTATCTTTTAAAAATTTTGCTATAACATTCGTTGTGCGAAAATTATTAGAGAATGAGTTGAATTTTAATAGAAAAATGTAGCTTATGATGCTTATTTGCTTGAGTTGTAGAAAATTCAGTTTAACATACTCTTGAATCAAGTGATTGTGTATCTATCAGGTGTATAAGTATGAAATGCGGATTCTAGAAAACAAATGGCGCGCCAATGCAGTGTGTAGTATAAATATTTGACATATATGGCATTTTGTTGTGTCATCAACAACTGTCAAACGCGCATAAGTGAAAGAGTGCATGCATCGCTACGTTAAAAATTGGATATATTTTTTTAGAATCCAAAACGTAAACGATCATGGGTATCCCGGGGCGCACCATCTACATCGACCGAATTTGTTTGACATTAAGACGATGCTGATGTGTTTGGTGGAACCAGTGGGGTGTAGTCTTTTATGAACTTCTCAAACCTGATGGAACGGTTAATACCAAACGCTACCGAGAACTGCTGATCAAATTGAATCGTGCAGTGCTCAAGAAACGACCATAATATAAAAAAAGACAACACAAGGTAATTTTTCTTCACTACAATGATCCGTCACGTACGGCAAAACCGGTTCACGACACGTTGGAATCACTCAAGTGGGAAGTGCTAGCCCATGCGGCTTACTTACCAAACTTAGCTCCTTTCGATTACCGCTTGTTTGTATCAATAGTTTACGCACTTGCTGAGCAGCGCTTTGGTTTAGGCGAAGATATGATGGCTTGCGGGAAAAGAGAAAAAATTTCACTGAGGTAGTATCCAAAAATTGTCCGAAAGATGTGAAAAATGTAAAATTAGCGATGAAGCATACTTTGAATAAACTGTTTCTTATCATTCTTCCGAATGTCTTGTGTCTTTTCGAAAAAAAAAATCTCCATTACATACTTGTACACCTGGTACAGATAAATTGTTTCTAAAGTGACTGCATAAGCAGGTAAGTTGTTAAAGATTTTTTTAATAAAGCGAGAGATATGTGGATGCGCGTAATTTAAATGGTAACACAATTATTATAAATCTAAGTATATATTATAATAAGGCTGTAGGTGACCTGCATAAGACTATTTTACTGACAATTATTGAACTTTCATTACTTTGGCTATCTCTGGGAGATTTTTAACAAAGAATAAGAGAAGTCACAAAATAGAGTCCCGCGGGACTTCAAATGAGATCTTTGAAGGACGGATAAGTGGTAAAATATGGTAAATAGAAATTTAAGAACATAATAGTACAACATTTCAAGAATCTTCTATTAAATTTTTGGGTAAAAATATTGTGGATTGAGCGACTGACAGGAAATCTTCGTATGCACAACAAAAAAGATACTTTGCGGTGATCATTATAACTCTATACTATATCATATGTTGACAAAAAACCAAAAATATTTCGCTGGTTTATCAGTTTCTCGAGGTAACAACTTCGATATTTTTTTTATTTTATTGTTTTTTCAATTTTTAGAAGTAAAAAAAGACGAAATTTCTGACTTAATGAAAATTTATTAATAAAAATCGGCAAATTTGTTGTTGTAAAATTAATTATAATAATAAAAAATACAAAATCTCGACATTGTTACCTCGTAGTTTATGTATAAAAGAAGTGTGCAATATTTTAGAAGGATCGGATGAGTAGTTTTTGCGTTACAGTGATCACCGACTTTGAAAAACTAAATCTGCAAAAAACGCCTTCAAATTTTAACTAGATACTCTTGAAAAGTTGTCCTATCATATAAAAAAAATTGAAAAAAAAATGTTTAATATCACAATACATTTCCTGTAAAAATCTAAGCACTTTTGGTTTCTTGTATTTTTCTGTTAAGAGAAGCATTTTTGAGTAAAAATTGCTCAAAGTTCCAAAATTTTAATTTTTTTCCTGAAAAAACTCAGAAAGTTGACGTCTAAAAGGAAAAAAGTTCGGCCTAAAGTTGTTTTTTCTCAAAGAATACGAATCTGCAATAAATTTGAGATTTCAAAGTTGATTCTCACACCGGGGTGTGGTTGGGCGATTAATTTTGGAATCATTTTTCAAAAATTTCAAATTCGTTTTTGTTCGTTTCCCGATCCAAAGCGTATTTTTTGAGAGTTTCTAATTTTTTTTTTGTAGTGCTGCTGCGTGTGCGTAAGGTACAAAAGCGAGCAGTGAAGTTACTACAAATATAGATAATTTACAAAAACAGCCTGAGCGAAAGTAGAATTGAAAAATTTAAAAAATGACCGAGATAGTATATCGCGACCGCCTACATAAACTTAGAAGGATAGCCAAGAATGCAGAGACTTAGAGAAGGCTATATACTACCCGAATCAAAAGTATTCGAGCACCACTTAATTCTTACTGTAGTGCAAAAACAATGACGAGAAAAAGCCAAATTATTTTTGATATTCTTAATTCTTTGTCATTATATACAAAATTAGTTCCTTTTGCTTTCTTAAAACATAAAAAATTACAATTTTATTTAAAAAATAAAAATTTTCAATTAAAAGTACAAAATTAGTTCCACTTCAAAAGAATTCGCCTATTCAAGTACCGCTTCAAAAGAATTAGCCTACTTCTAAAATATTAATATTACAATAAATATTAGTATTTTGTGGTGTCGCCTATATTTTCTAGGACTTGTGCGATTCTTAAAGACATCGTAGAAACAAGGTTTTCACATTGCTGGGGCGTTGTATCACTACAAATTTGTTTAATCCTCAGCCGTAGTTGACGGGCTGAGAGTAAAAGTGACCTTTTCATAAGGTTCGGGCAAAAGTGTCTTAGAAAATGTTCCGTGCAAAACGAATCGCGTGAGATTCCGGGCAAAAACGAATCGTAGAAAATTTCCGGGCAAATACGATTTAACTACAAAAAGTAATGCAAAGTTAATGCAGTTAAGTAGTTAAGTCGTTTTGCCCGGAAATTTTCTACGATCCGTTTTTGCCCGGAATTTCACGCGATTCGTTTTTGCGCGGAAAATTTTCTAAGCCACTTTTGCCCGAACCTTATAAATAGGTCACTTTTACTCGCAGTCCGCCAGTTCATCCTTTGTTTGTGCTGGTTTTTTTCTCAAATTTTTTTTTAAAATTCCCCATAAGGATTCAACGGGTGATAAATCGGGACTGATAGGAGGCTAATTTAATGTCGGTACATCCCGATTAACGAACCATTGCTTTATTCGACTTGCCGTGTGGCATGGAGCTCCGTCTTGTTGAAAACAGTATTCACCTTCACTGCTCTGTATCAAAGCTATAGAAGGTAGTAAATCCTGTTCCAGTATCTCCTCGTACTTTGAAACATTAATTGTACCGTCAATAAAGCAAATACGGCCTACTCCTTGAGATGACATGCATCCCCAGACCATTATAGCTGCTGGAAATTTAACACATCTATTCAAGCTCTCTGTGTGGAAAGCTTCTTCCTTTCTTGGGATGACCTTTTTTCGTCTATCTCCACGAGAAATGTCAAATTTGGCCTCGTCACTCCAAATGACAGAGTCCCACTGACGACTAACCCACATGGAGTGATCTCTTGCCCAATTTAACCTATTTTTTTTTGTCTGGTAGTTAAAAAAGGCTTTTCCTTTGCCTAAGTATTAAAGAAGGTGTTATTTAATTTCTCTTTGACAGGTAGATACCGACATATTATTTCCAGTAATATTTCTCCACTGAAGGGCTACATTCGCGAATGCTGCTCGTCTATATTTTTTTTATAACGGCTCTTAGCAACCGCTGCCCTCTTGGTGTAACTAAACGTGGACGACCAGATTTGCTTTTCGGAAAAACTGTGGCGTCGTTTTTGAATTTTGTAATGATGTTCCTCGGAAATTGCCAGTTCCCTTGAAATATCATATGCAGATTTCCCTTTTTCCGATGATTTTATAATAATTTTTCGCACATTAACGTCAAAAGACTTTCCACGCACCATATTTGCACTTCTTTTTTCACATACGATGTGGCCAAATCCTAGTGGACAACCCTTTGATGCGTTAGCATTGTTTTCGCGTGAAGGGAATTAGGGTAAGGGGAGTGAGAGCTAGACAACAGCCCAGAGAAAGAGTGGATTATTTTAATTTCTTAATAAAAGCTCACGGGGAGATCTGGTCTCGAACCAGGGGCCCATGTCATGGTGGTCGTGCGGCTCAACGCATTGATCCAACTCCGTCTCCTTACTTAAAATAAACACGTCTCACTGCTAATATTATCTGGACAAGAAGCAGACTCAAACTGAGCAAAATCTGTTGCTCTGCCTGATCTAGTCAGTCCATTAGCTTAGAAACTCACGTCGCCGTACAGTGCAAGGGCATCAACCTGCAACTGAACAGACAAGTTTTGTCTGATTAATCCATATCTAGCCGACTAAGAATATTATAAAGTTCCCATCATACTTGTGGGAAATATTAACTTTGACGCGAATCTTTTTAACATCTCTCAATTTCGAATTTTCGTGGGATATATTATTCACATCATTCAAAGAATTCCAAAGATTCAGATGCACTTCCTACATCTCATATTTTTCCTGTCCTCACTTATTACAAGCGGTACATGACTTAACTGTACTGATTAATGACGGCTGGTTTAATGAGACCTAACGAGTGCAGTACAATAATTTTTCTGAGGTTCCCCAAGAATATCTATTAGGTCCACCTTTGTTTAGTGAATTTCAGAAAAGTAGTTTTTTAGGAACAAATTGTGCTTTTTCTGAAGGGTTGAGCTTATTATCCTAGGCTTTCCACGAATTTGCGCTTCGCATAAATTTTTCTCGCATATTCCTTTCCTTTATTCTTGTTGAATTATATCATAATGCATCCAACAGCACAGTTCAAGTGTTAAGAAGCATGTATTTTTAGATTTCACTAGTATAGTAGTTTTGAGTTATAGGCCTTTCACTAAACATTATTTTTCGTTCTCGTAATTCTTTGTGGGACATTGGGCGCGAGTAAAACTTTACTCAACACGATTGCAAAGATTACAAGTGGTTCTACAAATTAAAATAGACTCTGAGTCACCGATATAAAAAAAATTAGCATAGGTAGCCATTTTTGAGTTTTAAACTTTCAAATGTACAAAGGTGCTAAACACTCTATACCATAAAAAAAATCATTCAAATCGGTTTACGCGTTACGAAGTTCAATTCTAACACATTCTCCCACATTCACACTAAGTGGACAATGAAATTATACCAATTGGAAAAAAATATGCTATACAACATAAAAGTAATTAGCCAAATCGGTATATGCGTAACGCAGCAATTTTCAGTCGATTAACAATTAAGCAACTGGGGTCGTTGAGAATTTACCCAAAAACTATGCGCTTGATGGTCGACTCCCCGAACCACTAGGCTGTTATTGTTTCTAGATTCTCCATTTTTCTATATATATACGATGAAAAAAGTTTTAGAATGCTTTGATCAAAATTGGGCTACAAATTACGTTTCTTAATTGTAATCGTGTTGCAGCTGTCAGCTACCTTAATTTTTACGGAACAGCACCGTAAATTTCCTGAACAAAGACCCGAGTATCTGGTTGGTTTCAAAGGATATTCCAAGCATATAATTCAAAAGGCTTAAAAATAATCAAATTAATTCACCTCCGGCAGAAAAAAGTATATAAAAAATGTACACAGCCTGAAATTCAAACCCTTAACCGCAGAAATAGTCAGTACTTTATCAATTCAATTTAAAAGAGATTAAAATAGCCAAAGCACATGGCACAACCCTATCATGCGTAAGCATGACTTTGGGCGGAATAGAATTAGGGTAAGCGGATTGAGGGAAATTGAGTGTGTTGTGTTTTTACATTGCTGCAAACCAGACAATAGCCCCTTGCGGGGCATGCGGCGAGAAAAATACTTCACTCGATTCCAATAACGATTGTAATTGGACGTATAATTTAAAGTGGATTCCGAATCATCGAAATTTTTTTTGCAACCCCCAATGACTTGTTAACGTAATCTGCAGAAAACTGCCAAGGGTCGCCGACGGTGGAATTCGAACCTAGGAATTTCGGGTTGGAAGGCCGTCACGTGATCATGGTCCTCATGGTCACAAATTACATAAGATGGATGATTTTTAACCTATAATTCGCTGTAGTTCTCCTTTTTGTAGATTAACTCTCTGAATGTTTTAACTGATTCTTATTCGCCTTTTAATGCCGACCATAACCTAATCTAGATACAAGCCCGGAAGCTGACATTAACAGCTGAGCATTGGTGGTGTAAACAAACCAAAACATACCATAGTAGACATAAGGAAAAATTTGGGGAATTGTACTTTCTCGTACAATATATTTATTTATAGTCTTAAATTGGATTTTACTTGAGGTTAACCTACAAATGTTCTGAACATGTAAACACGATAAAAAGTGTATCTCTTATACAAATTTCACGTGTTTTAAAGCGAAAACTCTCTTGTGGTTCTTTAGTTGAAGCATTAAGCTTAAAATGCGTCAATGACATCAGCGTTTCTCTTTGCTTTTGGTTCCGAGAATATGCAGTCTTATTTGTGTGAATAAGAATTGGTTAATCTGTGGTACAACAAAAATGATATAATGACGAAACGCTTGGTGGTGAAATGACCGAACTGTCATATTTTTCGAGGTTGTATCTAGAGTAGGCTGTGTGCCGACATGAAAAATCTGTAGCAAATATTTTTTCAACATGAAGACTGAATCGCGAATATAAACGAACAAGACTCCGTGAAAATTTTAAATCGTGAATACCTCTCACTACATTTCTTCTCATACCATAAGTCAGTTTTGTAATTTGCGACATGTTTTACGTAAGAAAGTTTTGTATAAATTACTGCGATTCCTGCAAACCCTTATAGTTTCGATATGTTTCTCTGCCTATTCGGTGGTATATAGACGTAGATTGCTGACTCAAAAAGAGAAATGAAAAGATTTTTGAAGAAAACAATTTTTTGTGAGCCCTTCATACAGTGAAAATTGAAAAAAAAAAAAAAAATCACACTTATTTCATCAAGTAGGATGTCCCTGAATATGTCTTCTAAAAAGCAATTACAATACTGAAGAACCTTATAATTTCAATTTTGTAGTGATGAAATATTCGGCTTCACATCAACGCGTTCCCCATTCTAGTTCCTTAACTATAGCTGCAAAAATCGAAAATTTTAAAATCATTATCAAATTACTATTGAATGATAGGTTCCAATCCACTCTTGGCCGGTTTTTTTTTGCTACCGTATTCTTCGTATTTGAAGTCGTCGGTGCAGTAAGTGATAACGTGTCGGCCTACTAATCTAGACATCCCAGGTTCTAATCCCATCGGCGGCGACCCATGGTTGTATTCTGCTGGCAACAAATCACGATAAAAAGGCCATTGGGTTGCAGAAAAACTTTCAGTGGTTTGGAATCCACTTTAAATTGTAGGCCCACTTGTAAACGTTGTCTCGAATTGGGTGAAGTTCTTCTCCGGCCCCATACCACACAAGGGGTTACTGGAACTGGAGAGAGAGATTCTTAAACTACCAATAAAAAAAATCTGCCTCATCAGACACTATCAAAATTCAATTTTAGTGCTCCCACATCGAATGTTCTTTTCTTAATTAAGAAGAAACACTCAATATCACATAAAACCATTTTACTAAAGGAACATAAAATCAATACGTCAACTCCAAGCAAACAAAACTCCCCCCTCTGTAATTAAATTGAAAGGAAATCGTCTTTTTATGTGGAATTCATTTGATTCGTGAGTGTGAATGAAAGATAACCTTGCAATCCAAAGAACTTCTTATCAAAAAAACACGTGGATAACACACTTAAGGAAAATAATAATGCCTTGAGTGTTTTTAGACAATTTTACTTCTCCGTACGGGAACAAGTACACTTACGTATATCACAAGATTTCTTCTGGTAATTGTTGTGCAGAAAACCTCAGTGCAATTATTTTGTTTTACGATAGAAGTGCAGATGAGTACAAGATTTAGTCGAGATCATTTTCTCAAATGGCTGCTTTTACTTGCATGTAATTGACGTTTTTCTTAATAACAAGAACAAGAGCGAGAAGTTTGTGCGCGCATTAAGTGGCACC
This sequence comes from Leptarthrus brevirostris, assembly GCA_964036015.1. Lineage (NCBI taxonomy): Eukaryota > Metazoa > Arthropoda > Insecta > Diptera > Asilidae > Leptarthrus > Leptarthrus brevirostris. Next base: position 25,231,843 of record OZ038375.1, on the reverse strand, counting down.
ATTTTTGCTTTTAATTTAACAGGTGGTGAAGGAATATTTAGTTCTGCTCCTGACAAGAAAGCATAAATAGGAAACTTTGCTGGAAATTCTTTCCTTTATTGTTTTTAATTTCCTTTCGGGTGCAGTTTGACTCAGGTGTCGGAAGATAATATGCAGAAATATTTTCTTTATTTTAGGAAAATTCGAAAAACAAAAGGAGCATTTGTTGACCTTTGTAATAGGAATCACAATTCGCCCCTCGCATAGTTTTTGGAATAATTGGCTGCCTTTTGTTTGATATTTTAAAGCTTTATATATCTACCTTAGCTTATCAACATGAATACTGTCCTCCTGAGCAATATATATATTCCTTTCAAGCGGATACGACTTTAATTTTAAAACATGTCTATTTTACATATTTATTAGAAATAGTAATGTAGAGACTAAATGCTGCGAACAAGTTATATGACCCTTTCAAACCTTAAAACGTACTGTCGCGTATACAGAAGGGCAATGGGTGCAATCGCCCACTCAACGAGATTCGACCAAACCTATCACTGTTTACTGTAGAGAAACGAAGAAGGCAGTCAAACATATACTTAGTGTGCGGAATCAAACCGCATTTTTAACAGTACGTGTAAGAAAAAATATAAACCGTACATTTTACCATCTGCACAGTAAAATTTACTTGTAAAACTTTCTGAGGTATTCTTTAAGAAGTAAAAATCCGTGTTATAAAAAATATAACGAAAAAATTCAAAACAACACTTGTTAATTTAGAGCGAAAAAAGAAATATTAAAATTTCTTTACACGACCAGCGTTTCCGACTAAGAAAAATTAAACCTCTTTGACTCTTCCTCAAAAAAAAAGTATAGCAGGGAAACGAAACCTAAGATGTATATTCGAGAATTATCCTAACCAAAGAAAAGAATATTATTATTATAAAGGAGGGGTTACCCATATGGTAGGCACTTCGACCAAGGAGGTCTTTTGTGCCAGAGCCCCATTACTGCAAAGACGCTCAGCCACCCTGAGATAAGCGAGGAGGTCTTTAACAGGGGAGGATCTAACGTCAGCCGGACTCAGAAGTGCACGACTGAAGATCCTCCCTCTAAGCCATGCTAAGACAAGACAAGAGCACAAAATGTGCAATGTAGTTTCGTCGTCTTCCAGACAAAGCCAACATTCCGTCTCACTAGATAGACCTATCCGGCGAGATAGGTAGCCTGATAGCAGTTTGAGATCCGCCTTGCTTAGGGCGGTAATATCATTATAAGCATAGGGTCTAACAAGTGCCTTGGCCTATCGAAGTCCAGGGACATTCCTCCAGTATATCAGCTGTTGACTCCTACCCCAATCTTCTACAACAGCTTTCGTCGAAGACCAACTGAGGCTGCAGTAGGGTTCGGGACCTTGGCAACGAGAGGATGAACCCTTCCTGGCTAGTTCATCAGCAATCTCATTGCCCCAGATACTAGAGTGACCTGGTATCCAACAGAGCGTGACCCTGTTGTGGGTGACCAGTAATTGGAGGGTGTCGAAGCACTCCCTAGTAATCGTCGACAAGAAACTCCTTGAGGATAGGGCCTTAAGGGCCGCTTGGCTATCAGAGAAGATAGTAATGTCAGTACCTTTCAGTCCTTTATTGACGTTGAGGAGGGCGCAAGTTGCAATAGCATGGATTTCAGCTTGAAAGACGCTGGGCCAACTACCCAATGCGAGCGAAATCCTAGTGTTGGCTCCAAAGACACCAGCACCGGCACCGTGTACCATTTTAGAGCCATCAGTAAACCATTTGAAGCTTCTAGGGCTCAGACTTGAACCACAGCCGTCCCAATCTGCTCGTTCAGGGAAAATAGTCCAAGTCCAAAGCGCAACTCTTTGATCCTGTGATCCGTTACGGTGCACAAATCTATGCCAGGGATGCGCTGAAGAGCTGCACTCTCAGGGCGCTGATAGCAGCAGATTTCATTATAGAGATGTGCAGTGGAGTAAGTCCAATCACCGCCTCAATGGCAGCTGTAGGACACGTCCTCATTGCTCCTGTTATGAAGAGGCAGGCAAGCCGCTGTAGCTTGTTGCATTTGTCGATTTCCAACCGCTGCTGGACTTTAGGCCACCAGTATTGTAGTATTGTATAGCCAGAAAATCATCTTCGGGGTGAGACCCCAAGTCCTTCCGAAGAGTCTTCGACAGGCCTATAAGGCTCGTGTAACCTTATTTAGGGTGGTGGTGAGATGAGTTTTCCAATTGAGTCTTTTGTCGAGCGTAATTCCCAAGTATTTGCTTCATTTGAGTACTCGATAACCGTGCCTTGTATCAGAATTTGACCAAGGTCCTGATGGTGCCTTCTGGTGAATTGCATCAGAACAGCCTTGGCAGGGTTGATCGTAAGATCTTCGTTAGCAAACCAATAAGTGACCGTGCGCAAAGCTGATCTCATTGGATCAGTGACAGTCGAGTCGAACTTCCCTGTGATAATGATGGCAAGGTCATCCGCATAGCCGACGGCTCGGTATCCAAGCTCACTCAGCTTGCTTAGGAGGTCGTCTACTACTAGTGACCAGAGCAGCGGCGACAGTACACAAAAGACAAAGAAAAGAATAACTGAATTAAGGTTTTTCGATCAAAAAACTCCCTGGACCGCTTAACATAACTCAGAACTGAATTACTATTAGAAACAATGCAGTTAATGTGCAGAGTGAAATCAAGTTTACGGTCAAGCTTCAAGGTCAGTAATGGAGTGCACGCGACAGATATTAGTTTCCGCAAAGGTATAATCAAAGACGAACTGATTTTGGTTTCTGGAGAATGACACCATCTTACGTTTATCCAAGTTAAGCTGCAGGCCATTAGATCCACACCAGTTCTTTAAGGAATTTAAATTATCCTGACTGCGGGAAATCATAACTAGTTCTAACGCATGAGAACATCTTCATATCGTTTGCGTAGATTAAAACTTTAAGAGTACTTAATCAGAGGGACAATGTCATCAATGGCAAGAATAAACAACAGCGGTATCAGATGCAAAACTAACAATTTAGAAGAGTAGGCTCTTGGAAAAATTGCAGTAATGCTTATAAAGCTCGTATTACATTTTTTGGAAAGATATGTTTCGTTTAAAATATTGATTATGGTTTTTCCTAAAAATCAACTCTAATAGCATATTTAAATGCGACTGTTTTAAATTCTGATTCTTATATGAGCTTTAAAGTCTTTCATGAAGAGTATACACTTAATAAAACTCCTTAGCAGTCAGTTTGTCTTTTATGAAGAATAGTTTTCTGCAAGTATATTATACGAAAAGTAAGAATCGATTTTGATAAAAGTTCTATTTAAGAATTTCTTAAGTACAATCAACTGGTCGCTGTGGCGCAGTTTCTTTTAGGAGCATTGTAGGAGTAAATTCTAATAAATATTTTGTGCAAAAATTCTATAAGCTGCCGATTAATTGAATTTATTTAAATATGAGTGTTATAAATATAAAGTCTTATTTAAGAGTATTTATAGAGGAGTAGACTTATACAAGAGTATTTTAAAAGCATTATGACAGTTTTGCCATCTTTAGTCATTTCAGTATGTATTCATATTCGTTTTAATTTCGGAACTAAAATTATGACTCCATTAGGAGTTGCAAAGTGGAAAAAGTTAAAAAGAAGAGGTACATTCTGTAGAGCAGTTAAAAAAATTATTTATTCTCTAAAGAATCAGGTGCCCAACAATTAAATTTTCAAATACCGGTTACAACTGCAACTACTCTTGGAAGTAGTAAAAATCAGTATCGCTTTGAAGAAAATGATGTTAATTGTACTGGTGCCCTTGCCAATAGGAATAGTGCGAATACTACATAACAAAAAATAGCTCCCATTGAGAGTTGCAACGCAAGTGCTTCAAGCAAAAATGTGACCATGGAATTATGTAATAGCGACCACGAATCTGATGTTGACAGCAGTGATCATGAGGTTACAGAAAATAGTGACAGCAATACTGAGGACATAAACAATATAATAAGAAAAATTAATTTCGTAAAAGGCTTAAAAAAGTGGGCAACAAATTTTAATAGAAGACAAACCGCATTAAAAGAATTAATTAAAATCGTAAATACTGCTATGCCATTTGCATTACCACAAGATCCCACAACGTTATTGCAAACACCAACGTCAATTCAATTAACAACAATTGATAATAATCCTCAATACTGGCACCAAGGATTATCAGGTTGCCTACACAATTTTTTTCGAAATACAAAAATACCAATGCGAATTTCTTTAAATGTGAATATCGATGGACTGCCTATTGCCAAAAGCTCCAGGGAAGAATTTTGGCCGATTTTGTGCCACATCTACGAATTGCCTAACTCTAAACCGATGGTTATTGGCATTTACTCCGGTGTTGGCAAGCCTAGCAGTCTTGATGATTTGATCTCGCCGTTTGTTAATGAAATGAAAGAAATAATCTCGAAAGGATTTTGTATAAATGGCCATATATTAACTGTGTTTATAAAAGCTATAATGTGTGGTTCTCCTGCAAGAGCATACATAAAGGGGGTTGCAAATTTCAACAGCCACAATGGATGTCACAAATCTACAACAGTAGATGAATATTCATACGAATCGCATTGTAATATTTTTCCACGTACTCATTGCCCAAGAAGAATTGATTAAGGGTTTCGTAAAAATGTATCACTACGTCTATTATTTAAAAGAATTGTCATCACAATTATTAGTTTCCAATTTGAGATTTGTGAGTTGCACCATAAATGTGTATCACATTTGGAACAGCTACCTATTGATATGATTCAAGACTTCCCTATAGGAGACGCTTTACATTTATTAGATCTGGGCATAATGAAAAGGTATAAATAAGTGAATGAAATTTCATTGTGTTAGGTTAAAGTATTATGTTTCCTAAAGGTGTTTATTTGGTTGGAGAGACGGAAGCTTTAAAACTTTTAGAGCCAAATAGTCAGCAAAGGATATTGAAATAATTTCAAATTTTCTTTTACAATGTCGATTGCCTACTGAAGTTCATAAAAAAGTTAGGGGGCTAGATTCTTTAGCTCACTGGAAAGGATTAGGATATCGATCTTTCTTCTACTATATAGGAATAGTTGTTCTCAAAGACCATTTAGCGTGTAACGTCTATCAACATATTTTACTTTTCTGTGCTGTTACAATTTGCTCTTGTCAACAATATGTAAACAAATATCTCGATATTGCTGAACAACTACTGGAATACTATGTCGAAATCTACAGAGATATTTATGGTGAGGCATATATAACTAGTAACGTGCACAATATTACAGACTAAAGCTACGATTCCACGATGCATTTTTCTCATGCGTTTAGCGCAAGACGCAAGGAATAAAGTTGCATGCTTTTCATGCACAAAAAGCATGCCTCCAGAAGCATGCGTTTTTCTGTTTCAATGGTATGCATTTTATTCCACAGATTTGCCATGCAGATATTTAATTGATGTTGAAACATTGCCTGACGAAGTAATGTGTACTGGTGTTTGCGCAGCATATTATGTTATTCAAAAAAGTGAGAAAAAAGAAAAAGAAATGTCGGAGCTAAATTATTATTATAAAACAGAAAAAATAATATAATTTTTATTATATAGCAATTGACTGCCCGACTGTAATAGCGAAGAAAAAAAACAGGGCCCGCAATGTAGCAAACGGACATGATCTAAGCGTTCTGAAAAACATCATTAAAAAAAAGCGATATCAACAGTAATGAAATTACTGCCTAATAGAAGGAGTCAATACAAAAAAATTCTGCTGTTCATACAAGTAAACTTACGAAGTGTGGAGTCAATAGAACCAGCGGAGTGTACAAAACTTGCTAACTTGTCTGAGCGGATTTAAGGATTAATCAGTAAGGGTGGTAGCTACTTCACTTGTTTTGATGAGCGAAGAATCTTGTTTCATATTTGACGTAGGCGAACTATTTCGGAACATTCGTGAATTTTGCCCTTCCTAAATATTGTTATAAATTATATATTGTCCTTTCTTTATTACTAACATATAATAAATAACCTAAAAACCAGACATTAATATTTTTAAAAGTATGTCCGCGTCCATTGCGAGCACGCGAATAAATACGCAGTAGTATTATTCAAGCTCCCGCTATAAGCCCAAACTTTGAAAAATACGCCCGCCACACGGATATACACGCCACCGCTATAGGCACAAAAATCTAAAAATACGACCGCCATAAATGTATGTTTCTGTTACTGCGTTCTGGATTTAACACATTCGAGACTGGTGACTCGCCGCATAGGTTATGTAAAATCTAACCTTTATATACGTGTTTAAATTATGACAATAATAATGATTACAAGTTTCGTCATACTTGAAATAGTACCTAAACTCCTTTTTATACTTAGTGGAATCCTGAGCTACAAAACCACTGTTTTTGGTGCTAATTCTGGGACCAGTAGCCTGTAAAGATTAACGATGAAAATTTCGATTTTTGCTGATAGCGCCAATGGATTTGGAATGGTCGTTTCATACCGCTTAAAAACTTGGAAGGGGCAAATAAGGCCCGAGAACGCGTAGTTTTCGAAAAAAACGCGATTCAAGTTTCGTCATACTTGAAACAGTACCTAAACTGAGTGTGAGCGTGCCGTGCTTGGTTTGGACTGTTTCGTGCGTTCTTAATTGATACGTATCTGCAGCGGGCTGCCATTTGAAAAAGTATAATTTTTACTTTACCGTGACTAATTTTATTGCCATTGAGGCATTTTGACTCTGTGCGTACCTGTATCAGACTAGGAATGGGCGAGTTTTATTTTTACTCGGGTATTCTTTCTAATACATACTTCAGCAGAGTCGCTATTTAAGGGTGTCTCTGCAGTCATGAGTGGTGGGCGAACTTTTATGTAAAAAAGAAATATTTTTGTTTTTAGAATTTTTCTGTGTTTTATCGCTTAAAATCAGAAACAATGATTGAAAAAGCGCATAAAAATGTTATTACGTCAAGGATATCGACATTAGTGCAGGTAGCAAAAAGATTTTCCGAAGTTGGCAAGTTATTGGACGAAGAAGAAAGCAACGAAAATGCAAAGCAATATCCTATCTTGAAAAATCAAGTGTACAGTGAAATACCTGGTGAAGTCCAGTATTCCAAAGTGGCGAAAATATGGTACCTAATAAATGCTAATGTTTTGTTTCAATATAAATATGCATTGGTTCGAAACAATAATATTTATATCTATGGTCGCAAGGTAAAACACATATATATGCATATATTTGTATCTACGTGCGAATTAGAAGAAGTATCATTTTGGAAATGAAATGTAAAATGGTAGCTGTTAATTATAATCAAACAGCAACAGTATTTACACCATTAATTCATACGATAAAATGAAAGATTCTTTATTGTATGTAAATTTGTGTATTCCTTGTATTAAATTCAGTCATTTGCTACAGAAAATAAATTGTTAATTACTTATTCTTTTGCTTTAGGAAAAAATAAATTTTATTTGCAATTACCGTCGGCTGTGCTATTACTGGTTGCGTCAAATTTTCTATGGACGCGTTAAAATCCAGACCCACTGTAGCTCGCCCTGAGCACTTTCTTTTTGAAGAGTGTTCCGTACTTGGCACATCGCTGTCCGACTGTAATAACATTTCAGAAAGCAACCTGATATGATGATATATTTTCTCGCTTTTTAAAGCACTGTACTTTAGTCCAATCATCCGAAGGTTTTAAACTGCCGGTGCGCATTAGTTCGGCAATTTTCGATTTTGACAACGTTTTGGATGCCCAATATAATTTTCCCACCCTTCTGGTATGATGGAAACCAATTTCCTCTTATTTTCAAGAGTCTCTACTATTTTAAACGGCATATTTACAGAATGCGCAGAGCATGCAGCAAAATTATACCACAAACTATGAGTAGAGCTAGCTTCTAGTGAACTGTCACAACTAAACATTCCGATAATATTCTTGTAGCCGCTTTAACCAAAGGCACATATTAATCATACACTTGTAATAGCCTTAGTTAAGAGTATTTTATGATCAGTTCTTATAATATATTTGTAATAATTTTTTCTAAGAGTAAATTTTGGTTAGTCCCTATTATACTCCTGTAGCAAATTCAGCCAAGAGTACCTTTTTATTACATGCTTATAATATTTTCAGTTAAGAACACTTTATGGCCACAACAATTTAAGAATAAATTCTTAAAATAGTCGTATTATAGTAATAGCGAAGTATTTCGTACTACATCACCCTTGAGAGAGAATTTAATAAGAATAAACTATTTTAGTTCACTAATAAGGGCCACAATTACGAGTAAGTGCGTAAAATAAGCTTATAAAGACTTTAATGTAGACAAAAGATCAACCATATTTGCCCTTTCTTTAAAAAAATTTAAAAAATTCAAAATTTTTAAAATTATTTATTTTGCAATTTAAATAGTTTTGCGTCTTATTTTTTTATTTATTATTCCGTGTTGATTTATCCGCAACATTTTGAGAGCGATAAGTACTTTTTGGAGGTATCACACCACATTTTAGTTATTTTTTTCGCAGTAAAATCCATAAAAATCAAATTGAAACAAAGATTCATTTAACAAAAAGTCCTTTGAAAGCAAATTACAAGTGCGGGTTCAACATTTTCTGTACAAAACAGAGAAATGCATAAATAAAAACGAATATTTCGGAACACACACAACCTTATTTGGCGTATAATGCTCTTCACTTAATTAAGATTCTATAAACCCAAGAATATTATAAAAATATACTCGGATAATAATCTTGTATACTTTAGCTTAAGTGTTAATACTTAATATCTGATTTCAACACACTCTTATAAGTGAATTCAAGAACTATTTAAGAAATCTTGCAGAGCATTACCAGATCAATTTCATACGCCACTTCCTTACTAGTAACGCTCTTCAAGATTTCTTGACGAATAATTTTTCAAAGCTATTTATCTTAGCTAAAGCTTTTTTTAGTTCTTATAAAACATTTGAAGAGCATTATAGGAGAGAAATTGTTTGTTGGGTGGCTACCCTGTGGTACGCTAGATGGAACCCTAACGACTCTGGATAAAGTATTACGAAAAGACACTCGGTATATCTTTAAAGTAAGAACAGATCCTGTCGATAAAGGCGGAATAGCAAATAAATATAGCAGTAATGGCGGAAAACCCAACTTTTCCAAATTAAGCATTATCACAGAGTGTTAATGATTTAGTACCTTGCTAAAGTCGGTATAGACGCAGTCAGTCTGGATATCTTGTTGGAAGGCAGAGACAACTACCTTCTACGTAAGTAAAAGATCGTGTTGCGCCCCAATTCTGTTGAAGGTAAGTGTCAGTGAAAAAGATCACCTGTAAACCCTACGCACTTTTGCTGAGCTAGCATCAGATAATACCCCTGGGTGATTATAATAGTTGTTCGGAATCCACTTTAAATTCTAGGTCCACTTGCAATTTGAATCGGGTGAAATTCTTCTCCCGCCATATACCCCAAAAGATGTACGGGAACTAGAGAGAGAAACAGTTTTTTAGCTTGTAAAAGCCACCTTCTCTAAAAGAAAACAAAGATTTCGTCTGGTATCATCGCATCGCAACATATAATTAAATCTTATCAAAATGAATCTTACGAAAATGTTACTCTTTACACGGAAAAAGATATTTAATTAATTAATTCCTTGAAGTTAAATAAAAATTTTCTTTTCTACCTTAATTATTACAATTTGAGAATGCTGGTCTCTCTATAGGATGTTATTACGCCATTTTGTATTTAACATCGCATACAAATCCTCACCATAAACAAATTTTTTCTAAAAATCCCTTCGGTCGGCTTGTACATGAATGAAGTTGGTCGAATTTGAACAAAGGAGAATTAAATTAAACTAGAGCCACCTTGCGTCATAAGCGAGACATGTACACAAGAACAGGAAGACGACGGTGACAGGTTGAAGGATGGTGGAAATGTGCATAAATGCGCAATTAAAAGATTTTTTTTAATCACTTTGAAATTAAAAAAAATGGTGGTAAATAATTAATTTTAAAAAGTGTTTATTGCTAAAAGTGTGTATATATTTTGTTGTGATATTAAAACGATAGAAATAGGCAGACAAGTGCCCTTGGTTAATAAATGTAAGTAAATTTTTGCTCAATGAAGAAAATTCTCTTTCCGACATTTTGAAACCTTTTATCATGCGGTTGGTTAAATGTAGCAGAACCACTCTTGTGCGTATGCTCCAATTATTGTCGTAAAATATCAGATTACTTAAGATTATCTTTACTCATGGTTTAAGCCGCAAAATTGCTTTCGATGGAGGAGTGGAATACTTTCTTGTCTGATAAGAAGGAAATTTGTCAACTCATTTGAACTTTTGCTAAATTTTTCAACTGGAATGACTCCCCAAATTTTGCATTTTCCTGTATTTGCTGAATAATTACGAAAAACCGTTCCAGTAAATTTTTCAATTTCTCTGTAAGACGTAAAAGCTGGATTTTACGTTAGTAATTTCTGTAAGACAAAGTTTTGCAAAGTGAATGCCGTTGGGGTTTGATTAAACTTTATTATTGCAAGCATGGCAGGCAGATCCTCTTTTCGGAGATAAATAAAAATTAATAAACCAACAGCTGCGCCAATGTCCTATATTTTATTTGAATCATTTAACTGCTTTTGAAAATATTTATGTATAGCACGAAAATAAACTGCATTTTTTAGAGTGTGATTTTTATGCGTTGAGTGTCCAGCTTTGCAGAAGGCAACTTCACCGAAGAATTTAAATGGACCAGTCATGAGGGCTTTTAACTCATTCATAGCACGCTTAAATGTTTTTATGTGAATTTTTTTGCTCTGCGCTTTAGAAGTTTCAGCATTATTGTTTTTCATAAGCTTTGGAATATATTTATGGTTGGTTAGTTTAATTTGAATCGTTATTAGCTTCCAGTTTATTAAGCAGACTCTTTGCTCTTCAATTTCCTCTTTGGTAACTTTATCTAATTGTTCTTTGAGGAAGATGAAGCGAGACTGCAGCACTTTATTCGTAGTAATAATAGACCAACGAAATATGGGTCGTAAAACTGAGTTGATTAAATGAATTTTTATGGCTACCGAACTGACTGACTATGAGATATTTTACAATTTCTTTTGTGGATAAGATGGATAGGAAAATGGTATTCAATTGGGAGCGTCTTATATTATGAGGATGGTTAGATATGAATTAATCAATAAGCTACTTTCCGTTTCAACCGAAAATTGTTCAGTTGAGACTTTTACATTTCACAAGCTTTTGAGCAATTATTTAGGAAATACGAGTGTTGTAGCCAAACGTCAAACATTTGGTCTGCACCCTGTCCTCGTTAAATGGATAGAGAGTTTTTTTGTCAGACCGTTCAATCCGTGTAGTAATTGACGGAGTTACATCGGATTCCTACGAAATAAATGCCGGTGTACCTCAGGGTTCAGTTATTTTACCAACCTTATTTCTTCTTTTTGTTAATGATCCATTATCCCTTAATCACAATCCTATTCATAGTTTCGCCAACGACAGTACACTTGATTTGGCGTACTCATTTGATTCTGTAATGAATTCACGTGGAAATGCTACAGAAGTCAATCGGGATCGCATGTTTAGATCATTTAACAACGACATTTCTATGGTCCTCGCTTGGGGCAGAGCAAATCGTGTTACGTTTAATGCATCCAAAACTCAATGCTGTTTAATGTCTCTTAAAAAACGCTCAGTTGACCCCTAACCCATTTCAGTCGACGCAGTGAATACACCCAATTTGTCCTCCCTAAACATCTTGGGTATTGAAATATTCAGCAATCTTTGCAATCGCTAAAAGTACGATGAAATATTTGGGTTTTCTACAGAGATGTAAGAAATATTTCACCCCACCCGATCTACAAGTCCCACATTAATCCTAGACTTGAATATAATTCCCATATTTGGACAGGTACCAGATTGTCCACGTTAGACAATGTCCAGCGTAAGGCTATTAAAATTATTAGCGATTCCTCAATCTCTGAGGGCCTTGACTCTGTGGAGCATCAACGGAATGTCGGTTGTCTCACACTCTTCTATCGATATTTCCATCGCCATTGTTCTAACGAAATTGCTAGCCTTATTCCTCGTAGACACATGACAACGCGCGATACAAGATCTACAAGTCGCTCCCACCCCTATACTCTCCAGGTTAAATTTGGACGTATCGTCAAATTTCGGGAATCTTTTCTAAGCAGAACAACATGAATGTAGAACAGTTTACCATATTCTGTTTTTCCCTCGTCTTATGAGCCTGACACTTTCAAACGGGGCGTACATCGACACCTCCTTCACTCAACCTCCTAACCCATTTCCCTCATCATTAATTCCTTTCCTGCCAAGGCTGTGCTTTAGCATCATAAGGCATCCCCTGAGCTTTGGCAACATCATATATAAAAAGAAAAAAAATCACTTATTTATCCATTGTGACATATTAACATAACTATGTAGATTAGAAGGACCTCTATGGTTTCTTTACGCCTTGTAAGGCATAGGGCGTCTATTACACCGAATCTCCACCTGGTCTGGTTCTGCGCCAACGCCTTTGAGTGTAGTCACGATTTGTTGATCTGGATACCTTCCCTCTCGACGGACGTCCAATTCGGCGACTTCGTTGGATTCCGTCAGAATTCTAAAGCCTGCTGTGCGGTGTTGTGTGGCTCTTTTTTTAGTGTTTCGCTTATCCATTGCCACTTTTGCCTGCGAATACTGGTGTCTATCCCGTCTTGGCAAAGAAGTCTGTGTAGGTCTTCGTTGATAATGACCTCCGGCCAATAATGTTAAGGAGACACCTGCTGGAGACACCGTTTGACAGAGGCTTGTAGCTTAGGGGCCGTTCAAGTATTACGTAACACAGTTAGGGGAGGGGGTCTTGTGAAACGTGACGATGCGTTATTGGTAAGGGAGGGGGGGGGGGGGGGCTGGTCAATCAACACGTTACGTAACATAAAGTGTTTGTTATTAGGTGCGTTACTTTGCTTCCGCCGTTTTTTCCCCAAATTCGAGGCTTTATCGTAAAAAACTGGTAATACATTTATGATTCGAAATATTTTCCATCGCTGGCCACTACTTTCTCCCATCTTTCAGGCAACATGCGGATTCCGCGTTGGAAAAATTGGTCATCTTTCGAGGCGATCAAGATCCAATTTTTGACCTCTTCATAAGAACGGAAGTGTTGATCAACCAGGCCGCGTGCCATTGATCGTGATAATCAGAGGTCGCATTGTCTGGTGAAAACGGCGGGTGGGATAGAACTTCCCATTTCAACGTTTCCAAATATTTTTTGACTAGTTTAGCGTTGTCATGCTGCAAAATGATTTTAACATGTCTCTTGTTGTATTGCGGCCGTTTTTCCTTCCCATGCTTTTGAGGCGTTTTGATATGGCTTCTCGAGTCACTCCTAATGCTTCTGCCAATTCTATTTAGGTTTGACACGAGTCTTGAGGAAGTAATGCCTCCAATTCGGCATCTACGAAAACTTTTTTTTCTTCCACCGCCGTGCTTGTCTTCGACGTCAAAATCACCGTCCTCACCAAAGCGTTATAACCACTCACAACAAATTCTTTCACTAATAGAGGCCTCACCTCATCAACTAATGTTTTGGTGACGTTATGTTTACAAATGTCTAAACTTGTTGTTTGTTGTATAGAATATATTCATTTTGACCCCCACTTACCGCTACAGCCATGAATTTAAAAACGCCGCAAGCAAAGTTACACACCTATATGTGGAGTTCTGAGGTTTCTTTTTGTTATGTTGTATGCACTGAACAAATGACGATGTTATGTCTTGATTGAGCATCAGAGATATTTTAGATAAGTCGGCTTGTGTGTTTAATAAATTTTTCAAAATGGAGAACAAAAAGATGCACAGCATTTATAAAGATCGTGCGCCTGCTTCCCGGATAGGTAAAAAGTGGTTTGGCAGATTTCATAATCGGGATTTAAACTTGGAAGACAACCAATCTTTAGACGGCTTTCGGTATTTATGATGACATTGTCCATGAATTGGTGGCAAATAACCCAAGGATTACAAGTAAATATAATTTTGAGAGGATGACCGCTTTTCATCATTTAAAGAAGCTTCGATGCATATTCTGGGTACAGGAAATAAGCTGAACCGAATGAATTTTGCCGTTTCAATATTTCAACGTAATGATAAAAAGTAGCGTTTTTGGATCGACTTGTAACAGACGATGAAAAATATATTCCATACGATAAGGTACAGAAAAAGGATGTGAAAAAAACAGGTGAGAGTGCCGAACCCGTCACAAAGTCAATTAAGGTTTTGAATGTTTGGTGGTATTTCCAGCTTTGGTCAATCGAAAAGGCGTTACATTCCACTAATATTTATTTATTTAATAAATTTCATCAATGTGCTGACTCCTACAATATGCTTGTCAAACGGTTTAATGCCAAAATATAATATCAAAGAATTAGGAAAGATTTCGGAAAATGTTAATATAAAATATATAAATGTGCATAAAGAATTACTTTAACAATAATTTCGTGACAGATGAAAATCAATGCGAAAAGAGGAATTAAAAAATCGCGACATCGATGTGATCGACTCATTAACCCCGTATTTGATGCAATCAAAAGGTACCTGAAAGAAGTCGTAATTTCTCAGGGATATCTGATATATCAAAACATGCCAAAAGTACAGAAGAGTCTATAGACCAGCAAATGTAGTCCAAAGCAAAAAGGATGCTGATGTTACAGCGTCTCTTTTCAATTGTATCCAATAGTTCAAGTCTATCGACATAACTTGGTAATATAAGGGAGTTATTCCAAGAAAGGCCTCGAAGAGTGAACCTAAAGAACCTCCGTTGAACAGCTTTTTTACGATCACTAGCGGGTTGACCAGACTGGAGAGGCATATTCCAGAATGGGCCTGACAATAGTGTAATAGAGAAGTTTCGTGATATAGCGGACATCAAACTCCTTGGACTATCTCTTTACGAAACTCAGAGACATATTAGTCCTGTTAACTATGGCGTTAAAATGGTGCTCGAAAGAAAATTGGGAATTAAGCTTAGGCTTTGTAAGTCTAGTTAAAGAACAATCATCAATTATAAAATTAAATTGAAAGATCTTTTTCGAGAAAAAGACATAGAGGTGCACTCGATATTTAAGTAAAGCTTGTTAAGGGTACATCAATCTCTGAAAGGCGTCAAAGTAAGAAATCGGAATTGTCTGACACAGTGGGGAATATCTTTGCATCATCAGCGTAACATAGAATATTTAAGTGGGATATCATTGATGTAACTTATGAATAAGAATGGCCCAAGGTGGGAACTCTACGGTACCCCAGAAATATTGAAAATAATATCACACAGAGCTTCAAGAAGAGAAACCCGGTGAGTACGCTTAGATAGGGATGAAAACGAATGAAATCCTAGAAGGGTCTGTCGAATGCTTGGCTGAAGTCAGTAAAAAACAGGCAACTTGCTTCCACCTTCAATTGCATCCATACAACAATTGAAAAATTGGTGGTAGTTGATTTATCCCTTATGAAACCATGAACGGCAGCAAGAACGACTTGCAGTGGAAGTAAAGAACATCGCAATTAACTTCCTCAAAAATTTTGATAATACAGAAAAGATAGAACCACGTAAACACGGAGTTTTGAAACCAGTGCGAAACTTTTTGGATCATAAGTACACGTCTCGGGTGGAGGGGAGGGGGTTGCGTTACGCTATTACATACCGCAATTTTTCTACATCGTACGATAACACAGCTCCACAAAAAAAATTAAAAAAATTAATAATCCATCTGGTCTCCACTACCTTTGGAACTGTTGCAATCGCTTTGTCAACACCAGCAGCGTTTTCGAATAGCATATCTTAGGACAATAAAAGGTGGAAAATAAAAAGTAAAATAGCCTTAAAAGCAGAAAATAATTGTAATGTTTTTGTCTATTAAGACATTTTGTCGGTGCACATTAATAAAAGAAAACAACTGCCTATCGGCTTACCAGTCCGAAGTTTCCAGACAACAGATTACGAAAAAAACCCCATGGGGATTGCAGAGAAAATATCAGTGATTCGGAATTCACTTTAAATTCTAAGTCTACTTGAAACCGTTGTCTCGAATTGGGTGAAGTTCTTCTCCCATCCTATGCCCCGCAAGATGTTGCGGGAACTTGAAGGAGAGAAAGGATCAATTTGCACAGTTAGCAAAATATCGTAATACGCACTACAGATTACTAAATAAACTGCAACTTCCAAATCAGTGCAATTACGTTGTTTAAACCAGTGATGGGCATTATTCGAATAAATTTTCAAACAAATAACGATTTTTTTTAAAATCGAATAAAAAGTTATTCGAATAAATTTTTATTCGTTTTTCTATTTATTTTAAGTTATTCGCAAATAATTATTTGTTATTTAGTGCTCCTTAATCCAATTTCAACTAATTATTTGTTATTCGATCGTTCGTT
The DNA here is from genome assembly GCA_964036015.1 of Leptarthrus brevirostris. Taxonomy (NCBI): domain Eukaryota; kingdom Metazoa; phylum Arthropoda; class Insecta; order Diptera; family Asilidae; genus Leptarthrus; species Leptarthrus brevirostris. The sequence goes on along the minus strand of OZ038375.1, from coordinate 25,215,398 downwards.
ATTCGATTATCAAATAATTATTCGTTATTTGATGAATTATTGGCAAATAATTATTTATTATTTGGTGCCTTTTCGAATTTCAAATAATTATTTGTTATTCGATCGTGCGTAACTCTATAATCAAATAATTATTCGTTATTTGATGACTTATTCGCAAATAATTATCTGTTATTTGGTGCATTTTATTCGAATTTCAAATAATTATTTGTTATTCGATTATTAAATAATTATTCGATAGTTCATGTCTCTTTATGAAATAATTATTTGTTGTTGGTGTCCATTAGTTCAATTTCGAAAAATTATTTCTTGGTACATCCTTTTCATATCACAAGGTGTCTCGTACTTAGGAAATTAAAACTTCCTTGTTATGTTTCGATGTTCACAGTAACGATTTTATTAAATGATACCATAAAACAAATAAGTATTCCATAAAGAGACATCAACTATCGAATAATTACTTGATAATCGAATAACAAATAATTATTTGACATTCGAATAAAAAGCACCAAATAACAAATAATTATTTGCGAATAATCCTCCAAATAACAAATAATTTTTGTAATCAAATAAATTTTTATTCGATTTTTAAATTTATTTGAGCTTTTATCTTTATTCGAATAAAAAATGCCCATCTCTGGTTTAAACCCGATTATTTCGCACACTGTTTTGCAATGGATTGTAATTCTGAGATATTAAAATAATGCTTTCGATATTTAACTCTTCCTTTAATTTATAAAATATTTTTGAATTTGAATTTATTTTTTATAATACGCACCCGGCTTTATTCCACCACTCTGTTGTATTTGAAAGCCAAGAGGGGGCAGCCTAAAATTTGAGTTCAGCATAACAACACATACCTAGGCATCACAAAAGCATACTATACTACTTAAATATTAAATATATATAAATAAATATAATCAAAGAAAATTTCGAAATCACATATTAAATTGAGAGAGCAACCTCTAAAAATACTTCTTTTGAATTTCACGAGCAACATTCGTTTTCCTTTAGTAATTTATATATTTTGCTGACCCCCATTAAGGAAACACAATGTAGTGACATTTTACAATTAATGGAACAAAGTACATGCTATTCAAGTAAATCATTAAATAAATTAAAATTAAGATTTCTAACTAATTTTGTAACCTAAATTCAGTGAAATGTCAAATTATTATTGCCAATGAGTTCAACTTTTCTCAGCTGTTAACTCAAAGAGATAAGGCATTAATTACATCTCATAAACTCCTTGTAATTACTTAGGTAGAACTTTTGTAAAACAGGTGTCATATTATTTGTACCTGCTAATTGTAATGTGTAGGCGACGGGAGGTACATATATGGATTTAGTTCTAAGAAGGATATAAATATTCTGGAAGGAAGATCTTTTCCATTAAAAGGCAATGAGTAGTGTCTGGATAAATTAAAGTCGTGGCAGTTGTTTATTCAGATACTTGTAGTTTTGTTAAAGCTGTCGAATGTCCAAGACCGGGATTCAGTGAATGTAACTTTGATTTTAATTTGTGCTGCTAAAAGGTGATAAGTTATAATAAAAACAATGTTAAAATATAAAATAGATAAATATGAAAACGAAAAAAAGTTGCAGTCACTGCAACAAGATTTTGTGATTATTAACTTAAATGCACTAAACGCCTTAAGAAAAGAAGGACGATTCTGCGATTTGACTATAAAAACTGAAGACGGAGTCGAGTTAAAAGTTCATAAATTAGTAATGTGTTCAGCAAGTTATTATTTTAGTCATATGTTTTCGTCAGGACTAATGGAGAGTGTTACAAATTGTATAGAACTAAAAGAAATAAAAAGTGAAATTATGGAACAAATAATCACCTTCATTTACCTGGGCGAATTCAAGACAACAAAAATCGAAGATATTATCGAAGTTGCAAGACATGCTGATTATTTTCAAATTAAAAAATTGGAGGAGATTTGTTCTCATATGATGCAAACATTAATTAATTATCGAAATTGTATTAACTACTGGAGACTTTGCAAGGATGCCTTAATGGAAAACTTAGAGGAAGTGTGCAAATTGTACATTCTAACATCGGCCAAGCAAATTTTCCAAAATACGTCGTTGTTAAAAATCATAACTGTAGCGGAAATGCAAAGTATTTTGTCAGACGACCGGCTATCATGTTCTGAGGATTACGTTCTTCAGGCAACCGTAAGGTGGGCTAAGTGCAGATCGAGAAATAGAAATGAATATTTGCAATATTTCTCCGACGTTATAGATTTAATTCGGCTACCTTTTGTAAGGCCTACATTTCTATCGTCTTATATACTTTCGAATAAAATTTTGATGAAGGACCAGAACTTGGTGAAGAAGATGGCCGAATACACCGGCCATAAGTGGTCCGAAGAATATAGTGAAGGCGTTGTTTTCTCAAATTTTATATCACCGAGAATTGGTTCAACTAGAGAGGGATTCTTAGCGATTCATGGTCATGACTTGATGAAGATAAATGACAAAGGGCTTATGACTAACTTCGACAGGAAACATTGCAGCAAACACTTTTTCGGATACACGACTTTCAGTAATAATTTCTTGCTCCTTTCCGGCGGATCATGTGGACGACAAAGCACAACAACCTGTGAATATTTTTCTCCAATTACAAAACAATGGAAATATTTTCCAGATATGATTGCCAAAAGGACTAGTCATTCGTGTGCGTATCTAAACGATAAGATATATGCATGTGGTGGTGGTGAGGATCTAACAGCTGTTGAAGTATATAATTTAGGTTCAGGAAAATGGAACCCTGGCCCGCAATTACAGTCGAAAAGATTTATGTTTGGACTGACAACATTTCACAATTCGCTATATGCAGTTGGAGGATGTAGCAGTTCGTCTATAGAAATATTGGATCCACGATCACAAAATGGGTGGAATACAATTTGCGAAGACCCGGCATCACTACAATACACTAAATGTATTGCAGTCAATAATAGTATTTATTGTTTTCAATCAGAACGACAATATATTTTCCAACCTCGGATGAATAAGTTTTCTGCATGGGAATGTGATTCTCCTCTCTTCAATAAGCCATCAATGTTTGCATTTGATGTTTGCGAACGCAACGGTGATATAGGCATCTTTTCGGTTCAACAGGGTGATTATGGCAGCCTCCTCAGCTTTACTAATCTGAATGTAAATGGAGAAATTGTTTTGCAGAACTCAAAAAAGGATCGTGTTTCGTGTCGATCTCCTGCCTTATTTACGCTGCATTACTAAGGTTTTTATGATTAAGGATTAAAAGAAGATTTTATTGGTATTTTGTAAAGTAATTGCAAGTCTGAATTTTTTCGATAAGAATATTGTATTTATAAGTATAGATTGACTTTTCATTATACTCAAATATAAGATAATTTTCCAAAATTGTGTTGCCTTTAATTGTAATTATAATACGCTTTGAGACTACAGGTATTTTTCTCATTTTCAAAAATTTTAAATGAACCTTTCAAATTGGTTTTTGGAATCTTGAATCTCGGATCTTTGGATTTCTTGTTTTAAATGCGAAAGGACAAATGACCTGAGGATTTCTTAAACCTGATTGTCGCTGGTAAAAGTTCCCCTTTTATTATTAAAATATGACATAATCACTAAAGCGAAATATACGCTTATTAGCGATTTGTAAGACCTTTAAAAAGAGTTTTCTAAGCTATTGTTCTGGCGCGTAAGAGGCGTTATCTTGTTGTAAATTGACTCGATTTACTAAATTCCTTTGTTAGGTTTAAGTAGGAAAAGGTATAAACGAAGTAAAATGTAGTTTAACTATCTTTCGCTAAAATCACTTAAAAATTTACTAATAAGAAGGGAAAGTTATAATTCTTATAAAAAGTGTTGTACCCAGCGCAGAGAACCCTCTGAAGGGTGAACTGAAGAAGTGGCTGGGTACGAGGGTGAATCAAATATAAACGAGACTTTATCTATCAAAAAATGAGCCAAGCAGTCATGATTTTTCAAAATAATCCTCTGGAAACGTACTTTTACCATCCGTTGGGAGGTTTCTGCTCCCGGCGTCGTAAAATGAAGACTGTTGTCTTAGGAGCCAATTGCATTGTTGTTTCAACGGTCAAAACAGATGGAAATTGTAGGGTGATAAGTCAGCGCTATGAGTGGGATACTCCAGTGTAGTATATCTCATTTCGTCCAATTTTTGGAAAATTAAACGGACCGAGCGTTGTCGTGGAGGAGACTGACGTTTCGAAGATATTGGTCACGTCATTTCGAATGATAATCGTTCCTCACCTTACTAAAAAACCTCACAGTAATAAACAGTGCTTATTAAGTGACGCTCATATAAAATATGAATGTACAAAACGCCACGCCAGTCGACGGACGTGTCTTTCTGAGCATATTTTTCAATTTCAACCCATTCACGTCCTTTCTTGTACTCCAAAAAAAGACGCGAGCACTTAACAGTGTTTAATCACCAAACTGTATAGTCAATCTTTTCAAAATTTCAGCTGATGTTACTCCTTATTGAGTAAGAAATTTAATAATAATGCGTTGCGCAGCGGAAGGATGCCGTTGCTCCACACATCGTGACAACTACAGACAAAACAGTCTGGACCAATTGACCACCTGCTCTCTCCTCTCCTGATATCCCTACCTATGCTCACTAAAAGCGGCCGCTCGCTCTCTTCTCGTTTATATGTGATACACGCTCATAGATAAGTTACATTTTTAAAGGAACAGCTCTCTCAGCCGTAGACAACAAACGTTTTTCTAGAAATATGTAGCAACTTCGTCTGGGTTTTATTAAAGCAAAGATTACATTCTGTAAAGTCCATACAGTTACCATACAGATTGATTTGCTATTAAATAAGAGGAGAAAAATAGAAAATTTTTTTTCTATTATCTATTATAACAGCATCAATTACCTCAGATAGTTTATCTATGTGTGTTAAGCTCCTCCTCCAAAAGGAATGCTCAGTTGGTATCCTGGCTGCTGCAGACGCAACAGGTGCAACAATTGTTTGTAAATTTTCTCGGTTGTTATTGCAGCTACTACGGAATTGACGATACCAGCGTAGATGGCGTTTCGATTAATTTACAAAATGAAAAAAGTGTGTTCCGAAAAATGCCCCCTCTACGGTCAACCGTGGCAGTTACGACAAAAGTCATGATAAGCAGCCGATAAAATTGAAAAAAAAATTGTTGCACTTGATGCCTCTCCCCCAGTCCCCCGGATGGTGAAATATAGAAAAATGTGCTTTCGGAGGGGGGGGGGGGCTAACAAGCATGAAAAAACATCGGAATGAGGTGATTACAACAAACAGAGATATTGCGATCTTATTATGACAACAATAAGATCGCAATATCTCTGTTTGTTGTTCTGTTGCCTAATTCCATTTGCGTAAAAGCTTTCGGCACCCACTGAATAATATAAAACTGTTCGTTTACTTTAAAAAAAACCTTTAGCTTCATCCTAAACAAACATCTTCGAAAAGTCTCTAATTACTTGTTCCACCTTCCTTAACGGTCTTCCTAATTTCTTTAGCTGCTCTTCTGCAAACGAAGTAAAACAAAAAAAATTTTATATGATTTGTTTTTATATTTACAGGTCTACTACTACATTGTGGACTCACCAAGGAACGAAGGAAAGGAATTTTTCGAGATAAATCTACAAAGCGGCGAAATCTTTACAAAAGTTGTATTTGACCGCGAAAAGAAAGGCGCCTATGCCCTGGAAGTCGAGGCCAGAGACGGAGCACCATCAGCACGTCCGAACAGCAACGGACAACCAAATTCAGGTTAGTTTGCATGTGTCCTCATTAATTATAAAATACCTCGCGGGTCAGTTCCCTATTCATTTTGTGTTGTCCTTTTTTTGGTCTTTTGTTTGACGAAAATTTCACGGAAAGTCAAACACAACTCTGAACTCAAGCGAAAAACCATAAAACTGATTTATTCGAAAAAATAATCCTCTCGGTCCTTAACGTCTCCGGTTCCTTTCCAAATGCTAAAGCGCAAGAAAAATGGAGATTATCAGTGAGAAAAGTTTACCAAAAGTATTCATGTTTTAAAACTTTGGCCATAAAGTCACTTCAGTTTGTCATGCCATGCGTCAAAATAGTTTCCATCTTCATTTCTATTGCCAAAAATTTATTTGTCAAAAGGATGAATTCAATAGATTGGGGCCACTGAGTGCGGAGGCTTCATTTTGTCGAGTCCCGCAGTCATAAATTCCGCTGATACTTAAAAGTGGTCGTGCGAGTGGGTCTCGTACTGTATAAATTGTTCTTATAATTACATGTCATGGCTCATTCTTGCCGACCCCCCATAAATTATTCTTTCCAGACTTTCTACTTTGAATATTGGCAAAAGTTCAAGGGGGCCATGTCTAAGGACGACATAGTGAAAATCTCATTTCTCAGTCAAGTGGAGGGGAATATTACACACTGCCACCAAGCAAAGAATATATATTTAGTAACTTATTCCGCTCGGCGACTCCTTTTGTTTTATTTCCCTTCTGCTATAAATTGATTTTATTATCTCGACTGTATTTTTCCTATTGGTTTCCCGGAAATTGCTTCACTATTCTAATATGAAAGGATTTTTTGGGCGCCAGTTTCAATGGGATTTCCCGTTTAATTAGGGAAAAGATAACGATAACTGGCAGGTTGAGTTATCCATTAATTTTGAAAGGGTTCATTCAGCGGATGTTGAAATGTTTATTGAAAGAATCTGTGTTGAGTTAATTAGACCCAGTCCCGATTTCGGGAAAGATACTTGTTAAACTCTTTCAAAGTTTGTCTCACAATTTAAGGATTGAAAGAATTAATATAAGAAAAACTTAATAGACAGAAATTTCGTTATGGTAATACTTGAAAACTTTTTGTTTTTTTTTTGTTCAGTGTATCATTTGCACCGATTTTAGTATCAGTCGTTGAAAATATTACAAAAATTCAGACCACGAAATTACATTAAGGTTTTCTCCAAAATTTAATAAAATCCTTTGGCTATGGAAGTACAGTTTTAATTGTTCCTTTCCTAATTTACTGTTACCTTATTATTATGTTATTAATATTTTTTTATTATGATGTAGCCAATGCCCAGGGGACAATGTTATAATGCATTAGAACGGCTTTGACCAAAAGAGAATTCTGTTAAGGGTAATGAGGGAATATGAATGTCTGGTTTTTCCATTGCTGTGAGCTGGATAACAGCCCAGAGACGGAGTGGAATTTTTAATTTTATATTAAAAACTCACGGCTGGAACCGGAACTGGAAAACCGAGGCTGGAACCAAAGATTACTAACTACTAGATAACCGGCTCCCTAAATTACCTAGCTAGTCTTAAAAAGTAACGCTGGTACCATAGTACAATGAAATATATCCAGCTTTTAAAGTCATAAGTATATACGTGCGATTAAAGACTACCGGTAGTGTACAGTCATTTACTCCTGTCAAAATTCTGTTCTCATCCGGAGAGAATCATAGACTCCTGTCAAAAAAGTACCGCCAAATCTTATCGAAGAGTAAAAATGTGCACATGACTTAGTTAGTTACTTGGGTCCGTAAGAATCTTTTAAACTGTCAATGTATTTTGATCTTTCAATGACATTTTGTAATGCACATAAGAAATGTATATGTCTCTTATCTCCTGGAAAACAAATTTTTAGTTCTGACTGCAGGGTTGCCCGATGCGGGAAATATATAAAAGCAATCAAAAATTGTTCATTGTTTTGTTCGAAGCCGTTTATCTAGTAGTAAGTAATCTTTGGCTGGAACTTGAAACGATGGCGTCTCCATCTCCTTAAAATGATTGCGAATAATTTTCAGTTTTTGTAGTTCTGCTGGGTATGATGATATGCACGAAACAATCGATAAGAATCACCTGAATATCTTGCTCTTTTTGGTTTTAGTAAAGTATTTGGTTCTGTCAAGCAATCAAATAGCATACTTAAACTTGAAATATATTTAAAATCTTTTCCCTGTTCTAAAGATAAATGACTTTTTTCTAAATAAGTTTTTTTCTAGTCCAAGTGTGAAAACGCACTATTTGATACTGTTCTGATATTGTTTCCATTGTTTTTGTTCCGTATATATCCGTCTAATGAAATTTTATGAAATTGCTGGTCTCATCTTTTGTCTCAATGTTACACATAATACGACGGTTTCAAGTCGCTCCCACCACTATTTCACCGAGCTCAAAGTTTTGGAATCTTTCTAAGCGCTCAGTTTTTTTTAGATTATAGAAAATGGACTGCAGTTTTTTTTAAATGAAGAAATGATGAAAATATTTTTAACTTTATTTTTATCTTATTATATTTATTTTAAACTGCTCCTACATAATAATAAAAAGTTTGTTTTATTTACGCCGAAGGGGGAGGTTTAAAAAAAAATTCTGTCTTAGTGTACAAGTTATTTTTGGGAGAAACAACCTCAAATATCATTAAGGTCCCTGAAGCACTTTAATCAACTTTTTAAAAAAATTTAAAAAATTGATCCGAATATTCGCAAAGCAACACGTTTATTTATTTATTCAATAGCGACCTTAAAGAATTAAGATACACATAAATCTTTAGTCAGTGTAGGCATAAGGCAGAAACAAATTAGTATGAGTTATGAAGTATATCCTTCTGAACCATTCGACTAGACACCAGATAAGTAGGAGAATAATATGATTTTGAACCCACTGCTGATGTACAATATTTTAATATGGGACCGAAGTGCATTCCACATTATAATAAGCTGGACATGAAATTTCCTTTCGGAGCCAGTACCAGTAAAATGCGGAGCCAAAATCGTAAGACTTCTAGACTATCTCAAGAAAACAATCTTGTCGCGGAAGAATTCTGTTGTACACGTACATCGGTTCAAGTATTAAGCAAACACAATGCCGTAAGAGCACATACAAAAGTAGAACTCGCATATAGCAAAATGTGGTCATGACGACAAATGCTTTAGAAAAGTCAAGAAGGTAAGCACAGTAACTAGTTCTGAGGACATCTCTAAGCGAATATCATCATTTATTGTACAGATGTGTTGATGGGCTCTTTCGGAAAATTGTGCAACCGTTATTATTTCACTGAATCATACAATTCTTTGTATGTTCTGGCATGTCCTTGTACCTTCCGGGACAAGCCAAGAGAGAGATTGTCATATGACCAAATTCGTCCATCAGATATCTGCTGCAAAAACCATTAAAAGAGCCCCTACCTTTAAGACATCTCTAATTGGTCTATTATATGCTCGAGTTAATTCAGTTAAATCTTTACTTGGATACTTTTTAGAACCTTAAGAGCATCTAGCAACGCTAACGATTTAGCATGTCATGCACCACCTTTCACGAGATGGTTACTGCTCCATATTTGACCGTGGAGCAGCGCATACACCAGCCAACTAGGTTAGTAAAAGAGGGTATATCCTTATGCTTCTTAATCGTGGCAAGACCATCTGAAACTGAAGGTCTAAGATAATAAAATTGTCGTTTTTAGGCACTATCAAGCATGGTTTCCTCGGGCTCAAGGGTGTCTAGAAAACCAGCTCCCTATGAGTCGGGTGCCATAAAACTCCACTTGAATGTTGTGGTAGTCAGTCTCTTAACGTGCGTACTCCAGAGGGAACACCGTTCAATCGCAAGTTCAGAAAGCGCCAATTATCCGGCCCAGAAAGTCCATAACCACAATGTGCTAATGGCTGACTGGTATACACGGGCTAAGTTGCGACCATCCGTTTTTGACAGAAGCACTTGTCCCCAATAAGAAGGCTTTTGATGGCTTCGTGGCACTAGTGTTCGATAAGTTGTCATCCCCAGATAACGCCGGTAGCCCGGGCTCATCCATCTAGTTTTCCATAGCAAGTACTCGTGGCCAGGAACGGACCCCCAAACGATCCAAATGACACTGATATGGGGGGAGTTTATTGGTTACCTATGCACTACAAACACAAGGTAAGCGTTCTCTACTGAAATCTTTACAGTCTCAACGCAGAAATTGAGGCAAAAGGTACTCCCAAACTGCCGCTACTTTTTCTACGTTTTTAGGGGGTCTTGTCTATTTTATCAAGGCTACTGTTTAGGCAAGTTGCATTTTTCCTGACCTTCCCTCCCTGTAAATCTACATCAAGATACCACCACTGGTCCACGATCGAAATTGCTTTTAGTGGTCATGTCAGAATATTCAAACCGGAGTGCTGACGCAAGATGAAAGGATTAGTAATTCATACAGCCAAGTTAAATCAATCAAATTTGAGCTAGGAGTGGTATTCAGGCCAGCAGATTCCTCAGGTTCAGCACGGGTTTGAAGGTCCTGAATGAAGCTGTTGGTCCTTATAGTCAGCACTGCGTTGTTTACCCTTAATCGCTTCGATCGTCTGTTCGGAAGCTTATTATTGAGACGCTCCATGGATTTGGTAATAAGATTTGCATCCAAGCGCGCCATGAACCTCACTTCCACATCGGACCATCTAAGCTTTTCTTTATCCATTTTGATTTCTTGATGTACCCCTAGTGGTTGCATACCTATACCTCAATTAGAATTAAAGGATTTTCCACAGATGTCAAATCTATTTACTGGATTAATTGTCTCGGAACCATCCGAGACCGCAGTGTACGGACGACCATTATTTTCTAGATTAGATAACTTGTAACAATTACTATTTTATTTCCAAAGGTCGGGTTGTTAGTCCTAGTTCTGAACCCAGTTATATTGCAACCCCTTTTAATGGCTATAATTCGGATTAGTACACCGGTCAGGGCATCAAAGTTAAAGAGGCGTAGCAGAGTGCTCCGCTTTCACTCAGAGGGGATGTAAATTGTGAACTAACTAAAATTTTTTCTCAATAACATTTTTATACTGTAGTCTTGAAAGTGTATACTTTTCACTTCAGAAAAAGTCGTTTTTTTTTGGATTTTCACGCCAAGCTGACCCCTTAATTAGAACAATCGCACTGTAGAATAGTTTCCCATAATTTTTTTGTTTTCGTTAAGCCTTCACATAATTTATTTTTCTTATCTCTAATTGTCTTCTTGCCAAGGTTCTGCTTCTGCATGATATGTGTTAGATACTGAACTGAGCTTTGGCAATAACGCAAAAATAAAATAAGTAATTCATCCTCCCTAAGTTGTGTAGATTAAAACATGTGTTTTCAGAATTGTTATAGTTTTTTCCATATAATTCATCGGTAAAGTAGGTGATAACGTGTAGGCTTACCAAACCGGAGTTCTCTGGTTCGAATCCCCTCGACGGGGACCCATGCTTGTTTTCTGCTTGCAAAAGATGACCATGAGAATGCCATGGGGGGTGTAGAGAAATTACAAGTAGTTTAGAATCCGCTTTAAATTGTAGGTCCACTTACAATCGTTGGCTCAAATCGGGTGAAGTTCTTCTCCCATCCAATGCCCCACAAGGAGTTACGAGAACTAGAGAGAGAGACAGATAAGGAGTTCCTTGCTGTGGCTAAAATTATATATATCTTATTTTGGCAAATATAAAATTACTCCTTTAGCTTAGACCTTTTTTAATTTTTTCATTCCGTATGTGCATTTTAAATACACATTTGGATCACATTTGTTAAAACATAAGCACAAAATATGCTTTTATAAAAAATAATACGATTTGCATGCTGCCTTAAATGAAGTACCTCAAAGTTCTAATCTCGGCCCCCTTTTATTTGTTATTTGTATTACGGGGCTACATCCTGCTAGAGATATAACAAATTTATATGTGTGATACTTGCTAAATTATATAGTATTACTAGAAGTTTTGCACAAACAATTGCATATTTAATAATATCAGTTAATGATATTATAAAAAATTATGATCACGTAAAAACTTCTTAAACATACCACTGCTACCCGCTCCCCTAGTGCGAATTGGAGTCGATTCCACAATCTGGCTGCCTGTAGAAAGAACTGGCGTTTAGATATCCGAGATCCAAACCTTGGTATAACAAGAGTATTCGTGCGCGAAGAACGTGGGAGAACGAACCTGTTATAAAGGTATTCAGGTAATTTGCGAGCAAAGATACTGTAAAGAAAAATCAGTATTCGCTTTTGAATATAATGCAAGATTGAAAAAGAGTTCGAATCAAGGCAGGACCCGCAAGTTATCAATGGTAAGATAATAGCATGAACCAGCATAAGTTTGGTGGAAACAGGGGTATAAGGGGCAGAAACATGAAGCAATCGATGCGTTGCATACACTTTGGAAACGACACCATTAACATGCTTATTCCATGTCAGAGATTTATTAAAAAATATCCCCAAGTTTTTTGCATTGTCTCCGTACTCAAGTTGGCTATTGTTAAGTATAACTGGCGGGAAATACGACGTGTCAAGTACATTTTTATAAATAACGATGGAGCTAGATTTCGAAGGATTTGAATCCAGGGCATTAGATTGAGACCAGATAAAAATAGCTGAGAGATCCGCATTAAGTTTGTCGATACCCTCTTCAATAAGTCCCAAGCGCGTGGAAATATAAAGTTGGAGGTCGTCGGCGTAAAGATGAAAGTTAGAAAACTTAATAACATTAGGGAGATCATTTATCAGCGCGGAAAAGAGAAGAGGTCCTAAAATGGACCCCTGTGGAACGCCGCAATTTATTGTCAACAGAGTGGAGAAGGAGTTACTACAGAATACGGTCTGTTGCCGACCGTAAAGTTAAGAAGACAAGAGTTTACACGCAAAACTTGAAAACCCAAATCCATCACGCAGCTTCACTAATAGCAAGTGATGATTAACTTTATCGAATGCTTTGGAGAAATCCAGAAGGGCGAGTATAGTGACTTCATCATTATCTATAGCCGCACGTATGTCGTCTGACCAGATCTGAAACCAGATTGGAAAGGACACAAGAGATTTCTTGACTCGAAATATAGAGTTATCTGTTTATGAAGTAGCTGTTCGCATACTTTAGAGAGAAAAGGTAGAATAGATATTGGTCTGTACTCATTATTTGACGTCGATGATTTCTTAATCGGGATAACTTTTGACTGTTTTCGAGTGACGGGAAAACGGGAAGTTAAAATAATTGTGTTAATAATATGGGTAAGTGGGGAGATGATTTGCGGGATGATTAGTTTAATAAATTTGGGGTGAATAAAATCAAGCCCGACGGCTTCAGATTGAATCCAGTACACAGCCATAAGGACGTCAGACGCGGAGACATGGGTAAAGGAGAATCCATCAAAAGAGGAGTTGAAACTATGTATTAGGGAATTTGATGTTGCGGAGGGGATGAAATTACCTCATGAGTTAAGGAATGCTTCATTGCGTCGGTTGGGATCTGCACCCATATTGTCACTTTTCGAACGCCCAACACCGATGACCTTTAGATTATTCCATAGTTTTTTCTTCGGTAAATTAACATTAAATTTGGTTTTATGATACCGAATTTTTGCTTTTAGGATTTCGGAAGTATTATATTAACATTCCGGAGCCTACGATATTCGTCACGTAGATCAGGGGTGCGTATTTTGCTTCCAGCTTTTATATGCACAATCACGTTATTTTATCAGCGCTTCAATTCTCGTGTGAACCACGGGCACGTTGATTTAGATATAGAAACACGTTTAATTGGAACATGCCTGTCAAAGAGATGGTTAATATTAGTGTTTAATTCAAATAATTGATTGTCGGCTTCAGTAGCGGTACATTCTACATTCCAGTCTATGGCTGCGACATCAATAAGAAGATTATCAACATTTATGTTATTAAAATCACGATAAGATAGACAAGAATTTTGTCCGAAATCACGAACATCGCTAATTTTATACGTCAGGAAGATTAGGTTATATTTCGAAAAGGCCAGCAGCGCCATTTGATTACAAAACAGGACCAACTCAGGATTAGAGACCATAAAAAGATCCAATAGCGTTGAGGAACTTGTGGTGAAATGCGTAGGAAGAGTTTTAATAATGATTGAAAAATTAAAACATTCAGACAGGTCGGCTAATGAATTACTATTCGGGGAACTCTGAAGAATATTACAATTGAGGTCCCCAGAAATGATAACATGTTTATGCGTTAGGCAAAGCCTCAAGAATAAATCCTCAAGTTGACCAAAATCAGAAACATATGTTTTCTTGGGAACTATTAATGATGAAATAATTTTTTTTAAATTGAAGAAACATTTGTTGTGTAACCAAAAGAGATCTGCCCGCCGAAAGAATAGTGTGCATTTCGCAACCCGGCTCCTGCAAAAACAGATCATCTGAAATCAAAGGTAGAAAGCTGTCATAAAGTTAATTGCATATTAAACAGATTGACGATCCATTGTGTAACATGTGTGGAACAGGGGATGGGATTCCTCACACCATGTTCATAATTTCGGAGGTGGAAGGCAGTACATAGTTTGCTTCTGGGCGCCAGGCCCCTTGGACAACGTGAAATGTTGCCTCAGATGTTGATTATTACAAAAACAAACTCGAATTTACGTCAAGGTAATTTCCTTCGCTTACACGGGTGCCAATTAGAGGAAAAGGAAGCATACTATGCCACTGAAATCGGAAGCGATCTCTCTGATACCTCCACAGGTTGCCGGCTCTAGCTCGTCGGGTGGGCGTGGGAGAAAATCGAATCTGCCTAAGTCCGAAAAGGTCAGTGCAAGCATCATAAAATACATGTATAATAAAGGGGAAGCAAATCAAATTAATTCCTTGGCAATACGGAACAGAGGTAACAAAAAAATCAAAAGAGCAGAAAAAAAAAACGTTTCAAGACCTCGGCGAGTAGATCTCGAACCCCGGATCTATGGATGCCATCCTACAACGACTCTTCCTCGAGACCATATCTCAAGCAATTACTACAGGTTTATTTGTGAAGTTAAACACCGGCTATCACGACTCTAGCGGTTTCGCACGACGTCACAGAACTTCGGAGCACAACAAACGCACTAATTATTCAGTCATAACTACTTCTCCATATATTTTGCACCATTTACAAATTCCAACTACAATACTATGTTTATCAACAATTAATTCAATTCATTGCAAATATGACCTTGTTAAACAAATTACGAATTTCATTTAAAAACAATAATATTCTATTGCCAAAAATTTCAAGCTCATTAACTTCGAGCAGATTACTTAAAAACAACATCTGTTCAATGACATTGCAATCGACCATCAAAAATTTCCGACCAAGGTTCTTTTTGTTTATAAACAAATGCCATATACTCAAGGCAAATTCATTTTTAATAGGAATTATCTAATTACAGAACCGCATTATGCATTGAACTACTAGATATCAAAAATTTGTTTTAAAAAAATATATACAGATAAATATACGAATACTTTTAGAATTCCACCACGCGATCAACTCAATTCGCTTTAGGATTTGAAAACATATTTTAAAATATATATAATATAAGGATATAAACTCAGTTTTAGAATTATATAATAAATGTAAAGAAATAATAAAATTAATGTACTTACCCGGCAGGATCCAAAAGCTTTTGGGTGTGCCGGTAGCTCATAGTTGACCTGCAAGTCTAAATTATGGAAATAACAATTCGATCTTATTTTAATTAATCTAGCTTCTTAAATTTTGATGGGTAGCCCAATAACTGGAGGCGACAATTCGAATCTGCTCCGGTGTACGTATGCTAATTGATTTTTTCTTGTCCTTCGTTGGATTACATTTTTTTTTTCATAACTATAGAGCAATTTGGAAATTTTCGGCAATTTTACGATTCTTCCTTCTACCTCTTATATGTTTTGTTAATTTGTTGTTAGTTGAATCACAAAGTATGTATGCTATTAAGCCTGAAAAATGCTAAACGGGTTAGGATTGCACAAAGAGGGGGTAATAGGTGCTCACCTTAAATTAAAATTTGGAACTCTTACTCGCCGTTGTACGAACCCTTCCTCGATATTGTACGAACCCTTACTCGATATTTAGTGGTTGCAACTAATCGTGGGATCTGGGTTGTCCTCTGTGCTGCGACTTTCGCTTGGGTTAGGTGATAATTTTATTTTTGGAGGGATCACCAGTTCCCCCCGGTACTGAAGGTTCCCGTAAGTAGTGTGTCTTCGGAACCTTTTGGTAGGAATTTTGCCGCACTAATCCAGGTGTTTCCGGACACAATTCACAAAATACTTGAGAATTCACTTCACCACTAAATTTCTTTGGCTTAATTTAAGCTATAAATTCACTAGATCAGCGTGATCTCTTAACTTATTAAAGATTACCGGATTTCAAGCGTGTCACACAGCACAAGTGTCGAGAACAAAATGACGCCCGATGGCTTACGGTGATCCAAATCAAATCATTGATCTTCACAATGCACCGTTGTTACCAAGTAATATTAAAATACTTAATGGTACGTTAGCGCCGCCCTTCCGTGCTACCGGAATCATATTGTGTTTAGACTCAATCTAATTAACCTTCCCCGATTTACTGCTGTCGTAATTAATTAAGATCGCTTCACCATTGATGAATATAATTATAAATTGGGCGATTTAGACAATTTATATGAATTTAATTTTTATTGTATAACAATTGGGGATTGTTTACACTAATACTTAACTCAGACTCGAACCTACTAAATGAGTTAGATTAATATTCTAGACGAATACTAGGAAGTTAGTAACGACACCTATCGGAATTAATTATAATTATGTAATTGCGTTCTGATAATGTTTTGATTATTTGTTTAATCATCATGCTTTTATGATTCGGCTTATTTATTTTATTTATTTATTTGCTTCCCTAACCTTGGATTAGGGACTTTTCCGTGGAAGGCACTAAATTCAAAGGTTTCTTTCATCCTTTCTTCGCAACCAGATTTAGCGCTTGTTACAATTGTTTCCGAAAATTGATTACTTGGGCCTAAGCCCAGGGGACAACCCCAGGATGCGTTAGCATGGCTTCAGCGGTAAATGAATTAGGATATGAAGGAATGAGGAAACTTGTCTTGTTTTAGCATTCCTTCGAGCTCGACCACAGAGCAGAAATGGAGTGTATGCTTAATTTTTTAATAAAAACTAATGGGGCGACCGAGCCTCGAACTATGGCATGATGATCGTTATCCAACTCCGTCTCCGTTGAAGGAGATGTGATGGTCACCGTTTTGAAAAACACTGTTCTGCGAAAATCGAGTTTGTTTAAAGTCTTGGAAGAAATGCTATGCAGTGCAAACTGAGTCGTGATAAAAAGCTTTGTAACTCCGGGAATTTTAGCGATGCCGGCAGAAAATTTTCAGTAGTTATACTTAAGCCTACATACTAAAAGAATATGCAAGAAAAAGATTAATTTGTTCCAGCTATCTAGGTGGATGTAGCCATTTAATAACTCTAAAGTGGTGTAGCTTGTCATTCCCATATTTCCATTTCTATTAATAACCTTCATACAGGGTACCTAAAAGATTTGTTTCGGTTAATTATTTTGGAATATCTTACATACACCAATCCACATCAACAAAATATTTCTATAAAATTTATCCTAATAAGCTTCTCATGAAAATTTCAAATCTCACTGCCGAAATATAAGATGAGAAGTATTATGTTCAAATTTGATTTACTTGTTTTAATTATCTTTTCAAGAACAGCGACGAAGTAACAAGGTAGGGCATCCTCCTGATACCAATCTCGAGCTACTAAGTCCATTTTATTCTGCAACGAAATATCCTAAACTCAAATGCCAGTAATATTTCGTTAGAATATACATAACCGTATCTGTCTTTAGAATCGAGGATTTGCTAGCAGTGCTGAAATCAACATTAATTTAAAATCCAATTCATTCTGCACGCAGAAACGCAAGGAATGAAAATCCATTGGTACGTCTACTTTAGTAAAAAAAAATGAAGAGAATTCAATTAAAAGTCCCCAACGAAATCTGAAGTGGATGATTAATGTTCAGCAGAGATAATAATTTACGGTCATGAATCGATAAACGGAATCTTAACTTTAAGAAAGTTGGAGAAGAACGACGTTGGCTAGATATACATTCGTAAGATTTTCTTGGCACTCGCAATCTCTCTGCTGCTGTGTATTCTTTAGATAAAAACAAAACTGGATTAAGAGTAGAAATAGTTTTCGTTTAGGTCCACGAATCATCTAAGAAGTTTGCTAGTCATCCCAGTTTTGGAGCGTCCGATGTGCGCAATGATATCTATCCATTAAGTCGTTTATCTTCCAGTAATATTGCTGTGGTCAACAATACGTGAAGCTGAAAATATTTCACGGAATAAAGAAGTCCCTTTAAATGATGGAGATGCCCAAGGGGAAGTAAAGTGTCAGGATGCGAAGGAAGGAAGAAACTTACATCCTGGGAAATTTTCATAGTTTTATACACGTCCACCAAGTGGTACGTGATGACAGAAGTGGGAACGTTTGCGCTTTAAAATGGCAAATTTCCTTAGACCAAACCTTGACTACTTTGGTGCACCTCTTCCGATGTGGGTAAAAAGTTCTTCGAGAGGACACAAGGATTGTGGGTGCATGTGAAGCATGCGTCTTTTGAATTATGCATAAAGACATATGGTTGGGAATTTTGAGGTTAAATTTATTCCTAATTGAAATATTTCTTTACCCAAGCTACACAACTTCAGTTGCATGTCTTGCTGCATATCAGCAAAACTCTGAATAGGATTTTCATAAATTTTTTGGAAAAATTCTTCTTAAGAATATTTTTTATCCTTGTTGGACGTCAATTGAATGCTATATAAAAAGCGTTAAGTATCAATTCAGCTAAGGAGGACAAATGGTCTTGGTCAAGTAGTAGCATGCATGAAGTAGTCCGAAATTTCTTTAGGTGATTTTTCATTTGTATAGTCCTGGAGAGAGGATTTACGATCCCATGCTGCCGCTGAAATAGGATAGGCTATAAAAAGGATATTTTCATATGAGATAATGTCCTCCTGTATTGCTTCCTGGATCTATTTGAAGAGGTGATAAATTGTTAACGATATGTTTGTTGGGGACGTGAACAAACTGTGAACAGTTCAGAATTTGGTAGGCCTAAGTCAATATATTTGAAAGAAAAGTCAACGAGCATTTTATTGCACATTGAACGATGCTAATCAATCTGATAACAAATTTTATTTTTGTAGTGCGTTTAAGGGATGTAATAAATTTCGAGTATTAATGACAGAGTAGTATGGTCCTGAAATATTAGTATCAATTCAGTTAATGGTCATATATGACGTAGATAGTGGCATAACTATTTATTTTGTATGACATAGGGGATTGATTTAAGTCGGTCAACATCACACTTTACAAGATTTTTTACTAAAGTCTAATTTAACCGGGCAATTTAAAGACTAATTCAAATACAATTTTAATGAGTCCGACAAAATTTTTGCTCAAAATAAAATTTGACGGTTCCATGAACATCATGTCAGTCGTTTCGTGCCGTATTGCTAAATGACCTATTCCTCGGAAATGATTTTTGTGCGGAAAAATCTCTGACCCAGAAATATTTAATATTTAATGTCTGCTAAGTTATTTATGGCGATTTCATTTTTAAACGACTAAATGAAAATGGTGTTGAACTCGTACAATAAAATATTATTCTTGGGATAATGATTCACTAGAGCATTAACGTAAATAAAAGGTTTACTGAAGCTTTGTAATTTATATCTGATTTGGAAAATAATTTTGAATTGAAATTTAATTTAAATAGCAATAAACATTTGTAAAGCAATCAGTGATATTTTATTCAAATAAGAACGGACAGTAGATTGATCCCTGCGGAACTCCAAATTTTATAGTGCTTTGCTACATCGTCAATAGAGTGGAAACGGGGTGCTCTCCAAGTTAAAGGAATTCAAGTTATGGTTTGATCGCCCTTTCTCAAAAATTCTGTAGACACATCGGAATTAAATAAATATTGTGCCTCTTCCGATGCTTCAGGACGAAGAAAGCATAAAGCAGTATTTCTAGTTATGCAAGAACACACAGATTTAATTGAAGATTCAAAATTCAAGTATGTTAACGTTTCCGCATACATTCATGGGTTTTTCTATAATTGAAAACTTCCACACAATAGGCGCCTTTCCCCAGAGAAAGTGGCCTTAGAAGCGTAATAAGGCTAGCACAAAAATCACCATTTTCACATGAGCATCCTTAGCATCCTTAGCATAGATAAACAGGTTCAAAAACAAAATTGACTAAGTTCATTGTGCCTTTTCATGGATAATAATGGAATTCTTTGAGCTGATGGTCGCTTCACCAAAACATCAAATACTTCTACCATAGACACATTCATTCAGGTTCTCACTACTGACCTCCTTGCACACGAAATATTTACATGCTGGTCTTAAGACACTCCTAAATTTTGCCAGGCGAAGGAACCGACGAAACCTTAACAAGAGAATTGTTTACGCACATATTCGCTGCTCTCGAATAAGGCCTATAGGCATTCATCAGATTATAAGTAATTTACCAGCTGATCGAATTTAACCGGCGTACCCTTTTATAGAATCAGGATTGGATCTTTGCAGCGCACTGTACATTCATTTCAAAATCAGAGGCAAGACACCAGTTAAGGCTTATATTATTATATTTATTTACTTTGCTGTAAAAGCCATTCACATACCATGCGATTTTTCAACTACTGCATATCCCTATCTGCGTTAATGAGGTGCCTGGGGCGAAGAGGAATGTGCGCATATACATATATATTGCGAGATCTTTGTGGGTGCTCTAGCTGATCTTCAAGAATTACGCAAAATATACATATAATTCAGAAAGGCATCAAGCGGAGGTCATTGATTTATGCTTAAATAACAACATTAAATTTTATTTCATTACTCCACGATTCCCTCATTTCGGAGGCTTACGGTAGGCTGCGGTAAAGATAACAAAGTATCGTCATATGTTCTTCAAGGATAATAGATGACTTACGAAGAGTTGAATACACTCTGCTTTCAAATATGTCCATACAAAATTCACGGTCACTATCATTATTTTCTAGTGACCCTAATGATCTTGCACCACTCACACCCCGTCATTTCCTGATTGATAAGCCACTCACTGCATCAGTAGAACCGGAAATAAAACACGCAGACGTTAGTCTAATCAAATGCTGTCGACGAGTACAAGGTAACAGCCAATAGTTTTGGAATCTCTGGAAAAGGTATTATCTAATCATCTGTAGAACAGGTAGTAATGGAGAACTTCACCTTGAAACAATAAGGTAGGCGACTGTATCATAAAATCAAAGAAGATAACTTTTTGCCCATGAAATGATCCGTTCTCGAACTGTTCCCGTTTATAATCTTTTGGTATATACCGCATTGGGGAACTTAAAAGTATAAACTAACAGCTGCAGAGATCAATTGCCAAAGTATACCCTCTACCAATGATTCATTTTGAAAGTCCTCGGTCCTTTCAAGAGGAGGGTGTGGCATGTTTAGACCATACAATAGCGGTCACTGAACGCTGCACTAATGCATCGCTATTGGCACTACCAAAAGGTACTGCTCGACTTCATCAAGCACAACAAGAGCACCTTCCGGCAGTCTTCATCGAGTGGCTGATATGGATGCATCAGAGCAAGCACGGTGGCAACAGTCCATTAATAATTTCGAGTATGTAATTGTAATTTAAGTTTGAATTGTTTACTTTAAGTAATAAATTATCAGTGAAGTTCAAATCACTTTAAATATTTCCGTAAGGTAAAACCGATGAAAATCAACCACGTATACATGCAACTTTCAGCAATCAACTATATGAAATATTATTGAATGTAGAAAACACAAGAGATCCTAAGATCGATCCCTGAGGGACACCCTTGTATCAGGCAGAAAGTCGCAAGCTTTATTTTCGCTGACAACCTGTTTCTAGTGACCTGAAAGGTAGAATCTCATTTATTTTTATTGAATTCAGTTAAATGCTTGAATTATTGCAGGACCGTGAGGCTGTAGACTTGAGTATTTGTTGTCTCGCCGGACAACAAAGTGATTATTCCTAAAAATTAGTAAATTTCAAGCGATGTCGGAATTTTCTTGTTAACAAATAAATGAAATAACAGTTGCGATAAATTCTGCGTTAGCTTGAAATCGTTTAGCTAGGAAAGCGATTTTGTAATAAATTTCTTTAAACTTGTCTTAGCAAAAAGATACAAATAGGTTAAGATTATTCGACTTTCGGATGTTTCTGCTTGCGTCTGGATATACCGAGAATGCGCCACATTTCAACAGGATAGTGCAACTTGCTACACTGCAAAAACATTATCTGTTTCTTCAAAATATCCATATACTTTGCTTCTGTAGTATTTATTATCTTTTGAAAATTCCTTGAGTAGTGAAAGGTATATGCCACCTGTCTTCTAAATAACTCAACGACATTTGATTAGAATCAACTTTAGACGTTTTACTGATTTCCAGGCTTCTGCTTTATTAGATAAACTTTGATTTTATCTTTTTATTTTGAAACGGTAAACGTTTTACCACCTGTTTTGAGACAGCTTGCACCAAAGTTGTTTTTTTACATAAACTAGATATATTACACAAGAGTCAATCCTTTCTGTTAATGCCGAAATTCTGAGAAGTGAACCCACTATCTGACAGTGATACGTTATGAGTAAAAATTTTTGTTTGAAAGAGCGCGACATTTAAAAAATAATCCTAACAAGTACCACCACCGTTAAATAGTTTTTTTTTATTTGATGCGTAAGCGTGGTTTTGGCCGGAAGGGAAAGGAAGTGAGGAAACTTGAATGTCTTATTTTTGCATTGCTGCGAGCTAGACAACAGCCCAGCGACGGTGTGGATTATTTAAATTTCTTAATAAAAGCTCTCGGGGAGACCTGGTCTCGGACCCGGGGCCCATGGCATGGTGGTCGTGCCGCTCAACGAATTGATCCAACCCCGTCTTGTTGAATCTTCATTGATCAGTTATAGAAACCAGTTGCTAAGCCTGGAAAAATCTATAACAATCACTTAAATCGTGATTCTGATCTAAAGAAGTACATCACGACCATGTTTGGTTTTAATAATCCAAGATTCCACGTAAAACAAGTAAATTGTAAATTTCAAGGCATCTTTCCCTACAGGGGCTTGGTTTGGTTTTCGAGGGGGGAAAGATGAGTGTCATCCTTGCACGGAGGCCTTTAGTGGCCCGTTGTACGCCCTCTGCTCGGCAGCGTACCCTAAAGTCAACTGTCGAGCCAACTTATCGCCGTAACGAATTGGATAATTCGATTATACCAGGATTTCTTAACTTCTGCTAAATCTTCGCAGTAGTATGTTCCTAAAATAGACCTTTTTTGCGTTAGGGCTGGGCATTGACCGAGAACGTGTAATACGGTCTTGTCTTCTTCCCCACATCTCCTGCCTAGACTAGTGTTTGCCCTTCCTAGTTTTATGGCATGAGCCATAAGTCTTGCAGTTCCTGTCACAAGGCCAACAAGAAGTTTCAGTTTGGCTTTGTTAAGCTTAATGATCTTTTCAGATTCATGTGCATTGAGAGTTCCTTAAACGCTTTTGTATGTGTGGCGATGTCGAATCCCTCCCAGTTTTCTTTGTGACTCCTCAGAGGGTTACTTGGAATTATAAATTAGGCTTTTAAAATCAGCGCAGCATTTGCAATGGAAGAGCAGAGGTTTTACGAAGAGGCATGTATATTGCAGAGAATTACCGAAAGGCCTTCCAAGCTTAGCTTAACTTAGCTAAGCTTAGCTTATTTCTTTGGTTGCGATAGATATGAATTTGAAAATCTGAAAAAAAGCGTACAAAGTAATCCCATATCAAAGTATTCTAAATTCTCGAAATGCTTTTGACGTTCCAAAATCATTTCCTTACCAACTTCAAGAAACTTTCCTACCCAGAAAAGTTTGCTAACACACAAGCATATGTATACGTCAGAGACACATATTTTCGAACCAAAAAAAATTCCGAACAAGCTCAGATTTTTCCTTTGAAGGCTATCAAAAGAGCGTTTTACTACAAAAAGGGGAAATATTAAACTTGAAAGATTTTTGTGTAATTCGTTTGAAGCAGATTCCGAGGATGTGAGTTTTGAAAATATTTTTCTCCGTAATGACCCTATGCTTCCTTTAAAAATACATTTTTAAACGTTGATCGGAGCTAAATTGAAACTTTGCCAAATTTTTGCCAGAAATTCCGATTTGATGCGACTCTCGAAATATACTATATGACGATATTAAAGCGCACTTAACGGAAACATGAATACATTTGAATACGGACAAGATAATCGAGAGAAGATACTAGACTGAGATGTTATGCCCATTGCCCAACCATTTTAAGGTGATGGGTTCTTCTCATGGAAATCTATAAGTGACTGTGGAAAATCCGACCTCTTTGCAAACATTATAAGGGAAGAGTTGTCTGAATGGAGTGCAACCTAATCAGCAGCTGTAGTATGGGGTGTGGTGAATTTTCGTTTTGCCGGAAATAAAACCATTTTTGCATAATAAAAATTGTCTGAATTGGGGTTATGAGCTTATAAATTGCAATATAGCAATCTTTTGGGGATAATGGCTTCTAGTTTATTTACCCTCATCCTGTACGTAATGAAAAACTAATCAAGTTTTTTGCCAAACTAATGCATAAACGGCTAATTGGCAAATTGAGAATTATTTGGAAAACAAGAAAAATAAATAAAACTGTTGTCCTCCTATTGTTAATTTCTATATCGGGGTCACACTCCTATTTAATGAAATTTAAAAAAAGAATTGCATTCCTAACTCGAACAAATGCCTTTGCCTATGACAAATAGTAAATTTAGAATCCGCTTTTACTATGTTCCCAACAAATATTACCTCAGAGCTTTACCTGATGGTGCTGGTGGTGTTAATTGATTTTTGGGTTAGCAAGTATGCTAGTGCTTCTGGAGCACCCCTAAATTCGTGGAAAATTGATAAAAACCAGCAGGCAGTCAGGACGTCAGTAAACAACTGAAGCTTTCCATGTTTCAGTGAATTATTAATGCGGAACCCTGTTTTGAAGCTCTAATTTTAGTAAAATCCATGGATTTGTATTTTAGCAATGATAATAAATCATAGGCATGGCATCATGAATTCTCATAGGACAGAGATAACATACAGTTGAGGAAGAAGTATTAGCACAAATTTCGTATTAGATGCCCTTAAATATTTGCTTTTGAAAATGTTTACCGATGTGCTGATGGGTTTAGAGTAAGAATTATGGCAATGTGGTAAGTGTTATGTGATATGTTATTGAAGAAGGGTATAGATCTTGGGTAACTTCTTTGAATAAAATTCAATAAAAATCAGAATTGGTGCTCTTTAAGCGTGCGCATTTTTGAAATACTATACCCCATATATCGATACTAGGTACTATAGATATGAACTTTACAAACGTCTTGTATTACCCCTCGTTTGTGTTTTCAGAATTAATTATGATTATGTTATTGTGGTTGAGCAGATATATAAATATTTTCGTCGAATTATCGATGTTTTTATTGGTTGTCGATATATCGAAATTCGATATTTTAGTTTAAATATATTGCAGAAACATGTAATGTTTGTAGGTTAGAGGGCAATGAAGTATCCATAACTTTTGAACAAAGGATCGCTAACTGATACCAGCCCAGTAGGGCAATTGAGTATGTTTCGATTAAATTATCGACGACACCAGTTGCTTATTTGTCTCTGATTCATTCTGAACATCTATTTTAATCCCGGAATACTAACCTGTTTTAACTCACAGGAGTTTAAATACACCGCACGCAATTTCAAGCTGTAAAGTTTACACTTCGCCGAGTATATCAATATCTAACAAGCACGCACAAGAGAATGCACTTGCGAACTATAGAAGCTCTGGTCATATGTCCTGAAAAACATGCTCACAAAAAGTAAGAAGTGAGTAAATTTTACTCATGATTAGCGTTCCAGGGTTAATGACCTTACAAAAATTTCACTATAATCGGCGTTATATATAAGACGCAAACGGTGATGGTACAGCTACAGAAAGGATGAACGCGCTGGCAGAGAAGACAACTTAGTACCATAGATAACCATGCTCTATAAAAGCTTAAGGCACAAATGAATCAGAAACTTATCATGGAATGGATTTTTGATTAAAGCACATCAAAGATTGCTGGATAACTCGGAGTTGGATCAATACGTTGAGGGGCAAGACGAACATGCCATGGGTCCCGGGTTCGAGACCAGATGACCTCGTGAGCTTTTATTAAGAAATTAAAATAATCCACTCCGTCTCTGGGCGGTTGTCTAGCTCGCAGCAATGCAAAAACAAGACTCAAGTTTCCTCACTTCCCTTAGGCCAAAACCATGCTAACGCATCAACGGGTTGTCCCCTAGGATTTAGCCACATCGTTTAAAAACAAACAACTCAATATTTAAAGTTGACAACGAAATTGTATGAACGATAATATGTTAGAGGTGAGTTAAGTCCCTTCAAGGGTCATTAAACATAAGAATTATTCACCATAACATCAAAGCTGCGGTCATCTGCGAATTTATGAATCGGAAATAAGGAAACAAGGTTGGTTCTCTAACTGAGCCCTGTGGTATACTGGTTTTTATTTCGTAGGGTTCGCAGTTATCTCTTTCTCTTATTAAAAATATTAACTGAGCTGACTCCACCAAAACATTTAAAACATCGAAGGCGCCGATTTTGATATTTGCAATGTAAGTTTTATTCTTTTCCTTTGGTATTAAATTATTTTTGCTATACTGAATTCAAAGTGCATTTAGCTTTCGATTGTCACTCCATTCTCACTTGTAAATGTAAAGTTGGCTCTAATAAATCAATAAGTCGATTGCCAGTAAAAGAGGAATTGTCAATGATTTATTAAAGTGAGTTTGATGTATGGAGAATCAATCGATTTGTTACAGTGCATTTACTTTGAAGCTTTGTAAATGGCACAGTGGTTTTTTATAAGGCTGTATAAAATTGCAAAAATTCCTGAATTGAATTGTCTTCTCAAGCTTTGGGACAAATGGTGAGAAAGATGAAGCTTGAAAATGAGTTTATGCTTACCCAGAAACTGTCAACATTTTTAAATTAAATTCCGGATTGGTAAATCTTTCGAATTCCAGTAACATTTGATTCCACATTTTTGTAAGACTTTTGCATTTCGTTTTGGCAGCAATTGTTTACTCTTTGCATTTAAACACAAATTTGTATGAATATTGTAGTGAGTTTTGTGACTTTTTCATAGTGTGACTCCTTTTAGTTCTTATCACATCTTGTTGGGCGTGGGTCGGGAGAAATGCTTCCCCCGATTCAAGACGACCTACAATTTTATGTGGATAGCGTACACCACCGAAATTACTGTGAAACCCCCATTAGCCCTGTTATCGTAATTTATTGTTAGCAGAAAATAACTACGGGTCGCAGCCTAGTGGGGTTCGACGCTGGGACCTCCGGAATGGCAAGCCGACACATTATTACTTATTCCACCGACGAATTTTGTTTTAATAGTGTATATTTATACTAGTTCTGATAAGATATTCAGGTCGAATAAGTTTAGGATCTTAAACAATTCAGTAAAATGTTACAATGTCACGGATTCACGAACAACTAACTACGCTTTTCAAATTGAAAATATTTCACAGAAAAATTAATTCTAATTAATGTCAAGCCTAAAACGCCACGTCGGTAGTAAGCAATTATTAATTTTGTTATTATTTTTACAAGAAAGCTAAATGCTGTAGCATTTAAGAGCAACATCTAAATGGTAGTAAAGGTGTGTCTAGTAAATCGATCTAGATTAAAGTTGCGGACATCGGACGCTGTTAAAGATTATTCGGAGCGGTTGATACGTATGACATCGGTTTGAAGGCAAAAATTACAAGCTTGTTGGCCAATATCTGAGCTTTTCATAATTTTCAAAATGTTTGTTAAACCGTCATTAAACACACACACAGCAATGTCAGTCACTACACTTAAAACTTTTTTCCCACTAGAATATGATTTAGGAGCCAAACTCCAAACAATAGAATTGAAACTTTCATTGCTGTTTTGCGTGTAGCCTGCTAAGCAACGTATCAGCAACTCATCTAGGATTAGCTCCTCGTAAATTGGCTTTATTGCTTTAAAAACTTCATGAGATAGCGGAGGCTGACGATGAAAGGTGTCCAAAGTATTTGCTGCTTGCACTTTTTTCCAATTGCACCAAAACTCCGAGTTGTTTACAAGAAGCCGTGCGGAGCGCTTTAACTCACTTTCACCAAAAATACAGATTTCAATAAAAAAAATTTTTTTTGCGTTTAAAAGTTTTTTAAAAAAAATTTACAGTGGTTCCCAGCTGACAAGTCTAAGGGTGTTTTGCATAAGGTGTCTCAAACTAAGTGGGGTGAAACATCTAGGTGAGAAAAAAAAAATTGTGTGATATAGAGGAGCGGGAATTACAAGGTGATTCATAAATTTTAAATTTTCATGGTATACACGCGACAGATATCAAGTAAAAGCTAGGCAACTACTATACGTTAATATACGCTGTTTGCTTCAAGTTGGCCATACAAAGTACTATTAGTCAGAACCGCCGAGGAGGGAGGGGGCAAAGGGGGTAAAAGGACCCCGACTTCTTAGTCATCAACGGAAATTTTTTTCCATTTTAATTATATATACATATATAAAAAATGTTTCACGATCGAAAAAGTGCAATATTCTAGACATATTTTAAATTGAAAGTCACTCATTCGATTTTATATGTGCCCGTAAACGCTTAGTCCTTTCTCGGGGGCCCGTATGTGGTACCTATAAAGTGTTCGTAGCGCATATTTAGTGAAATTACTTTGGACTAGGGATGGGCGACGGAACTGAGAAAATCGATTCAGTAAGAATTGATCTGTAATTTCTTTTCGATTCCGAAGATCGATTAATCGCGTTTAAAAGATCGATGTTCATAGATCGATTCTATTTATATTGACATTTCAATTTGGAGAAGACAAATTTTGTTTCGCTTTATTATGCTCAATTTGTCATAACTAGCAATAACCGGTGGACCTCACATGACAATAAATTATGTTTTCTTTACCAAGCAATTCTAAAGAACTAAAAATGAGTGATGATAGTTCAGAAGACCTTGCTCCAGACTAGATCCCATATAGTGGGCGAGTGGGGGAGTGGGCGGACGTAACACCTATCCTAGTTAGCAGCGAGATATTTTCAAGGGCCTTAGAGTTAACCAGGTATGCACTAAAATTAAATGTTGCCAACTACACTGTTTGGCAGTATAGGTTCTCATTGTATGCAGTGATTCACAGTACGTTTAGATGCATACTTCAAGTAAGCTTCAAGTAAACTTCGAGTAACCAAAATATCATGTAAACGCGCAATGACTTTAAGCTTACTTCACTCAAGTAAATCACAAAATTTTGTTTGATTGACTTGAAATGTATTATCTAAATGTGCATTGAGTACTTAAGAAAATGCAAAGCTGAAAATTGAGAACATGAAAGAAAAATTAGAAGAAAATTGTAAATAAAAATTTGCGCTTTTTAGGTTTATTTAAGTTAAATAACAAAATAGCCAAATATGAAATGTCATTTCAAAAAAATTTGAAGTGAAGTAACTGAAGCAAATCAGTTAAAAACCCTATTTGAGTTCCGATTAAATTTCAAGTCAAGTACTCAAGTATGCATGTAAACGTACTGAATGATAACACTTTCATATTGTCGAGATCTAAAACGCTTTTATTGAACATTAACAATTTTGTAGTTGTGAGCTTGTTCAGTTTTATTTTATCGCGTCGTCTTGTCTTAAATCGATGGGAATCGGAAATAAATAAATCGATTCGAGCTGAATCGTCCCGCGAAAAATCGATTCAAAAATCGGCAGATCGACGGCTAAAAGATCGATTCGCCGAGATCGAATAGAAGATCGCCCATCCCTACTTTGGACATCTTCAATTCTGTTAACAATCAAGGATACGTATAAAATCTTCGGTGTACATAGGTCCCGGAAACGGCTAAATTTCGCTTAATAAAAGCAGGCATTTTTAAATCTCTATTGTAGCAATAATCACCGTGTGAAGCTTGTTCACGACTTAGTACAGCACAATTAAACACATAATTAAAAATATAAGAATGACGAGTCCTGCGAAAACATAAAACTTTACACTTTAAAATACCTTAACCCAGCCTGTTTGTAAGACATCAATTCAGCAATTTAGTAAGTTCCGATTGAAAATGTATAAAATTAGATTTAATTTTTGTTTTCACGAAATTGTAATTTAATTTAATTTCGTCAACAAACTAAAGATATTGCGTATTAGAAAAAGTATCCACAACGTCGATTATGCAAGCTAGCTAAAAGAAATGGACCCAAGTGGATGTCCTGAGGTACACCTGATAATGCTTTAAACTATTCGAATTTCACTGAATTAATCATCGTTATGTTGAAAACGGTCAGTTAATTAAGAAGAGCCATTTTAAAATGAACGAATACAGGTTTCTCTTAAGTAGTGCGATATTAACTCGATCAAATGCCTTTGCAAAATCTGTATATATGCTGTCGGCCTGAACGATTCGTTTAGTTTAAAGTTAACAGTGACACTCACTGGCGAAAGTAAAAAAAATATTTTACGATTCCCTAAAATTCAGCATTTTCCCAAAGTTTCTCTGAAATCCCTGTAATTAATGAATATACCTGATTTTTTTTAAATTGTTCATCTTATTACTTCTACCAAAATGGTACATGTTCAGGTAGACGAAATATATACAAATTTACGTATACGTTTGCGTAAAATTCCAAAAATCTGCCATTTAAATAAATTAAAATCAAATTAAGCCTATAATGCTTTTTACTAAATTAGAAGATTGGAAATTGCCCCCCCCCCATTTTTCTTTGACTATCTGAGATCTTTAATCCAACATATTTTATCATGCTTTTATGCGAAAGATGTTATATTCAACAAAGAACTGAAGAAACTATTTTTTTATAATATCAACTTTATACATTTTCTAGCTGAAATACATGAAATATTTTATTTTTATTTATTTATTTATTGCGATTTAGATGAGATGACATGTATATACAATAGCACTATTATTATTTTATTGCTAGAATTTGAAATTCATTCATCTACAATATTACTTAACTTAGACTTGCTGAATGTATAGTTTAAGTTTGTATTCTAAATGTAGTTCGGGAAAGAGTATTCAAAACCCAGTGGATTTACTTAAAATTACTTAAAATAACTTAACACTACAATATAAGCCTATCATTCTTATATAATTTTACAGACTAGCTGGGCATACGTTGCCGAATCAGGGGATTTTCTGAAAACTGATACCTCTCAAAGAATTTGTCAGCTATAGACTTCACTTTCAAGTTCTATATTGGCAATATTGTGTAGCTCTGAGGTGGAAAAATGCCAAGGCAAGTTTAGAATTAGTTTCTGCATTATTTGAAGTTTTTTAATATGAGAACATGCACATTGAAACCAGACAGGGGCTCCATACAACATGACAGATTGAAATATAGTTTTTATAAGTATACTAGTTTTGTTTAGGACTGATGTTATATATTTAGAATAAATGAGAGACTTATCTAGAATAATACCTAGATACTTAATCTGATCAGTCCATGGGACTTCATTGCCGTTTAAGTAAAGGTTGGAGCTTGGTAGATATGAAGCTTTTCTTCTGTGTGTGAAAAAGATGGCTTGAGTTTTCCTGGAGTTTATCTTTATCTTCCACTTACAAAAGTACTCAGATAAAATATTAAGGCTTTGCTGCAGATTTGTGCACACCTGTATATATATTATATAAAATCGGGCCTAATACGGAACCCTGGGTACACCTGCAGTAATAATTTTATCACTGGAATATGTAGTTCCAATGTATACTTTGAACATGCGGTTTTGTAAACAGTCACGCTACAAGAGGTAGAGGAAAACCGAACCGCATCAATTTATGAATCAAGGCGTGATGCCATACAGAATCGAAAACTGATTGCACATCAAGTAGCATTAGTCCCGTGGACTTTTTCGTGGCGAAATTGTTTTTCACATGCTGTGATATCCTTACTAGTGGATGGAGTGTATTATGTCCCGCTCGAAAACCAAACTGTTGGTATGGTAGTAGGTTATTGTCCTCAATAAAATTGACCACTTTATTTTTGATAACCTTCTCTAGAATTTTTGATAAGTTGCTTATTAGACTGATAGGGCGGTAGTTTGCAGGATCGTCAGGTGGTTTGTTAAGCTTTAACAGTCGAATGACTTTTGCCACTTTCCATGCTGATGGGAAATACTACAACTTGAGGCATGCGTTTATGATAAACGTTAGGTAAATTACTCCAGTACGGGGGAGAGTTTTTAGGCATATGTTGGATATACCAGCCAGTCCGGAAGCTTTTTTTGTGCGAGTGTACTTTATTATGATTTTAAGATATTTGGGCCTCACAAAGAAGGCAGGATCGATCACTATTTAAGCGTGTAAATTTGTGGTAGAAGAGTCGCTTAGGTTCTCAGAGATGGTAAAGTTGGTTGCAAATTTACGAGAAAGGAGCTACGCTTTTTCGCCATTTGTTATATATAATTATCCTGATCTTTCAGAATTGGAACTGTTTTGCGTTTATTTTTAATTATTTTGGTTATATTCCAAAAAGGCTTGGAGCACTTATCCATGCCGCGTAAGAGTGAGCTCCATTTCCGATTTCTAAGCTCAATGAGTTCGTGTTTAATGCACTGATTGAGTGTAGCTTGTTCAGCTTTGAATGACGATAACCTGTAGCGAATCCAGTTTCTCCGAGCAATGTTTCTTCTTGAAATTAGGGCCAATCTATGTTGCGGTAACTTTTCCTGATTTGTCCGCACATAATTACGTGGAGTAGAAGCCTGGACACAATTAGTGATAGTATGTTATTTGCAAGGGTTGAAACCATGTTATCTATTTGAAGGCGGTGTTGTATATCAAAAAGAGATAATGATGCTAAATTGGGTAAACGAAGCTTTATCAGGACTCGATAACGACTCCAGTTTGTAAGTTTAAAATTTAAAGGAGCTTGATTACTTGTAGGTAAGTTTTTGTACAGTTCTACTATAACAGGTAGATGATCCGAGGATAAATTATTTACAACTGTCGGTTGAGAGAATAGGTCAGGTGCGTTAGTTAGGAAAACATCAAGAACTGACGGATTTGCTCTAGCACAACTTGGTATGTATGTGGGATTTGTTGGATAAAGGAGGGTAAAAGAATAATTTAAATTAAGTTCATGTAAGGTATTACCCCAGCAGTTGGATCGTAGACATCCCCAGGACTGGTGTCTGCAATTTAAATCACTACCTATTATAAAGTACATGAAATAAAGTGCTAATTTCCTTAGAAACATGTTTGTAGTTTTAAGGGGGGGGGATTCTTTTAATTTTGGTCGGAAAATGAGGTTATTAAAATTTTTTTTTTAGAAAAACCGTAGTTGGATCAATTCGTTTAGCCGCACGACCACCATGCCATGGGTCCCGGGTTCTAAACTAGGTCTCCCCGTCAGCTTTTATTACGAAATTAAAATAATCCACTCCGTCTCTCGGCTGTTGTCTAGCTCACAGCAATGCAACAAACAAGGCTTTCAAGTTTCCTCACATCCCTTCCGGCCAAGACCATGCTAACGCATCAAAGGGTTGTCCCCTAGGCTTTGGCCACATCGTATTATAAAAACTACCATATTTCTGAAATTCAATCGATTGATTTATTGCTTCTTCCTAAACATACAATTTAATTTGGAATGACACGATTTAAGATGTTCACAACATGCAGTTTAAATTTCAAAGTTCAAGTTTCCGAGTTATCCCCAAAAAAACTGTTCCAAAGTAAACGCACCGTTTGAAGTATGGTGCGTATGGTTCTACCTGCGCGCCGGGTTTGTAAATGACTCAAATCATCGAATTGAAATTTTGTCTACTTATTCTTAAGATCTTTTACTACAAAAATCCATTAAAAAAATTGTCTAATAGTTTCCGAAAAATTACTTTAAAAATCTTTTACAACTTGATTTCAAGCCTGCGTTTAAAATAATTTTTATCGGTAAACACAAAAATCTCTAACAAGGATGTCACATTTTATATTTAAGTACAGAAAATTCAAAGAGTACTAATCTGTAGTACAACAGATTGCAGCGAACTTCACATATGCATATTTCGTCATATATTACCTCTCATACATAAATTCCCCATTTTCGTTATTATTATGCAAGCAGTGTTGTAGTAAAACTTCTTTCGACAAAAAAGCACTACCCTGCAACTTTTCGGTTTCTCTAAATTTACATTATATAGAATGTCATGTGTGATGCAACTATTTTTAGTTGTTTTTGTTGTTATTCTTTGAAACATTCGCTTTTATCGAATAAGTAAGGTATACCTAGACATTATCCTCTCGGTAATACTGCCTCGTTTCCGATATCGCTGCACATAAAAGAGCCACAAATTTTTGAACAACAAAGTAAAATGCCACGTAGAATGTAAATACATATAAAAAATTCATTGTTTCCCATCGGAAAACCTTGGCACGCCAAATATATTTCCGAAAAACTCTCGAAAAGCTGGAAAAAGTACTCAAAATGTGGTAAAAGCAACTTTTTTGCGTTCACTTACCTGTGTAATGTACAGATAAGTTTTGCTTGATGTTTTATTTCAGCTTTCACTAAGCGGTTGCATCGCGCACTGTAAAGCTTTATGACGAGAAAACTGTATAGATTCTCTAGTTTGTTGTACAATTGTAGTGCTTTTTGGTGGCCATCTGAAATGAGGATTATCGAGTTTATGTTTCATCAATACCGAATATCATTAAGGCTTAAGTTTTGCGGTTACTATGAAAGCGAATGGGTTTTCTTTGGAATTGCATTTTCAGTTTAAGTAATTATATTTTGCCTTGCCATTTAAAAGACGTACATATATTTGTACCTACTAGATTTACTTGAGCTAGGAAAATATGGTAATGATTATTTTAGGAATGTTGGTAGAAATGTTTGCTCAATATTTTAAATATATCTATTAGGACTATTTAGGGTGATATTTTATTTTTATTTTATTTTTTATTTACAATGTTTCATCAAAATGCTGATTACTACAAGAGAAAAAAAAAGAAAAAAAATAAGAACCATACATTAAAAAACTAAATAAGAGCAATATAATAAACTATATAAAATTAAAGATAACGAGAGGATATATGAATAGAATATGAAAATACTAAAGTGTATAAAAGATATATAAAAAGCATAAAGTAGATAAATTGAAAAGCAAAAAGTAACCTCAACAAAGCTGACTCCTCACATGATTACGCGATAGATGAAAATCAATGCAATCAAAAGAAGAATTAAAAAATCGCGACATCGACGTGATGGGCTCATTTAATCCATAATTCGTGCGATGAAAACGTAATTGAAGAAAGTCGTGATTCCTTAAGGAGCGAGTCGGAACCGACAAGCCAAAACAAGCCAAGAGAACAGAAGATTCTATAGACCACCCGAATGCAGTCGAAAGCAAAAAGGATCCTTGCGTTACGTCGTCTCTTTTCAAGTGTATCCAAGTGCAGGAGTTCAAGTCTATCAACATAAGGAGGCAATATACGGGAGTTATTCCAAGGAAGGCCACGAAGAGCGAACCTAACAAACCTCCGTTGAACAGCTTCAATGCGATTGATATGTGTCTCATATAACGGCGTCCAGACTGGAGAGGCATATTCAAGGATAGGCCTGACAAAAGTGCAATATAAGAGCTTTGTAATGTAAGGGTCATCAAATTCCTTTGACCACCTCTTCACGAAATCAAGAGTCATATTAGCCTTGTTGACTATGGCATCAAAATGATCCTCGAAAGAAAAATGGGAATTGAGCCAGACACCTAGGTCCTTAGTCTTAGTAATTCTTGTTAAAGGACAGCCCTCTACGGAAAAGTTAAATTGAAATGGAGACCTTTTTCGTGAGAAAGACATAGATGTACACTTTCCGATGTTTAAGGGAAGGTCATTAATGGAACACCAATTCTGAAAGGCGTCCAAGTCAGAATTTAAAAGAAGGCAATCAGCATTGCCAGACACAATGCGAAATAACTTAGCGTCGTCGTACAGTCAACTTGCTTACCATCTTCAATTGCAGAAATACAAAAGTTTGAAAATTCCAATAAATTGGTGGTAGTTGATTTACCTCTAATGAAGCCATGTTGAAACGGTTGCAAAAAAGGCTTGCAGTGGAAGTATAGCACATCGCAAATAAGTGCCTCAAAAATCTTTGAAATACAACTAAGATTAGCAATTGGCCTATAGTTCGAGATTGCACATTTATCACCTTTTTTGTGAAGGGGAATAATTAATGAGGTTTTCCAGGCTTTCGGAAAAATACCGCAGCGAGTTCAGAGATTAAATAAGTAACACAGAATAGGAGCAAGAACTGAACAACATCTTTTCACGAGTGCGGCGGGGATACCGTCAGGACCAATTGAAAAACTATCAGTCAAGGTAGAGATTTTCTTCAAAATCGTAACTTCGTCAAGTTAAAGATCTTTGGATTCGAGAGAAGTCGGTGGAAACCTCGTCAAATGGGTAAAATCATTAAAGCTAACATCACAGGTATCGTCCAAAAACCCAGTTTTAAAAATGTCAGCAAAAAGGTTTGCTATCGTCAGGGGCTCATTGCTTTCACTGTCTCCGAAAAACAAAGAAGATGGATAGCCATCAGAATTTCGCTTCAAGTTCACGAACTTCCAAAATCGCTAAGGATCGACTAGTAGGGATGCTTTCATTCTGTTAATATAACTATTGTAAGAAGACACTAAGTCAGACAAAAATTGACTGCGTAAATTGGAATAAGCTACATAGTCAGCGTCGCTCCTAAAGGAACAAAACCTCTTCCACGCTTTACATTTGACATTTCTTAAATGTTTTAAGGAACTATCGAACCAAGGCTGGTTAGATCGTAAGTAATTCGGTTTAGAAATAGGGACACAGTAAGTAAAACAGATAGACAATAAATTATAAAAAGAACTTACAGCCACATTAATATCTCGTTCATTGAGGACGCTACTCCAATCACAAGCTGAGAGCCAGTTGTTGATTACGGAGAAGTCAACCTTGCTGAAGTTATAACAAACGTCATCTGGCACGCATGAAGCTATCACAACTGGATAACTGAAAAAATTAATATGAAGCGCAGGGTGATGATTGGATTTAGGAACAATAGGCACCAAGCATCGTCTTATCGATGTACTAGCAGGATCAGTAGAAAAAACGAGATCGAGGAACGTTCCGTTCTGTTGGAAGCGCTGCAAGTCTGCGATAAACCAGAAGAAGCAAGGCCATCTACAAAAGAAAGAGCAAACTGATTGGCAGACCGAAAAGAAGAAACCAAGTCATCACTCGAGTGAGAGAGCTCCCAGCCAACGTCAGGCAGGTTAAAGGTCGGAAGGCATCAAGGCGTGTGAGAGGTCATCCAGGCAGGAGGCAAATCTTTCATAAACATTAGATGGAGAACCTGGAGGAATATAGGCGGTCGAAATGAACAAAGTTTTACCAGACAGTCCAACAGCGACACATAAAACCTCCAATTCTTCGGAGTTCGGGATGTCAACCAGTCTGCATGGAATATCACGACGCACAGCGCAGAGAACACCGCCTCCAACGGGCGCATTAGCCAAATCAGCGAAACGATCACGGCGAAAAACAATGTACTCAGAGCTGAACAGCTCCGCATCCAAAATTCCCTGACACAGCCACGTTTCCGTCAAACAAATTACATTGAAGCAGAGATCGCAGGAGCCATTAAAGAGCCTAGCCGTTTTGGAACGAAGACCAGTTACGTTTGCATAGTAAATCGAGATTTTTGAA
The DNA here is from genome assembly GCA_964036015.1 of Leptarthrus brevirostris. Taxonomy (NCBI): domain Eukaryota; kingdom Metazoa; phylum Arthropoda; class Insecta; order Diptera; family Asilidae; genus Leptarthrus; species Leptarthrus brevirostris. The sequence goes on along the minus strand of OZ038375.1, from coordinate 25,177,712 downwards.
ATCCGTTTTTTGAGGACGCATCATCCAAGCCGAGTCGAGTTTTTGGGATGAATTCACGTAGGTACAATGGAATTTCGGGGCCATATCTCAGGAGATAGAACTTCATTAAATAAGATGGGCGATGACCTCGTCCTCAGTAGTATCGGGATGAATTCTAGATAAGAAGACATATTTCGAGATCTTGGCTTGCCGTAGAGTGCTGATGTTGTTGTCCATAATCGTATCCGGATCATTCATATTAGAGGCAGAAGCCGACTCAGGAGTACTCCGCGCAGGACCCAGTCTAAAAGAATTGGAGATATGTGCAGAATATTCATATTTTTTAATAAATTACACAGGTCGGAAATTTTGAAAATTCTTTCCCCCTGGACAATGAATAGCTGTTTCCGAAGTAATTTTTCCCGCTGAAACCGAATCCGTCAGGTTTTTGAGATATTCTAACATAAAAGTGCAAAAACACTGTTTTTTGTTATATTTGAGGTTCAGTAGCACCGCGTTGTTTTTTTTTTCAAAAAAATCTGTGTGAGATCTTATAGCACAAGTCTTTGACTTTGCTCAAATATCTATTTTTTTCGTCGAGATATCGCATTTTGCAATTTTTACGTTCATGAATTTCTTGGTATACGAACACTTTATGGTAACTTGAATAAGGTGACATATACTTTCATGATTTTTTGAAAAAAAAACATCGCAGTGCTACATTACCTCAAATATGACAAGAATAGTGTTTAAGCACTTTTAGGTTAGAATATCTCAAAAACCTGACGTGATGGAGCAATTCTGAGCCCGGATTCGGTTTCAGCGCGAGGCATTACTTCGGATACAATTGTCCATGGGGAAAAACCTTTCAAGACTGTGTTACCAATATATTTATGCACTTTCATAAACTTATACATATTTCGAACACTTTAGAAACTTCAACGATTTAATCGGTGTTCTTACGAGTTATATCCTTTATTTAAAATATCTAACTAGCAATATCTACTTTATTTGCATTATTTATTTGGCGAAAATGTTCAACCGATCTTCTTTTGCGAAAATTCGACACTCCACTTATTAGTTTTCAAAAAAGGTTTTAAAAAAGTCTTAAAAAAATGGATGATAACACCTAATCCGTTCCCGATTGACTTCAGTAGCATTTTCACGTGAATTCTTTACAGAACCAAAAGATTACGCGAAATAAAGGGTGCTGTCGTCGACGTAGGTATGAATAGGATTGAGAGTAAGGGATACAAGAGCATTAATAAAAGGAAGAAATAAGGTTGGTGAAAGAACTGATCCCTGAGATACACCGGCATTTATTTCGTAGGAATCAGATCTAACTCCGTCAATTACTACACGGATTGAACGGCCTGACAAAGAACTTTTTATCCATTTAACGAAGTTAGGGTTCAGATCAAATATTTGAAAAAGTGCAGCATGCCACACTTTATTAAAATCATATCAAGAGCGACAATTTCGGATTCATCAAAATTATGGATATAATGATTCCAACGCTCCGTTAGAGCCGTTCGTAAGCCTTTGGTTGAGCGGCCAGCGCGGAAACGGTAATGGCAATCGTTGATTAGAGTACGAATATCATATCCGAGTTTGTTTTTTTTATACGATGTAGCCAAATCCTAGGGGACAACCCTTTGATGCGTTAGCATGATTTTGGCCGGAAGGGAATTAGGGTAAGAGAAGTGAGGAAACGTGAAAATCTTGTTTTTGCATTGCTGCGAGCTAGACAACTGCCCAGAGACGGAGTGGATTATTTTAATTTCTTAATAAAAGCTCACGGGGAGACCTAGTCTCGAACCCGGGACCCATGGAATGCTAGTCGTGCTGCTCAATGTATTGATCTAACTCCGTCTCCATGTACATTGTTTGAACATATGAACAGAATTGTTATATGTATATGTAAAAGTCAGCTTTTGAGACAGGTGCATCACCTTGAAATTATAAGTGTACAGTGTGAGTAAGTAATCGGTAGAAGTCGAATCCTTCTTAATTAAATATTTGCATTACCTTCTCCGATATATATTGATTTTTGCCAAAAGAGATTCCCAAACCATCACTCGTTTGGGGGTTCGCAAAGTAAATAATTATGTTAATAGTACCTTGTGATGATGACTTAATGGCAGAGAACTTTCAAGTTGAGCATAACAACAGATATATTAAGAGCCAAATTGAATCTAACTCACAAGTCACTCCTTATCTAAAAATGATAACTTAACATTGAAATAATTTTTTTGAATCAAAGTAAATATTAATCGAAGTTTGAATATTAAAAATCATGAATAGTTTTAAGTATAATAAATAATAATGCGTAAGCCTCTTTACCACCTCACGGCACTAATCTATAAAAAGCTTTAATATTTTTTTAAATTTTTCTTTTATATTTCTCGGTTTCGTTTTTTATTTTAATAATTTTTTTAATATTATTTTGTTTTTGAATTCATTTTGATTTTCGATAAATAAGAAATTATGTTTGATCAAGATTATTAAAATGAAAAAGCAGTATCACAGCTCAGTATATCAGCTATCACTTTTATTCTTCAAATTCCCGAAACTATTGTTATGATCAACTTGAAATTTTTTTGTAATTAATACTTTATCATTTGAACCTCGGGATCTTAGCCCGATTAAAACACTTTAGGTTTAGTTTACGTTTACGGAAAATTTGCACACGAAACTCTGTGAGGATAGGACATATGCCAAAAAAGTGCAACAATTTGCGAAACTCGAAACGAGGTAATAAAACGACCATTGGGGGGGGGGGGGGTTTAAAAAAAAAACAATTATAAGATATATCGAGAAAATCCTATGTACTTCTTTAGAATATACTTATAGTTCATGCAAAATTTGCAGAAAAAGTCGAAAATCGAATTTGGTGTATGCACCCCAAGGCATTGTCTCGCCTGTGTTCGAGGGAGGGGAGCACGAAGCTGACAATAACTTTTTAGCTACCCTTCTCGAGCTACTCCAAAATCGAAAAAACCTTTTTCCGATTTTTAAATCCTACGCTTGCGAAGGTTTGTCATTTCGGGGTTTTTAGAGGAATATTAATGGATAGATTAGGCGATTATAGTCAAGGAAAGACCCAATCAATCTTCGAAGCTATCCCCACGCTTATTTACGAAATCGACAAAAACGTTGTAACTGGGCTGACCATCGTTTCTGCCAGGCTTTCGAGGCCGGGGATCACGTAGGGTAAATCGATAAACAACCCCCGCAAGCCTTCCCCCCCTCCCCCTCCACACCGCCCCACTACCGTCAAGCGAGCTTTCCAGCGACCAATACATTTCTGCGAGCCACAATGCCCTATTTCATACACTGTCCCGCTTCCTGAATGCGAAGTGCGTCAGCTTTGTGATAAAAACTGTAAATGGGGTATTTGAATGATGTCATTTCAATGTGGTTTGTCATTTCAGTGATGGCCTTAACATAACTAAAATGATAAACCGCGAAATCATGATTCCTTTGCCGCTATGAACCGATTTTGAAGATATCGACCACAAGGCTTTCTTATAGCTCTCATATCGGTTCTGTGTGTGTGTGTGTGTCCTTCTAAACAATGCTATACTTACTCGTCTCTTCTCAATTTTGCACAAATCAAAACACATTATCAAAAATTTCTTTTTTGATTCGAGAATTATGTTGGTACTGTGCTAGCTTACCGCATAAGATCTTGAATCTGTCAGGCGTTCTTATCGAAAACGACGTGACGTAAAAATTTGAAGTAATATTAGGACAATTCATATTTCGAGAGTTAAAGTTTGTTGTGACATTTTTTTTATTTTTTGATGATGTGGGTGGGGGAGTTGGAGGAGGGAGTTTAACTTCCTCAGAAAAGGTTTATTTTCTGTATCGTGTATCGGATTTCAAAAATATTTTTTTTTAAATTTTTGGTGAGTTGGCTATAAAGATATAGTAGCTCAAAATGTGTAAAAAGCACCGTCCCCCTGATCTTCTAATTTTCAAAAGCTACCACTCTTTCGAATAAATGTAAAATAAATATTATTGAAATTTGATTTGAAATAATGAAATATTACGGAACCCTGATTGCGCCAGACTGGCTCGCTCTTGACCGATTTTATTAAATTTGTCTCGCGGCCATACCTTTCCAAAAGTCGCCTATATCCGACAGCCGAGCGAGTGCTTTTAATATTTAAAGGAAGAGTATTCCACAAACGAATAGCCTGGACAAAGTAAGATCTTTCCCCAACAACTGTTCTTACTCTAGGCAAAGATAAGTTCATTGTCCTGTATGAATGCATCAAGCTCACATGCTCCAATAATACCCGGGTTCGCGAGTATAAACCAGCTTATGCAATAAGCACAAAATCCTTATATTAAGGTAAGTATCAATTGAGCAACCCAAGATAAAGTTCCTAAAGTGCGAAATATGGTCATATCTTTTTAAGTTATATACAAAACGAACACAGTCATTAAACGCTACACGCATGTTAGAAAAACAACTGGCATCAAGTGATGAAAAAATAGCACAAGAATAAGTATAAATTGGTAGAAGCAGAGCTCTAACATGTTTAAGTCGTGTATCAGTTGACAAGTAGCTTCCGAAACGACAAAGCCTGCGCAAAGTACCGTATATCTTATTCAAATTTGAGCTAATCTGGTCACAGCATGACATTGACTTATTCAGTACCACGCCAAGACTTTTGACCTTGTCTCTAAACTCCAAAACCCAAGACTACCTCCCTCCATGTCAATCTCATTTCGAGAGAATAGGATACATTAAGATTTGTTACCATTAAGATTCGAATAATTTTTCCTTGACCAAAATTACACTCGCCGCAGGTCGTCATTAAGTCGGGCAACACAGTCCTCACCGAGGCCTCCAGGTATGCTTATGTAGAGCTGAACATGATCAGCATAGATGTGAATTTTTGAGTCATAGACTACGTCCACAATATCATTAATATTAACAGTGAAGAGAAGAGGGCCTAATACTGACCCTTGTGGTACCCCTCTATAGATGTATGTGGAAGCCGAAAGCCGTTCTCCTATCTTGACTTGCTGGCTCCTAGTAGCAAGATAGTTCCGCAAAAGTTTTAACGCCGATGAAGAAAACTCACACTGTTTATCCAATTTTTTAAGTAGAAGAGAATGGTTAACATAGTCAAAAGCTTTAGAGAAATCGAAGATTGCAAGCACACATATTTGATCCGTATCTTGATACGATCTGCTTTAATATCCGTTGTTACTTTTAAAAGAGCAGTCTCACAACTGGGTCCCCTACGAAAACCTGATTGCCACTTAGTAATAATATTTCGTTTCTCAAAATAAGTCAGCATTTGGTTAGACATGATCCTTTCAAGCGACTTTGCAAGAAAACAAAGAAGACTTATTGCTCGGAAGTCACCTGCCTGTGAAGCCTGTGGGACCTTCGGAATTGGAACGACAAAAGATTTTTTCCATGCCGTGGGAAACTGCGAGGTTATAAGACAAAAATTAAATGTATGAGCTATAAATGGAATTACACGTGGTAAGATAAGTTTAAGAAACTTTGGAGAAATATCATCAGGTCCGACAGAGCAGGATTTAATCGAATTTAAGCTGTTAAAAATCTCCTCTGCATCAACACATCTAAAACTAAAACCTTAGGTGTTATTTGGGGTTTCAAAATACTCTGCAGACTGCCGCGTTAAGAGTTGGTTTGCTATGATTTATTCATTAAAATCATCAGGTTTTAAAGTAATATTACATTTTGGCCTGGAGTTAATTCCCAGATTTCGTGTATTTTTCCAGAGATCTTTTGTGCGCAAACTAGGATCCAGCTTGACCTTATAAAACTCTCGCTTTGCTTCCCTTATCTGTAAAGTTACTAGTGGAAAGCAATAATCGAAAAGGTTTCGGTAGTCATTATTTATGCATTGATAAGAATATATTCGATGGAGATATAAAAATGCCTTTACTGGAATTGAAATCCTCAACGTCAACCAAATTCGTCAAAGCCTTCAGATTGTCACACAAAGAATTTTCTATCATGAGACTTTCCTCTTTCATGACACACTCCTTTTTCATGAGAGACTTTTCTGTCATGAGATTTCTTTTACAATGGCATCTTCCATAGCTTTTAACTTATATTTTTTCTTCTATTAAATTTTGATAATGTCCAACATTTCCATTGGTTACATGCATGATATGATATTCCTTTATGATCCTTTGTGTATGTTTTTTTATGACATCTGAATGTATTTGGGACCAAAGAACCAAAAAATACTCTCATCATTTTATTCTTTGCGTTCAATATATTTTCTATTATTACCAAAAGGATGCAAGATTCTCTATGATGTACCATCAGTAGTCGTAGAAATGAAGGTCGTTCAATTTTTACATTCCCATGTAAGCACATTTATTTTATCTAAAAACTATTTTCTGAACGTAACGGAATAGTTGAGGTCTGGTCCGTATTTTATCGTCATACTCGTATCACAAAAGGAGCCACATTTGAAATCTTCTGCCTGCTTTCTCCTACCATTTATGAAATCCGAATGTGGTTGCAATGACAGCAAAGGATATGTAGAAAATTCCAAAATCAGTTTCCGGTTGTCTGATTTTAAAATGGTTGTAGACAAGTGGCATGCCTGCTTGCCTACATAAACTAAACCGTATTGTACTATGTGATTTCTGTTTAACTCAAAACGAAATAGAACGGTAAACATGGACCGTTTTGTATATACATATATACATGCATTTCTAGGTATATTTTTAATCCCTCAATATACCACAGCACCTTAACTATTTTGACTTTTCAGACAACATTTTTTAATTACGTATAAATGCTATTTCTGGCCACCAAGTCAAAGATATGCCCGACTAACATTTTATGTCATCACATCTGCCCCGTAAACTTAAATCTGTCCATGACTATTGCAGAAGATTGTAAAAGTAGTCCATCAATAGCATCAACATCTTCTTGTGTGTACACTTAATCCGATACCACAGCTAAAAGACGATGCTTTATCTTTGCCTTGATTAAAACTGCATTAAGGTTGTCAACATCGTTTCCTATAGAGCAACCGTCAACTAACACCTTCGATCCAATCTGTTGTAACAAGTATTATACTTGAAAGGCGATGGATAAATAGTAAAAGGAGCGTTGCCGTATATGAAGAATTAAACATAGCCAAGGAATAGCGAAGGAAACATTTAATACATAATTCAGAGTTTATGGCCAAACTGAAGGTACAGTTTATGAGCTGACATCATTTCAGTGCTGTCGTGATGTGCACATACCATAACCGGAGCTAACTTCAGTCTTTGTATTATTTTAAGTTTTGATTGGGACAGGAACAGGAAACGAGCGAGTTTACTTTGTACTACTTTTCCTTGAAACAATTTCTGCTTTAATTTTAGAGCTCATTGTTGTTGAACGTCATTTGAAGAGATAGAAACAAAGTCTGCACTGAGATTACTTTCTAAGAGTATGTTCGCTTCTGGAACAAATAACAAAGACAGAAGTCTAATACTGAACCACACTAATTGCTCCCAATAGCTTGCCTTCCGGTCTCCCAATACCTTTTGTTTGAACTTGACGTTTTGGGATTCTATTAAATAATCCTCTCCGCAAATTCTGAAATCCTGGACAGGAAATATTTTGTGTATTAATAAAATAGTGAACATATTTCGTTGAAATTTATTTATTTGTACTTAATTTTATCTGAATTCAAATGCTAATGAGTCAGGAAAATGAAATGCTTCCTCTATTTCCGGTAATAACAGGATACGCTACAGTAACTTTCTAGGAACTTCTGCTGAGAAAATTCATTCGGGGATTTCATGACAAGCGTTTAATTAGACAAGTCTATGTTTTATTCCTGTACACAATTCCTGCTTTACTATGGTCCTCTTTTGGCAGCCTGCATAAATTTAAATTTGCCATCGTGTCGTAGATGTTTTACTGGACAAAACTTGAAAATGTTTGGCAAACTTAAATTGCTCTATTTGTTTACATTTGGAAGGGTTATATAGTCGTAAATAAAAACTTTGGACACTTTGATCATTTTGAATGCAAAAGTAAATGGTGTTAAAAGTGTTTTCGCAAGAATTCAATTAAAGTTTGACTGATTTGTTAAAAGTATTACTCGAAAGTTAAATAATGATTAGCGTGCTCAAAACGCTGAATGGTTTTAATAAATTAAGTTAAATTTGAAAGGAAGAATGTAACAGTTTTGAATCACAAGTTTAAACTTTGTGTTTGTTTTATTTCAAGGGGAATATTACATTCCCAATATTTAAAAAAGGAGACCCTAATAAACCGGACAATTACAAAGAAGTATATTTTATTGATGTAATATCAAAACTATTTTCGTCGGTGCTGCTTATGAGATTATATAATTGGTGTGAAGACAATAATATAATAAATGAGGCTGAATTCAGAAACCAATACTCTACTTATAATTTAAACTGTATTATCCACTTTCAACTAAGTCGAAAGCATCAAAAGGTTTATTGTCTATTTGTGGATTTCAGGGTGGCCTTTGATTGCATCGACCGAAAAGCATTCTTTTATAGACCTTAGAGTTTGGGCCTTTTAACTAAATTTATAAGTAGTGTGAGGGAAATGTTTGGGACGGAGTAAATTTATCTAAAAATAGGAGTCAGGCAAGGTTGTTCTCTTAGCCCTCTACTCTTCAGCCTATTTGTAATGACATGTATGTGGAGGTTGAGGGAAAAATAACACTAAAAAATGAAAATGTAAGAATTCTCATGTACACTAATGAAGTTGTGCTGTGCTGGTAACAAAATCTATTGTGCTGGAATGCATAAAAATAAGCTGAAAACATACTGCCGGAAATGGGACTTCATAAAAATTCTATAGAAGACAAAAGTTATGATATGCTCGAAAGGCGCTGGTCCGAGAGTTCGTATAAGTATTTCTGTATAAAGTTAACTTCTATCTATGAAAGAACATGTAGAAGAAAGATTGCTTATAGCGAAGAGAGGTATTTGCTGTGCCTGGGAGCGCATAAATGAGATAGCCCTATCATCTAAGGTACGAGTTTTTATCGCAGTATCCAGAGCGGTAATGTGCTATGATGATCAGACTTGGGGTATATACAAAAAAGTCGCAAAATTCTAGCGGCTTTCTGTTAAAAAAACGATCGGACTTCCAGTGAGCATACCAAATTTTATGATAAACATTTAGACAGGATTAGCTCCCCTTATCTTGTACACCTTGCAACAACATTTCGGATCATCGAACTAGAAAACCATATACTAAACAAAGGACTTACACATATTATCTTTGCAAAACGAGTATATTGGACAGAAAGTTGGCAGGAATGTGCAAATAAGTACAATGTACACATGTGGGATCGAGGCTTCACCATAAAAAGAATTTTGGAACGGAGAATCGGCAACGGCGCTGGTGGCCCAGTGGTTAGGGTTATGGAGTATCATGCGCATGGTCTCGGTTGAATACCAGCTCGCCCAATAGTTCTTTTTAACCCTGATTCTCCGATTCCTACACACATACGCTTAAAAAACACATATAGAACATTTTATGAATGATTTGAAATACACCTTCGAAAGGGAAAATGACAATTGCTTTGATCAAATCTTGGCTGCAGTGAGAAAGTCCGTATAGCATGGTATTTGTTATAGTTTGCAGCATGAGAACATACATATCAATTTTGAGAGTTCCCAACTTAATAAGGTATTTTGAGCTAGAGGAGTGATATAAATTTTTCCAAAAGTCTTATCAAATCTCGTCTTGATAACGTCCGTGTATAAAATTTTATTTAATATGTTTATAAATTAGAGGATGACAGGGCTGTGAATTATTAGTAAACGGACGTACACGCAAACATTATGAAGATTTTTTGTTCTGTCGGTCTATCGTCAAAACCGTTAAGAATGTTTGTAACAGCTCTTCGGTACCACCACTCAAATATACTAGTTTTTTGGACAAAGTTAATATATTTGCCATCTTCATCGCAGCCTCTCCTCCAAGGTAGTGCACCGTTAGGCAAAAAACCTGATGGTTTGTCTAAAATATTGGCTTAAGTTTTGGTTAAACCTTTGCGCAAGTTTTTTCAGCTGTCGTATTTAACAGGAGTGTTTCACCCTGCATATTTAGCCGATACGACCAAAAGGAGAGGCTTTCGATCCCTCTAACAACAGGCCAATTGCACTTATTTTCGTCCTAGCTAAAGTTTTTGAATCACTTATTAACTCACAGTTGATGAAATATCTCGAAAATAAGCATCTTGTAAATGTTCGCCTGTACAGGCTGTGACAGAACGTTATAGAGCCTTAAATCGTCGCTCCTTGATACTTGAAATGCATGAGTCTGGAATGGTGCTCTTATAACCAAACTTAATGCACTTCTTAAAATGGATAATGTCTTGTAAGGCCGTTCAATCCTTGTAATAATAGAAGGAGGTACATCTGATCCCGGTGAAATAAATACCGGTGTACCTCAGGGTACAATCATTTCTCTATAACTGCTTTTTCTTTTTATTCTTGAAAAATCACAATCCTTGATTTCGCATACTCTTTTGATTCTGTAATTTATTCTCGTGAAAATTTCATAGAACTAAACCGAGCACGCATGTTTAGATTGTTAAACAACAACATTTATGAGTCTTTGTTTTCAATCTATTCCGACCATAGGAGTAAATATACCCCCATTCGCCCTTTTTAACCATTTTGGGTTTGAAATATCCAGTATATCCGGGTAGACGGAGTTGGATCAGTCGGTTGAGTGGCACGACCACCATCCCATGGGTCCTGGGTTCAAGACCAGGTCTCCCCGTGGGTTTTTAAAGAGGCGTATGTAAATAATGTAAGAAGCCTGACTTAAAAATCAATTTTTGGAGACTTAATTTTTGAATGGTTCTTTCCACAGTCTACTCTAGATACAAGCCTAGAAGAAATACTAAGACCTGTGCATTGAAGGTGTAAACAAACCGAAGCCAATAGTAAACCATATGAAAAAGTTGGGAAATTCTGCCTTCTCTTATTATTTCTCGCAATATTTGTATGGTCTCAAATTGGAATTTACTTTAAGCGGAACCTACAAATGTTCTGAACACATGTGGCCACGAAAAGAACTTTAGTCTTTAAAAATTTTATTCAAGGTGCAGTATTTAAAGGAGAAATTCTCTTTTGTGTTCGTTTTGTGGAAGTGTTGAGTTTGGAATGCGTCAATGACATCTGTATTTTCCTTCGGTTTTATTTAATAGAGTATGTAGTTTTATTTGTGTGAATTAGTAAATCTCTGGTACAAGCAACGTACAAAAAAATGAGCTAGTGAAGACACGTTGGGCGAAAATTGGTTACGACTATCTTGTTTTCCCGGCTTGTATCTCTTTTCTTTCTCAAGATTCAAGCAGGTACTTGCACCTCAATGGAAAGAATAATTCCTCACCATCCACTAGATTCGAATTAAACCATACTAGGCTAAAGCATCATGAAAATGCTCAAACCTGGCACCACGCGGAGTCTTCGATTTTTTTATTAATTCTTACTACTTTTGGACTCTTCAAATAACAATTTTAATTTCTTTTCTTTCAGGTAAGGAAGTTTCTAAACTGCTGTTGAAATGGGTAATTTCAAATTGACGTGAGTACTTAATTTTTTTTTAACATTTGTATGTTGGGTGTTGGGCCCCTTGTAAATGTAAAGAGTGCTGAAAACCCACAACAAAGAAAAGTGAAGTGATTTTTTTATTTTTGTAAAAGGTTTGGAAATACTCTGAAGATAACCTCGCGCGGAATTATCGTGATTACCACTTTATGTACTGTTTTTCAATTAACCTTGGTTTTTTGTATTTGTTTTTTCAAAAACACATTAATACTTTACAAGTGAAACTAAAACTTAAAGCAAAATTTCTTTGTTGACATAACGAGCTACATTAATGCACTAAGCAAGCAAGTGTATTAAACCTAAGGATTTTCTTTTCTTTTACATATTTTCTGCAACTTTTGATGGCTTCCCCTTAATTAGATGCTTGAGCTTCAACAAAAGTTCTACAAGAACCTTGCAATATTCCACAATCTTTCGTTTTGATTTTATTACAAAGTAACGCCCGACAATACACATCAACATAACTTGTAACCTCTGTTATGTGGGCACAAAGCTCTCCTCGTTAACGTTACGTCTATTTTGTGCTCTGAACGTTATATTTCTGTGCTGATATACGGTTGGTTGAGCTATTCGACGCTATGAAAGGCCTTTGAATCAATCCACACTTGAAGGGAAAAAATATTTATAGTCCTAACGAGTTATTAAACAACATTGCTAAGGGGAGAAGGGAGCATTTCATTCAGAGCTATAAAACCTTCGTTGGAAATGATTTCGTCTTATATAACGTCGTCGTTAGAAGGCAACTCTATATTCTTGCATGCATATCCTCGGCAGAAAAGGATTTCACACTCTCGAGTATTCACGCATTTACGAATGTATTCTCACTTTTTCTAGATGCAAATACTCTCACTTAAATGATGAGTATAATTCGAACACGTTGGTAGTGTGAATCAGACTTTTGAATAAAAGACATTAGACTTCCAGATTGAACAAAAAGGAGGACCGTTTTCAACTGATTGACCCCATAGTCATGTCAGCTACGATTGCGTTAAACAGAAAAAAGTCGAGAAAACTTTTTACGAAAGTTCTAGAAAGATTTCCGAACCCCTTTGGCATTCAATACGACACCGGCTACATAGTTAAGAAAAAGTTCTTCGGAGGTATAATCCAACTTTACTATTTTGAATTCAGTTTTTTTTGTGAATAAATAATATTTCACTCAATACTGAAATTATATTAGCATTTGTTTCGAAAAAAATTCTCTCAGATTAAAACTTTCTTAAAAATTTCATTGTTTCCGAATGCCGTGCGTATTTTACTTAAGTAAATTGCAGTGGATATAAGTTTTTCCCCGAGGAGATACAAATTCAGATAAGTGCACTTTTTATTTAAGTTTCTCTTGAAACTTTTCAGTAATTGGGGCACGGAAAGCAAGCACTATAAAGTTCTTAAGGGTGTCAAGAATTTGGCATATTATCCCGGTTTCATATTTAAAAGAAATGCCAAAGGATTTTAGAATATTATGCAAGTTTTCACAATAACTTCTGCACTAGAGACCGTTTCTGTTTAGCGAAATTAATGGAAAAAAACTGAATAAGGCAAAAGTGTGGTTTTTTCTTAATGTCAGTTTTAAGCAGTTATGAGTGTTGATATATTCCAGAGAACAATGCTATAGAATATGCTAAACAATAACGTCAATCAAGCTTATAAGGAGAGGTAAAAAACTTAATTTAGTTATGCAGAGAGCAGCTGTAGGGGAGAGGAATTTGGATGGAAATAATAAATTAAGTTTGTCTTGGCGTCTAAATACAGTTTAAAAGCTGCTTTGAATAAGAAAATTTTACGAAAAATAAGCGTCACGGCGTCAATCAGAACTAAGTTTTGATTATTAAAAATTAATGGTGTCAGTATCGAACCTTGTGGCAGTCCGTTTTTAGATTTTTTTTGTGGTTCTATTATCCAAAAGCCATGTATGTATTTGTATAAAAAAAGTACGCCGTCAACTTGAGGCAAAACTTTATAGTGTAGGCTTTCTTTTGTGGTTCTATTATCTGAAAAGCATTTGTATATGTCTGTATAGTAAAATACATCGTCAACTTGGATCAAAGCTTTATAGTGTAGGCTTTAAAAAAATGCCAATATGATACTATGTAAAAGATATTAATATATTTAAAAATCTTAAAAGTTTCTGTTTAGTCTTTGTCTTTCGCCCAAAAATATGAAGTTGATAAGAAGTATATTAGGTACCGATTTCAGACAAAGGTGATAAAAGGATCGACTTCCACTCATTGAGAGGGTAGTATTAAGCCCCATGGATTGTTCCAAAGCTTCCTGGCCTAATCCGTTTTCTTATGATCCCAATTGTTAAAACTTTAATCCCTTGCCCTTGTGAACAACCATTGCCGAGCATTATTGTAAGAAAACATGCGAAATGGTTAAAACTTTAGAAAGGTTAGAAAGGGTTAAACTTGTAAATTTTTTTCAACATCTCTGAATATAGCGGGAAGGGAGGGGGTGGTTTGGATAAACGTTTAAACTCAGAAGGTACCTGCAATTCCACCCCCTGGGAGGATAGAATCGACCCCCAAGGGTAGTCACGGTCATATCCCTACCACAACTCTTCTTGCTGTGTTTCATCCCGGTCAAATCATCAACAATTTCCGAAAACGAATAAAGGGGTGGTTTTTGACCATTTGAGCTGGTGGGCCCGGATAAAAGCTTTTTTACTATTATATTCGGGTTCAGCAACTTTAAGAACGGTGTTTAAGTTGGTCTTGTAAGTGCCCGAATTTCTTGCATTTTTGGGCCAAAATCCCGGCTCATTGACTTCCATATACACCTATATTGAGCAATGACGAATGTTTTTATCGATTCCTTAATGAAACTTGCTTCGCTGTGTCATATGTCTCGGGGTTTTGCGGCAAATACATATACATATGTGGTTCGAAGAATACTATCGCTGGCTTTCGTGTGAAGCACAGCTCCGTTCTTTTAGGTTTACTGATAAGTCGCACATCTGTGGAGTTTACCCGGTGTTCCCTTAATTAATACTTAGGTTATGCTTAGAAATTAAGATCTTTTATTTCGAAAAAGGTAAAGTGGAGTTGACCACTCTACAGCATCAGTTTCTGAAGCCTTACACACAAATTATGCAGGGATCGCAATTTTGCAGGTTTGACAGGAAGAAATTCAGAATACTTGATAGACTGAGATTGTCTCTTGATGAGCTTATGACAAAAATCATCGATTACCATGTAATCGATAGCCGTGTGTGTTGATTTTTAAGTAGTTTATAAATGAAATTATTTATCACTTCCTTCACTTATAACCGAACAAATAACGTTCTTACTAAACAATCCAATATATTATCAATTTTTTATTAGTTACGTTATCAATTACGAGCTACATGCTGGTAATATCAAAATCAAGCAAATTACGTAGCTTCGCTGGACTACAAAAATTTTTTTAAAATAAAAGATAATATCAAAAACCAATTCAACAATTACAGACTTGTAGTTAGTTACACTAGTATTACCAGAATTATCGAGTAAGTACCGATATTAATTTCGTGTAAATATCATCTTTAATAATCTTAATTTTATCAAAGATTCCGAAAAGTAATTTCTCTCGTATCTTTTATCAAATTGAAAATTATTATTCGCGAGCAGACAACAACATTAAGTAGAGGCCATTTGTGCTTTTCCTAAAAACATTACTGCAAGCATTATATTTCATTTTCACACATTAAATCAAAGAGCGAAATGATTTAAGTGCTTTTTTGCACAATTTATTAACGCAACAATTTTGACAGGATCTTTGCTCCCTAGGTGTAATTTAGTAGCATTAACTTAATCGAAATATAAATGTCCGAATGAGTAAAAATTTGAATATGATAATCTTGTTAAGAGTGCTTGCTACTTTTCCGGCCTTACTGAAAAACGTGCAATTAACCTAATTAAGATTTTTATCCAAAATAATATTTTACGGATGCCTCGAGATTTGATATACTACCCTTCTCTTAATGGTGTTTTGGGATTCTACATAAATCGTAAATTAAATAGCATGCCTTGTTCGTTCGAAAGCTCAAATCAAAACATGGTCAGAAAATTAATAAATTAATTTATGGGGCATATACCCCACGTACACAGTTTCCTTTGGCCAATATTTCGTTAACTAAAGGAATAGAAGGAAACTTCTTTACTAATACGAGCACAAAGCGGAGAAGGATAATACATTTTATTGCCTATAGCACTGATGGTATGGTTGGATATTGTCCCTAGAGCCTAAAAGGTATTATATTCCAGACAATAAGAGAACTGACCTAAAATACATTAAGGGAATGAAGACTTAACTGTGATGAGTCGAATAATAGTAAAATTTAAGCTTATGGGAATCATTCCATACAAAGTAAATTTGCACAGACCACTTAAGATGGCTTTCGAATAGCTACTCATTCCGTAGATTCATATTTAAGTAATTATTATTGAAAACGAAACGTGCTGTTTCGGAAATTTTGGTATTTAATGTGAACTTAAGTTTTGAAATAAATTTAAATCAAACATTAATTTCCAAATTTGTATTGTTTTGAGCTATGCTGCAAATCATAGTGCTTTGAACTTCAGGTTACAATAAATGCAAAGAGTTTTTATATGTTAAAGAGCAAAACGACCGCAAATGGATTACAAAGTAGCATATTGTATGGTTAAATAGTAAAAACAAGGCACAGGTTAGTCAATTTATTAAGTATAATGTCGCTCTTCGTCAACGCCTTTGACCGCGTCCTCCATGTTTTACAGTAGCCACGACACAACCTACGGTGTATTTCCAAATACCTATAAAATAAAGTAAAAACCAAATTGCGGATTGAATTCCGAAATGTATCCTTATAATCCTTAAATGTCCTTAAAAATTGTTATTAATCAATAACTTACCTGAAAATTTGACTCGTCGTACCAGGCGACGATTGGCCAACCTGTCTCAGTGAAGTCCTAAGACCGTTCCATTCCAGTCGCTTTTTAATAATTTCAACTAAGAGCAGTGGCTTTTTCTATCCCTGCTGCAGCAACCAGCTCAGACGATTTTTGAGAGAAATTCAAATTAAATTCCGATCACCGCAACCTGATTTGGACCTATTTTCGTGATCCGATGGATTCTATTTCTCTGAAGTACTGTCAACTCACTTGTTTTGGGCTTTTTTTATCTTAACGCGCTTTAAAATTCACTTCCACAGCTCACGCTTTGTAAACGGTATATAATACATTTATAAAAATATGCAGACTGCATTTGACGGCTGCGAAAATGGTTTGCTTCCATTTCCAAAATGTAATTATTACCTAATACCCTTACCAGTTTATGTCCCTGTGGAGTATGGTACCAGTTTGTTTGCAGTCTTATGGTAGTTAGTATCATCTTTACTAAATTGAGGACATACTGCTGCTGTGAATAGTTTAGTTCAGTTTTCCTGATAGGGAACTTCAGTACTTCCGTGTATCCCGAGTAAAAATAAAACTCTTCTATTCCTAGGCCGAAACAGGCATGCACGTCTTCAAAACACCTGAATGACACTCAAATAAGGCATGGTACTCCTGAGTAATAATTATACTTTTCTAAATGCCAGCTCGCTGCGGGCACGTAACAATAAAACACGCCAGAAATAGTCCAAACGTAGCACGGTATGCTCACACTTTTACTAAACTAAATATTAAAATGAAAACAATACAATTATTTGCCTAGGTTAACTCATTGGAGGACGTCTGAAATAACAAAACTATCTCCGCAGTAGCCGGTAACGTTTGTGCAGTTTAGTTTTATTTTTACTCGGATTGATAAAGATGATAACTGAAACCGGAAAATATAAAAGAATAAAAATAATAAATTTCAGGTTATTTTTATCATTATTATTGGCATGACTTACCCTGTAAGTCATAGGCTATGTAACAATTTTAATATCACGTGGCGATGACCAACACGGTGAACGCGCATCCATACGTGTGAGATGTTACAGAACCCAAGCAGTGAGTCACCAGTCTCGAATGTGGTAAAGGCAGAGTTACGGAAGCGTGCATTTATGGCGGTCGTATTTTTCGAATTTGGTGCCTGTAGCGGAAGCGTACATACCCGTGTGGCGGACGTATTTTTCAATTTTTGGGCCTATATCTGGAGCGTGCATGGTAGTATTATGCGCATTTGTTTGCTATGGTTGCTCGCAACGGGCGTGTGTATACTTTAAAAAATATTAACATCTGTACTAGCTTCGGGCGTGAATATACCAACACAGTTATTTTTACTCGGGATGGTACGTCTTTACTGTCGCTCTATTGTGTCAGAAATTGTTTACTAGCAGTAGTCAGCGTTAATTTAGGAAGTTTAAGGAACTTTATATTTTAACAATGTTGCTGAGAATAAGACATCAATGCTTCAGATGTGGGATAATCTAAGCTAGGGGGGGGGGGGGGGGGGGGTACGCTGAGTTCAAGATGCTTGTGGTTAGTCCAGGGTTAAATTGCCTTAGAGGGACCAACTGTCTGAGCAGCAACCCTTACTGCCGCGAGGGTCTATAATTTGAGGGTCATATCGGGTCCAGAATACTTCGTTAGTCAAAAGTCATTATTCCTCCTAAATGACCAAAATATACTGTAACTTCGTTCAAGGATGCTACTGCAGGAAATTATGAAGAAACCTGCTTTAGAAAGTCATAACGCCGCTATGTATTTTAGAATTTGCATCGACATGTGATAACGTCCTGAAAAACTATCAAACATTTTGTTAAAAACTTTAGCATTTAAAATGATTCGGAAATGAAATTTATTTATGCTAGATGATGCACTCAGAACTAAACTGAACTGAGCGAATTTCTCTAGCTGTAAAGAAAAGTATTATTTTGGTTACTGCGATTATTATGAAGAACGTAAAATGGAAAGTTTAAAGTTAATCATGGAGTATTCTGAACATTGCTTGGAATTGATTTTCGATTTTAAATGCTGTGTTTATTTACAGTGACTACAAATGATTACGAAGAGTTTTAGTCCATTGGTTTCACAGAAAAGTAAAAAAATCAGTGCGGCTCAATTCCAAATTCCGTAGCCTACGAATATATTATTTTTATTTGCTTCATTTCCCTGTTCTCACTACTTCTTTTAATGTCCATTAAAAGCAGCACAGATCTTATTTCGCCATGAAACATAGTCGTGTTTACATATCTAATATTCTGATATACATCAGTCCAGTTGTCATAATCTTGTTTGTCATTTAACTACTTTTGGTGATGAAATATTTCAAGGGGACATTTTGTTATTTGTATGTTCAAGAAGAAAAATTAATAGGGTGCCCCTCCCTCCCACTGTCCGTGTATGTACATAAAAATAGAAACGGAAAACATGTTTTGCGTCTTCCATAAAGTAGAATGTCGTTAAATCCATCGTTTAAAATACATTTATATACATTTTTTTGGGTAACTCAGTCGTTACCACGCCTAATACCTATGAGCCTCCAAAGTCACTTTAATAATAACCTAAACCTCTCTTTATCATACCGATTCAGGGGGGACTAGCTTCTGCGGAGGCCCGGGGTGGTGGTGGTGGAAAATAACGGTATAAAGCATATTTTCGAGCTTTAATTTTTCTGAACTTATCTATAACATCATCGAAATCTAATGCCTTCGCTACTTTTCTTTCTGTGGATAAAATTGCTTAATTGATTAGCCTATCCTTGGCCTTAGTAGATCTTAAGTAACTTTTGATTAGTTTCGATAAACTCCTCTAACAAGGCGCCGCAGAAACATAAATTGTTAATAATCACTATATAATAAGGAATTTACTAAAGTTTCATTTAATAATAAATTGAAGATTTTCTTCTGCTTTCCAAATAAAAGCTGTTTCTGTATTTGTATTTAAGGCGCATATGCGACGTCGAAATTTCGTTACTTCTTACACCAGTTGTTCCTTCTCAAATTCTTCTTAAGCCTTACTACAGCTGATCCTTAATCATTCTTGGAAAAGTCGATCTACACATGCGAATATTAATGTAAGAAACTTATCGTGTATTATTAAGCCAATTTCTCCGTTTTCCACGTTGTTCCAAATCAATGACTATTGATTTACATTTTTAAGTGCCAAAGTTTATAGCTATAACGTCGGCTGTATTTCTTTCTTAAACTAAAAGTACATGT
Organism: Leptarthrus brevirostris; assembly: GCA_964036015.1. Lineage (NCBI taxonomy): Eukaryota > Metazoa > Arthropoda > Insecta > Diptera > Asilidae > Leptarthrus > Leptarthrus brevirostris. The sequence continues at coordinate 25,158,007 of OZ038375.1, read as the reverse complement.
AGTGGCGTTTTAAAAGTGTAAGATGATGGCCACGCTCAGCTTACTCTAGATAAAGCCCAGAAAACATGACAGTTCGGCCATTTGACCACCAAGCGTATCGTCATTATTTCATTTATTTTTGTACCACAGATTAACCAATCCTTGCACACATATAAAACTGCACACTGTCTTAACCAAAACAAAAGGGAAATGCTGATGTCATTGACGCATTCTAACCTCAATACTTCAACAAAACGAACAGAAGAAAGTCTCTTCCCATTAAAATTGTAATTGAGAAATTTTTTATCGTGGCCATATGTTCAGAACATTTGTTGGTTCACGTCAAGTAAATTAAAAGTTGGGACTTAAAAGATACTGCAAGAAATACTACGAAAAATTAGAATTCTCCAAATTTCTCCTATTGTTTACTGCAGCAAATTTCGGTTCGTTTACACCACCAACGCTCAGCTGGTTGTGTCAGCTTCTAGAGTAGGCTGTGCATAATGACCCAATGACACGACCGCAAGTGAACTACAAGTCAGTTAGGGAATCCCCAGCACATGATCGGTATATCTATTGCGGATTCACTCAAATGACTCAAAAGATTTCGGGTTTCCCGCGCCAAAGCTATAATGTTAGCAGCTGTATTTTTTAATTTCCCACAGAAGAACCTGAAAATTTCTTGAATAGCGAAATTATTATGTTCACGCCAATTAATTGGTCGACAGAAACAGTTTTGGCTTAAGCGCGATTATTTGTAGACTTCCGATTCGGTTATGAAGCTCGTTATTTAGTGGAAGGTTTCTGAACTGAACCTTTAAATTTTTTTCGCTCACCGAGAAGGAATTTAACATCACACTGAGTATTACCAAGTGAACCTTTCGTAAAATATTTTAATTAGTAGAAATTTATATAGATATATGTCACTGCCTAATACTTTTACATCTTAAAGTGTTTACACTTTCTGCGCTGAACTCAAGTCATTAATAACAAAGAAAAGGCTGAGAATGATACTTTAGTAGACACCTTGAAAATTGAAAAACAACTTGAGTTCTCATGAAGAAGACTTTAATGGTGTTAGAAACTTTGTCTGATTGTGGACGATAAATCTTTAATTTTTTTTAAGTTATTTCGTTTTTGTACGAGGAGGATAATACAGTTTGATTAAGAAATTTCAAATTTGGTTTTTGTTGAAGAGCAGAGTTACAAAAGACAGAAAGATGGTATTTAATCATCAAGAAAAAAAAGTTTATTTAAGTTAAAGGTTATGATTAATGGCTATAGTTTGATATTTTGACGTAGACAGTCGTCTCTGATGTACAAATATCCATTGCACGAACTTTTGGAAGACTTCCACACTTACTAATTATTTAAGAACACGCCCAAGGCCCATATCGGATCGGGAATCATATTTTTTGGCTATTTTTACGTGATAAAAATTGTCTTGCATGAAGTTTATGATTACCTATTTATCTGAACCTATAAATTTAGTTGCCAATAAACATGAAAAATAGCTTTCCGTTTAGCATTTACCAGTAATCCTTTGTAGTACGAAAGTTGTTTCATCTAAACTTTGATAAAGTGCTTGAAAACTTTGCTGTCTACTTTCCGGCTGCATCTAAACGTTGGTTTTTATCAAGAAAAGTGTTATACTTTTTCGCTTACCGTTGTACCTAGTAAGTCGACAAGTTTACAAGAAACTTTTTAAAAAATTAAAAAAAATTTATGAAAGCTAAAAACGAATTAAATATTGCCATCTTGAAATTCTAAAATTTTCAAAACGAAGAAATATTCCGCTCAGTTAATTTCATGATGTGAATGTGCTAAAAAACTGGCAACTTCTTCGTTTCGTCCTTTCACGACCGATAAAATCAAGAAATGAAAATTAAATTCCTTTTCTTATCCCCATCATGTGCTACACTAATTTTCGCAAACTTATTATAAAGTACTTTGCCGAGCGGGTTTATCCTGGTGAAAATCTCATCTCTGCCGAGTCCTTGCACACTCCACTGCCCAAGGAAGTGCATCTGTTTACTGGAAAAAGCGCTAGCAAACAGGAGAATATTCCAATTGCGAGTTAAAAGTTCCTCAGTCTGTCGGAGGAAGCTTGGTTTGTTTCTCTTAAAAGACTGGGAGCCCTCTTCTAACAAAAAGAAAAGAAAACGGGATGGTTATTTATCCTTCTGCTCGAGTTATTGAAAAATGGAAAGCATTTTTGGGGACATTTTTGCAGAAAATTGAAAATTCTAAATAGCTTGCTGGAAATTTTTACTGTCCAAATAATGATCGTAGAAGGACTTAGCCACTTTAAGTTATGCAAGGAAGTTGATGGGTTTGTGGACTGGCAAACATAATGGAGCTAGAAACGCGAAAGGAAAGGATTCTTGATATAATGATAATTCAGTTCAAGTTTGAAGTTCTTTGATTTGTATAAGTTTCTTCTCGGGGGCTTTCGGACTATTATATCCAGTAAAGGGGGGAGTTTTTGTTCAAATTGACACTTCCTTCCGGTTCTTGAAAATATTGACTAAAATCCGAGTCCTGCAGCGATTTTTATCTTCTTAGACATTTGTTTTTAAAAAGTGAAGAATTGTGTGCAGTTGGAAAATGAGGTTTCGTTTCCTAAAAAATTATCTCCTTTTCCATATTCATCTTCAATTTAGACAAAAAAATTCATCGAGCAAAAACCAAACACTGATTTTGGCGAGCCATAGGTGCAGTTTGTAGTCATTTAAATTCAACAAACTCAGTCCTCTCACTAAAATCCAAACATGCAAATGAACTGAAAATGTGACATCAAATAAAATCCGATATCTCCAATCTACGGAAATGTCCAGATACCTATAAGTATGTGAGGACACGCAAAATTGTATGTAACGCTGCGAGGTTGTGTAACGCGCGGCTATACAATTCGCAGAATGAAAGATTCACTGGACAGAACTTGTTGTTAGCATAAACGCCATGTACTTGATATCACAGAAACCAGGCACGAATTTGATTTTAAGCAAAATGTCGGAAGCTTGTTTGTTTTATCCTGTTGGGAATATTGCATAGAACTCTCCTCCAGTGGGAACATGTCGCTTAATTTCAGTGTCTGGTGTTTATATTGTATTACAACAGACTTGTTTTCCTAGCCACCGACTATAGTCGAACAGAATCACATTGTTAACTAGGATAGTGACGAATTTAAGATTGAAACGGATAGCACAGTAGATTATTGATGTCAGGCGTTTAACTGAAAATGTCATTCTTTAGGATGACAGTAATCAATGTTGATATGAAAGAAGGAAACGTTCGGAATGTTGGCTTTACTCTTCAAACAGTTTGAAAATCAGATTATTTTAGCAAATAGAGAAAAGTTCGGGTGAAAATTACGTGACTACGTGATCCACTACAAAATAACAATTTCACGCAAACATAATTAAAGTTGTGCTTCTGTTGTATACGTTTACTCTACATTTTGGATACATAAGACACCTTGTTTGAGTTAAAGTTTCTCTACGAGGTATTCGAGGTTCTACCACCTCCTTTGAGTTACTAAGAAAAAGTTAACATTTCTGTGCTATAAGTGGAGAGTAGGTTGATTTGATTGCGAACATTTTACAAAACTGCTTTTACTAGTTCACTTTTTAGCATTGTGGATGAATTGGTGTGACTTCTTACGGTTAGAAAGATTTATTTCCATTTTGGCAGGTTGAAGGCTAAAATTGTTTATTTCTTAATCCCAAAATACGATTTGAAGATAATTTGACAATAGTCATAGCGTCACAATTTTCAACAGTATGCTAGAAATCGTTTTTATTAAAGATCAACAATAATTTTTCGTAGTTGATGCTTTAGTTATAAACTGCAAATTGAATTTAAATTTTCATATCGTCCTCGATTATTCGATTCTTTCTTATTCAGGTGGATTCTGAACCACCGACAATACTCTGCAATTTCCAATTGTCTTTTAGCGCAATATGCTATCAGTCGAAAACATCAATGAGTCTCCGCCTGTGAGATTCTAACATGGGACCCTTAGGATGAAGCTCAACCCGTTTCTCTTACCTCGGCGCGCCTGGGCATCCAAATAACTTAAAGTGAGCGTTATCAGCTTATATATGTTACTCACCGAATTACACACAATAAAACATTTCAGTGCTGAAAAATGAAATTAATAGTGATTAAAGTATAGATCCCTCTGAGATCCCATTTGAAAAGAAGATCTTAAAGTGTCTTCTTAGAAAGTAAAACATAAGACGTACGAGTTATATTTATAATTGATTTTTTAAATTTGGGATTACCTTCGTTCATTTCCAATACCGAATCAGCGATCACGCGGTGTTATTAGTGGTCCGCTGATACCGAATCAGCGATCACGCGGTGTTATTAGTGGTCCGCTGGTTTGCAGTTTTTATGTCAGCTTCAATTTGCAAGCATTTAGACGAAGATATTTGCGCAAAATATGTACCGGCTGCCTATTGATACGTGCAATTGATGTGAACGACTGCGAATTGGCGTACGAGGATCTTCCGCAACAAGATTTTGGGTTGACTTATCTACGCTAGCAGTTTAAATAACAACTTTATCGAGACGTTACAATTTTTTCCATTAGGTTTACAATTGCTGGATGAGAAGGCATTTCATTCCTGCCTAATGCAGTACGAACTTTACGAACTGTCTCTGCGCAAGTTTCGTACTTTGGTAGTGAATTTTTACAATTTCAATGCATTGTTAAAGAGTGTATCGTTCCATTTTCGTTAACCGTATAGTTTTTACTACTGAAATGGCAAAGAATGACAGTTGCACCTTTTTTACACATTAAAAAATATTTATAATTGATATGTCCTGCTGAAAATTAATACGTCTTTTTGAAACACTCAATATAAAATCACGTTCAGCTATAAGCAATTTAATTCTACCTGTGAATCAGAACAATTTTTTGTGACTTTGCATGATTGCCGTGGAGCATACTTATCATGAATATGGTGCTCCTGGACTCTACGCAATTTATAAAGCTATCAATTAGTGGATGGAAAAGTAGTTATCTTAACCAGGACCAGGTAGATGTGGAGGAAGTCCATTGTTCACGAGAAAAATTAGCTTACTTGAATACTTATCGATGCTCTGCACGGTGAACTGATTATGTAAGAAATTTATAAAGAACTGGCGTGTTCCAACACATCGGTTGGTGTTCCGCAGGGGTCAGCTTTGGCCCGATGGTTTTAAGTTTATTTATAAATGATCTTATCCAAGCTGTTACTGATGTTAGAATGGATTTATATCCTATTGACGTCCAGATTTATTTTAGCAAGCTAATAGCGCTTTTGGAGGACTATAAGGATATATAGTTTTCCAGAAACCTTTGATTGGTCTAGAACTAATGGGCTACCACTGAACTCGTGCAAGCCTTAGTACATTATTTTTTCAGTGGTTTCATATGTAAAGGTGATATGGCACCAGTGTACCAAAATAATACTATTTTACCAGTTATAGATTTGGAAAGTACCTACCAAAGACAATAAATGATGTGAAAATATTGGGGCTATATCATGTAAAATTTATGCAGGGCTTTGTCGGTTGAACTGAACGTTAAATTATTGTGGATGTTTAGAGCATCCTAATTTAGAAATGGCGATCTGATTTATATTATCATGAACAATACTATTGTAGTCATAGGGTGGAAATGACTTTTAATGACTGCATTCGATTTACTTTAAATCTACGCAGGTCTGATCACGCGTCGTCATTTAAATTTACGCTTGGTTGCTCCCTTGAGCATACTTGAAACGTAAGGCGCTTCCATTTATTTCGACTTAATATCAACGGGTAAGATGCACATACATTTGGTATTCTCTCCCAGAAATTTGTACATAATCAGTCCTTACTTTCGGAAAACGGCTCTGAAAAGTTCTTACTTCGTGTGTCTCTGCATAAAAACTACATCGATATTAATTTTCCTACTATTAGGTATGTATATTTATGAGTGTTCTTGTTTTTTCCTTCATTTAAATAATTACTAATTGAAATAGTTTAATCTCCTAGAGTCATAGGGTTTCGTATTATGATTACATATCTATTGGCAGCTTATGTACAAGTACTCCTTTAGCACTTTTATCTTGTTCAAAAGTACGATAAAACATTGTTAATCTTTTGTACATATCCTGAAATAAACTATTATAATAAATATAAATTATAGTGCACGACAATAAATTACATTCCTCGCGAAGCTTCGATAAGTTCAGGTTCTTGTAGTTCCTGCATTCTTCGACTTTCTAAAAAAATTAGGAACAATGCTTATATTATATGACAAAAAACAGGATGTCCTGGCCATAATTCGGATAATTGTTACTTAAAACTCGCACAATCTTTCTGGTCTGCGAACTAATTAAACAAAAGAGAAAATCTTTGATTATGAAGTCATATCAGAGGGAACCGAACAAATAATGCAAAACCCAGTGGTGTGAGTACAGAGCCCTGTGGTACATTAGTTAATATAGTATACTATTACCATAAGGTATAATAGGCATATATTAAATTTTTAGGATAGCTGGGCTAAATCAAAGGAATCATGTTCTGGTGGAGTAAGTGATAACGTGTCAGACTTCCGTCCCGGAGCTCCCAGGATCGAACTGCACCGGTGGCGACCCATGATTGTTTTCTAATAATAAGAGATAACGACAAAAGGACCATTGAGGATAGCAGAGTAATGTCGAGGAGCTGCACAAAAACTTTTGGTAAAATTCATTGGAACTTGCTAATGAAATAATACGTAGATTTACAGGAATAATTGTTTTTATTTACGTGAAGTTATTCTTAGCATTGGTTGTAGATCAAGGATTATGTGAACAAACACTCTTAAACGTACTACCTTAGAAGCATTTTGATGTTACGAAATTTTATTTCAATATCAATATACAAAACAAACAGAATAGAATCGTGAACACCTCCGCCCTCAAAGCTATAAAAATGTGATATTGCTTCAGTTGACTGACGATGTATCACAAGAGAAAATCAAGTAAAATCAACAACACCTGGAGTCAATCGTTTTTGTTAAAAATCGAAACCATTTCAAAAAAGCATCTAAAATTGCGATTTAATGTTTCGCTCAGATTTATAACAAAAGCAAAATATCTCAATAAAAACGACCCAAAAAGCGAGGTATAAACTTTTTCTTAAGAGCAGCCATTCTTTCGTCTTCAAAGGAGAATAAATTTGACGAAATTCAATCCTTCTCTCAAATTGGCAAAACATGAACGAAATTTGAAGTGACTTATATTAATAGAACGGAAGTATTTATAGCAGTAACAATGTCTTTCAGCAGGTCTATTGTGCTTTTTGGAAAATTACAGTTCCAATTTATAGGAAAACATACTCTCGTGCGAGACTGAGACAGGAAGAAAAAAAAATGGAAATGAAAAGGTTTTCTCACGTCAATGAAATTCAATTTCACACTTTCCCTGCAGCCGGTCTAGAAATCCGGAATGTCTCCTATTTCTGGCTTTGATCGTTTTCCTCTCCAATCTGGATGCCATAAAGCAAAGGATGTCGCAGACTTGTGATTTTTTTTTCCTCTTCACTGATTCTTATTGATTACGAAAATTATTGTCTTGTACCTGAGTTTGCAAGTAAATCGTCAAATCAATACGACATACGCCGCTGGTAGTGTGACAGTTCCTCCCTGCAAAGAGGTCCATGAAACATTTACCACCCCTAGTTAACGATTCGTTTTCAGTTATCCAGGTAGGTATTGGCGCTTGTTTAAAGGGTTCCTGAATCCTGACATTGATATCATTTGATGAAGGAGTGATTCAGTAGAATTCTCCCCTTTGCAGTAGTGTAAGCACATCTGGTATCACTGATGTTTTTCCTTCATCCCCCTTACCGATCCGTATCAAACCCCAGTTACGTTTGTAGGACTCTCACTGACACTCATGCCATCAAGGGATTTTTGGCTTTTGTTCTTGCTCGAGCCTGGAACCGTTTGAATGGAAGCGATCTTCTTATATATTTATGGGTTGATTTTGTTTTATGGGAGGACATGATGCATACCAATAAGGCAATAAATTGCTTTTGACTATGGCAATGACTGGCTAAAAATCAACTTGAGTCTAAGCGCCGTTTTGCTCTGACTTATGAATATCCTGTTTTATGGTGGCAGGGGATTACGTTCGCATTTAACTATTCATATTCATCACTTTCATCACTACTCCGGGCTTATTCCCAAATCGCCTTGGAGTATATTACTAAGTATTTAGGATGCTTTAACAAAGGATTTTCTCTTTAAGAAAAGGGTATCCTTTAAGGTTGTGCTGTGCTGAAAGCATTCCAAAAAGGATGGATAATGTCAGAAATACTTTAAATCACTTTACGTTCTTATCTCTGGTATTTAATATATTTCCATATTTCGATGTGAGTGAATTTTTGCGACTTGCAAAACAATCTTTCTTTCAAATGCCACTTTAAGCTGCTGCTAACTGAGCAAGGATATAAAATATTGAAAATTCTAACGTTGAAACTATCTGGCAGTTGGATAACATAAACAAATGGTTTCCAACTTTTCAACTCAAATAGATGGAGTGAAACTAGATATTGTATTCTGTTCAGTACTTCCATTTCAGCCGTCCACACTTTTGGTGTTGTCGCCTTTTTAACACTGTCGCATAAATGTTTCGAATTTACATTTGAATTTTTAGAAAAGTGTCACACAGCACTTTCTAGAACTGCGAGAATATTAATTCTCGTTGGCTTCTAGGAAAATGTTTGTCAAAGAGCTTTGACCCAGTTTTCGGGCAGGTCTCTGTTTCCGATTTTATTTGCATACTTTCAATGGAGCGGCTCAAATGGGTTCTTTATCACTTTCGTTTTTATTTTATTAATTTTTTTATGTTTCTATCGGCGACTTTTGTATGATCCTTAATTTTTCCAGGATATCCTAACGGTGAGATTTATTAAATTACATCGAAAATTTTTAGTTGGAAAATATTCTCTCAGAATCTCACTTTAAAAACTTTTAAGGACTTTAAGAGGAGACCATGCATTGTTTTGTTGGTATTTTATGTTAGCGTACTTATGCCAGATATGATGTGCACAGATGGCAAGGAGTATGGCTTCAAGACGGATGCTCAAAATCAGAAGAAATTTATTACTTTTCTTGGTCTGCTCTAGTTCAACTTTGTCAAAGTAAATTAAACTTTCCTTGGCTGCTCGTGTACTGCCTTCCCATTCCTTAATAACAAAAAGACTAGCAGTGAAAGGACAGGCATGTAAGACACTTTAGGTTTAGTTTATTTGAGAGCCTTTGGTTTCATTTAGGTAATTAAATGTTTCTTTTCTTTTGTTTTTGTTGTAATAGTGTAGAGCGAACAAAGCTACTTCCTACTTTGGTTAAAGCCATGACATTAAAGTATTGCCACAAAAAACTTGCGGTACATAAAAATCGCGTCCCAAATGTAGTTGGAGCTGAAAGCAACCAGTTAGATATAAAAACTAATAGAATAATTTTGATACAAATATCAAATAAATAAGTTAACAAGTTCGGTGGAGTAAATGACAACGTGTTAATTTTCGATCATGAGGGTCTCAGGTTTGAACCCCACCTGCGGCGACCCATATTTGATTTCTGCTTTCAACAGATTACTCTTAACCAGCTAGATGTGTCGCCCTCATTTAAAGTATGTACATAAATTGTGTCGCAAAAATGAAGAAAGGCGTGTATACTCATGATATGCTCATACATAGAAACTTTTGTATTTTTTTTTTATTCATTTATTTCATTATCTAATTAATATTTGGAAATTCTGAAATTTACGGATATATTCTAGCTTAGTAGCAAATTGTAATAACTTTTTGCACATGACGGGTATGTAATAATACAAAATATGGTTGTTTCTGCATGACGAATATGCTCGTCAATAGAAGCTAACTGGTTAAGGATTGCAATGTAATGCTGCTAGTGCACCTTAAATTGTAGGTTCACTTCCAATCGGTTATCTTCTAATTCAGTAAAGTTGCTCTTCCGTCCCATGCTCGACAAGTGGTTGTGGTAACCAGAAGGAAAGGTATAGGTATGGTTTAAAAGTTTAAGTAAATATTCTTATCTAAATAACATTATCCGTCCGATTTTAATGTAATGCACTGCTATCATGTAAATTTGAAATAAACGTGGGAAAATATGATACTTTCAGAAGAACGTATTTAAAGTTTTGGTAAAAATAAGGTGGCTTTCAACTTTCTCCCGGTTTATAGAGTTTGTCTTCTTCACCTGTTGTTGCTTTATACTCTGGCCGTATACTACTTTTTATGGTCTGTTTTCCTTGTGAGTTGGAGATTTTTGTTTATTTCTTTGGCATATGATATTGCCAAAGGTCAGCGGATGCGCTATGCTGCTAAAGCAAAATGTTGGAAGGAAATTAATTAAGCTCCTTCAATTGGCCAATTTCTAACTTATCTCCGTAATGAAAAATACCTGCATCCATAGGCATATTGATCCTCGCTGTTATCACATTAGAAAACTCCTCGTTTTGCCAAAGGCTCCACACTACTGAGCTCAAGCGTTCGTTATTGTTTTGAACCTTTCCTGGTAAAACGAAAAATATCATTAATCGTTCGTGGCTGGTGTAGAGATATTTCCCTAGTTGTAATGTTGGTTTGTTGGTTTAAGTGGTGACCATCACCGACATGGTAGTACTTCAATTAGCACCGTTATAGGTTCGTTTTGATCTAAGAACTAATAAAATCCGGTTTTAGGGCTCAGTCATGCTTGCCACTCTGAATTTTCTACTGAAAACCTAGATAAGAGTGATTGAATTACGCCTTACGCTAAAGCCATCCTGAGGAAATTCTTTACCTTCACAACCGTGATTGCCTTACAGTTTTCAAATCATTAATCACTGAGAGCACCCCCTATCCAGCAGCAGACATTTGCAAAGAATATGGAGGATGGTTTCTTTTTCGTTGACGTTGCCGCACAACGACAATGCCTGTTTTAAGGAACGCTCACCTTAGCTGCATGATCGAATACAAGGTACTGGCTCCTGGAGTACGCTAGATATTATTTAAAGAGTTCCACCTTAACTGACCACAGCGGGATATGAATCTCTTCCATATAACAATGGTGCAACGTAATGTCCTCCCTGGCAAGTTTGTCGACCATTTCTTTAACGGCTATATTCCTATGACCAGGAACCTAATGCAGGGTAACGCTCAACCTACTCCCAAAGACGTAAACTCTTCTAATCATGCACCACTTTAGAAGATATGATCACTGAGTGAAGAGCCTTGACGGCAGCTTGACTATCCGTGAAGTTGAATATGCCTTGCTTTGATGCTTGAGTAAATTTAAGTATGAGTGGTTGCACTCATGTAGTTTTTTGTAAGTAGCAGTCAGATTGTACCACGACGTCTTATCACCTGAAGAAAGAAAATTCTATTGGTTCTCGACCGATATTCGATATTTCATATAAATAAGCTGCTCAAATCGCTTTTTGCGTGTTGTTTCTGATTGTATTTCTCTAAAAAAAAGATCCATCACGTCAAATAGTTTTTTGAAGACCTAAAGAGGCTTGGCGTCCGGAAATCCACTAACACTTTTCCTGTTCACCTCGTAAGCAAATATCTAATCTAAGAACTAGTTGACAAAATATTCACTTTACCATTATCGTCACAGGCCTTCGCCGTTTCTGTCTTTCTCACTCAACTCCACTTTACTCAAACTTCAATTGTTTAGAAATTTTCGTAAATTAGTACTTAAAAGTAAAATTCGTTGGCTGCTACTATTGCTCTTAAGAAAAAACATTGAGGAAATCTGTTTTTCTTGCTGAAGAAATTTTGGTTTTCCTTACTTATTTTGCAAGGTCTTCTCACTTCTTTCTTTCATCGCCATGTTCTTCTCGTAGTACCGGATGAGTACTTCTTCTCAACAAGCCTTCCTTGAATATTTTCAATTTTGCCAAATAAATAGCTTTTTTTTAAATACTTTGATTGAATTACAAGCGGTGTGAAGTTTACAGAGCACATCTCAAAGAGCATTTGTAAAAAATTAATGTACTCTCCGTTAACCAGGGACTATTTTATGTATTTATAAAAGGTTGAAATAACCGGAACAGCGTCTTAACTTTTTTTGAACCGCTTCTTGATTGGGCCACTTTTCGTCTGAGATGATGGGCCAGGAAACAATTTAATCTTTTCTAGAAGTTAAAACTAGAATACGCAGGCAACACTGGAGATAACAGAGATCGCTTCAGCGAATCCTTAGCAAAATTGAAGTCAAAATGAGGCACATATTCACGGCCATACACATGCGATTTATAATATCATGCATAGAATAGTTTGGCCGAGAGTGAACGACATGTAGTAAATGTAATTTCCTACAGTAATACGAGGTATGTCTATTAGAAACCTTACCTGTGAGAGCACAAGAATCTATGTTCGATTTCAGGCGCTGGTGAATAAAGATCAACTCAGAAATATTATGTGGTTTTTCCAAAGAGTGCATATTAAGTACCCGGAGACGATCCACGAAAGGAGGAAGTCGGAGTGGACCGACCGTTTTATTGACTCAGTGAGTCTAGAATAAACAACATAGCAAGGTGATTAAACCTGAGGTACATAACGTTTATTTATTTTGATGAAACCTCGTGGTGAAACATATTTTTATTATTCATTTTTACGATGGCAACAGTAACAACGCACTTACTTTTTGTTTCACAACATTTCTTTTTATTATTTTTAATAAAAAAAAATACAAAAATTTGACATACATACTCGATAATTCGTCTAACCAAAGAAGAGAATAAGTAAATCAAGGTCTGCCGATCATAACCCAGAACTGAATTACTCCTAGAGACAATATAGTTCATGTGCAGAGTGAAATCGAGTTTTTTGTCGACCTTCATAACAAGGCCGGACTGCACGCGACGGTTATTAGTTTCCACAAAAAAAACAATCAAGTACGTGCCAATTTAGGTTCCTAGAGAATGACATAATGTCACATTTTTTCAAGTTAAATCATCCTGAGTGCGGGAGGAATTATAGCTTGCTTTAACGAAAGAGAAAATCTTCATATCAGCCGTATAGATTATGACTTTGGAGTTTCTATCTAAGGGGACAATGTCGTAAATGGCAAGAATAAATAGTAGCGGACCCAAATGGCTACCCGGCGGTACACCTGAGCAGTAGCTACTTTTCCCAGCCTTGTGGGGTGCCGCTTAAAATCTCTCATTGAGTAGAATAAAGTTTATTTTTAGTTACAAGTTTATTGAAAATTCTGCGACACTTATTACTTGCTCTATGTGCAAAATTATCCGGTTTAATACTTTTAAAATATTCTCGAAATTCTAACTAGACGCTAATGTATGTATACGACAATTGAAGGCAGTTTTTGATTTTTAAGGTATTTTCTACAATATGATCCTTTTTAAGGATAGAGTTTGGACGTCTTTCATCGCAAGTTATACTTGCACAGTTTATTAATTTTAAAAGTTGCACAGCATTTATTTCAATTTATTCTTGAAATATAGCAAACTTTCGTTTCAACTAATTTAGCAAATGGCTCCGCTCCCGTATTTACGTTTTACTAAAATGCTACAATCCATCAAAAATTATTGCTAAGCAATCCTGAAAAGCTTTTTAAGTAATGATAGAAGAATTCCAAGATTTTATGATAAGAAAGCAACTAAGTGATATACGAGAAAGCAAAATGCAATAAATTTGTTCTAAGGCGATATAATAAAACCCAACACTGAAGAGGAAGCTAAACTTTGGACAGTGAAATTTCTTTTCATTTTGACAATGATAAACTGATCCAAGTTCATCCAACAAGTTCTTCGAAAGGAAGCTGTCAAAGATTTTGTCATTCGAAATGATTTATTATTCAAATTTGGAATGGAGATTATATTCGTCTTGTCCTTTAGTCTTTGAGATAATATGAAAAAGAAACAATATGACATGCCCATAAAACGCAAGAAAACCGCTGAACTGCAACTGTTAGCACTCGTTTTAAGACCAATGGTGCCAGCTCTTGAAAATTGCAGTGAATGATTTATTAGTTGCAAATTCTGAGCAAATTTATCTTATTCTCGATTCGCTCAAATATATCGGCACTGTCTTTCAATCGAAATAGCTTTAATTGAATTAGTTCCGTAAAAAGAAATTCTTATTTTATTCGAAAATCTCTCGATATTTCAAAACCATTTCTTTTGTAAACGAATCCTATTTACACACTTTAAATTTCTTCTACACACATCCTTATTAAATCTTATGAAAATCCTTTCTTCGAAAAAAAACCCTCGGATTTAACCCTAACCAAGTTCAATATCAATTTTATGAGAGGCCTCGAGCCTTCCGAAGACTAAGAAGGAATGCAAATTATTGCAAGAAGACAGTTTCCGAGATTTGATAAGTAGACCTTCTTATTATTCATTGGTTGAAAAAGGGAATGTTTGATAAGATTGGAAAATATTCACAATTCTACGAAAAGGATCGGAATTCAGATAAGTTATTTGTGAAGGATTTTTACAGTCGGGGAGAAGCCTTTGTCTTTTTGTAGTGGTTCTTTTATGTTCCGTTGAATGTTACTTCTGACATTGGATTTGTGGTAAATTAAAGGAAAAATTAAAATCTGTCTGGGTCGTCTATGTTCGTCTGGAGGTCTTCGAAAAGTAATTAAGCAAACAGAAAAAATTTGCCTCATTACCCAGTTGAAACATTGTCCATTGCTTTGCGTCCATGAATATGAGGGAATGCATGTAACTAATTTGTCTGACTAATCCTAGTGCATATGAGCAAATATTGGTGTTTATCGTATCTTATGTGAAGCATTAGCCGAAATATATAGGGCATTTAAAAAAATCATTCCAATGTAAAACGATGTTGGAAAACTGCGTCCTCCTTACTGACATCTCTCTCATATCATAACATTATTCCTGTTGTCCTACAGCAATTCTAACCTATTGTACGTATACTGTCAAACGCTTATACTAAAAATGCTGTATTGATGTGAATTGGTTTTAAATAAATTATTATAATAAATAAAAGTAGTGTTATTAGGAAACTCTAAATAGTTTTGAAAATTACTTAGGGGAAAATGAAATTTTATTGATCTGACTCCTGTGTCTGTATGTAGAGAGATTTAACTTCTATTCAGTAACTTGTATCTAATTGAAATTCGGCACAGGGATATAGCACTGCGACATGTACATATAATAATTTGGACAGAATAGGAATCTTGCATTTCCGATTTATAGAAACGTGGTATTAAAAGCTTTCTATTGCTCTGAAATGTTGTAAAATCAAAGAAAACTCTGAGGTATCCCGGTGTATTACAATGAAGCAGATTATACAAGAAAGTGAGATCCCTTTCCTTTAGATAAGAACAGTAGGGGACCGAAAATTGAACCTTGAGGCATCCCTCGCACCATATACATATAGTCGCATGGAGAAAGTGTTATCGATCTTACCTATTGGGAACGGCCCGAGAGGGAATTAATAATCATTTGAACTACCTATTTATATCAAACCTAAAATATGAGGAATGTTAACAGAAGAGAATACAATGATCAACACAATGAAAACTCTTAGAAAAATTTGGAAGAATTCTTGTATCTGAAGAAACCTTAAGGCCCGGGATTCATATTGCCAAAAGTTATATTTTTTCAAATAATTCATTATTTTCCTATATTTAGGTTTCTCCAAAACTTTAGACAAAAAGCTTAGTAGGCTTATAGGGCGCCGTAGGTCCGATGGCGATTCTGGACACTCCTTTTTAGGCATATGAGAAACTGTAGCTGTCTCCCAGATGGTGGGAAACTTAGGTTTCGTGAGGCGAGAATTTATTATATTTTGAATATAATTTTTTATATGATTTGATTGAACCGATATATATTATGAGTTCGTAAAGATCGATAGCACGAAAAGAAAAAAAATGTTGAAATTACCAACCAAAGGATTACTGGATGGGTCATAAAAAATGGCGGCCTTACTTGTAGTTGGACCTACTGAAGTGAGAAAAGTATCACGGTCGTTGGGTTAAAAGATGCATGAAATGCGGTCTTTGACATATACTCCGGCCTGCCGTAAATTATGCTGTATAAAACTGATAACAATCTCGTCTCATCAGTTCTAAGCCTTCTAAGTATAACGTTGGTATAAATATTCCCGCTCGGCGATAAGGGGCTGGACTCTAGTAGAAAACCATGGGCAGCAAGTTGTTGCAATAAATGTTGTTCTTATAGGGACATACTTGTGAAATAAAACCACTACAGTGACGTAAACAGATCGACCTGGTAGTCAACTGAAGTAAAATCGAGTATGGTTTCCCAGGGAAGCAGCAGACATTTGTCAAACATAGAAGGTAAGTCTATGTTGTCTTAATCGTGTAAAGTTATTAGCAGGTGAACTTAAATCCGTAGAAAGGTTATAAGCTTAAAAAAGGGATCGTTATCAAGTGTGCTATTTGGAGTGATCTGGTCGTGGGATTAAACCTTCTCTGAAAGCGAGGGATTTTCTGAATTATAACAGGTCGGATAGTAGTTGACTCTGGTAAGGTTAGGAGCCTAAAGAAAATGCAAAAAATGATGTGCTGAGTTGTCCCGTATACATAGGTTAACATTATACTCCCCACCCATAATAACATTTGAATAGCGGTGAGTTATAAGGGACATTTTGTCATCATTGTTTGCGCTGATCTCGATGTACAAAAATTGCATTGCCTGGTCAATTGATGAGTAAATTCGTTTGCGTTTTCACCAGTTCCTGACATAGACAGCAACACGACTACCCCTAGCGTGCTAACCCTCGGGTCAGAAAAACGACTCCATAATATCTTCAAAGTAATTTAGAAGTAATTTACAAAATTGTTTCAAAATTGCATTTTTTGAGGGACCGAGAGAACAATAAATTAAATGTTTTATTTGGAACCAACCAATTTCGACTAAGATGATCTTTTGTAACATGATCCTAATTCAGACTTAAGCCACCTTATCAAGCTTTAGTTCCTTAATTAGACCTAAAATTTCTTTGGGGGCTGCCTTAGCTATACGTAGTGGTGATGGGAAATGGACTTTATCTTGGTCGGTTTCTATGTACAATTTATTGGGTTAGAGCTCGATTCAACTTAACTGATAATTTCTTATCCATAGCAAGTGTAAGTCATTTCCCACTTTAAAATTTTGCACGGAAGAAAATCGAGAATTAAGTGAATGCACTGTAAAAGAAGATTTTTATAAATTGTTTGCTTTCATAAATATCATCTACTGAAATGATATTTCCACGAACTTTTTCTAAGAGTTTACGCCAACTTGCCATCCTCACTAAGCTTAGATAAATATTAAGTCAAATACTTATTCGTTAAGTGCAGGAAAAGGACTTCCTCCGATTCAATAGCAACGATCGCAATAGGACCTACAATTTAAGGTTGGTTCTGAAACACCGACAACTCTGTCACTCTGTCTGTAACTCTGGAACCCCTAATGGCTTTTTAGTGTATAGGGATGTGTATGGGTATGTTGTGTATGGCTTATAGTGTATTATTGGACTCCGCGGGAACTAGTTTCTACTGGTAAGAGAGTTCTAGCTTGCCTCATCAGGAGTTCCTAAACAGCTCTTTATCCTCTGTTTGGGTTTAAATAGGATTGAGCGCAAAGCTTGAACTGTGATATCGCAATGGGGCGCTCTGCTCTAAGTGTGCCTTTCTTTCCGACTGGGCAGTTACTTTAACCTAACCTAAGTTTTAAGCTTTAAGCTAATAAAAAATAAATAAACTAATGCTTAAAGCGAAATCGAAACGGTCAGCATACATTGCTTGATCCTTTGCGCCAGTAAAATATATTTCTTTATTTTTTCTTATATCATGGTATGTGCTATTAAGAAAGAAAGATTTCTCCACCTTCTGTATATGTCTTTTACACCACCCCTTTTTTTGACGACGAACATATTCGGTTCGTCAAAATATGCGCTGAAAAATTGGAAAAAAAAGCTTATTGGTTAGATGACCTTCAACTTTCGCTGTAGGAAACCATCCACCTGCTCCTACAGTCCAATTACATAAACGATGCGTACTAGTCAAGAGCACATTTTTTCCAAACGCTGAAATATATAGATTTATAGTTTCGCACTCAGCAGGCAGGAGTATTACGATCTGGCGTTTACAGTACTGTACTATAGTAACAGACATTTATATCGTTCGATTTTTGGGCAATCTGCCATCAAACCGGCGAAAAATGAATCCGAATTTCCAATTTTGACAAAAACGGCTTAAAATCGAAAAAGTCTGCTCAGCAAGCTTATGTATGGTTCATAAGGAACTAAATAACACTGACCTTGATTTCCACACATTTTTACCAAATTTTATTAAAACAAATTTTTTTAAATCTTTGGGGGGGGGGGGTTAAATTAAATTTAGGTGAAATTTATCATATATTTTAAAGGGCTCGCAAAAGCGTACAAGATACATTTTTACATTTGGTGCTTGTTCAATTTCTTTTAATACAATCCAAACCATTATAACTTAAATGAATGCTGTGTGCCTCAGGGTACGATTTTCGGACCTTACCTGCTTTTTTGCTTTCTAAAAATGGTTTATTAAAATTTTGATTCATAAAGTACATACACTCACTAAATAGCTTTTATAGAAAATTTTCTTGGTTTATACCTCACTAACTATTCTTAAAAACGGTTTCCCAATTGAGGAGATCTCTTTTTCGTCAATATTGAAAACTTCTTGTATCACCTGCTGTTAATTAAAGAAATCTTAAAATCTGTTTTCTTGAGATTTAGTTATTTAATTAAATTGATTAGAACATCATTCAAATTCATTTAAAAACATTGTTGCCCAAATATTTTAAGCATTTCCAATTTAAATTTGGGTTTCTTGGCACGCCGAGAGGAGCGTGTATGCATCAAGCAAAACTTAACTTTGCAATGAAATTTGGCCATTTTCCATAAATTTTCCTTTCTTACGGATAATTTAGTTTCTTTTAGATGTGCGAAGAAAAATTGCTTTTCAGGGCAAACAGAAAAAAAGCAGTCCTGTGTATATAATGGCAATTGTTAAAATATTTGTCCTATTTGCTGTTTGTTTTTCAAAAGGACTAAAATAATATCTGCAGTTGCAGCTATTGTCCTGTAAATTTAACGAAGGAAAACATAATGCGGACAAGAAAAACCACAACCTTTGCTCCTTTCTTTGGATTCGCAAAATCTTCACCTTAAATTTCTTCTAAATATGCGGCAGTTAATCACCAACAATGCACACACTCACGCTCATTCTTGATTATCCTTTCAGTAGTACCACTTAAATTTAGTGCGCCCCCGGAAAGTTCTCTCATTGCATCCTTGCACTCAATTTGTTTACTTTTATCCAGTTCTTTCCCTTTGCAGAGTTGTTTATCTAGATATTTCTAAATAAATGGCTGTTCGTATCTTAGTAGTCTATTACGGGTTGATGTTTATCCCTTAGATAAATGGTCGGTTATCCAGGATGACTGGTTTCGTTCAAGATAATGGGACAGTTGGAGCCAAAAAGCCAAGGTATAAATGAATTGAAGTTCGTCCGAAATGAAGTAAGGATGGAACAACCGTTCACAGGAAGATTTGTTTAATGGGACAAGATAAGGTGGTGTTAAATATTTGGACAAAGAAATGTAAAACGATCTGCAAAAAAAGGTATCACTGGGATGCAGACGAGACTTTACCACAGGATGGGTTGTGGTTAAGGTCGTGCTTGTTCAGATTTAACACAAAAAGCAAAAAGGAAGCACTTAAACAGCAAACGAGCCTACTTGTACTGATGCGATTTTTTACATTAGCAGTCTTTCCAAGATGTAATTGGTTCCACAAAAAGCTCGCGGGGATGAACATGTGCGACTAAGGGTGGTAAGTGGAAGGCATGCTCCGTACGTAAAGCTTTAGAAACATATAAAATAAGCTTTAGTAGGAGTGTGGAACAAAATGAATTGTAACGGGGTTTTCCAAAATTTGTGGATTACGGTCCAATGATTTGTGGAAAATGTTATTGAAAGTTTGTGGAACAAAATTTGGCGCCTTAACAATTTTACCACTAAAAGCGGGATAACTTTGAGATGAGTTTTGCAAACAGCATCCAGTAAGCCGTCGCAGTTGAAGACGTTTACATCGCGATAGATTGCGGATTGGAAAAAATAAACACACAACAAGGAATACTACTTCATTGGGTATTTACGTGTGGAACAGGATTACGTTTAATGGAAACATTGTACCCACTTGAGAGCACGCAATAATAATAACAATAAGGTGGCACGGTCGGGTGTAAAAAAAATGTCAGGTCGTCGAGACGCTTTGTACAATTTAATTAATTAGGAACGGGTTGTAAGACAGATGTTCTTTAATTGGATTAAGTGAACTGATGTGTTTTAGAAATTTTGATAAAATCTTCTTGTGTGTATATATGTACATTCAACGGTTTGTGTAAATTATTACTGTGAACCACCTTGTTTGTTCGTGGGATACATTCTTGAATCTTCGGGGATTTTGCCATTTGTCTTAACACAAATGTAACTAATGCGTGACTTCATAAACTTTTAGGTTTTACCTGCCCTATCCGACTGTTTTAAATTAATCAAGTCGACCTAAGATAGCGTTTTATATAGGCGCTATCATAAATTTTTTGTCGTTATAATTAAGAACGATGCGGAATGGCAATGCAGACCTTTATAATATTCCGCTCTAATTACGATGATAATAAAAAATATTGAGGACGTGGAGAGATTTACGTACTGCTAACCTAAAATCATTAACCGTATGGTTTCACTTCAATCAGAATCCTTCGTAATCGTGATGGTATTTCTGACAAGAATCCTTTTATCGGTTTCCTTCTATCGTACGACGACAGTACCAGAGATATTAGATGAGATTCTCATTAAAATTCATCTTTGCTGGTTCAATCTTGCATTCTTTATGGTCATTAATACGTTTCTTCACTGAAATTGAACTACACCAGAAATTTATTTCCTAAAATTAACCAATACCGTCTGGAAATAGATTTCTCAATTCAACAATAGTGCTCAGTCTGTACGTGCGATATATTGCCGATACAATATGCACGCTTTGAATTGCTCAATACCCTTGAGCCAAATCCGAATGATTGCAAATGCATCAGCACTAAGTAGATGGAATACTTGCTGTCTGACAAATGGCTATGTATTTCTTCGCTTCATCGACGTCGAAACCAATTTTCAATCCCACCGTATATCAAGGATTAAAGCTATTGTAGAGAACAAGCCTCAATTGCTCTTCCTTGCAATCTACTCCCGAGATGACTTAATTTGTTTGCTTATGGAATCTATAGGAGAATTTTTAATAATATTGAGCTTAAATTTCTATGGAAGAAAAATTGAGTAATTTCGAGTAGGGATAGATTTAATATAGAACAATCTATTTTCGAAAATTAATAGTCTTCTTTGACCTACAAAAATGTGATTACTTAAAGATTTTCATTCTATTTTCTTCTAATTTTTCAAGTAGTTCATCGTACTTGGTTCGAAAAGTTGCATATATTTTCCTACGTTTGCCATGATATGCAAACGTGTGCCAGAATCGTTGTCCTCAATTCTACCTTACGACATTAGACTGCAAATTTTGTCTTCGCTTATGGCTTTTTTTTGTCTTCTGTACTTGTTCCTGTGCATTGTCCGTTTTTGCTATATGAGCACGTTGAACGGCTTACTTAAAATTCGGCACACATGGATTTCGTACGAAATGAATTTCCTTTTGAAATGTCCTTAATTTTTGGAAAAGTTATTTTTGTGTTACATTGCTCTAGCCGAATGACATTTCCTAGATTTATACATTTTTAAAGGTTATTTCAAATGTGTTCCAAAAGCTACGACAGAAGTGTTTCTGTATAATTTTCCATGATGATCGTAAATCATGTCGTAATATAAAATTTTGGTAATTCGACAGCTCAAAATTAATCCTCAAAGGAGAAATACGTAGCATGTTTGGCGAATTTAGTATTTATGAGTTGTTCAACTGTGCAAACGAGTAACAATAATTCAAAATGTGTGTAATATGCTTACTCTTTCCAGTAGTGGCATAGTCGATTTATTTTCTAATTGCATTAGAGTGTAGAATATGCTGTATCGAATAGAATTACGGAATTATTTCCAGTTCGGCAACATGTTCACGCAGTTCGACAAGGCAACAAAGTGGTTACTAAGGGAACATGTGTTCAGAACCGGTTTAAGGATTAATTTTGAAATCAGATAAATACGAATATCTGAAGAAAGATATTTTGAAGGTCTTCGACAGACCGTTTGAAAAGTTTGATAGTACTAAAAGTTCAAAAGTTACTACTCAGCTTGGGGTTTAAATAAATTGATTGACTTTTTTAGAGTTAAAATATCGCTGAATTTGATGCGGAGGAATTAATTGTTGCATTAAAGTTGGTCTTGTATTTTTCGAAGACATCAATTCGATCGATCAGCAGAAAGGTCGACAATTTTTGAGAACGGTAAAGCTGTTCGAACCCACATCTTGTGGTATCCCATTATGTTATCGGAGCCTCTTTTGAAAAGTGATGAAAATTCCTAATACATTTTACTGATAAATTAGGCAATTATTTACTCTATGAGTTATCTTTGGTCGTAAATCTTCCTTGCGTGATTTAAATTGCATTCTACATCACCGAATCTTTTCTATATAAAAATTTATTTGAGACCGAAAATTTTCCCGGAACGTTAGAAGTAGAAGGCACATGTACCTGCCGAAAGTTTTTACGGTGACCTAGTTTTCTTAAAATATTATTATTCTCAAATTTCGTACAATGTTATGAATTATAAAATATCTCTTTATTTCGGCACGTATTGTCACTGCAGTTTAGTGCAAGCAGGCGCCCAAATAAATTTGCCTAAAAACAACTTAATATGCTACTCTTTGTGAATTTATAGGATCCAACACAGTAGACCGTATGCTGTTTTACAAGTAAAGAGAATTTTTTTTCTTCTTGTAAAACACTGAAGAAATGGCAATTTAAATGCGTCAAGCTACCTGGGTGATGTTGTAATTTTTGGTTTGAAATTAAATGTGGTTTTAATGTGCTAGTGTCATAATCCAGATAAACAGATTTTTTATTCATACCCTGAAATTACTCTGTAACTCCTAGTGTCTTTCTTAGTCGTATCTGTTGCCAAAACCTTGAACTCTCGCGTAAAAAAACACCGACGAATTAAAGTTTAGGATTTTAATTTTTGATAACAATTATGAATTTGGGTGTTACCCAAAAACTACAGTACTGAAAAAAACAACGAGTTCTGTATGTCAGCTTATGCTCTCGACGGTTAAACCTCCTTATACTAACTATAGCATTTTTTGTAGGCCCCACAGCTAAAATCATTGTATAAATTTGAAAGCAATCCGTAGCTGATGGTTTTCTTAATTTAAATTGGGTCTTACAGGGGGGCAACATGAGGGATACCAAGACGTTATTTTACTTTAGTTTTTATTCCTTTCTTTATTATGCAAGAAAGGACCGTTTCCTTAAGTTATAATTAAATTATAACCCCCCTCACCAGTTTAAGATTCTACTGTCGTGAGTTAGTTTAGTTTTTCTATCATCCAAGATCTGACTGGCTCTGTAAATTAATTTTCTTGATAGTTATTCAGGTCCAGTGAACTGAGATTTTCCCTCTTTCTGCACTAAGCACTCCGCAGTAATTTTCCTTGGGCCTTATTCAGGGCTGCTATTAAATAGGTAACTCCTTGACAAAAAGAAACTTGCATTTGCTAAAGATGCTAATTGCGCCATCGTTTGTTTTATTTGTGTCCACCATACAAGTGCTAATCAGAGGGATTGTCTTTTGTTTGAAACCCCAAGTTTTTCTGAGGTTGTTGATTCATATATTCTTAAGCTTAAGGTTTCAGTAAATATAAATATAGAACTTACGTGAACTTATTTTTAGACGTGGAACCCTACATTAAATGTGTTTACTCCCGGGCTTATTGCGAAATAGAAATTGCTACCTTTGTTTGTAGACGGAACTTAATAGTTTCATATTCTTTAAGAGCATTATGATTGGAAGCTTTAGTTTACTATATTGATGGCGAGTTCACCCTAGACAGAATGGAAAAAATATAAAAAATAAAATCCCTAAAATCTGTCAGGAATAGCTTGAGAATTTCCATTAAGGTGTTGTACCTTTGGTGTGTCTTGGGATTTTCTAGTCTCTTATAATCTTCTAGTGTGTCGTATTGAATAGTTTTGAAAACCGTGCACGTATTTTGTTTTCTTTATTACGTTGTAAGAATACGCAATTAATTAAGACAGACGAAAAATTGATTTTATTCATGTCATTATTTAAAAAACAATGTGCACCACCAAAAAATGCACCATCTGGGTGAAAATTGATGCATAATGACGTACCATATAATAACTTGTGACGTCAATAACTCCACAGCACATTTAAACACAATCTAAAAGTCGTTTGACCAACCTCTTCAACATATCCCGTCAAAGTGGGCTTCATTTCATTTGAGATTTTATTTCCAATGTCATGACCATTGATGGCAATGACCATTGCCATCGACAATGTGTACTTTTGATATCGAAATTGGAAACATTTCTATGCCTTGACAAATCCGAACTCGTTTGCCATCAAATATCGCCTCAACCATAGTATCAATATTTCCATCTAGATTTTACGCGGCTTCACATGACAGAAAAGAACGATGCTTCAGACAGAGCCTTAATATCCAGAGGATTGTTAAAGTAATTTTTGTGGTGCTGTGTTGAGTTGATTTTAATTCTTGAAAAATGTGTATTTCAGTTAAACTGTAATTGCTAGTGCCTATAATATTAAAAAAATAAGTGCCACTAATTTTTTTTTATCGTGTCATTGTTGGAGTAAGTGATAACGTGTTGCTCTTTCACACAGGAAGTCCAGGTTCGGATCCCACCGGTGGCGACCAATTGCTATTTTTTGCTAACAACAAATTACGATAAAAGGCGGTTAGAATAAGTCGTTGGCTCGGAATCTACCTTAAATTGTAATCATTGTCTCGAATCGGGTGAAGTTCTTCTGCGGCCCCATGACCCACAAGGGATAACGAGAACTAGAGAGAATATATAAAAAGCTTCTGTCGTAAGCTCAACCTATTTAGTGTGATATGTCATTAATTATTATTAATCCTTAATTTACCTGTCATTGATACACGCTGTAAGAAAATTTGATCCACGTCGTATCGGATTTTATATTTTAACATCTGCGATAGGGACATTCCAGCTTGCTTCTAATGTCGTATTACCTGACATAGCTGATGGGCTCGCTTCTACCTAATAGATCTTCGAAAGAGCTCTCGAACGCTTTTACTGTTTAAAGGCCAAATACTCTATTGCATTATGTTTTCGTATAGAGAGTGTATCATGACATTACTGAAAATTCAGTTTTTTATTGCGCACTGTTACTGACAGCGGTTCAATTGTTTGCAAGAGAATTCATATGCGGCGTGGGTGGCGGGGTCGGTTTTTTGCTTTCCTTAAAGTCCTTGTGCTGGACATATTTGCTTTGTGGGTTGTTAACCCAGTAGGTAATATATTGTCAATAAGTTTGGTTCAAAAATGCGTTTTATACTATGCACTATGCTTGTGTACTCGCTTAACTGAACTCTGTTTTAACGTCACCCTTGGTTTTGTGAACAGATTTTTAAGTTTGAGATTTTTGCGCCTTCTGACGCTGTAGTCATATTTTAGGTTCGCCTTGATGTTCCATACAGGAGAGGTTACCCTAGAGATAACGATTCACTGCCTCGGGGCGCTCCACCAAAATGGAACCAACACCTGAGGGACTCTTAAAATTTACGGAAAAATCAAGTCTGCGATTTAAATTAAATTTTTATTGTAAAACTCAATTTATATGCACATACAATTACGCATATTCAATAAATATACAAAATGAATATATACATAAATATAAAGCTGCTCATTATTAAATGTATTGAAAATCATGCAATTGCTTTAAATTTTAGAAACCGCTGGCTTTTAATAGTCCTCCACCATAATTCTACCTACAGGCGCCCACTCAAGTTAATCCGGCCCTGACTCGATATGCCATTGTTTGTATTCCCAGATGTGATATTCTGGAAATCTCCTTGTTTTCTTCTTTATAATAGTTTACTTACTATGACAGGTTATTTTAAACCAGTTCGCCTTTCGTAGAAGAAACTGACATCATGTGTTGGCAAGGTTTTCGAGTCCTGGTATCCATCCGATGACATTTGATAATTGGGTTATTCAAATCCTGTTGATTAGGCCGTTTTACCGCACATCGAGCCAACAATGTGTTTCTAGCGATTTTACTAGTATTAAATCAGCGGCCGTTTTTTAAAAAGTTGCACCAGCGCATAAGTCAACTTTCCATCACCGCTCAGTTCTGAGGCAGTATGATAGTGTTTTGGACTTAGTGTTATTTTCCAACATTTCAGGCAGTGGCGGATTTCTACGGGGACTTCGGATTCAGCCCTTAGAAGAGTTTTAGAACTGTTGTGTATCTGTACTCTCGCATTTGGAAATCAGATCAATTTAATTTTTCCATATAGCTCGTGTTTGTCATATCATTTGTAGCATTTTCTTTTTGATGTACCTTCTCGAAATAAATAAATAATTTTTTTGTGTTCCTCAGGGTAGACATATAGGACCATTGCTTTTTATCATTGATTTGCATCAATGATGTTTCTACGAATCTAATAAGCTCGAGAATTTATTATTATGATGGCGACGTCGAAATTTTCACTTTATGACTGTTTTTTTTTTTAATTTTTTCTTAAACCTATTTTTAAATGGTGGTAATAGCCCAGCAAATTAATTGTTATCTCGAAAAATAAATCTCCTTTAATTTCAATTTTACCATCGACGAAAGTTTATGAATAAAACTTGCAAAAATCAAAGATTTGTGTGATCTACTCAACTTGTGGAACAATTTTAGGGTATTCTAGTCCGTTTTGGTCTTTTTTTCATTGTGTTCATACCTACACTGGGGTAAAATCCTTTTCAGCTGCCTTCAGAAAGGCGCCGCTATAAAAGAAAGCTGTGAAGAAGGTGGATTAACTAAATACATTTTGGAAAAAGGTTTTTGAAGATTTTCTCAAAAAGTGAAAAACATCCCTGTGGATAAACGTACGAAATTCCAAGGAAAGTACTTGAAGGCAATTATGTAAGTTACCTTTTTAACATTAAATTTAAATTAAGTTTTATTCCCAACCAACCCCTTTTTGCCTTCCCAGCCAAATTTGTCCAAATATAAAAAAATTTAAAAAGCTATTAATGTCAATTGCGTTTTTTTGCTATCTCTCACCAGAACTCATTGTGTACGAGCATTCCTATATAAATAACTTGTGTGCATAACCCCCTACATCACTTTGTTTTCAATTATTCACCATAATAGCTGTGTAAAATATAAAATTCGCGTTTATTTTAAAAGAATTGAAAAAATCAAATAAATGGAACAGAATAAGTTTTAATTTCGGCAAATTCAATCACTGAATAAAATTATCGCTGCATTGATAAAATTCGAAAAGCAATAAAATTCCGAAACGCATACGTTCTCTGTATAATGCACTTGTTAAACTGTGTTACGTTCAACATTTCACTTGAAAATATTCTCGTGAAACAAAGCCGACAATGAAGTCAAAAAGTGTAAAATCCTTTCAATTTTCCCGCAAGTTTATTAAAAATAAAAGTTTACATTGTTAAAACTCAATACAATCGCTCCTTCCCTGTGCGGTAGAAGCCCGCAACTGGGACTACGAAGTATCATTTTGTTTTCAATTCACATTGACGTGCAAATGCAAATCCAATAAGAGCCAACAACAACTCCGAAAGCAGCATAGACTAGATAATAGACAACTGAGCAACTCTGTTCAACCACGTTCAACAGACGAACGTGCACGGCTGATGGTATTTGATTGCCAAATTTCTGAAAAGCGCTGCTATTTTACGACTATTTCATGAGATATAGAGACAGAATAAACAAGCTTTTGCTTGGGCAATCCGACATACAGACTTGAGTCTATTTAAAGACTATAACCGGCAACGGGTTCAGTTTCGAGTACTTTGACGCTTGTCGTTACTTTTATTTCTGCAATCAAAGGAAAGGAGTCTCAGTGATAAGGCAGCTGTTGACCTTTGCTCAATAAATCCAACAATGTCGTAAAAGGGTGTCATAAACGTGTGAAATGTGACCACATCAGTTGGAACAGGAAGTTAAATTGTTTTCACTTTGTATACATGTATTTGTCCACTTGAACCAACGTTCTATGCAGACCTAGTCTGGATATTTAGTAGCATTGCACCCCAATTTGCAGCCCCTTTATAACTTGACGCATTAAAAGTCCAAGTATGATGTATGGGAATAGTGTACATTTAAACCAGTGAATTGCTCGTTTTAGCTCAACAGCGGCAGACTATAAAAATGGGTTATATTGCGGCAATATCTCTGGAACCTTTTAGGATTCTTTCCGGGTAGTCCTTTTTCGGGGAAAAATTGTTGATAATAAAAATTTTCAGAGAAAAAAAAATCTTGCATTTTTCGTCGGGATTTGTGTGGTATTTAAACTATATCTGGAGATGAATATGTACATATATCAGGGAATTTTTGCTGAACCAGCAAACTAAAGGGACCAAGGGTCTTCAGAACGTTTAATGTCATACCCAAATGGGACGAAAACCGCAAAGGGAAATCTATGTGGGAAGAATCGGGGATTTGTGGAAGCTAAGCAATTTTATTTTGACAAGTGATAACTCAATCGATATGTGGAAGAGAAGGGTACACAGAATGTGGAGTAATATAAAAATATTAAAACATCATTTCTATTATATTTTTTCTCAAAATATTTCGACATAAAGAAATGATATTTGATGGCATGGAGAGCAGAGTTACCCTATATGTCAGTAACCAAATAATATTTACACTCACTCATTCAACGACAACAATTTAAGTAGTTTGAAAAAGGACCTAAGGTCCTGAAAAATAAAAACTTTCTGTAAAGAATGTAACAATCCAAGACTCATAAGAACCATAACCAGAAACCATTAAATTTTTGGCAATGACGGAAATTTAATGCAGATTACCAGAGCAAATTTGATTATCCTGTTAAAATAAGTGTAAGGTTTTATTTTTTCTTGGCACGAGAACAAACTAGGTCAAAAGAGTGAAATTTAAATTATTTTTAAAGAACAATTCAACGCGGTCTCGACCAAGTAAAAACCCATCGTCGCTAACCATATTATTGCAACTCGAATTACTTCTAGGATCTGTATGCAAATTTGCTTTATCATTGACTCATTAAATAATCCGGAAACCTATTTAGAGTGGTTGGCAACAATTTAGTTGCATTTTCGGTAGAAATTAGGCGAAATTATCACACCGTTATATGGAGGACATCGTGGACAATTTTTGATTAAGAATCAGGAACATTAATGATAAATACAATAGAATGGGACTTTTTTAAATCGAATATATATGTTATACTGGATTGGATAAAGGCAACCACCTATCACATACAAAGAACCGAACCGCAGACCGACAGACCGAACCGCAGACTCGCTTTGATGGAAACTTTGTTAGTGAGCACTTAGCATGTTCAAAATTTAGGCTCAACTTTCGTGGGAAGGGTTTCTTTCGAAATAAGTCGGAAATAGATTTTATAGGTTTTCTTAACCTTTTAACTAAAAATATCTGTCTTTTTAAAAATCCAAAAAGTACTGTAAAATCGCGTCTGTACAGGTGCTTGAAGTGTGATAATCTGAAATTCGAATACGACTAATTTAAGAAAATGTAACAAAAAATATAGAGTTAGAAGCAAATAAACTTTAGGAAGAAATAAGTACAACAAAAGAAATTTCACTGGCTTTGTTAATCCTTCTTGCTACTTTCGGATTTTTTTTTGCGATTTGGCTGACTTTTCCAGTGTCTTTAGGAACTGCGCCAAGTCCCAGAATTTGCAGCGGACGGCTTCTGGTGATAATTCAAACTGTGATTCCAAAGGTCCTAATTGTCCAAACTGTAACGCACTCGAGAAAAGTGATAAAGCTTGCTGAAATTGTGTCCCGCAACTCTTGCTTGACGGGATCGCTGGTTTCTGTTTTGGGTAGATGGTTTGATAGAGTATTGGCACGTTCTAGATCGGAAAATGATTTCAGAAATGCCGTAAGCTGATCCAATAAGTGCCGAGAAATCTTTGTTCAGCGAACGACTGCCACTTGCAGTTTCTGGAGAGAAGGCTGAAAGGTAAGATTGGTAATCCGGCAAAGTCACCCGAGCCGTTCCAGACGACTTTTTGGATGTCTTGGGAGCTGACGGCGTCCTTGGTTGTGATGAATTATCCGCTGTACTTGTTGCGCCTCCTGAACTGTTTCCACCCGCTGTTAATGCTGTTCGATTAGATGTTGGTGTACTCGCAGTACGTGATGACGAATTACTATCTGAAAAGCGATTCATTTATCCCAGCAAATAGCTGAAGCCACCAATATACCAACCCCACCGAATAACTTCATTAATTGTTGTTGAGACATATTATTGAGCATATATTGAAGATCTCCACTATCGTTCCCGTTTCTACTAGCCGATGGAGGATTTTTCATAATTTTATTCACTCTTCGGCAATATTCATCGTCTTTTTCAGTGTTTGGTTCCTGTATCCCGAAAAACAGTCTTCGAGAAGAGGTTTTGAATTTCTACGCATAGACTCTTCCAGTTTTGCATTGTTCAATCCGTTTGAATTCGAAATTATCTGGGAACACAATCAAATCATTTTCAACCTTCCCAGTTATTCTGTCCTTCCAGCAGAAATGTATTAAACCATCTTCTGCTTGCACAAGATAGACAACCCCCTTTCGGGTATCGGGATGGACCATTTTTCTGATCGGCACGGAACTCAACCAAGGGCGAGCTGTTACTTCCAGATCTACCTACTAAGTCACTTTGTCGGCCGAAGATTTCTACCAAAATATTTCAAATGTAATCTGCGAAATGACAACCGTTTTTAACCGACTTCCCAAAAACAAAGAGGTTCTAAGTTCGACGCGTATTTTTTTTTTTAATGTCTGACCGGGCATAACTTCGTAGCGCGTCGACCGATTTTGATGATTCTTTTTTTGTTGGGTAGAGTATATTCACCGATTGGTACCATGAAAAAATTTTTGGTAGGGTGGGGGTGGGGGTGAAACTTAACTTTGTAACGCGTGGACCGATTTGGATGGTTCTGTTTTTGTTGTACATTGCTAATAGGAGAAAAAAAAATTGGCCTAGGGTGGGGGGACGGTTAGTCTAACTTCGTAACGCGTGGACCGATTTGGATAATTCTTTTTCTGTTGGGTTGATATCACGAGAAAAAAATTTTGGTGGGGTGGGGGTGGAACCTAACTTTGTAACGCGTGGTACGATTTCGATGGTTCTTTTTCTGTTGTATGGAGTGTGATCCCCCCCCCCATTGCTAATAGGAGATTAATTTGGTCCTATGGTGAGGGGTGGCGGTGGAGGGGGGAGTAGTCTAACTTCGTAACGCGTGGACCGATTTGGATAATTCTTTTTCTGTGGGGTTCGGGGGGAGGGGGAGAGTGGTACCTAACTTTGTAACGCCTAGAATGATTTTGATGGTTCTTTTGCTGTTGTATAGAGTATGCTCCCCCATTGCTAAAAGAAGAATAATTTGTTTCAAGGTGGGGGGTTGGGTGGGGGAGGAGTAGTCTAACTTCATAACGCGTGGCCTGATTTGGATAATTCTTTTTCTTTTGGGTAGAGTATGCTCCCTGGTTGATACCACGAAAAAAAATGTTGGTGGGGTTGGGGTGGGGGAAGGGGGGGTAAAACCTAACTGTAACGCGTTGACCGAATTGGATGGTTCTTTTGCTGTTGTATAGAGTGTGATCCCCCATTCGATGATTGCTTTTGTGTTCGGTAGAGTAAGTTGCTTTATTGCTACCATGAGAACATTTTTTTAGTGAAATGGAGGTGGGGTAGGGGGTAAAACCTAACTTTTTAACGCGTGGACCGATTTGGATGGTTCGTTCTTCGTTGTATAGAGTAGAAGACACTAAAAAGTGAAAAATAAAATAGTTTTCAAAAAAAAGTTGAACCGACTTCACAAAAAACTCTAAAAATCATAAAATTATTTTTAATTTTATATCTATTACGACATTTTGAAGTCGATGCAAAGCCTTTGAATTGAAAGTACAATGCAAATATGTAGGATTACCAATTCGTGCTTTTTTTAGGGTTATAGCCTTTTTTTTGGTCTTCATAACGGTAGGAAGAAGAAGAACTACTAAATTTTCAGCGAAATATACAAGAGTATGGTTGCTACTGAATTGTGACTCTGGAAGCAAAGTGTTTCGCCAAAATGGAGGAGAAATCCAAGTCCGACAAAACTACCTGAAATTAACAGAATTCCTTCATATATTTCGGGACATATTTTCAGATGTGCTAGCTATCAGTGAAGCCGTGCAATAAAGGTAACTTATCAGTCTTCCCTCCCGGAGGTCCCAGGTTTGAGTCACACCGTCGGTAGCCCAGGGTGGAAAGAGGCTTACAAAAGTGGTCTGTTTCGGCTAATACTTAAAAAGAACCTTAAAGAGATACTTTCAGTTTCTGTCGCTTATTTTTATTTACTCTCCGGTGAGGCCTATGCGGTCGAGAATCTTGCATTATGAATCACGCCTTATAACGTGGTTGTTATGAAGTAATTTCAAATTGTCTTTTACAATTTAATTATATGTGACATCTAGTTAATTTAGCAATATCTAGAGGAACTTGGGAGGCCCAAGGTTCGAATCCACTCGGCGGCGACCCACGGTTGTTTTCTGCCGACAACAGATTACGATAAAAAGGTCATGGGGGTTGCAGAGTAAGGTCAGTGGTTTTAAATCCACTTTAATTTGTAGGTCCACTTGCAATCCCCATGCCCCACAAGGAAACTAGAGTGAAAGAGGAACTTTCAAAATTTTTGTGTATGAGAATTGTTATTACTGAATTCATTGAATTAATTGCCCGTTCGAGATCTAGCTCACATAGCGTTTGCTTTCTTCACTATTTAGATTTAGTAAATTTGTTATCGTTATAGGCAGCTAAGTATATACGAATACCTGCTTAACCTATAGCTCTATAGACAAATAAATGAATAAATAAATGGCTTAAAGTTAATTGATTTCTATTAATTTCCAATTAATACTTTTTTGGTTAAAGATCTCCACTTCACAATAAAGGAAACACTTTAACAAGGATAAATTCAATTCAACAACGGCGTACCGCAAGGATCCGAGCTGGCATCACTTTTTCATATTCATAATATTAAAAAATGTTATTAAGGTTATTTCTGTATTGAATAAAACATTACCTTCGTTCCTCTCACCTACCTCTTTTAACTTTCGAAAATATAAAAATGTTTCTTCTAAAACGGTAACGAACATGAAATTTTACCCGAACCTCCAAAATCAAAAGTATTTTTAAATTTCAATTTTACCTTAATGGGACTTGTTACAAATTCGTCTTCAAAACTCACTAACAAATTTTCGTATATTTATCTGGCTACGTCATTTACACAGAATCAGGTAGGCATAAATGAAACACGTTTCACAAACGGAAGGTATAGATAAAAATTATGCTAAATATTTAGTGATTTGGAGAGGATGCTTACCTGTCTGAATATGACATAGAAAATCACTGAACCATTTCGGGAAAATATGTTGACGTTTGATTTACTTTGTGGAAAATAATTTCCAGTAAAACATTTTGAAATAATTTTGTCCATACGTAAAATTTGTAGGGACTGCAAATGTCACACGTGTGTCGCAGCAAGATATCGTTTCATATCACTCATATATGTATTTTTAAGAGATTAATCATATTTCAAACTACAAAATCTAAAATTAATACTTGTAAATAAATTTAACAAAAGTTTCTGACATGTTCTCCAAATCAACTTTAAGCATTTATTGTTTAATGAAAAATTAATTTTCAATTTCTACTTAACTAATTTGACTGTAAAGTGGAGAAGTTTTTGTAGCCCTTTTTCAAAATTACCGTCGTTAGAAAGATCTATTTAATGTAAGAAAGTTTTTAAGATACTTGAGACGAAAGTCGGGGAGATTTAAAATTAATATTTAATTAAATGATATATTAACATTTCAGTAGTTAGTTCATTCTACCTACTTTCCGAAGCTTTCAGAATTAATTAATTTGAGCCCTTTAAAATTTAGAGCGAAAGGCGAAAATTACCTCATTGACAAAGAACTTGGTAGAGTAAATCGAGGAACTTTTCGAAAGAGGATTTGAAGTCATTCAAGCGTTCCTAAGGATATTTGGAGGCGCAAATGCACCACTATTAAATTGGCGAAGTGTGTCATAATTGAAGAAAGTTTAAATGCTTTCGATTACGGAAAGTTTTAAAGTGTTAATCGCAAGTTACAATAAATCATTCGCAATTTGGGAAACAATTTTTTTGTGGAAAAAGTGAGAAATAGAATGGTATTTTACTGATTTGGAGAGATTTTAGAAATTGTAAAGTTTTCCATTTCGTATTTTTTATGAGATTTTATGTGTATTAGAGTATTTCGTCTCAATGACAATACTCTTTTAAGTAGATACTTAAAATAAACAGAGTAACATTTAAAATGTTCTTCACAATTTTGATTTTAAGATTAAATTTTTTTTAATAAAATTTTGAACGCTTCAAAAATTCAAAAAGGATTTCTAAGAATACAGAGAAACAAATTTGAAGTTTTACTCAGAAAACATACCACGTCCTTTCCTATCTCTATTAAGGAAGTTCTGCAATTTTAATTTCTCAACTCCAGTCCCATAAGGATTCAACTCCAAAGTTATTAGCTTTTTGGTTGTTTAAATATTTTTAATGTATTCCACACACTCGTTGACTTAAAGAGTAACTTTCTTGGATTAATGAAAAGCTTGATATATAACATGTGTGTATATATGTTTCTCTGTGACGCATAATAATAACTTGTTTAATTAAAAGCTTAATTGTCACAACAAAATACCATGTTAGATATGCTGTTAATTTTGATAAGACAAATCAAGTCAAATGAGTTTTGAAATTTTGATTACTTTCTTGCTTTAAATTGATGTATATATATGTGACAAGTTTGAACATATTACAGTTCGCCAAAGTGTGTTAATTTGACCCAAAGTGAGAACTTATATTTATTATGTTATAAAAGAATATTGCATTTGACTTTGAAGATATTATGACTTATATGCAATGTTTTTGAAGACTATAAGTCTCAGTCATGTCTTTTTTACAAAACTACGTTCTTTGAGGACTCTTTAATAAAGGAGATAGCAGTGAAAACATCTTTTTGTAAAATATATTTACAATGTTTTCTCATGCTCTTTAGCTTATATAAATTTTGCCAATGTTTGCAACATTTTATAAATCATTACGTAGAATATAATTTGCTATTATTTTTTGGACAAACCTGTCAGTTGCGTTTATGTCGAAAATGTATAAGTATTTCGTCATTAATTCTTCTCCTGCAGTCTTCTTCTTCTCTAAACCACAGGCTCAATTAGTGTTTTAGTGTTTCAAATAAAAGATGAACAATATCGGCGAAAAAATTGAACCTTATGGGATCCCGTTTGCTAAATTTAATGTTATGTCAAGTGTTCTGTAAACTGCAATCGAATCGCTTAGAAATTTTGCAAAAAAAAGTTTGCTGCGAAATGAAAAATGTTATACCGCTGACCTTAAAGACCTAAGTAGGCAAATGAGAAGGGGGGGGGGGGGGGGCGACGACGATTTCAGAGCACGTAAACTGATGGGTATTTTTATCTTTTATTTTATTTATTTATTAAGAATAGGTTATAGTTGAGCAATTTCAAAAAATTAATTTTCCTTTTTTTTGCATATTCTTAATCCTTATAGTGTCTAAAAAAAGCCTCTAAAACGAAGTTCGGAAAAATGTAAAAGTTACAGCCGATTTATCCGCGTACTTGCCGAAAGTGATGCCTACGTTCGGGCTAAATGCAGATGCCCGCGGGCCGTATTGTTTGCTCAGCAGGTAAAAAAATCGTTTATATGTTTTGTTTGGACAAAATAATGTTGCTTGAATATAATAGTCAAAATCAGTTTAACAAGGAAGAGGAACAGCTGACTAGCTGTAAGAAACAAAAATTATATTTTTCCCCACGTTTTTTCTCTGTCAAACTTTAAACGCGTTTTTCTCAAAACCATGTTTTTCGACACGCCGTGCAGAGTTACAGTCGAACCGTTCAACCGATTGACTTCTTTTTTTTTATTAAATGAAGATTATTGAATATGATATTTTCAACAAAAAATATTACTATTTACTATTTTTTTAACCCCTATGAAGAACAAAAAAACGGTAAAAAAAATCGGCTTTTTTCTTCAAACGGTCGCCATTTTATCAAAAATCACTGAATTTTTCTAAAAATGGTCCATGGCCCCGCAAATTTATTCTACTTTGCAAATAACGTTGATTTTTGTGTTTTAGATCAAAGAGGAAGCGGAATCCTGCCCGGCGCAGTGGGTTGCAGGCTATACACGGCTTCAGAATCGCGTGGGTATCTCGCAAATTTTACAGTTTAAAGAATTAAAGGAAACTTTTTTGTGAACTTAAGTAAATGTACTAATAGCTGAAATTAGTACATTTACTTTATTTACCTTCTTCTGTGAAAAAAAATTCATACACTTTAGTAATTTTTCAGGCCGCTCGGCTAGAACCTACCCTTAAGGCAGTATCCACCGTTAATTGATTACTATAAAGTAGCAAAGCTTACTGCAAAAAAGTTAACAACTTTCTTATTTAATAATATCACAATGTAGAAAATTAACAATCAAAGATGGCCTGCCCACACACCCATCAGTCTTACTCCAACTTTTCACTAAATACCATGAATCATTCAATATACCTTCCCATAAGGTTTCAGAAGATCTATCTACCTATGCTGCGTATGTCAGTTCTCGCCGTATTTCCCATCTTCAAAAAAGTGGTAACGACTCCTTAAACTACTTTCGTTCCTAACCCCCTTGCTTTCCCTACTTCTGACTTCCCCTCTATTGCACCCGCGGTTTCCGATCAAGAACCTCTCCCCAACAGCTTGTCGTTCTATTACCAGAACGTAAGAGGACTTCGTACAAAAACAACAAATATTTTCCTTAACTCTCACAAATTCCCGCACGATATCTTTGCCTTAACTGAAACCAATCTAACACCAGGAATTCTCGACAACGAACTATTCCCTCCAAACTATACCATTTTCGAGTCTTCTTTATCCTTCAATTTTCGTAAGGGCGACTTTGACAAATTAAATCACTTGCTCCTCAACTCTAATATTGGCGATATCCCTCAACATCTCCCAATTGACATTGCTTTAGAGGCGTTCTATGCGGAAATACACAATCTATCCCTCCTCTTCCTCGTAAAAACTGCTCCTCATCCCCCTTTTGGTACGACAAAGAATTACGCTCTCTTCGCAACAGGAGAAATAAACGTTGGCAAACTATTCTTCCTATCTATCTGCTTATACCTCTTTCTCTGAACGTTGTGATACCCTCTACCATGAGTACCTCCAACGGATGGAAACTAGCCTCATATCCGACCCCAAGCGTTTTTATAGCTTTATTAATTCTAAAATCGCGTGAGATTCCGGGCAGAAACGAATCGTAGAAAATTTCCGGGCAAAAACGACTTAACTACTTAACTGCATTAACTTTGCATTACTTTTTGTAGTTAAATCTTTTTTGCCCGGAAATTTTCTACGATTAGTTTATGCCCGGAATCTCACGCGATTCGTTTTTGCGCGGAACATTCTCTAAGCCACTTTTGCCCGAACCTTATAAATAGGCGACTTTTACTCTCAGCCCGTCAATTCTCTACAACCCGATCTTAACTATTTTGCATTAATGAACAAATGCACTCAAACTTCGTTTTCATCTTTTGACCCTGATCCTGAACTAATCGCCGCCAGTATTAATAGGTTTGACCCATTAGTGATAAGGAAGCACAAAAATAACTTCAATTGATTTGATGACTAAAACTGAAAGTTAACAGTTTAAGATGACTTTAAATGATATCGCATGTCGTAAAAAACAACCATGGTTCTTCGGCGGGATTCGAACCAGTTTTACTTAAAAGCAAAAATTTTATTCTTACCACTATTGACACTTTCAGTGCTTCACGTTAATTTGATTTGTATTTTACTCATAGTGAGTTCCGCATAAAATTATTTACTAACTCAATTCCTCTATTTCACCAAGTTATCAACCCACCCTCGTAGCATGAGACCATAGATCTCACACGCACAAAGAATAATGAATTGGTGAAGAAATAATGCAAAAAAATACATGTGACATATGTGCTAAGAATTTAATTTGTTGTCTTGTATTCCATAAGCGAAAATACATATTTACGAAAAGGACACAACATCTGTATATTTAACATTTCTGACACGTTTTAGTCACAAAAGCTAAAACAGTTTCGAATTGACTAAGTCTTAAAGATAACTAAATTAGAATAAATTATTTTTTATTAAATACTAAAAATATTTGCAAAATGATATCGTCACTATAAAAGCCATTTTCTTGAATATTGCGCAATGCAACATTCGCACTAGTCTGAATAACATGAGCTCCTTTAATATGCACAGCATCACAGAAAATTTGCAGTAATTTCACATTTTCCCAAATTTAACTGAAACTAACTGGCGGAAAATTTCCCATTTCCTTCGTATTAATTGGATGATAATTTCCGCTTCATGTTTGAAAAGCGCAATGAACATTGAACCTTCTGTGTAATATTGGGCAATTTTTCTCTCTCCAAAATTCTATAAAACTTCAAGTAAAGTTCATTAAAATTTTAACTTGTTATAGCCCTTTTGACATCGAATAGTTTACGACTACAAACGCAAACATTTATCATGTTCTACAGATACTTTAACTTTACTGGTCGCGTGGATAGGGATTAAAGGGTGGTTCATAATTCTATCACGTCTTCTGTATATTTGTATCTATCGCGAAAAACAGGGAGCTTGCAATATTGTTGTCTCAATACACGTGTGCTTGAATTCATAACATAAATGGCAAATAGTTTGCACCATTAAACACATATAGTGAATTCCACCGTGCAGAAATACATTAGCTGATGCAATTGGAGTTTTTGTTATTGTATTCTGTTTTATGGTGACACGAAAAAATGTGAAATGTTTTTAATCTATTTGCTCTGCTGACAAGTTTGAAAAGATCGTATTTTATCGTCCACAATAATTGCCCACTATTATGGTGTGTGTTTTGAATTTTAGTATTATTTTACGATGATGCGCCAAAACTCCTATGATGTTATATCACATATGTGACAGGAGGGATGGGTAAGGGTAATGGGTTATTTTTATATTATTGACACTCTATAGCGAATTTCAGGAAACATTATACTCGGAAAAGTGCAATTATTCCTCAAATCGTTCTACTCTTTTAGTACTTTGGGAAGTTTTTTTTGGGAATGGCGGAAAAACCCATTACATTTATTTAAAGTTTTAATTGAGTTTTTTTTATTGCATCGAATGTTTGAAGTATGAGGTTATATCTTATTAAAATTTATTTTTTCCCCTCTATTTTATGATATTGTTTTTTTGGTTCGTTTTTTTCAACTTCTGCTTAATTTCTTTAAATTACTTAATTACGTGTTTTGTTAAGTAAAATGTTTGTTTGTTTCCCCCTTTTTTTCGAATGGAGCACAAAGCGCTTAAGGGGGGAAGTACATGAAGAGGCCGAAAAAAGAGGTCTTCTTTGGGATTTATTTTTGGGAAAATGAAAAAGGTCCACATGAAATCGATATTATATTTATTTAGGGCAATGTTTTAAGAAGAGAAAAAACATTTTTTACATTTTGAAAAATAAAAAATTAATCAACTTTTGGTGGGTTTCGTAACTCGTGTCGCGGCTGACATCGAAATCGGCGTAAATTCTCCTGGCCGCAATTTTCATCTGAAATAAAAAATCCAAACATTTTTATACTCGAGGGGGTTGTTTATTCTAGATAGACTACGATCTTTTCGAAATTCGAACATTAACTATAAAAATCGAGCATTAAAAAAAAAAGTTGGCTTTTTTTGCAAAAATTTTAATTATTTTCGCGTCAAAAATGGTCTTAAAATGATTTTTTTGCTATGTCCGTAGTCTATCTAGAGTAGTTTTTTATGCCCTTTAAAATGAGTGCTGGATGAAGAAAATCGGTTCACTAGTTTTTTTGTAATCTTTTACGCCAATTTGAAAAACATGGTTTTGAGAAAACGCCGTTTAAACAAAGTTTGTCCCGAAAAACTGACGAAAAAGATGCAAATAAGGAGAAGGTAAGAGGGGACGGGTATTCTCAGAAAAATCGGTATTTGGACTGAAAAAGTTGAGAACGCTCTTTAACAAAGTCGCATTCATCACTCTAAATTCCAGAGCAAAAAAAAAATCCGGTAAGCGGAATCACGCGCGCAGACTTAGATCCTCAATCCCAGGCGCGCTGGGCCGGATCGGCGCCGACCACTTTCAAGTGGCATATCTTTCACAATTTTCGAGATAGGCTTTTGGAATTCTGGAATTATATTCTTAGAGCATATACTTATCGATTAAGACAATAAAACAAAAATCGATTTTTGAAAACGTCTTCATGTACTTCCCCCCTTAATGATTGATGACTTTTAGATGCAATCGATTTGCCAATTCGTGCAGTTTGTTGAAAGACTTATTTAATGAGTTGAGTGTTACAATAGGTGAGATTGGTTCAGGGCAGCTATGTATAACAAAAATTGTTTATAGGGTTGAAAAGAAACTTAAGTTTTGAATCTGAGAACTAGATTAATTTAAACTTTTTTTTAAAAAAAAGAGGACGCTTTATCTCTTAGTATGGCAGATAAATGAATTGGTTCATATTGTTCAAATTTCACATAATGCGCCTTACTAAACTCCACCACTTGAATTCATATCATCAAAGGATACCTATTTTTCCGAATGTAATGATTCTTTGCATAATAATCAAAAGAAGCTCACAAACAGTTTGGCATGTTTTAATCTGCTTATGAATAAAAAAATTA
Organism: Leptarthrus brevirostris; assembly: GCA_964036015.1. Lineage (NCBI taxonomy): Eukaryota > Metazoa > Arthropoda > Insecta > Diptera > Asilidae > Leptarthrus > Leptarthrus brevirostris. The sequence goes on along the minus strand of OZ038375.1, from coordinate 25,116,971 downwards.
AACTATTGACGTTCAGGCTTTATTATTAGTTACTTGTTTATTACATAAGTTAGGAACTTAACGGATAATTTGGTATATTTTTATTTAATCGTAGCTTGCGATTTATGTACTTTTATTTTCCGTTTCATCAGATGCTTGATAGGTTTCAAATTGGGCGGATTCCCTGTCCTCTGAATTCCGAGATCAGAGAATGTTTTTCAAAGTTGAAAATTAAATAAATACATACAAGCAGTTTTAGTATTCATTTAAAATTAAATCATCTTGGAAAATTACTTTGTCAGTAAATAAAAGATGCTCCTCAATGGCTGGTAACAAAGATTCCTTTGTGACTTCCCCATATATCTGAGTTCCATCAGCGGATTCCACAGGACCACAAGTTAGGGATGGTGGATCGAACTGAGAAAATCGATTCAGTACGGATCGATCTGTAATTTATTTCCGATATCGTAGATCGATATGCATAGATCGAATATAATAAGATCGATATGCATAGATCGAACAGATCGATTCAATTAATTAGAACTGTTTCTCTTTATAAAAATATAGGGTCATAAGTAAATCAATTTATTAAACAATAAAAAAGAGCCTTTGTAGCTTACAAATCTTGATTAAGCAATAATGGGTATAAAATAAATAATGCTTATTTAATCGAAAAACAAATTGCGATGGAACAGAGTCTTTTTTGAAAGTACATACTAAATTAAAGGAACAAAAGTAAAAAATTACACCCCAAAAGTAAAAGGGAAGCACAACTTTTGTATCGCGCATTTGCAAAAAAAACGACCCCAAAGCATTTCTATGTTTTATTTCAGAAGCGATTCCAGAACATTTTATGAGTACGTACGAAGAATATTCTCGTAAATGGAAAGGTCTTTGTTCTCAGCCCTAAAAATATATATATTGGGGACGTTTTTTGAAAATATACTGGGAGTGCTTTATGTTTTCGTTTTAAACTGAAGTCACCGCGAAAAAAAGTTGAAAGTTCAACTTCATCTGAGTTGATATGGCGATTCCGCGTAATCGGGGAGACTTTAGTTTCCGTGGCACACCGATTTGACGATGAATTTCTATAAAGCACCCCAAAATAAAACGAAAATAATAAATACATTTTTTTGATATCTGGCTTAGTTTTGGAGATATTCGAGATTAAAAACACATCACATCATTTATAGCTCATATTGTAGCTTATACTTTTTATTTATTTTTTATTTTTATTTATTTATTATTAATAATCATTTATTATAGCTTGTTGTATTAGTATTAAGTTATAGCTTGTATTTTGTATTTTTATGTAATGGCTTGTATTAAGCTTAAATAAATAAATTCACTTGTCAAAAGAGGTGTATTAATTAGGCTTTTAGGTGTTTTATTAACTAACCAATGAAATATATGCCTCTGCAGGGATGCAGAAAAGAACTAAAAGACTTATTTATACACCTCCTCCTCCCAGAAAGTTTAATAAAACAGTTCGCGCTATCTTTAAGTTCGGCCGTTTTGACAAGTGATGTGTTACTAAAATTTCAAGATCGAACATCTCCAAAACTAAGCCAGATATCAAAAAAAATTTATTTATTATTTTCGTTTTATTATGCGCTGTTTTATCGAAATTCTTCGTCAAATCCGTGTGCCACGGAAAGTAAAATCGTGCCGCGTAAACTAATATGCATAACGTCTAGGACATCGGTTCACAAAATTTAACTTACTTTCGAAACAATTAAACGCCAAATCGTGTATTCTATGTGATTTTTGGTACTGGAATTAACTATGCAGCAAAAAACAATTTGTATAAAAACTTAAAATCCCACATTCGAATATCACTTACTTTAGATTTTTCTTTTTCTTTTTTTTGGGGAATCCCAAAACTAGAAATAAAACATAATAAGCCACACGTAAAATCGATTCAAAAATCGGCAGATCGAAGGCTTAAAGATCAATCTATCGAGATCGAATCGAAGATCGCCCATCCCTACCACAAGTGTAGAAAGAAAAGCATCTCCAGATAATTTACTTTGAAGAAACTTTACTCTTTTGATTGTGTACTCTTCCTTAAATCATTCTCCTGTTGAACGTCGCACGTATGGTAAATTTTCGGCACACAACAAGTTGAATTTGCTTTCGTTGGCTCAAAACACACGTCGCCAGTCTTCCTTCGTCCAGTTTTCGCACTTTTTCCCCGCCTTTTTTGTAAACATGCGTTTTTTTTCTAGTCGTCTTCCATAAAGTTGCATCTATCGTAACATCGTACGGATTGTTTCGGCGCTAAGATCCACTTGACGATAATCTATCAGCTCTGCCCAAGCTTTTAAAGCGATCCTTCAAGCAAATCCATCGTAACGTCTTCCGTTTTCTTTTAGATTTTTCCTTTTCTCATAATGGACCATATTCTCTTTTTTTTCAGCAAGCGAGCGATAGACTAATCACTGCACTCTACTTTAGCTGCTATTTGACGATACGACCAAAGTCGCCAAAGTCAAAATTTGTACGTTTTCGTTTTACGTTTGCTTTATACCCCCGGAAAACATTTCAAATTACTGCTACACTCCCCTACCGTACCTGATTCAATTATATACATTATAAAAACTAACTGCGCGGTGCAGGTTTTATGACAGGAAGTGTATATCTCCCAAGATTTTTCTTTATTATTTTAATCCTACTGTACCTAAAAAGTGTAGAGTAGTGAAAAAACCAAAAGAATCACTTTTTTTCAAAAATGGGTTTAACGATTATAGTACCTACTTTGCAGACATAACAGTTTTCCCTGGAAAATTCTTTTGGTTAATATGTTTTTCCCCTCATTCCAGCGTAATAATCTTTACTTATGCAACAAGTGTCAGAACTTGAAATTTCATTTTTAGCGTTCCGTACCATAATGTTGCTACTTCGTCTATATGTATGTCTGTCTGTCACGGCTGTTTATTCCAGCAACTACTAATGCTACCGACTCGAAATTTGGAATAGTTTTAAGTTGTGTTTGCCCACCATTATTGCAAATGAAAAATTTAGGTCAAGTGGGGTATCATATGGGAGGCATTGATTTGCTCATTATGAAATATACTTTGATTTCCTTTCACCTCACAGAGTTTTCGACTTATAATGAAAAATGTTAAAAGAATACTATCCCCCGAAGTTAGCAAAGCGAAAAATCTAGAAGTTCGACAACTTTTGCAGTAAGCACCGACTTTCAAAATCAAAAGTGCTACCACCTAGTAGATGCTTATGTCCGTCAATGGATTGTACGACTCCAATATGTACAGTTAACAAAAAAACAATAATTTTCAATGTGTTCTGCTATGGCCTAATTTGTCTGTGGAGTCCCAAGTTCAAACCCCACCCTGGTACAGTGGGCATAACACGTTTTCTATCAAATAAAAAATCAAATTCATTGGGGCAGGTTTAAAGTGGTTAAAATATTAAAAGCTAGAAAATTCATTATATTTACATATTATTTTATTCTGTATTAATCAATCAGCAAAATGTGAGCCCTACAAAAAATCTAAATTAATGTCAGAGTCGAAATCATCGCTAAATTCATCATTTTGCAAATAAAATTTACTCTTTTGCAAATTGAATTCAGCTTTTTGCAAATGGCATTCTCCTTGTTAAAAATAAAATTTGTTCTTCTGAAAATCAAGAACTTACACATATATATTTTACGAGTATATTAAAAATCAACATACAACATTAAAAATTCATTTAATAGTAATTGCAAAATTATTGAAGTCAATACATATTTCCTTAATTGCGGCAAATACCCGAGGTATAATTTGGCATGAAGTAATTCAGCAGTTTGCAATCATCTCAAATATTTTCTGATGTTATTTGCAGTTGTTTGATTTTAGGCAACGCAAGTACTAGCAAGACTCTGGAAGTGCGTGATCTTATTGGTCATATATACTCTAATTTTACTATCACTATATTCTTAAATGCTCAAGCATTGGATTTGCAAAAGGATGAACTAGCGTAGCTAAGAGATCATGCTCCATGCAAACCGCGGCGAGAGTTTTACGAATAGCTTTTAACCGAACTTGTTGAAAAACTATTTTTCACAAAGTGGCGAATGTTAAAAAAAAATGCTTTTGGTAAGAGTTTTACTTCAACTGAAGGAATCCAACAGTTGGAAATCTTCGGACTACGGACACAGCAGCATACTAAGGACCAACTCGGAGGATTGACTATACCATTCCTACAATAAGCTTCGTGAGAGCTTTCTCTACTTGAATACCTAGGGGGGAGGAGTGGGAGGGATGTTAGTGGCTGCCAATACCAGGTATACCGAACTTCACGGATGGTTTAAAAGTGGGGAACAGAGTGGAAGCGGAAGTTTTCTACGACCGCCTCAGTATACGGAACTAATATCGGCTGCCAAACCACTGCAGCGTATTTCAAGCAGAGGTTTTGGCCGGCCAAAGGACGACAGAAGTATTTCTGTCGCACAAGGATCTACAAAAGCGTAGCGAAATTTTCCCGTACAGCGATAGTGAAGCGGCCATTAAAGTGCTCGACTCAAACACGATTAAATCACTGCTGGTGCGCAGATGCTGGACTGGTCTCGAAAGCTTGGGTGTGATTCTCTGCTGGCTTCCCGTTTATAGTGATGTGACTGGTAAGGCAGCCGAGGCAGCTGCTCTGGCGAAAGAAGGTTCGCAGATGAACGATTCACAAATAGACAGATCAATCAGACGGCATCTAATCGCAGGTGGATCGGTCTGTCAACTTGCGACATGTCAAGAAGGATGTGGCCAGATTGAAATAAGAAGAGAACGAATTTTCTACTGAAGGGAAATCGAAATATCGGTGCGGTTATAACATGTCACTGCCTTTTTGGGAGTCCGCATGCGTATTCCTGCCAATGATTTCTGCCCTAGACTAGCCAGGAGAAGGTTTCAGGCTTTAGGCAAATACTTCTTTACTGGACTCGAAGCGGTTTGCCAGCGTGGAGCTGAAGGACCTAACCAAGTTCCTCAATAGCTGCGGCTGGTTAATCATTGTGCTAGAGTGATCTAGTTTGAGGTTTCTTTTGTAGCCGTAACACAATGGACCATAGCAAGGCGTTTGTGAGGTCGACTGGTTTCCTACGGTGGCCTCCAGCTAACCTAACCATTTACAAAACTTACTTACTTATTTAAAAAACATAAAATTTTAAAATTGATTGAAATGTTAAGGACAGGAATAGAAGTTTTGAGCCAAATTCAACCTAGGGCAGTAATCATCACATGAAAAATTTAATTTTGTCATTTACCAAACTTTGCCGATTCCGGCAAATGGACTTTCTCTGTCATCGATCCTATTTCCCTGTGGCAGCAGGTGTACTATTCGGTGCGTGAAGCAGAGATAGCCCCGCTACCTTCGCTCAGATAAATGGAAATAACTTCGTCATTTGCTCGACTTTTGAATTAAAATTAAAAGCTTTTATTTAACTTCACTTGTCCTGGAATGTCGTAATCAATATTTCACCCACTTCCACTGAAGTTATCGGCAAAGATTACTATTACTAGATAAACGGCTTCGAAGAAAGTAGTGAAAAATTGTTGGTTGCTTTTGTATATTTCCCGTATGGGGCAACCCTGCAGTCAGAATTAAAAATTTGTTTTCCGGGAGAGTTTGTGGATAAGAGACACGTATACTTTTCATATATGCATTTAGAAATATCAAATGTACTTCGCTCATTAAAAGATCAGAAAAAAATCGACAGTTTACGCACATAAGTAACTAACTCAGTCATTTGATTCACATGAATTCTTTTTATTGGTCGTACTTTTTGGTACATTTTTCTCTTCGACAAGATTTGGCAATACTTTTTTGACAGGAGTATGTGATTCTCTCCGGATGAGAACAGAATTTTGACAGGAGTAAGTGATTCTCTCAAATAATTTTGACAGGAGTAAATGACTGCACACTACCTGTACTCTTTATTTGCATGTATATTCTTATGACTTTAAAATCTGGATATATTTCGTTTAACTGTGGTGCCAGTGTTACTTTTTCAGGATTAGCTGGGTATTTTAGGGAGCCGGTTATCTACTAGTAAGTAATCTTTGCTATCGGGCTGAAATTGTGCACACACGTTTGGTTCTCGTGACAATGCATGATAACTTAAATGCCGCCATTTTTAATTCAATATGGCGGCTTGATGAGCGAAACACAATAAGTAAAGTGCCGTCATTCTTAATCAAATATGGCAAACGTCTAAAATGACAATGCAATATTATTATGACATGGAGAAAATCTTCACCTTTAACGTGTTGGAACCTGTTAATCCGAAACATTCATTGGCAAGCAGACCAACGCAGATGGATAGTAAACCTAACATATGTCATGAAATTGATAAGAATCAGATAAGGTTGCAAAAGTCTCAAGAAAGTTTAAGACACTGCCTAATAAATAATGGATTTATGGATGTAATTTCAAATAAATAGTAACATTTCAGTAAAAATGGTCTGAAAATGGTCTGAAAATGGTCGTAACAAATTTTAAACAACTTAAAAATGTTAACTAATAATAGATCTAATATTGATTACAAGATTTCAAAAGACTAAAAAGTAAAAAATAAAATTACACAATAAAAAAATATTTTTAAAAAAAAGCTTCGTTCGCTTCGCTTAGTTTCAATAGTACTATTTCATAATTTCAATCTCAGTCTACTCACTTCATATAGAATAATCAATGTAATAACGCTTCAAAAGATTTCTCAGCACTAATTGTTGATGGGAAATTTGAATAAAAGTCAAATTAAAGTCTAGGAAAAGATTTTGAAATTTCTAAGAAAAAACACTAAAATTTCTTCATTTCCGGAACCGTTTTATTTCTCACTAGACAGAAATTTCACAACTTTAAATAAAATAGCATAACAGGAATAACAATTTCGTTAAAAACTTTCTCCGTTTTTAAGAATTTCGTTGCTTGTTATATTGCCGCAAATTTTTCTCATTATACTGAACCTGAAAACGTTTAAATTTTTGAACTTACCTGAACTTTCTCTACTTATTTAAGCCTGTGTTCGCTTCGCTAAATGCGATTTTTTTAAAAGTAGAATTACGGTCACTTTAAGTTATAGTATTGCATTAAAGTCTTTTGAAAGTCGTCACTATTGGTATTTCATTGTTCAGCACTGTTCATTGGTGTATACATAACAAGCTAATAAACAGTTAACTCATTTTATTAACTTAAGTTCTTTGAGTGAGTGGGTAAGCAATGGAAATGGAACTTTACTTTGAGCCTTAATCTATGAAAATAAATGTAAGGCTTTTGTCTTGAATTTTAATGCTTGCGACCACATATATAACATATATATATATATAGGCATGCTTTAAATAATTGTCAGGTGTAAGAAGAATATTGGTTGTCAATGCTGCGAGCTATAATGTGCAAGCTTTAAATCGTGGCGGAAGGTGAGCCGCCAATATAAGACCAGTACCATTGTGGATTGCATAATAAGATTTCCTGCAAAAATGTAAAAAATCTATATTTTCTCATTTGAACAAAATTTGTATATTATATAGAAGTATCTAGGCGTTCGAGCTTCGTTTAGGCGCGATACGAAGGTAGGAGCCGCTCCTTCTCCCACCCCACCCTAACACGAATATCTTTATCATGACAGCTGTCGACCTTTCTCCACCCTAACCTGAGGTCAAACATTTTGAATATCGTATCAATGGCGTAACATAAGCCAGAATCATCCAAATATTTTTTCGCGTTACGAAGTTGAGTTCCGTTCCCTCTCTACTGCACCCACAAAACATGACTTGTTTTCAATGGGGGAACATAAGCGAAAATTCAACTTGCCTCCTAAATTATTGATATTTTTTACTCTTTCTATTAAAGTTTGGGTGAATTTTTCCTTAAAATGGCAGGTATTAGCTGCATGTTTGGTTATGTAACTTGAGAACAGGAAAAGTTTTTTGTTCGCTTTAAGTTTCCTTTGAATGTGTTCACCATTAGCCATTATTTTAAACCCAAAAATAAAAAAAAATATTACGCAATTTTTCAAGATATTTCCCCTTGAAATGAATAAATTGATCTTTTCCCAAAAATTTAAGTTTAAAAATCAATTTCTTTGTAATAAAAATTACACAGTTTTTAGCACCACCTGTCAACTGAGATATTAGCAATAAAACTTTAGAAGATATACGTTAAAATGCAGCCTGGTTTTTTCATTGTAAAAAATTGCTGTGTGGGTTGCTGTGGAAATGATAAATCTCCATTTTGTAACGTCCGCCATATTGGATTAAAAATGGCGGCATTTAAGTAATCGTGCATTGTCACGAGAACCAGAAATAGGAAAGGGGAAATAGGATCGATTACAGAGAAGGTCCATCTTATGAGGGCCAGAATCTGCAAAGTTTGGTAAGTGACAATTTTAAATTTTTCATGCGATGATGATTACTGCCCTAGGTTGAATTTTGCTCAAAACTTCTATTCCTGTCCTTAACATTTGAATCAATTTTTACACGAAGATTTTTGTAACCGCAGTGGCTATCGCACTCGTAAGGATTTTGTTTTTTAAATAAGTATTTTTTGAAGTTTTGTTAATGGTTAGGTAAGCTTGCGGCCAACGTAGGAAATCAGTCGACCTCACAAACGCCTTGCTATGGTCCATTGTGTTACCACTACAAAAGGAACCTCAACCTGGATCACTTTAGCACTACCATGCAATGATTAACCAGCCAAAGCTATTGGGGAACTTGGTTAAGTCCCTTAGTTCCACGCTGGCAAACCCCCTCGAGTCCAGTAAGGAAGTATTTGCCTAAGGCCTGAAACCTTCTCCTGGATAGTCTTTGGCAGAAATCATTGACAGGAATACGCATGCGGACTGCATGGTTACCAAAAAGGCAGTGACATGTTATAACCGCACCGATATTTCGATTTCCCTTCAGTAGAAGCTTCGTTCTCTTTTTATTTCAATCTGGCCACATACTTCTTGACATGTCGCAAGTTGACAGACCGACCAACCTCCGAGCTGGAGCGGGGTAGTAGAAACAGACCCCCCCCCCCCCCCCCCGCAAACCCGCCCATACAAATTTTTTCGTTTCTCACTTAGATTTACCAGATTATTTATTTTTACACACTCGCTGTGAAACTCCCAGAATATACAGGTTTTATTTATATATATTATACACAATTTAATAGGAAAATAATATGATGCCGAATTGCCAAAAAGTCACCAATATAGATCGTTTCCTCGACCAGAAAAGCGCTACTTAAAAATTTTTAGAGAAATCGTTAGAGAAAAAAATCGAGTAAATGCTCGGTGAATAGTATAACATAAGAAATATATTTAATAAGTTGTATATAATAATTACTAGATAAAATGCCGCTGATCACTTATTTCATTGAAAACCCTTCAATTACTTTATATTTCACAAATCGACAAAACGCCTATACGTCACGGTTCTAATTACTTCAGACCTGACTATAACTACTGTATTTCGGTTCGCTTTTAATTCCTAGTATTACTTCTAGATTTTTTCTATATCTTTCAATACATATTTCTGCTGACTCCTAACCATGACTTTTCCTAAGTGCCTTACCGTCACGCTTATTACAGCCAATATACGAGCCAATGAGAGACATGATAAGTCACAACTCTTTAATCGCGCCGCCGCTTCATTAACCACATTGATTTTTACTTATCACTTTTACAAATGTTCCTACTTTTTTATTTAGAGAGTAATCGCATTCTTTACAGCGATAAATTAAAATAAATAAAATAAAATGGAATAAATAAAAAATAAGTAAATGTAGACCAACCTGTACTTTGTAAGATGAAGAGAAAGAAACTAATGGCTATGCTAATTTTACCCCTACCCCCATGCGAAACTATTTTTATATTTAATTTAATTAATAATAAAATTACAATAATTATGTTATAAAAGTAACAATTTAAAAAATTTCTTTTTCTTTCTTTTTTCAGGTAAGTGTTGGCAACTAAACAAAATTCCCACATTTCCCAAAAACTCACTGTAAGTTGTTACATCTTCAAAATCTAAAAATTTACATATAAATGAGATAGTTGAAGTATCTTTTATTATTCTCTTAAAATAGTTCAATTAAAAAATTTAAGAATGACAGGGAAATTTTAGCATAAAATGAATTTTTAGAGTAGTATAGCACATTTGGAATATTTACGAAATAAAAAGAGGTGTTGGCTTTTGGCTAAAAATAAACTTAAAACTACAAAACTTCCTCTATATTTTCGATCCTTCAAAGGCTTTAAAGTAGTTTACTAATAACCCTCTCGTAGTGCGATGGTTGTTTGTGAGAGCAAATTGCTTGAAAGTTGAATAGTCATTAATATTCAATTCGAAAATCAGAAATATAGAAAACTAAGATTTTTCAAAACCGTCAAAGTGTTGTTCTCCCTTAAGATTAAAAAACACAGAACTGACGATTCCTCACACAACGAAGGAAATGAGTACTGCGAAAATAACGGTTGAAACCGTTAACGATTGTTCCGGGAAAACCAATATTTCCTAAATCACACAGTAAATTTTATGAGTCGCGTACATTTTACGGTACTGTTAAGTAAAAATTGCCTTTGAACGCATTAAAAATGACTGGAAGGATTGTAAATTTGATGGTGTAACTGCATACATTTTGGCAGAATGTGTTACTTGTAATACGATTAAAGCGAGTGGAACCATAATTTTTCCTGGAATTTATTTTTATGTAGTAACTTTTATAAAGTGATTTAATTTTTAATATATAAAATGAACTTAGAAGTTTCTAAATTTTCAAAATGGATAAGATATATATTCCTGCGTTGTAAATTAGCTCTGAGGGACTGGGTGCAAAGCAGCTTTTGAAATTAATAAGATCTGTTGTTAAACCTCATTTTACATATTATAGCCTCGTATTTAGGTATTTAGTTAGTTGGATCCATCCTGCTAAAGAAGTATAGTCCTCAATAACGTTATATGTATGATATGTTTACAACCTTCATACTTTACTTCTTATTCCAAGATATGTATCAAAATTTAGAGCGCGGCTCTTTTTTATTCCGGATATTCGTAATTGAAATATATCTGGATAATTTGTCCGAAAAAAATTAAACTAACCGATTCATCACATGTAACCTATTGCTTCAACGGACAATACAGAAGCGTTTTTTAATCGAATGAGATGAAAAATGTGTCCTCTATAATAATCCAAAACTCAAAAAACAACAGTGAACCGCCGAAGTTCCAGGCTTATATCCCAAAAAGGTGCTTCTGTATCTTTGATGGAGTATTCGCGGAACCGTTCTTTTTGAAGTACTAAATCCTGAACAAATAGTGAACAATTAGGTTGGGTAATTTAATCTTTTAGTGTCCAGCGATTGTCAATAGAAAACGCGGTATTCTGCAACATGATAATGCAATACCGCACTGCTCAAAATAAAAAAAAAAATTAATGAATTTTGGTGGGAGGTGCTGTCTCACCCACCATATCCAAAATGCCCCCTTTAGATATTTTTCAAAAACCAATTGATTTTTATCGATCCGGCATAAAATATTTGCACTCTGAATGGCAAAAGGTTTTGGATAACGAGGGTGATTGCATCTCTGATTAAAAATGAAAACTTGTTAACAATTTATTTCGAGACGCAGTTATATCAATTTGCTGAGCGGCACGACCACCAGTCTCCTCGTAGATTTGAAAACAAAATAGAATTAAAAAATCCAATTCGTCTCTGGGGCTAATGCCTAGCTCGCAACAATGCAAAAACAAGACATTCAAGCTTATTCAGTCCCCTTGCCCTAATTCCCTTCCGACCAAAGCCCCCCCCCTGCCCAAAGCCCCACCCACCGCCCAAAGCCCCCCTCCCCCGCCCAAAGCAGGTACAATTTAAAAATATATTATTGTATTCTCTGGAGGGGATTCACCGGGACGCTTTCGGTGGAGACGGCTTCCATGGTAACCACTGTACTTAATTTTTATGTTTTTATAGGTACTCGTATAACGATAGACTAAAGCAGATTTTAACAAGTCGGATTCTGATAATTTTTATTTTTCACAAAATGGCTGCCATTTGTAGTTGAGGCTGTGGTCTTTTTCTCAAAAATAGTTCTTTATTCATTTAAAAAGAAATTTCAAGTTAAATATAGTTTCATGGTTAAAATAAAGTTCAAAAAGTAGGTCGCCCAGGTTTTATATGGTTCATTATATAAAGAAAATTTTTGAAAAATGCAATTTCGAAAATAGGCGCTTTTTTTCTCTTTACAAGTAAATAGGTAGCAAGCACTGAGTTTAAATTTTACAATGATATTTTTAGAGTGCATACCAAGTAGAATATAAAAAAATATTTTTTTTTAAATAAATTGTTGAGATCCACTAAAGTATATTTAACCTCTTCAGTTTAAATTCATTTTACTTGACTCGTTTAGAAGAAAATAACTAACCTAATTGTTGAGATGCTTAATAATATAGACTAAACAATAGCTTTGTTTCTCCCAACAAACTAGACGTAAACCCGATTTGATCTAAAGGACCACTTACAATATTCCACAAGTAGACAAACAGTTTATTTTTCTCGTAATAAAGTTAAAAATTAATTCCTTTAAAAAACTTGCACTCTATGATAATCTTTGATAAATTCAGATTAGACCAATTTTACATGGTAACTGGTCTAATTTAATTTTTTTAGTATATTTATAAATTTTTTTTTTGTTAATTTAAGAGTCATAATGCTAATAAAAAATTTGAAGGAAATATGTTTTGTCATAAAGCTTTAGTCTAAAAAACCTTTTTCGACAAATTGCTTGGCCTACAGTATTGACAAAACACACAATTTAGCTTTGACTTGCAAATCTTAGCTCAATTACTCAACGAATTTATTCATCTGCATATTCCCACTGAATTGTAAGTTAGAAACATGTAATTATTATTTCAATCATTCCTTGAGAAATTATACTATACTCTTATCAACACACAACAAAAACATGATTCAGCATACTCTTAGATAATTGTGATGACATTTGATTGATTTTCGTACCAATTCTCCCAAATTGACTGCATATGATGCTGAAATTGTGTCAACTATTAGTGCCCTCAGCATCAATCAGATTGGGTAAGTATAACTCAACCATATATCTTTGTGTTCACCAACCCGAATATATCAATCAATGACTCGACTAGTTGTTGGCTTTAACTTATCAGCCGCAACAGCTTTTGCCATATGTAGAGACGCACATCTCTAGAATGAAAATTATTGCCTACGCCTAAAACGATTATTTTGAAATACATACCCATGTGTCCTAGAGGATTTCAAATAAGTAACGAAGTGTCCTTGGAAAGTTTTAAGATTTTTCACAGCAAATGCGATCAGAAATCTCTCCAATGATTTATTCAATACACAAATCAGAATGGCAAAAAAAAAATTAGCAATTCTTGTTCATTGGTTTTATTGTGTACATTATGCAAACTTTTCGAAAGGGAATCGTCTTTAAAAATATTAAGCAAACCCAAGTTTGTTCCTGAACTAAACTGAAGCTTGGACGAAGTTCTTGGCGACATTATTTTTCAGATAATTTTCCAATAATGGCAAATGGTTGGAAACCAATGGCCTTCCGGATTTTACTCGCTCAAAAATTTTTTATAGGGGGGGGGGATACTTAAAATTGTCATTCAAATTGAACGGTTTATTGACTTCGGGGCTTCTGGTGGCATAGCACTCGGAGGCCTTGTCTTGATGTAGTATAAAATGTTCATTGGCCCTTGAAGCAGTAACTACTTTCTAAAGAGTTCTTTCTCCGGTATGTAACCGAGATTCTAAAGGGTTTTCTGACATTTTTACAAATCGTTAAGTGTACAACCTTTTAATTTGCTTTTTGTTGTCGTAAAAATAAATCTCAGCTGGATTGGTTGAAAAACCAGATTGAGTCGATACTCGACTTATGGAAATTACTTGTCATTGGAAAAGTTTACTCTGAAATGTTTCCACTGAACTTTTGTATTTGTTGCAAAAGAAATTTCATAAAAATATAAGTAAGTTTGGCTGTGGAGAGCAGATTGTTTTTATCTTTCAGTTTTGAATTTTCTTTTACGTTTGTGGGGAATCTTTAAGTAAAGTGGGTTAGAAGCACTTTTGAGTATTTTTATTCTTGTTTCAATACAAAAGTAATTTGAAAGTGAAATTAAAAATTACAAAGGTAACGCCGTCAAATAAAAGCGGAGTTGTTAACATGTTAAGTAAGACAGTCATTTTCAAAGTTATCTTGATCCCTTTCCCCATTGTATCTAATTCGCGAACTGCTTTAATTTATCAATCGCTTTTGTTTGTAATCAACGAAAATTAAAACCCAATCAGCAAGTGGAATACTAAAACCGGAATTGTTTGCTTAGAGCTCTTCCGAACTTCTCTGCTTAGTTATTATCTCCTTCCGTAATATAAGAGGAAATATTCCCGATGGAATACGGATCTAATCTAAATTCAAGAAGGCACATGAGTACCTGAACTTTCACTGTCGGAAGGAAAGCTAAGCTGGAAAACTTTCGAAAGGGAATAATGAATTTGCACCCTGTCCAGCCTTTCCAGTCCATAGAAGGCCCAAACTCTGCTTTAAAACATTATAATCAAAAACTTTTTCGAAATTACTTTTTGGGCTTTGCTTATTAAATTTATTTGACACTGGGCCTCTTCACTGCGGCAGCCAATAACTTAATCGATTTATTTCACTGTTCGATACAGTCATTTTCCTTCAACCTGTACATCAATTTTATAATAAAATTGTGAACGTTATCGAACGTCCCTTGTGAGGTTGTCAGCATTTTTCCAAAATTTCGTATTATCAAAGTTTCCAAAAGTTCAGTTGCAATACAAAGCATAGGAGAAATTGCACAAGGATATGTCTGAGCTACCTGCGAGAATGGCACATGCATACCATGTTCACTATTAATTTCATGTTTGTGCTATTATGATATATGCCAAGTGTGCTATACATCATTTCTTGAGAACTTTTCAGACATTCCCGAAAGTTTTTTGAAAACTTTTGCGGTTGAGGATTTGACCGAAAATGTTCTTTTCAGAATGATGCAGAAGAGTAATGCATAAGTGGTATATCTTGTAATCTGTTTTATTTTATGGATACTTTAATATCCAAGTGACGGATATATACTGGAGGTATTTCAAATTTCATTGCAGTAGATGGGAAATGCTTGAGCGCTACGTCATGTTAAGGGAGGTGTAACATAACTAGATTTTACGTAAGAACTGAAAGTTTTGAGTTGGAAAATGTGTCCAAAATGTGTCCAAAATGTCTAACTGATAAGAGGTGGTGTATATATATTTAAAAGTAAAAGAATTATATTCATCTTTTGGAATAGTTATTGAAAATTTGACAAACATTTCAAACTCCTTTTTTTTAGACGAGTTGTTTTAACTAACTCTTAAATTAGAAACTTGTGATCTCTAATTGGTGTGTTCCCACCTGTTCTTCAGACGATAGATTTAATCTTTTTATAGTTCTAGTGGTCACTACAGACAAATTAATACACTTTCTACTTATTAGTGTAGAGACTCTTCTGTGTTACCTTGTTGTAACCCCTCGTAAGGCGTGGAGTGTAGAGACTCATCTTTGTTACCTTGTTGTAACCCCTCGTAAAGTGGATTCCGAACCACTGAAATTTACTTTGCAACTTGCATGGCCTTTTTATCGTAATCTGTTGTCAGCAGAAAACAACTATGGGTCACCGTCGGCGGGATTCGAACCTGTGGCCTCCGAATCGGTAGGTCGACATGTTAACCCTTATTCCACCGATGAGTTTAAATTATTAATTTTAAATTACTTAGCTTAATTCTAGAAAGTTCAGCCACTCTGTTCTAAATATTTTCACTACACATTTCAACTAGCTGATTCAACCCAGGACCGAGCCGTCCTTGACTTCCTACATTTTACATTTCCGTGCCTTCATTTATGGCCACCTGCGGCGGGTTACTATCATACCTCGTGCATGTAACAAAATATTAAAGTCGTAACAGTGAAGGTTTTAAGCTTAAAATTCCAGAGGATGATAACCAATACCTATTTGTCCCTTACAACATAAGTCGCATACAGTTGGTAGAGCAAGTGATAATGTGTTGGCTTTCATACCGAGAGTTCAAGGGCTCTAAGGTAACCGACATTGACCCATGGTTGTGTTCTGCCGACACAGATTAGGCTAAACGACCATTGGCATTTGGTGTTTGCATAATAATGACCGTAGTTCGGAATCCTCCTTAAATTGTAGATCCATTTGCTATTGTTGTCGTTGAATCGGACTACGTTCTTTTTCTGCCACTTGCCCTAAAAGCGGTTACAGGAATTAGAGGACGCAGAATATAATACATAATTGGTAAGCTCTTTTGAATTTGTTTTCTACATAGACGTTAGTTTTTCTTGAAGTTACACTTAATTAGGAAAAACAAAAGAAAACTTCACTACAGAGCCGTAAACGGAGGATCGAGCACCTAAAAATTTCGGAAACTTTTTAAGAGATCATTAGAAAGCTCTCAAGATTTTCTTCGGAAATTTTGGTAAGTCGTGGTAAATCGCTGGTAAAGGATGGGTAAAGTGCGGGTTGAATGTATGTAAATCGGTGGTAAAGCGCCGGTAAAGGTAATTCGTGGTAAAAGGCAAGTAAAGCGTGGGTAAAGAGCGGTTAAAGCGCGGATAAATCGTGGCAAATGTTACCAAAAAATATTCTGATTTATTTTGGAATTCTGCTTACAACAGCTTGTGAGCATAATTCGAATATATTAGGAAAAGAACATTTTATTATAAAAATAATTTTTAAAGATTCTATCTGCAGCCTTACATTTTCAGTAAATCATAGATTACTCGAGAACGGATAGGCTTTCTTCATATTTTTTGCAGATATATATATTATATCTGTGCTTTTTCCATGAATTTAGGTATATTAATGGCTAATACGACACCTGTAACAGATAATCCATTAACCCCTGACAGAAAGAATTTAACTCCATTAAATTGTTCAACAGTCAACTTATTTCGCATTGACATGAGCAGAAAAAAAATCTCCGAGGAAAACGGATGTCTACCAATCTGCGTGCAATTGCTGAAAACTAACATTTTACCGATGACATTGACAAAGATGT
This sequence comes from Leptarthrus brevirostris, assembly GCA_964036015.1. NCBI lineage: Eukaryota > Metazoa > Arthropoda > Insecta > Diptera > Asilidae > Leptarthrus > Leptarthrus brevirostris. The sequence continues at coordinate 25,099,900 of OZ038375.1, read as the reverse complement.
GAATCCTCTTTGGAAAACGTGCTATGCATGGCGAATAGAGGCAGTGACTAAACCGAAAGCAGTATGGCACACTTGGTTCTGCAAAAACTGACGGCAATATACTTACTCACAGAAAGGGATTCGCTTTTTTATCCGATTGCCAAAAGAAAATGTTCTTCGCTTTCATGACAAAACATTCTTTTCCTTGTATTATTTAACCCCACGGTAGAAGCATGTAGAACGCAGGTAATATATTTTTTTCTCGGTTGACTTTTACCTAAAAGGAAAACCTAAGAAGTTTGTCAGTATTCGCACAGTATACGCAAGCTACTGATGTGGAAATTAACAAATTGAAAATAAAATGTGGAAAACAGAGCGACGTAAATGTGAAGGTAATTGGTTGAGCATATGGTCAGAATGGTTTCGCAAGGACTTTGCTCTTTACCTGCCCTGGGAATCATGATTTGTTCAGGTGTACGTATCTCTGCGGTTGAGTATTTAAATCGGCAACCAGTGTGTTCATATAAACATAATATCAGAGAAGTTGCCCAAATGTGGTAAACCTTCGGGGGCGGTAAAATGAAGTTTCAACCTCAACTAACTTTCCTCGGCGGAGTGGAATATATATTTTCTTTTGCATTTGGGTTTTGTACTCTTTCAGCTTTGTACGACAAACCTCTGAAGACGCTTCAATTTCCACTTTATTTCGCATTAGTTTGAGATTTTATAGGCACTGTGGAGAAGCTTACCAAAAAAGGAAGGAAAATTAGCTTTTACGGCTTCGTTAAATACCCCATAAATAAGCTTTGACAGTGTTTCGAGAGCCGAGCATCATCCGTACCTTCAGCACTTTTGTCTGCTTAAATTGTGTTTTATTGCTGCGGGGTGAGACGGAAATCACTATAAATGATTATGCTCGAACGACACGGTAAGGGATTTACCGCAAGAAGATCCTGGGCAAAGAGGAATTTTATAAGCTACGACAGGTGTATTAAAGTATTAAAATAACTTTAAGCTTTCCGAATTCGGAGATGTACCCGAAGGTCTGTAGTTACGTTTCTCTATCAAACCATCGCAGCAATTTTCATAACCCTCCTGAAGTTATAACTTTATGTAAAATTGAACTTAAGTCATTTTTCAAACTGATATACCCTTTTACTTGTGAAGAACAACTTCCAGGAAGCTGAGAGTACAAAAAAAAAACAGATGACCTATTATCGCTTCTTGCGCTTCTTGGGAAAAACTGATTGTAGTTGGTCAAATCTAAGACACACCAGATTTGAATTCTAATTTTAATTTTATCTAACTTATGCCGTCATAGAAAGTATAGGTTTAAACTTATTCAGTTCAAATCCAGAACTATATACATATAAACACTGATTTCCTACCATCTCGCACTGATTTCCATTCCCTTTAGAACCCGAACGAATGGAACTTTCCAAGATGGTTTTCAAAATTTATTCCTTCGAGTTTTCTTGCAATATATAAATTGGCAAGTGCATCAGGTTTTCTACAAATCTGCAGGATATTTCCATTGCCGTGCATATTGATTTTTGTATCCGTGCATAAGTAGCTTCTTCTTTTTCTTTAAAAAATCGTCAAATTTCGTTCTACACTCAGTACTAGATGGGAAACATAAAAAATCGTGTTTCAAATCAAAACTCGAAGGAAAGTACGCTTATATATCCTCTGTGTACAGCCAATATAAAAAGAACAACTTCAGTTAAGAAGATTTGCTTTCTGGACAATTGTCTTAAGTTGATACCAGAAGCTTTTTGTTTTCCAAACATAATTTTCTTTATTAAATTGAATTCTGACTAAGTAAGAAAAAGCTAGCAAATTTATTCTACATAATTAGGGCTTGAACCGACTAGGCGAATAGAATTAATTAGCTTACACAGTCATAAACAACTAAAGCTATAGAACATACAACAAAAACTTCCAGAGTATTTGTACAGATTGTTAGGTTATGGTATTTCTATGAAAAGCTATTTACTTGTTTGAGCCTTCGTCTGGCCAAGCTTTTCAAAACTCCTTAAATCTAAGTACCTAAATATGAAAGAAAAGCCGTTTTTTTGTGTAGGTAGATATGAAATTACGCTTTTTTGTACCTGTGCTTTATTACGATTAATGAGATTTATTACACCTTTTTTGAGGTTATTCATGAATTGTATATTTTGTGAATTTAAGGTTTTAAATTTATATTTACTACTCAGTTCCGCAGTTTCCCTTTTCAATTCGACGACAGCGATTGCATGTGGACCTGCAATTTAAGATGGATACTATGCAGCCCTCACTTGCATTTTAGCTTAGACTATCCTTAACAGAAAACAATAATGGCCACTTATGTGATTCGAACCTGAGAACCGCATAATGCAAGGAAAAACCGCTCTGGGGCTAATTGAAATATTAGTTTAATGTAGCGCCATCTGAATGTCAATGTAGAAAATAAATTTAGTTTAAATACAAAGCATTTTCCAAATGTAAAAAATATGTACAAAAAATTTACTTGACCTAAGTGAAATTTAGCTTTCAGTTTTCTGCAAAGGCATGCAGTAGGTAACCTTTCGTGCTATTATTGAAGAAGAGCCAAAGAAATTTAGCTTTTGTTTTCATTTGAAACCGCTGATAGAGTTTAGAAATTTGAATATTTCTTACTCTGCTCAAGTTTTGAACGACTTTGTTATGAAGTTTTCGTAAATGTCACTTGGGTCATTTTACATACGGGGCGTTTTTTGTTTAAACTTCGCACACCTGTAATCTTTGAATAACGCGGCCTAGAAAAAAAAGGTTCAGACCAAAGTTGTATGTTTCCAAGGGGGAAGAAAGATGCACTTGGAGTTTTTTTCAAAAAGTGAAGGCGTTCGAGGTCAACGTAGACGTCACTATATTTTTTAAATGGCGACCCCCATTTTTAATGGTCGAAACTTGTTCCTCGAGTCAAAACAAACAACTTTTGTGCCAAACATTTTTCGATTTGATGCTTAGTTTTGTAACAAATCGGCAACAAAAATTTTGTTTAAACATCGACGGAGTGACGAAGATTAACTTGTTTATTCGGATCTTCATGGCCATTACACCTCTGAGTCGGAGCTTGCTTATCGAGGCTATCTTACTGAGGTTGTGTGCATCCCAGATAGTTCTCGAGTTTCGTTAATCATTAGCATAGGAGTGAAGGCTAGAGGCTAGAGGGAGTTGTGGGATGCAAGGGCTGAGAATTGAAGGTAGACGGACGGACGGACGGACGGACAGAGAAAACCTATTAAAGATTCTTTTTTGCTACGGAACCCTTAAATATAAAGTTCACCTACATAAGCCTACAGATGAACTTCTTTAGGCTCTGTGAATAAGTAAATTTAAATTAAGCAGGTGAAAATGAGTAAAGTAAAAATAATTCTACCCCCCCCCCCCCCTCACCACTCACCCCTATCAACAAAATCCTACATCCGCGACTGACAAACATAATGTCTTAATAATAGGTTTCGATGTAACAATCCGAAATCAACTAGATCTGCCACTGGTTAGAAGGGTCTATAATGCGATTCGGTGACCGGAGTTCTAATGATCCTTGGACTGCGGCTAGCTTCTTTGCTAGTTTATTCGAAGCTGCTTTCTTCGCAAATAGATGTGCTATTAGTTAAGGTAATTTTAATATTCTGACGAACTATCGTTCCACTTCCTTATCGATTAATGACATTTGTTTTTCGACGGTGCTGCGATTATGTATAATACACATTATGAAATTGTCCAACAGCTTTTTACGCGGTCCCAATGTCTTTCTAATAGAATTGTGGTCAGAGTTTTGCTTCTGTCCTTGCTTATTTATTTAACTCATCCATGTCCTCCTGGATTTTTCCTAAACTTTCACCTACCATTTTTATTCAGCACAAAATGAGTAAGGAAAACGATATCTCCAATTAAATTGGTCATTACGAAGTTTCTTAAAGCAATGGTGTGATATATTCCCAGTTTTCACTGTAAATAGTTCTTATGGTCCTTCAAACTAGCAATGTTTGGAATTCTCAAACAATAGCATTTCTGCCATCGAGGTTGATATACAGGTTGATTAAGTTTATACCGATTGATCGAATAGATCCCAAGTTGCTCGTTTTCAAACTTGTTATGTTGGAGTTTCCTTCTGCGTTTGTTGAAAGATATCTTCCTATCTTTATCACCAATTACTTCGTGTTCTGTTTCGGAGTTTTTTCTCTAGGGAAATATCAATCACTTCTGGTATACCTCAGGGCAGTCATTTGGGTTCGCTTCTTCTTATTATTTTTATCCATCTGGACGAATTCTAACATGTTATGCCATGCTGACAATGCTAAAAATGTTCGTGTAACAATTGTTCTGCACTGAAATCTGATCTTCAGTCTTTTAGGTCATGGTGTATTGCAAACAATTTGCCTCTGAATGTTGAGAAGTGTACGTTTGTCTTCTTTTTCTTTTTCTTTTTTATACGATGTTGTTGCCTTGTTTTTGCATTGCTGCGAGCTAGACAACAGTGGATTATTTTAATTTCTTAATAAAAGCTCACGGGTTCATCTGGTCTCGAACCCGGGGCCCAAGGCATGGTGGTCGTGCGGCTCAACGCATTGATCCAACTCCGTCTCCGAAGGAAGGAAGGAAGAATCCACTGATCAATGATTATTCTGTTAGTGGCAACTTGCAAATCAGTCTTGATAGAGTGACGAAACTTGGGGTTGTTTTGATCCGCATTTGTCTTTCGTTGTTTACAGTCGTTTCATAGTTAAGCGGACTTATGCTTCCATGGGCTTGGTTTAGAGATGATCTAAGAAGTTTAATCCTTTTATTACCAAAGTTTTTCGGCGCATGTTGGAATATGATGTCCTGCTTGGTCTCCCACTCCTTGGTCTCCTGGTCGCATCGAGTCTGCTCAGCGTAGTTTTCTTATACTGGCATTGTATGGCCTTCCATGGAAAAACCCTTTGATTCTGCCCATAACACGCTAAAGAATAGACGCATCAGATCTTGGACTTGTTTTCATCGTTGATGCCTTATAGTGTTTTGCTAACTTACCAGAACTGTTGTTGTGTGTGTTCCATTAGATTTCGGAACTTTCTCTAGGCCACTCTTTATCACACTAACTATTGTCTGGATGAGACGTTGATGTCAAATTCACGTATTTTTAATCGCATCTATAGCCGCTTTCGGAATTTAAAGCGAGGGATTAACTGCGTTAAAGTCATTTCAGGCCCCAATATTTGTTGTATTAAGTTTCTTCAATGAATTCGAAATTATATTTGAAGTTGTAATTGTTTTGATCTGTAAAAAGGGAAAGTATTTTTTTATTTTATTCATTCTCACTTTAGTGGCCTGTATATTGTATATTTTTTTATTTATTGTAAGATATCATTTGGGGTATCACACATAAACTTTAATTGATCATCAACAGAAGTATAAGACTGTAAACTGTTCCATCGGATTGAACCCCCCTCCTCAACTAATGTCTTATGATCAAAACGTTTCTAACAATGAAAAGGATATGAAAAATATTTTCTCTTTCAAGCAAAATATCATAAGCAAGCATTATTAAGTTATGATCCGAAATTCAAAGTAACGATATCTGTTTATTTAAATTGACTATATAAATATAAGTTGTAAAGAAAGCATCAATAAGTCTTCACGAATGACTAATGAAATGCGTAGGCTAGTTGTTAACGCGATGTAAAGTAAGCGAACAAATGAATTCATTGAACGGAGTTGGATCAATGCGTTGAGCGGCAAGACCAACATGCCATGGGTCCCGGGTTCGAGCCCAGATGACCGTGAGCTTTTATTAAGAAATTAAAATAATCCACTCCGCCTCTGGGCTGTTGTCTAGCTCGCAGCAATGCAAACAAGACTCAAGTTTCCTCAGTTCCCTTACCCTAATTCCCTTCCGGCCAAAACCATGCTAAAGCATCAAAGGGTTGTCCCCTAGGATTTGGCCACATCGTATATCTAAAAAAAAAAAAAATCGCAAATCTGAACAACTGGATCCAAAACATTGTAACTAAAACACGATATATATAGGCTTGTTTGAACTTTCCCGGCTCAAAATTTGAGAAAGACAGAAAGTTCAGTATCTTTTGTGGTGAAATGTTCTACAATTGCATTCCTAGGGACAAGAAGGAATGGCACCCGATGTCCTGTAAGAATTTCAGGAATAAAACAGATCCAAAAATACTTCAGTTACGTAATATGTAAGATATAAAAATTACAATGTTCTCTCAGGAGATTGTTCTTTTCTATTTTCAGTGAGTGCGCATTATAGACACAATTATTGTATGATGCTATTTTCTACACGCGCGTGAATAATAAAATTTTTAAATATATTCTCTCTGCCTGCTTCGTTGGTCTCAAACTCTTAAAATTGTTGATACATCGCGTATAATAAGACAACATTCACCACATACCGATTATGACAGTCTCAAGAGAAAACAATTTTGAGTTGAAATTAGCCTGAATTCTGCGAACTCATTTAACTGACACCTGTTTGCAAATTATCAAAATCTAACCCTCCTCAAATTACCAAACTTGTCAGAATTCCAATGAATTACGTTATGAGTAAAATGTATCTTTTTGACATGAAATGAGCAATGTGTTAAATGAAGTCATTTACAGAACAGGTAGTAATTAATTAAATGTCCAAAGTACCAGTCTCTAAAATGTCAGCAACATATTCCTTGAAGAATATTAAATTTAGTCATTAAAAAGAAGTCTTTGTAGAGGAGATTGGGCTTAAACAAAAACAATTAAAAACTTTTCCTGATTTGAGTTTTCGATCAAACGAGTACACCCTGAAAAATAGTTTAAAAACTCGAAAGTGAAATTTAATATGAATTGTTCGCATATCCTTATTACGAGGAAGGAAACCATTCAAGCTTGTTGCTTCCAATAACCTTATTTTATCAGTAAAATTCGTGCAACGCTCTTTCTTTGAACAAATTGAATTTTCCCTTAGCTTGCTGTCTATCTGCCCACTATAATTTTCAAAGAATTAAAAAAAGAAATCTTCTTTACCTTTCGAAAACTCGAAAATACTTAACCCAAACCAAAACCTCCAATCCGCAGATACTTTGAGTGCAAAGTTATGTTCGGAGGTGCCAAAGCAGTTTTACTAAAACTGAACGAAAATTGCGCGAAGAAACCCATTACCGAAATTGAAAGTCGAAATTAATTATAAACTTAAGCACATATACGAGCACATAAAGCAGCACCATAATACCGATCCATTCGCATAGATAAAACTTGTGAAATTTATAGATTTTCTTCTATTTCCTATCGCCGAAAGAACCACTATAGATCTTAGTGTTTGCTCCAAAGTTTCGAACTTACAATGTTTGCCATGGAAACTTATAACAGCAGCCCCGACACTTTTCTCACAAATAAAAAAACTTATTAGTGGCATTATGGGTTGCATACCCCTGCAATTATTCAAAACGGAAATATATGGTCTGTGAAACAAAATTTGATATCAAATTGAATGATTTTCGAACCAAACGTGGTACATGTTATAAAAACCTTAAACAATTTCCTGTTCGTGTATTTTCTATCAAATTCCGCTTAATCAAGGAAACATTGATTTTGTAAGGATACCATTCTCTTTGCAACGGAAAGTAATAGCACCAGACGATAATTTCCTCAGGACGAGCTGTTTAAACATATCACAAAGTTTTCTAGATTTCTTTATAAACTTTATCCTAGTTAAAGGGTATCTCGTGCGATTACATATTTCTTGGCAGGGAGCAGAAAACTTTAAAGTTTAAATGAATTATATTAAATTAGCACGGACAGAGACTTAGAGGAGGTTTAAGAGAAGGATCCTCTATAGATTACCTCTTTTGACTACAAATTTACTGTTGGCTGAAAAACAATAAGCTCTACCCGGACGTTATTAAGTGCAGACCAGAGGAAAAATGTGTTAGAAAAAGTTATTGGATTAATCGAATTAGTGTCGATCGATGTCCTTAAGAAACTTAATAGTATACGTTCTGTTGGAGAGCTATCGATTATCCTCTGGAGCATAGTTATGCTAAATTTTCAATGAATTCGGGACGGATAAAATTGCAGAATTTTATAGACTTTGGAATTTCATATTTGCATGAGTGTATTACGGTGTAAGTAGATTGGAAATATTTCGGGCTAAGGAATTAGAACCACTTTTCCATACAAGGTACTTAACACATGCTTTCGTGATATTGCAGGACTTTTTAATTAATTTGCATCCTCCTCTGTTGTAGGATAGAAAGATGATAGCGTATATGTGTACTGCAAACACTATTAAATCATGCCTATGCCTGTCCGCATATACTGTATAACCATCTGAATTTTAAGGGTTCTTCTGGAGCAGTTCAAACTATTTGAATCACATTTTTCAGGTTCATGTAAGTGAAAAAGTTTACTTTTCAGAGAGTTTTTCACATACATAGCCTTAATTGTTTCAAAGCCATCGAGTTGCATCTGCAAATATTATACAAGAATTACGAATGGTAGAGAAGCACCGTACTATTGATTCTGAGAAAAAATCCAAAATTGTGAAGTACCTATAAGTTCAGAGCTATTTTCTCGCTCCTGCGGAATTGAAGGGAGAGTCCTTCACTTTTCTTTTCCACCAGCTTTTTTTTTTTTTTTTTTTTTTGCGGGAGAGGTGAAAATCTTCCAAAAGACACCAGACAGCCCGTGCCCTCCGGTAGTGTGAGATTCTTACTCACTAAAAACACCTCTCTGGGGATTAGCCGAAACAGACCACATAACCGGGTCCCTTTTCGTCCCCTCCCAGTCACCCTTAGTGGGGGCAACTGAGTATCCAGTTATCCCACTGTCGCCACTAACCTCGGTTTCCTGGGTCACTGCTAGAATTCTAGCCTATCTGCATAAATCCATGATTTCCTACCGTCTCCAGTGTTCCTTCTTGGTCCATGCGTTAGTTACATCATTTACCCCTTCACTGTCTACGACATTGAAGGGTTCCAGGCCGTAATGCTTTAGTCCTGAGCCAGGACAAGGAACCCCCTCCGGATTAACCGCAGCTAACCCTACGGCGGGCAGATCTGCATAAATCCATATTTTCCCACCGTTTCCAGTGTTCCTTTTTGGTCCATGCGTTAGTTACGACCTTCATCCATTCTCTGCCTACGGCATTGAAGGGTTCCAGGCCGTAACGCTTTAGTCCTGAGCCAGGACAAGAAACCCCCTCCGGATTAACCGCAGTTAACCCTTTGGTAGGCAGATCTGCATCTTCTCCTAGTGTGCGTATCGCGGAGATAGCCAACTCGTTAGAGTCTCCCGTCTCTGCACCGCCGCACCTAAAGAAGTGCTAGTTGCTATTATGCCAATGGCACCCTTCTCCAGGACTGCTACAGCAGTTTCAGCCGGTGGAAGCGAGCCAGCCTGCATAGCCGCCACAGTTCCTTCGAAAGGTAATTCTCCGAAAACTGCTACTGTTGTGTTGTGGGTACCGTGGGTATAGCCAACCTGTTGGGGTCTCCCATACAATCCACCTCCACTACCACAGAAGCGTCCGAGGAAAACGCCATTCGCGACCCAACTACCCCTGGGCCCTGCAGAGGGGACGCAACACTGCAGACTCTCTTGGAGTTAGGGGGATTTTTCAAGAGGTTATCTCCTCCCGCATTAGTTACTTGGCTACATTCTAGGATGCATTGCCCGGTTGCTACCACTTGGAGGTGTAACTAACACTTGAGAATATCCAGATGAGGATCACCGTATCCTAGAAGGCTTCAACTCGTCCGTCCATTCTCCAGCAACCTTTTCCACCAGCTAGTTTGGTATATCTTCCGTCAAATTTTTTATGGTTCCGTGGCAACTAGAAATCATTATAATTACGGTGTGTCAGTCTGTCTGTCTATATGTATGTCACACCCCATGCATCCTCTCATTTATATCAGAATCAAAAAATTAATAATAAAAATATATGAAAATGAACGTGGAATATGTGATAAAGTGTTGGTCTTCCAAACCAAGGGTCCCAGGTTTGAAACCCACCAGTCACGACTGGTAAATTGAAAACTTTAAAAGGCCATTGGGTATCGTAAACTACTGCCGGTTGTTCTGAATCCACTTTAAATTTTAGTTCTACTTTCAATCGTTGTCGAGGAATCACGATTTTGACAAATCTAGTCTGAGCTATCTATTATTTGCTCAATTAAATAGTTAGCTCCTCGTTAATTTCGTTAACACCCATTCGCATAACACGAAGTATCTGGCCGGAGCTGGATTATAGCAGAACTTCAAATCTCTTATCCTTCGATAGAAAGCGCATTCGAACACTAGTCGGCGTCACTAGACTCAGCGTACCATCGAATTAGTTCTGTAGAAGCTGCAGAGATGAAGAAGAAATTGAGTCCATAGTGCACCTGCTCTGCGAATATCCGGCTCTAAAAGAACGACGACTCGCCTGTTTGGGAGCAAGGTTCTTTGACAATTTGGACGACCTCAGAAAGCACTGGCGGACGACCTAAATAGATTCATACAGAGATCTGGATGGTTTTAAGTTCTGAACATTGCTTCTTCTTTTTAAGGGCATTCACAATGGGCCTTCATGGCCTCCGAGTGAACTTCGTGCTTCTTAGCAACAAACAGCCCAACTAACCAACCAACCAACCAACACCCATTCGCTTCATTATGAATGTTCGATTGCGATTAAAAACAGGGGCCTTCCTATAAAAATTTGCAAGTAAGAGATAAAAATACAACAAGAATTTAAAAAAAAAGGAGTTGGTAATAGTGCAGAACCCTACGGTACACAATTTTGCTTCTTTCATTGCACTAATGCACTAAAGTGGCCACATATATGGCTTATTATACTACGATATATCACAAAAGCTCGTTTGGGGCAAAGTGAGTTATGTTTTATTTACTGCTTCCCATACTCAATGTTGTCTTCTTTCTCTACGAGGCATATCCATTAAATAAGAGTACTGAATTTTTTAAAAATTAAAAAAAAACAGTATATATGAACAAAAACAATATAACACTTTAGATTGAGTGTATTCAATGAGGAGAATTCCGTTTTGATCCCAAAACACAGCTGGTGGGATTCGGAATCGAGGCGCTCAACCAGAGTTTTGAACCGACTGAAGTGAACCATCCCTCATTTAAGTCCCAAGAGCTTGCATTTGAAAGCAGTGTTGCTGCGATTACTTCGTAGATTGTCACTCTTCTATCTATAATTCAATTTTTATTGTTCAAACGAAATTTCTCAACTGATTTCATGAAAATCCCTCCCTTCTCTTACTACTCCAGTCTCAATCCACATACCCTACAAGTTAAGTTTGGTCCAACAGTAAAATTTCGGAAATCCTTCTTAACTTAAATAGAACGAATATCACTATTTTCCGTTTTCCCCTCCCGTACGAGCTTTCAGTCAAACGCTGAACTCCACGTTCCCAAATCCTTTTCTACCCAGGATGTACTACGGCTTCAAAGGGTGTCATTTGGAAACATCTCTACATAGTATATAATAAAGTATAATAAGTGTATATTCAGGCTAATCTCAGGTACCAATGTATGGATTTCAATGGGGTGCTCACTATTTCATAAAGTATCGTTCGAGGAAGGTTTAGGTGTATGTACGTTAATATTTGCCGACGGGGAGTCGAATAATTAGCGGAATACAAGTATGCAATGTGTAGGTTTTATGGTTAGTCCCATGCATCCCAGTACCCCCTCTCATTATTATTATGGGAGCGTCCAAGCGTGGTGCGGGTATAAATAGTGGGGATAATCGAAAGTCAGATCGGGATGTATGCCCAGAGCGCTAGCATTTACGCGCGAGCGGGCTATGACTGTATATTGAAGCAAGATCAATTAATATTTCTAAATATTTATAAAAATGGATTCTTGGAGAAAGATACAACAAACTTGGTACATATATTAAGTACAATCTGAAAATAGTACGATGGGAGTAAGACAGTCTTACCACCCCTTGGGGTGGGGCGGAAAGAGAGTGACATATAATATTTAAATACCGACATTAGTGTCAGATGCATAGTTTTCGGGTTCGCCGAAATAAATAATGACACTCCCGATGCCGATAGATACTGTGGAGGTAATACACTCTAACACCCGTAGGGGTGGGGGTGGGAACGCAATACAAAGTAATGTGTAGAGTGTAAAAACAATCGAAAACAACCGATATTGGTGTCAAATCCATATATTTCGGTGTCGCTGAAGTAAATAATGACTCTGACGGTGCCATTCGTTCGTTTTTGTGTCTTTTTACCTCTTAAATAAACCTCAATTGAACTTATAGTTAAAAATTTTCAAAATAAAAGTATTTGTGAAAAGTATAAAAAATACTCTATAGAATATCAAATCAAATATCATGGGAAAAATTGTTATGCAAACAATATTTTACGCTTCCATATCGTCCCTATGGAAATCAACACTAAAAGGGCTCTTCCAATTAATTTAACAGATAAATCAAAATTGAGGTCATATTTTACCCGAAAACAAAACGATGACAGAAACGTAGAAGAATACCATTGTAATGATTCTCTATATTCAGGAGAAAGGTTCTTCAATTTTACTTCTATTGAACGAAGGCAATGCTCATGAATAATTGCCCTCACCTGAACAAGTTGGACGACAATCCAGTTGAGCTTGAATGATTGTCATATAAAGAGTACCAGAGGCAGACCGTATTTGACCGCATTAGTAAAGTTATGCTTCCTACAAATACTTTTGAAAATTAAGGGAATCTATTGAAACAGGACTTTAATATTATCGAAACCGAATAATAATTTGGACAAATTTATGACATAGTCCTTCTAATCTTTAATGTAAATGTTCCTTGATTGTTCCAATCCTTAAGTTTTTGGGCGTTACGATTTACTTGATGTCATATCACACAAATTCAATCTTATCAGAAGATGTCTTTAAAAGGGACATATAAAAGCACCAACCAGTAAGTCATCTATCTCATATCTTGTAACAAGTGACCCATTTGCTCTTATATGTAATATACGCTGTCAGAATCATTTATTCATGTCTCTCATCTCGGAAATCAACTTTTTGAATTATCTCAAGTAGCGTCCAAGGATAAAATTTCTTGTGTTCTCGGCCAAGTGAGTATGGGTGGCGCATCTTGTAGCTGCCTGACAGTACTTATTCTTCCTCTTACGTGGTAATTATTTCTGCCGATGTTCTTTAATCCCACAAATTGTCACTTATGCACTTGGAACGTCCATACATGTAGCAGTAGATACAATATAGGTCAGAAGAAATTGTTCCTTATAGTCTTCCCGGATAGTCTGTACCAAGTCTATTACAATATTCGTGGAGAAAGTCGCATTTTAAAGTTAAAGTTAAAATTTTTCAGAGATTTAATTTTATGGCTGTTTACAAAATCTTTTATCTTCAACTGAATAGAATACGCATGTTACCTGCCGGCATTAAACAGAACTACTATGTATTCACTTAGCGACAGAGAGTGTATTTCATTTCCATTAAAACACGAAAATTTGATGCAAATTATTCCGGAAATGAATGTTAGAGAGCACTTGCAATCACTGCAATTGCAGTAATTAAACGTTAATTCACAATTGTACAGGAATCTGTGGAAATTTCTACTATTAACAGTAATATATGCGTAATTTTGAAAATGCTTCGAATTCGCCCTGAATTAGTACTCATTAATATGGACATCGAGAATATGAAAACCTTTAATTTAACATCCGTTCGCATGAAGAGCTTTAAAATTATAAACACTATAAAAAAAGGTGAAACATTTTTTCTTGGCTTTATTCATTAATCAATTACAAATTATTCCAATATTAAGTTTGGTTAGAATGACAGACATGTTTTTTGTACCTTCTATCTTAAATAAAGAGACACAAAAAAATCTCTACCTTACTTTTCCCAGAAAAATTTCGCGAAATTAGGTATCAAAAATAGGCTTCTACACAAGAAATCCTCCTTATGTTCGCACCTATTATTCTACGAATTCTTCTTTGCTTTTTGAAATCTTCGGTGCACTTCTTCATCGAGTCAGAAAATTGAGCTCTAGTGCTGCAGCAATTTTTTTCTGGTTAAAAGCATCGCTTTAATTTTAAGCCTGATAACCAAAATGTTATCAAATTGTCCACATGAAAATTCGATTCTCCCAACAAATGGGGCTACATACTCGTATACGGCATCCTCTCCACTGAATTTATCCGTAGATCACTCTGGAACACAGTGTAGCGTTCGCTGCATTGAATAGGTTGAGGCTGCGAACGCTATTAATTCTATTCGGTCTAATGCAACTGGGCCAGATGATATCTCCCCACGCTTTGTATAGCTAATTTTACCTTTTATCATTGGAGCCATCACTAAAATTTACAAAAGCTGCCTCACATTCAGTGTGTTTCCATCTTCTTGGAAGGAGGCTTTTGTAGTCCCTATAGCTAAGAATTCTCGTCCCAAAGCCCCGTCAGATTTTAGACCGATAAGTTTATTATATTTTTTAGCGAAGGCCTTGGAGAAGATAATGGCAAAACAGATATCGCAGCATTTGAATCTAACTGACTCTTTAAGTCGTTGGGAATCGGGATTTCGTCCTAAACATAGTTGCAATACGGCTCTCCTAAAAATCACAACTGATATTAGAACTGCTTTGGATACTGATCGAGTAGTGTTTTTAGTCCTTTTAGACTTGACGAAGACTTTTGACAGTGTCGATCACGCTAAACTCCTTCTCAAGCTGAAAGCCTCTTTTGGATTTGGCTCATCTGCTCTGAAATTACTTAAAGGCTTTCTGACTCATCGCTCACAGCGGGTTAAAATCGAAGAAACCATCTCGCCAAAGTCCCCCAAGGATCAATATTAGGACCTTTGCTGTTCAGTCTTTTTATTAATGATTTGCCGTCTTTCATTAAAAATTGTTCTGTGCACTTGTATGCTGATGATATGCAAATCTATCTAGATCGCCCCATTGGTCTTCTGGAGGATTTTGTCAGCAGAATAAATGAAGATCTTCAGAGCATTTTACAATGGTCAGCAATCAATAATCTCATTCTTAACCCAAAAAAGTCGCAAGCATTAGTGATGGGCAGAGAAAGTTATGACCTAACCTATTTTCCTCCTTTAGCCAGTTTATCATACCCTATGTCTCAAAAGCTAAAAATCTGGGAATTATGCTTAACGCTCGTATAAGTCGCTGTGATCACGTTAATATGAAACTGGGTCAAATCTATAGCGCACTACGTCGACTGTGGCTGTATGCTTATGTGCTCTCTACTGACCTTCGCATAAAGTTAGTCAAAACGTTAATATTGCCACATATCACACATGGCTCCATTATTTATCCCAGACTAGACTGACGTTGCAAGCGCAAGCTTGAAATAGCTTACAACGATTCTATTAGGTTTGCATTCAGGTTGCGTAGGTATGATCACATCTCTCCCTTCCGATATAAAATTCTAGATTGCTCATTGGAAATCTACTTAAAACGCAGAGCACTACTTTTCCTTCATCAAATCCTTTATAATCGAGATCCGGCATATCTTTACGATCTAATAGACGCTACGACCTGCTATTACCTCGCTGTAAACATTCCGTCTTGGATAGTTCTTACCTTGTTCAGGTTGGTCGTATTTGGAACACATTTCCTGTTCCCATCCAGCGAGCGGGATCGACTGCTTCCTTCAAACGGTTACTTTAGCGGCATACATCTTGAGGATAATGATGTTATCATAAAATTTAATTTATACAGAATGATCGCACACGCATTCGGATTGCAGTAGATTTTCATTTCTTTTTCTTTTTTTCGCTTTCTTTTTTAACTCTTTATCTTTTCTCTTATAGTTCATTTTGTATCTTGCTTTTAAATAATTTAAATAACTTCTTGATAGGTATTATAATAATTACTTTTGTTGAATTTTTATTTAGTACTGATTAAAAGACTTTCTTTTCTCTTATTGTACTCCACTTGTTGAATAAATTTATTATTATATAAGGTAGCAGTTTGACAACGTAAGTTGTATAAACATATGTTGTCCATACAGAATTTGGTAAGAAAAAAATCTGGTCTTATGGAAGCGAGTTGGCAAAGTGCTGATATAATCCTCACGTATTGTTGTACGAATATTAAGTAAAAACTATTAAGTGTAATTGTGTTAATGTGTAATAATTTTTTCTGGTATACCTCTCCTTCAACATTATTTATCATTTACCAATGAGGAGACGTATTCTGTACAACCATATGAAAAAAACAGCCATAATTTCTATCATGATTCAAATGGAGCAACGAATCATCTAAATAGATCCACGCGATACAAAGTAAGGCTCCACGACTCCACCATCCCCACCAAATCCCATAAATTTTTGTCGTGATTCGAATGAGAGAACATACGCTATACATTACAAAACGAATCATCCAAATCGATTCACGAGCTAAACAGTCAGGCTACCTCTCCTTTTCCTCCCACCCTAAGTTCAAATTGTTCTTAAATTAGCAATTGAGGATCATATACTATACGAAAAATAAGAACCATTGAAATCAGTGCACGTGTTATAAAGTTATGTTTAACCCTCACCTCCATCCAACCCAAAAAAAAATTGTTAACATGGTACCAATTGGCGAACATACTTTACCCAAAAAAAAAGAGGAATCTACCAAATCGGAACACGTGTGACGAAGTTATTTACCCCCCCTTCCCCCCCCCCCCCTCCACTCCCCACCCCCCCGCCACCCCACCGCGCACCACCCACATCCTAAGTCCAATTTTTAATATATTTTAGCATCCTCCATCGACCACAGAAAGAGAACCATCCAAATCGATCCACGCGTTATAAAGTTTGGTTCAACCCCCACATCCCACCCCTCACTCCTCCAATGCGTTTCTTCCCGTAGTATCAATCGGGGAAATCCAAGAAAAAAAGAATCATCTAAATCGATTCACGCGTTACGAAGAAAGCTGCCTCTTCCCTCCCTAGGTTCAAATCATTTCTTCTATTAGAAATGGGGGATCATAGTTTATACAAGAAAAGACGAATCATCCAAATCGGTCCACGCGTTACAAGGGTAGGTTTCTTTTATGACTGCCTTCCTTGATAATAACTGTGATACTAGCGCCCGGTATTTTAGTTACTTGACGATGTTTTTTCTGTCTTCAATGATGACAGCACAGTCGCAAAGCAAGTCAATAGTCTGGCTGATAGTTTCTTGTACTGACTTGATGGTATTCCTACCTTCTTTCTTAAGAACTGTTCTTCTTCTCTGGTTGTTGCTCTTCGATTCTTATATAATTTACGTATTTCTTGTTGTGTACTAACTATAATTCCTCTTCATATAAAGGACAAGAGCGGTGATATTTCTCACTAGAAATCCTTTACTAAATTGTGTTACATTGCTTAAGTGTTTTTGGGTTGTTTTTAGTTTGCAAAGTATTTTCATTTTATAGCAAACTGCTACTTGGTACTTTTCAGAATAGTGTTATAAAAAAAGGTCAACCACTACATAAGCAGTTTTTACTTCTTTTTTCACACATCTTAGTAAAGTCTTTGATCGAATTAAACACCAAATTCTTACTCAGAAGTTATCTGCCATCTCCATTTCTATGTGAACCCAGTCACTTTTAAACTTATCATGCTTAACCAAGCGTGTGTCGTTCAGTGGATCCATTTCCAAGAAATTTTCTAATACATTCGGTGTGCCTCAAGGAAGGCAATTCGGCCCGATTTTATTTGTCAACTCTTTTAATGATATATCTATGTTCCTGAAATGTTTTAAAATTTTCTGTTATGCGGACGATACTAAAATTGTTGGTGTTGTTGCCACTAAATGTGTACTATACTGCGAAGTTTTAAATTCTCAGTTGGGCAAATACTGTTTTGTTAACTGTCTTCACCACAATTTTAGTTATGTACTATTATGTTGTAGAATCCTGTTGACTTCAGCTACACCATGCAATATTGTGAACTGGCGGAACCTAATAAGACCAAGGACCTTGGAATTTGATCCAATAGCTATGTTACTTTCGCCGATCACATTAATGCGTTTTATTAAAAGCTGGGTTAGGCAATTCGACCACCTTTACATCACCCGACTCCTTTATTGTACATTCGTTAGACCGGTTCTAGAGGACGCTTGCTGTGTTAGGTCTCCTTTTTATTGTCTTTATTATATTGGTTGCGTTAGTATAGTTCATTGTCCTTTTGTTCTTTTACGCTGCGAAGACTTTCTTGGAGCAACTCTCTAATTTTTCCTGCCTTAAACTCATTAATCTCGACTACCTTCAATCTATACAAAATAATTGGAAAACTGTTTTCGCTTTTGATTGTCTTCAAAGCAATATCGACTTCCTGGTGTTACTCTCTCTTTTTCATATATCGATCCCGAGTCGCTCTTTGATAAATCAAGATTTTCTAAAAGAACCGCAACATCATGTTTTCATGAGCCCATCATACGTTATTGGCGCGAACTTTGATGTACCAAAAGGCAATCAATTAGGACCTATTTTATTTATAATTTTCATTATATTGCGCGCTGTTTTCAGTTAGTTAGATGCTAGTTACTTTCTGCTGATGATTAAAAATATTTGCTCGGTTTTCATGATATCATGACTCTGGTTTGAGGCACATTGTATGCGCCAAATGACATTACTTTAAATTGATACAGTGGACATCCCGATGGAGGAATGATAGTGCTCACACGCCAACTTCCCTTCAGTGGTATCTGCCAAAAAGCGTACTTCAAGTTCAGTCCATCTACTTATCGATAGAATGGCCTTTTTCTCCGGATTTGATCAAAGGTTAAGGGTATATATCCTCTATAGACTATGCGTTAATTTTTTATGCTTTGAAACACAAGAGTACGTTCCCTGGCTAACAATTACCACTAAGCAGCTTCACGGGTCTCAGCTCTCCTCAACAATACCTAGATGCTTCGTCAATACAAGTTGTATCATGGCATAATTGTATAGAACTTACCTCTTGCCTAATGACCTAATTACTTACTAATGGCTGCTTTGAGCCCATATTCCTAAACCAATTTAGTTATGTAGTCGTGAATTTCCTGTCGCATTCTAAAACGCATTCAATCTCAATCTAAAGATATGCAGATTATAGGTACAATGTATACAATGAGAAAATATGTTTCGAGTGTCATACTAAATTGCTACTGTATCTATGAATAATTGCAGTAATTTAGAATTTCACATGGGGCGAGATGCCAGTAATATTATGCAATACTTTTCCTGTAAATGTATATTAATAGCATTTTGTTGGTAGTAAAAAAATTACCATATGCTGGCAACACGTTCACTAAACGATATGTTACTCTTCTCTATCACATATAAATCAAAATATTTTCAGGTTCATTAATTCCGCCGAATTAAGCTGAACAAATGTTATCTTCTCACGTGTTGGTGCAATAATTAAATTAAAACAGGATCGTATCCATTTGCTCACTAATTAGGAATTTGGTTAACCATAAATAATGCAAAATAAATGATTTTGTAATTAATACGCCCTTTTTAAGGGAATATGCTGCCGTTGTCGGGTTTATAATTAAATTTTTTTTTGAGTGTAGTTGATTTTAATATTTGCACTAAATGTTGCGGTATTTTAGTTCAGACAAAAATGCTATTTTTCGGTAAACCTCAGAACTACAATAGTATTAAATACGAAATTTCAAACGATTTTTAAAAAAATAAGTGATGAAGTTGATGTCGTTGATTTGGATGTGTATTAATCCTTATATCATGTGAAATCTTATTACGTAGCAGAAATTTAGTACAGACAGCTACTTCAATTATATCGAAGGACTTTCAAAATGTCGATAATGAAACCAATAAAGGTTTACATTTTTCAAGCAATTTAATGACGTTGCAAAGATTTTCCTTGATTTATAAAACGTAAGGAGAAAATTTCCCTTGAGAATATTTAGTCTGCCTACACTGACAGGAATTACCTGGTTCTTGTTCTACTAAGATGAAAGGTAATCAACCGCCGGCAGTAATAAATGAGTAAAGTTTTGAACAGCGATACTGGAGACTCTTTATGTTTCACAAAGAGTTAAATTCAAAATGGCTAATATTTAATCTAATTTGATAAAGTTTTCAATCTTCTTAAAGAAAATATTTGGAAGGTTGACAATAAATTCTGTTTTTGCCAAAGAGTCAGACTTTTATTAAATTTAATTACAACGATTTTGGACTTTTATAAGAAAAGTTTTTGTACTTTGGTACGAGTCTTCGTTTTATTTTACTGTAATATTCCTATCTGCAACATAAACTACTCTAGAAAAAGACTTTTCTGGTGTTACACCTTCCTTGAATTTCATCTTATTTTCTGCTCTCATTTAACTCTATGGGAGCGAGGTCCAAAAAATTATCTTGCCAAAAATCTCATCAGGGCCCTTACACCGTCGTATATAAGTGCTAATTTGCATGGGTCCTCAAATTGAATACAAAATATTGGCAAAATCGGTTACTTTGCTGACTCAGGTTACACGAGTCATTTGGCATAAGTGCCTCACAAAAGAATATCTCTCATTTGAGTCAATTAAGTCATTTGGGTACTTATCCCTGTAGTTGGCAAAGGCAAGGATTTGAGCTACACCTGTGGAGAATTTTTTCACTGTGAGTGCACGGGAGGTATAGAGATCACACAGGTATATCAAATTGAAGGTGTGCGTATCGCGTGAGCTTGTTGAGATGTAGACGTAGACAAAAAGGAGCCCTTATAGTACGACTTCGTCTTTCTGTCTGTCACAATTGCTTATTCCGGAAAGTAGTAATGCTATCGACTTAAAATTTGGAATAGTTTTAAATAATGGGGGGGGGGGGTACTAGGTCATTTGAAAGTTTTCAAGGGCTTCATTTGCACATTATAAAATATATTTTTATTTTGTTTTGTTCCACATAGTTTTCAACTTATGATGAAATATGTCTAAAACAATGCCGTCCCCCTCCCCTTACTCCAAAAAATTGCAAAGCAAAAACACTGAAATAATTAGAGTTGATCGGGGAAATTTTACAGGAAAACTAAAACGATGTCTCTAACTAGCATAGTTAATTTTAGAAATCAGCAACCAAGGTAGCCTGAAGATGAGAGCAACCGAAATGTTGAGAGAATCGGTGTGCGTTGCAATTATAAATGTAGTGAAGAGCTTATACCATGCTGCAAAAGGTGCGGTCTGAAATGAGGCCCTTGCATCAAAATACTTCGAAATAAATCAGGGAGTCAAACAAGGCTGCATACTTAGCCCTATTTTGATTGCCCTCTATATCAATGGCAGTTTAGAAGAAGGCGTAGCTGTGAAGGATGTAAATATCGGAATCTTTAAATATCCAGATGATATAATCATAATAAGTAATTTACAAGAGAAATACCGGAAATATTTACCAATCTGCAAGAATGCTGTTCAACTAGGTCATCTTACAAAATCAAACGTAATGTTTTTTTCATAAGAGGGTAGCAAAATGAAAGAGACATTGATCATACGCTTAGAACATAAAGCTAAACAGGAATAGCAGTAAGTTAGCAAGACATCGGCATCTCTCTTTCTGTAGCAGTGAGGGCTTTTTAGGTGTTTTAGTTCATGACAGTAGTCAGATATGAAATTTTTGATAGAGGGGCCTTTTAGACAATTATAAATTATATTAATTATTACATATTATAATAGAAAATACTGCTTCACTTCATTATTATGTACAATTAAATCATATTTAAAAAAATCTGCGCAAAGATCTAATTTATTATAAATATTGTACTTCTGAAAAATTATTTGTGGGCCGACGTTGGAAATATGGGGAGATATACGGGGACTAGACCTCAAACCTTTCCTCGCTTCCATACTCCTCTGATACGTTCATCGGCCGATCACGCCTACAGCACATATACGTGATAATGCCATTCCGAATTGAGTTTGGTCTGCAGGAGATGTACATTTTCACCTTAAATGCTCATATTCGCTACGCACTAAAAGTACTTTCGATAAACGGTGATCGATTATCCAAAACACTTCGTTTTCTCCATTAATTTCCTGGTATTTTTCCATTTTCAATCTTAAAACCACGAGAACTTTTTAAATAATCCTTAACTCATTAAAGTCAAGGCTGTGAACAATTTTGAAACCCTACAACTACAAATTTCATAATTACCAAGAATAGTACCATGAATTTGAATAACCCTACTTGTGCGATGTGCCCAGTTGTTTGACTACAGCATAATATTTACGTTTTGTCCGTTCATTCTATAGATATGGTAAATATTGCTATGCTGCTGCTACATATTAAACACTCGTGTTTTTAGCTCTCCTGCACAAAGGGAAAATTCCAAGAAAAATTACAGTTCCACTTACCGTAACACGTTCTGGCAAAATTTAAGCAGCCGTACTGTAAAATTTTCGATCCTTTCAGTAATTTTTAATGTGTTCATAGGCAATTTTTACGGAAAAGAACCATAAAGTTTGTGTGTTTCAGGAAAAAAATGACCGCTTAATACACATTTTTTCGCGACAGAACTGGCAACCGTAATTTAGTGAAGACGTTGGATCATCTTGTTTAGGACTAAGGTTCGAATCTTAGACTGTTAAAATGTTTTTGCTTAAGGTGAATTAATTTGATTACTTTTAAGCCTTTAAAATCCTATCCTTAGAATATCCTTTGAAACCGACCATATAGTTCTGGATCATCGTTTATTAAATTTTACAGTGCTATTCCTTGAAACTTAAGACAACTGAAAGTTGCAACATTATAACTGTTGAGAAACGTAATTTTTACCGGAATTTTCGTATAAAAATTACAGAACTTTTCTCTCCTAGTGTGTTTTGTATAATATAATAAGACTAAAGTAGATGTTTTAAAACTTTTGACCGACAGTGTTGGTATAAGCACGGTAATTCATTAACATAGTTGTCAACGGTGTCATAACCTACTTACTTTACTCTACTTATACTCTTCGATAGTCAAGTATCCTGTAAAGGTTAAAGTCTTTACACGGTAGAATCTAGCAATTATTTACAATAAACTAAAAAAATGGGAAAGGTAGTTTTGTTTGTCTCAGGAAAGAACAAAGAAAAGTGCCGCATTTTTATTATTTTATAAACCAATTAATGGGCCCTAAAACGTTATATAACCACGAAAATAAAGTGATGGATAAACAAAAGGATGAATCTGTGTTGTCAGGAATTTTAGTCAGAGGGAATGAACAATTTAATTATTTCAAATGTGAAAAATTCTAATTACTAGTTGTAAATCTCGTGAGCACTTCACTTTTATATGTCTCCTAAACTACTTCTACTGTAAAAAATCTTTGTCAAGCTCTCTCGATTCTATAAAAATATAAAAAAATATCAATGACAAAAGAATCGATTACGTGAGGGTCTGCCTTGATGAAGGTCTTTGATTCGAACCGCACTGGCGGCTACCCATAGTTGATTTCTTTTGACAACATGTTACGCTAGAAGGCCTTAGGGGGTTGAAGCAGGGTGTCGAGATGGGACCACAACCGAAATTATAAATCGGTTACGGTCAACCGAAACCAGATTGGGGTTTTTAAATCGCAATTACAACAACTTTAACCGTAATTAATTTTCTTCAATTCGGTTTCGGTTAAATGTAAAATTTCATTTTCGGTTTCGGTTAAAACCATAATGTGAAATATAATTTTCGGTTTCGGTTGCGATTAAAAACCACGTAGATATAAAATTTTCGGTTTTGGTTACAACTGAAACGTTAGGGTTAGAGTCAGTTGAAGTCATCTGACTCCCCTCTACTCCCTACCACCCTCCCTTCATTTAGATATTTACTCCCCTTCCCCTTCTCTTAAACTACCCTTCCCCACACTTTCCCAACCCCTCCCCTCTTTCCCCACCAATCCCTCCCTCTCCTTCCTCCCCTCCCCACCATACCCATCCCTCCCCTTCCCATCCCCTCCCCTCTCCTCCCCTCCTCTTCCTTCCAGTCACCATCCACTCTCCACCAACCGACGGTCCCTTCCTCAAGACATTTACCGAATATGCTAGTGAAATGGTATGGTAGTGAAAAAATTTGAAAATATCGCAAGATCGGACATATAACTTCTTCCGCGGTCGGTACCAATTTAAATCGGTCTTTGAATTTTGGTCTTTGAGTTTCGGTCTTTGAATTTCGGACTGGCGGTTACGGTCACATATTTTTAAAGTCTATTTATTTCGGGACCATTTAATTTCGGTCGCTCTATTTCGGTACACTTTAAATTTCGGTTTTAATTTCGGACCGGTTAAAACACAAATTCACAAATTTCAAGACCGGTTAAAACAACCTAAATATGACAGGTTTCGGTCCCGTTTCGACTCCCTGGATTGTAGAGTGATGTCGGTGACTCGGATCCCAGTGAAGTTTTTTTACTGCCAAGCAAGAGGACACGGCAACTAGATAGAGATACAATCTGCAACTATAAACTAGTTTTCTAGCGTAGCTTTACTGAACGAATGACTCTGCCATAGTTAAGCAGCATATATGAGCCGACATACAAGAGTGGTGTATGTCAATTTCTGTGGAAATGTCGTTGGATAATTTTAAATTACCATTGCGAGACTATAACCTTTTATAAAAATGGTAAATATTTTAAAAATTAATTTACACCACTCCTGCATTCAGCGGCTCATAGGATATTTATAAAATTCCGTTTAAGGTCTGCGAAACTAAGTGGCTTTTAGATTAGTAGCGTAACACTGATTTCTTTTTAAAAAGACATCGCTATTACGCTTCTTGCTTTCGGTAAATTTCGCTAAACCCAACTTATTGAAATCGCTGCTGTAAATTATTCGAAAAGCCTCCGATAAAGAAGCAACGACTGATTGACCCATTGGTTCATTAGACATACAAAATTGCAGCTTTGTACTAGTTCACCTCCTCGTGCTGACAGATATATAATCTCAAGAATCGTGGATTTTGTGAAGCGTATCTATGCTGAGACCAATTGAATTTTTCGGTTCCTTATTTTGTTCTTGAAGACCTTTTGAAAAGTCCAGATGTATTAGAAAATCATTTTGAATATTGCACAGATAAGTGTGTCATACCATAAGGGTATTGCAGAATTCCGTCCTGATTGTCAATTAAACAGTTTAAACACTCAATTTTATTGCAATTATTTACTCTGTCTCTAGTTTTTTCTTTAAATTCACGTTTTCAGTTATCACAATTATGCTGAGGGTTGCCATAAGTATTATTTTAGTAATCAAAAAGTTCCTTCTATTTTGCCTGTTTCATTGAAAACTTTAAAATCGAGTCAACCAAATTGATCGATACTAATATATAAATCGCAAATTTGGTCCACAGGATTGTCTTCCTTTGTAGGTTAGGTTAGGTTAGGGTGGCGGCTATCAGCCCTAATGCCGATCAGCCTCACATAGACCTATAAATGGTCTGTTGTGCTACCACATCCGTGGAACCGTGCCTGATTGCCGGGTTTAACTAAAACCAGCCGCAGCTGTTAATAAACCTTAATAGCTGCTTCAGCCCTATGCCGGCTATATCGCCCATTGCATTGTACCTTCTTTTTGCTAGGCCCGGGCATTCGCAGAGTAAGTGCTGAATGCTTTCCACCTCTTCCTCGTCCATACAACTCCGGCAGAAGTCATTTGTGGGAACGCGCAGACGTTCTGCATGTCTACCGAAATTACAGTGGCCAGTAATAACTGCCACAATGTTTCGGAGGTTTATCCGGCTTCCGTTTAGCAGGAACGCGGTTTTTCTCAAATCCCATTCAGGCCACATCTGCCTTGATAGTCTGCATGTGGTTAAGTTACTCCATCTCTGTTTAGCGAGCTGAGTAGCCTTAAGGTCAATTTCTCTCTTTACCGATTCTAGCGGCCAGCCGATCGATCTGTCAATAGAGGAATCATCCAGTTGTGATCCCTCCAGCTCATCAGCTGCCTCATTTCCTTGACACCTTGCCACTGTGACCAGGGACCCAGCAGAGAGTTACCTTGTGTCTCGCCCCTAACGTCCGGAGACCCGCCAGACACCTGCCGACCAGCTGTGACCTGACTAAGTTTGAGTCCAGCGCCTTGATAGCTGCTTGGCTGTCGATGTACAAGTATATCTCGCTACCCATTGGTAGGTTTGGGCGCCCGTGTATTAGTGCTACCGCCCTTTCTATGGCCAAGATCTCCGCTTGGAATACACTGCAGTGGTCCGGTAACCGTTCTTCCTTTGTACCTTTCGTTATAAATCTCTGTTGTAATTTAAATTTAATTGTGTAAACGTAGCAGTAGAGAAATGTGTTTCTCGTTTATATTCAATATTCAATATGTATTGACGAACAGTGAACGGTCCCATACAGGGCAGCTCATAAAACGACTCGAATCCAAATATGACATTAACGTTCAAAGCTCGTCTTTAGTTAATCCATTCTTTAGCTGACTGTCAATATGAATTTTATCTGAATATTGTCAATACCAATTTTCTTTCATCATTATATATCTACCGAAGAAGACATCCACAAAATCTTCCTATATAAATTTATAAAAGGACAAAATAGTTTCTCACATGAAGGCTGCTATCACAAAAGAACTTCGATTTTCAAAAGTTTTTCAATTTTAATATCAATTTTTCAATATTTAGATATTCCATAAAGGACCTGGCATTATGTTGAATAAATTATAGGATAAAAAATATATAAAAAATAACGGGAATGATGTCCGCAAAAAGTAAGACTAATTTTTCCCATGTGCCAACATAAAGTCAATATGTTTGAAATATTTGTTGTCTATTGTATAGCTGCACGTCTGTACCTATAAGTTGCACGATATTCGCATATATTTATATTCCACCAACCATAAAGCTGTCGTGCAAATTTTAAGTAACAAACACAATAAAATATATGATGTGAGAACGAAACACAATCGCAACATGCATCCCAACAATGATTTTCCTCCTGATCCTGATGCAATGGATTTTATAGGATTTTCCTATCCTACATGCAGAGTCACATTCTGTAGGAGAATAATTGGATAGTTGTGGGTGTCGGCCACTAGCTTCATATATCAAATAAATATTCTTGTGTATGTTTTGGAGGAAATATCACCAAAACAGCATTGTGGGAAATACTTTTATAGTGCGGATGTTATCGATGATACGCTATGTCCAGAACAGAAACTATTTTACTCGAAACTGTGACGTTGCAATAAAAGTCATAAATGATTTTTAATAAATATTATTCAGAACATCCCAAAAGTGTGACAACAGGCTCCCTGGGTTGAATTGATGGTTGATTTTTTTTTTTGAAAAAAAAATTGCCATGAATGGAAAATGCCGTAGCAATAAATTGCGACACGGCTGAGTAGGAATTTTTGTGAAAATGAGGATAAAAGTCTACAAATGTCCAAGGGAACAGTTTTTTTTATTTGCATGGAAAATGGCATTTTTATGAAATTGCAGTATTTTCAATATATCTTTCGGAGAGTGATCGTTGCTATTGGATTTCTGTGTTAATTGTGTTTTGAACATAAAACAATTTTGAGTTGATTTACATGACAATAGGGTTTTGCACAAAAATGTTTACTTTTAGATTTGCTTAGGGCTTCACGATACTCCAGATAATTCTCACTGCCGGTGCCGGTTTCGACACGATACCGGGACCGGCAGCGAGACCAATATCATTGATAACAGTGCGATACCGAGAGCGAGATTAAGGTGACGAGAGCGGACGAGATATTAGTTTTTATTATTTAATTGTGGACAATTTTGTTAGTTGTTTCAGCTTTTATGGGGAATATAAGTATACACTGCTTTCATCATCGCTTCTTTCTACATTATTTCATTCTTCAGATATTTGCGTTTTATCCCCACTAGCAAAGGAGAGGCTTTGCTACCTTGATTTGGTGAGAGGAATAAGAAGAAAATGCATATCTACATAATAATATCAATTGTCCTCACTCCCCGTTATCCCACTACAATTCCCTTTTTTTTATTTTGCCGAGAGCGAAATCGGACCGAGACTGGCCTTTATTTCGCCGAGATTGCGGCGAGAGGAAGATCGTCTTCACCTTGACGAGACCAAGACCGAGATTTGCCAAAGTCTCGGTCTTGTCTCGGTGCGGTGAAGTCCTAGATTTGCTGAATTACCAGTTGCAATGTAATTTTAATTCAGCTATTTGACAATTGCGGGAAGGATATTATTTTTGTATAATTTATTTATTTAGCGTATGGCAACTGTTCACAATATCATTTACAAAGTGAAATCAAATAACGTCCAGGGTGTCAAACTATTCCAGCAGTCC
This sequence comes from Leptarthrus brevirostris, assembly GCA_964036015.1. Lineage (NCBI taxonomy): Eukaryota > Metazoa > Arthropoda > Insecta > Diptera > Asilidae > Leptarthrus > Leptarthrus brevirostris. The sequence goes on along the minus strand of OZ038375.1, from coordinate 25,071,699 downwards.
TGCAGGGCCGGTCCACAGGTCGTTTGCATGTCCTGAGTAGGCTCGTAGATCACAGTTATTAAATATGTGGCTCAACGTTTTATGGCTTGCATCGCAGTCGCATTCCTTTGATTCGTAAATACCCCCTTTCAACGCCTACGAGCCCATAATTGAAGCGATCGATACCCTGCTTGAGAACGCTAACGCCTCCGATGAATTTATTTTATTGGGTGACTTTAACCTCCCCCGTATTCAATGGTCATTGTCCGAGGACTGTTCTCACTTTGTCCCCCTTAACGCATCTTCGGCCAAAGAAGCCTTCTTTACCTATCAGCTCTCCATTTCAGGTCTCTTTCAAGTAAGCGGAGTCAGGAACTTCCTTGACAGACAATTAGACTTAATCTTTTCTTCAGAACCAGTTAACTTGGCTGTCGCAGAAAGCAACCATCTTCTCTCCTTCCTCGACCGTCACCATCCTCCTTTGTTCCTCGTTTTCTCCTACGAGCACCCTCATGCCGTTTCAAGCTCCGAGTCTTCTTTATCCTTCAAGTTTCGTAAAGGCGACTTTGACAAATTAAATCACTCGCTCCTCAACTCTAATATTGGCGATAGATCCTATTCGGAAATACACGCTTGTCTTACACAATCTATCCTTCTTCTTCCTCGTTAAAACTACTCCTCATCCTCCGTATGGTACGACATAGGAGAACTAAACGTTGCCAAATTTTTCTTCTAACCCAGATTGAGTCTGACTATTCTTCCTACCTATCTGCTTATACCTCTTTTTCCGAACGTTGTGATACTCTCTACTATGAGTACCTCCAACGGATGGAAACTAGCCTCATATCCGACCAGAAGCGTTTTTATAGCTTTATTAATTCTAAGAAGAAATCAAATGGTTACCCCTCCACCCTAAAGCTCGAGAATACCTCTTCATCTGATCCTCAGGTTATCGCCAACCTCTTTGCACACTTCTTCAGTGAATCTTTCAGCGACAATTCTCTACAACCCGACCTTAACTATTTTGCATTCATGGACAAATGCACTCAAACGTCGTTTACGTCTTTTGACCCTGATCCTGAACTAATCGCCGCCAGTATTAACGGGCTTGAGGACGACTTTCACCCAGGTCCAGATGGCGTTCCGGCCATCGTTCTGAAAAAGTGTGCCATGCATCTAGTTCAACCCCTTGCTTTGCTTTTTCGTCTCTGGGTCACTCAAGGGGTTTTCCCTCAATTATGGAAAAATTCGTATATTATTCCCATCTTCAAAAAAGGCTGCAAGAACGATGTGTCCAACTACAGACCCATTGCCAAATTATCATCCATACCTAAACTATTCGAAAAATTGGTCTATGATTCCATGTTCTTCCACTGTAAGTCTATCTTCTCACTCTCCCAGCATGGCTTCCTCAAAGGTCGAACTACAACCACCAACCTTACTGACTTCGACTCTAAAACACTATGTGCCCTGGAAAACGGTAAAGATGTTGATGTTATCGCCACCGATTTTAGTAAAGCTTTCGACAAGATCTCCCATAACGTTATCTTGTTCAAACTTGATCGCCTAGGCTTCCCCCCCCATATTCATCTCCTGGATTCGATCCTACCTCAACAACCGTCAGTACAATATTCTTTTCAGTTCATCCATTTCTAACCCTATTGTCGCTCGTTCCGGCGTCCCTCAGGGCAGCCACCTAGGTCCATTGATTTTTATCCTCACAATAAATGATATTGAATGTGTCATCAAACACTCAGAGTTGTCCATTTATGCCGATGACATGAAAATAATCAAACATATCTCTTCCACTACCGACTCTCTTCTCCTGCAAGAAGACCTCGATTCATTCATCACATGGTGCATGAAAAACTTTCTAGAGCTCAATGTCTCCAAATGCGAGTCCATCTCTTATTCCAGCAAGCGTCTTACCTCCACCCCGAGAGTCTATATGTAACCGACGTACCAGTCCCTATCGTTACCTCTTTGTGTGACTTAGGAATAATCATTGATAGTGAACTCAATTTCCGTTTCCACATTTACAGAATAATTAACAGAGCTAACTCCGCGCTAGGGTTTTTGAAGCGCTGGTCTAGAGAGTTCTCCAATTCTTATGTTTCCAAATTTCTCTACTTCTCCTTCGTTAGACCTCTCCTTGAATATGCCAGCCAGGTATGGTCACATACACAAACAACTCACATTAATAGTATTCGCTTCGCTCTACGTGAACTTCCGTGGGCTGACAGATTCAACCTTCCACCCTATGAAAACCGTCTGAAACTGATTGACTTTCAACCTCTAAGCTAACGTCGTGATGCTTCCGACATTCTCTTCATTTATCAATTATTAACTGGTGTCATAGACTGCCCTTCAATCCTGCAATCTTTACCCATCTATACCAATCCCCGTAACCTTAGGTCCACTCCCCTTTTCCGACTCAACCCCCATCGCACAAACTACGGTCAAAGCGAGCCAATTACCAGTATGTTACGAAAAGTCAACGACCTTTTCTCTTTTACTTCCATCTGAGTAAATCATCCCTTCACAAAGCCCTATATCTTGACCCCGCCCATCTTGATCCTGATCGCCTACCTTAATTCTTCTTCCTTACTCCTTCTGCCAGTATCTACTGTCTTTATAGCTGATATTGTAGCTTATACTTTTTATTTATTTATTATTACTTCTCATTTATTATAGTTTGTAGAATTAGTATTAATTTATAGATTGTATTTTTTTGTATTTTTATGTAATAGCTTGTATTAAGCTTAAGTAAATAAATAAAAAGGAGTCGGCGCATCTGAAGTGATTTGTCCTGAATCTATTTAGGGCCGTACAGCTTCTGCGTGGTAATGTAAAGCTTTTTTCAATCAGGCTGTCCATCGTAACCGCTATTCATCCAACGCCGAAAAGTTCGCAGTGGTAACGGACGTTTTCATTCTTAGCGGAGGATGGCTAGATATACGCCGATTTTGGGCGATGTCTGTCAGGTCATCTTTTACTAGAATTTCGGGATAATTTAAGCAACCCAAGGGAGCCAATGTACTGGGGTTGGACATTAATTTTTCTCATATATGAGTTTTTTATCCAGACGGGGACGCAGTACTCAGCTTCAGAAAATACATGGCCAAGGGCTGAGGTACGTAATATGGAAGCCGAGACATCCCAAGATGTACCACATAGCCTATGTAAAATATCATTTCGAGTCCGGAGTTTAGCAGCAGTATTATTTAAGTGCTCTTTGAATGTTAATGTCCCATCGAGCGTGACTTCTAGATATTTTGCCGTCGGGTTTTGTCGTAGGTATGTTCCATTAAAAGATACTCTTAGCTCCTGTATGGGCAGTCTGCTATTTAGATGGTAGCAGGAGACTTCTGCTTTATTAACACTAGGCCTCAGCGTCCAGTTTCGGAAATAGGTGCGCGGAATTTTCAAGTCGCCAGTGAATGTATTCTGGGTTTTAGAAAAGCTGGCATCCTGAAAGGCAATTGCCAGGTCTTCATTCATGTTAACGACGTAAAATCATAAATGAGTTTATGGCAGGCGGTGTTCGGGAGGTCTGATATTATATATAGCAATGAGGCAAGCACCGAACCTTGTGGCAAGTAGTTATTGAGTATTTTTCCAACTGGATAAAGGTTTTACCATGAATGATTTTTGGAGACGGAGTTGGATCAATTCTTTGAGCGGCTCGACCAACATGCCATGGGTCCCGGGTTCGAGACCAGATGACCCAGTGAGCTTTTATTAAGAAATTAAAATAATCCACTCCGTCCCTGGGCTGTTTTCTAGCTCGCAGTTTATACATCTCCGATTTGGTCTAAATCCAGCTTGTTCAACTGGAACTCACTAGATAATGGCACTTGATATTTTGTTGTATAGGAGTCTCTACAGGTGCTTGTAACACATGCTCAATAGGGCGACTGGGCGAAAATTTTTAGCGCGGCCATTAGGTTTTTGTGGTTTAAATATTCCAATAACTTTCATCCTTTTGATCTCTGTAGGAAATTTTCCTGTAAAAAACGGGAAAGCCAAAGTCTGGTAGTTTTGCCGGGAGCTTTCCCTGTTTCCACGACTTTAAGTGCGCTGTCTGCCTCATTGGGTGCAAGTTTGAGAGTAAGAGAATGAGCTGGGATTGGAATGTTTCAATGCTCCTAAGAGGCTTTTAACCGGCACTGCGTGTCCTTTATCGCTGAGTGTTCTAGACATGTTTACGATGTGGTAAGCAATTTGGTCCTTACTTCCGCCACGTTTTCTCAGTAAACTACAGGCACTTCTGCTTGAAATTTTAAAGTTAAGGCTTTCATCTGTCCTGGCCCACTTATCCCGTCTTGCAGCATCGAGACTATTTAGGAGGTCGTCGGCAATTTCTGGGTCTTTGCTTTCTAAAAATGTTTGATACAGGCGGCGTTGTTTTCGCTCCAACCGCGAATATAGTCCTTTCTGTAGTCCCTTGTAATATATTTTTTTGTTGATGATGTAACTGCGCTAACAAATCTTTCGTAATCGTTAGCTTTTGGTAGAATCCAGCGAATACACATGTCAAGATCCCTTGAGTAGTTTGACCAGTTTGCCTTATTAAATACGCAGCGCGGGAAAGGTGAATATGTTGTAGGTTAGGTTAGGTTAAAGTGGCAGCCTAAGAAGACACACTTAGGCCTAAGAGGCCTTGCTTACCAAAGAGATCCAACGGTAGAAGGTGGAGAATAGTGTTCAGGGCTTTAGAAGGTGTGGTTCTCAGGGCACCTGTTATCAGCAGTGCTGCCATCCTCTGAACTTTGTCCATTGCTTTGAGATGGGTTGCTATGTTTAGTGCCGGCCACCAGACAATCACCCCATACATAAGTATAGGCCGTATGACACTTGTATAGAGCCAATTCACAATGCGTGGTTCCATATCCCATCTTTTCCCTATAGCCTTCTTACACGAGTACAGCGCTACTGTAGCTTTCCGTACTCTTTCTTGGATGTTAGGCTTCCAGGTAAGTTTTCTATCTAGGACTACACCTAGATACTTAACCTGGTTACACAGTTCCAGCCTAACCCCGTCTAGTGTAGGGCAATTAATATGAGGTGTTTTATGCCTCCGAGAGAAGAGTATATGTTGTAAGGTGAATTTAATTTCGTATTTGAAACAGGATTGGTCTATGTGGAAAATCCGCCGCGATCTGATGAGAGGTTTGTAGGGGTCGGTCGTAATTGTCTGTTAATACAAAGCAGAGATCAGAACTATACTCGTTGCCCCACCTTGCGGACTTGAAAGATCTCCTGTCTTTGGCGTCGAATACGAGGTGTATATTACAGGTTTTGGCCTATTCTACCAGCTTTTCGCTGCATGTGTTTTTCCTGTGGTATTTCCCGAGGTGTGGTGGCTATTAAAATCGCCTAATTCGTCTAGTTTGATGAGTTATATAACGCCTTGACGCTTACTTAAAGCATCTCTCCTTTTAAATATATGGAAACGTGAAAATATATAGATGTCTATTGTTAGGGACAAGCAACGTTCTTCCAAATCTAATGCATACACCTTATAAATGGGATAATGTGCCGTCATAAAAGGTCATTTATTTCGATTGTTAAATTTTTCTTATAGAGCCGATATAAAACTGTGAAAACTCTACTATATTCATTCGACTCAAGTAACGTACATCTTGCGCTTGTATTAATATACTCTTTATAATTACAGCTGTTTTCATTTAGCAAAACCATTGGATATTAAACCATTTCCGATGACTCTCTAAACTGAATCCATTTCATTTCAAATTAAATTGGTGTCATAGAGCTAACCAACTTCGCATACTCTTCGTTACATTGAATGACCCAAATTCCAACAACCAAAGTTAATTGTTTTAATTTTTAAAGTTACAAAGTAAACTTTAAAGCTTCGATTACGTAAAAAAAAGGTCGATAACCATTTACTCGATCCGAGGAGCATACTGAACAATTACCAAAATTAAAATTGTCCGAATGCTTTCTGTATACCTTTGGAATGATTCGGGTGCAGCAAAATTAAATGGAATTTCAATTAATATGAAAACCCACAGAGCGGATATTGTGGTCCAATAATTTTTGTGCTGCCATTGGTCAGTTCAAGTAAACGAGAAAAATGTTGCTTTTGTTCGAGATAAGAAATTACATCTGATAGCTATGGACTTATACACAATGATTAACTTTATTTTTAATTAAGTCTTGGAAATTAGTTGTGCGCGAAAAGTGCTTCATAAATGTAAATGATCTTTCTGTAGAAAGCTTAAATTACCTGACTATTCTTCCTTCGCAGGATGTCCTTCTCTTTGCTTATGCAGATGTCAAAGCCTATGATGTTATATGTTATATATAGACGTGAATTGAAAGGAATTAAGTGTAAGGGAATGGGGTGAGTGTTTGAGTGAAGCTTACCGATTCGTGAATTTAACATGCCTTCTATTTGTTGGAATTCTTTTCTAGAGTACACCAAGATTTGCCCTTCTATTCTTACATTGACACGTTGCATCTTCGGGTTTCATGTAGTCTTCAAACGCACTCAAAAAGTTCCTGGTCTTGCATTCTCTTTGGAATCCCCTTTTTTCCATCGATATGGGGCTACAGCAGGAATTTTTTAAATTATTTTTGTTAGTCTGTCTTTGCAGGCATCATGCGGTCACTACTGAATGGATATATGTGAAACTTGGCATATTAGTAGGTAAATAGGATACTTTTTCTCGACAAAAAACAAGTAATTCATGTGTACAAGTAATTAATGTGTATATATGCAAGGTATTGTTGTACATGGTTATGTTCCAGCATAACTCTAAACGCGGATATGAATTAAAATCTGGAAACAAATACTGCGGAGAGAATACACCCTGTCACAATTAAGGATGGGGGTGGGAAATGAGTGGTTAGTAAAAATAATCGAAGAAATCACTCATCTAAAATCCAAACAACTCCGGGTACACCCAGTAATAATTAATATAAATGTCAAGGACTTTGGCGTTATATTTAATCGTTTTAACCATACCCTAGAATGAAGAAATGAAATACTTTTTAGCGCAGTTTCATAAAAGGGAAGTCAACGACGACTAACTTTCTAGAATTTTCTACTTTCTGTACCTCGGAAATAAAAGCTGGGAACCAGGTTGCCTGCGTATTCAACAGTTTTAGTAAAACACTTGACAAAATTAATCATGAATCGAGTATCTTTTCGTGTTCTCTTTCCAGTAAGATACACAATTCTTCTGGTATACCTTAAGGCAGCCACTTTGGTCCACCCTTATTTATAATTTACGTCAATGTGTCTTCGTTCTTGTATAATTAAAAAATTCTTTGTTATGCTGATGATGTCAAGATTTTCTCCTTCTTTATTGTGAAATTTTAAATTTCGATTTCGAATTCTTTCATGTGTGGTGTTCAATCAGCAGGAAGGTAATATTGTTATGTTTTTTTTTTGTTTGCGGGAGAGGTGAAAATCTTCCAAAAGACACCAGACAGCCCGTGCCCTCCGGTAGTGTGAGATTCTTACTCACTAAAAACACCGCTCTGGGGATTACCCGAAACAGACCACCTAACCGGGTCCCTTTTCGTCCTCTCCCAGTCTCCCTTAGGGGGGGCAACTGAGTATTCAGTTATCCCACTGTCGCCACTAACCTCGGTTTCCGGGGTCACTGCTGGAATCCTAGCCTGTCTGCATAAATCCATGTTTTCCTACCGTCTCCAGTGTTCCTTCTTGGTCCATGCGTTAATTACAACCTTCATCCCTTCTCTGCCTACGGCATTAAAAGGTTCCAGGAAGTAACGCTTTAGTCCTGAGGAACCCCTGCCGGATTAACCGCAGCTAACCCTTCGGAAGGCAGATCTGCATCTTCTTCTGGTGTGCGTATCGCGGAGATAGCCAACTCGTTAGAGTCTCCCGTCTCTGCACCGCCGCACCTGACGAAGTGCTAGTTATTATTATGCCAATGGCACCCTCTTCCAGGACTGCTACAGCAGTTTCAGCCGGCGGGGGCGAACCAGCCTCCAAAGCTGCCACAGTTCCTTCGAAAGGTAATTCTCCCCCAGCTGCTACTGTTGTGTTGTGGGTACCGTGGGTACAGCCAACCTGTTGGGGTCTCCCACACAATCCACCTTCACTCCCACAGAAGCGCCCGAGGAAAACAACATTCGCGACCCAATTACCCCTGGATCCTGCAGAGCGGACGACGACACTGCAGACTCCCTTGGAGTAAGGGGGATTTTTCAAGAGGTTATCTCCTCCCGCATTAGAAACTTGGCTACATTCTAGGATGTATTGCCCGGTTGCTACCACTTGGAGTTGTAACTAACACTTGAGAATATCCAGATGAGGATCACCGTATCCTAGAAGGCTTCAACTAATAACCTAATATTGTTATTAGTAAGTTTACAAATATGTCTATATCTTATAAATCAACTTGACTACAACTACACTATAAATGGTTATGTGCTTACTAGACTTGACAAAACCAATGACCATATTGACGTTCGTTAAAAGGTGGAACTTGATGTGGCTCATTCATTTCTACATTTGTGGGTGTAGTAAGTGATAACATGTCGACCTATTCCAGAGAAAATGTCAGTGTTTCTGAATTTACTTTAAATTTTAGGTCCATTTGCAATCGTTGGCTCCAATCGGGTGAAGTTCTTCTTCTACCCTATTCCCCACAAAGGGTTTCGCGAACTAGACAGAGATATTTCATACACCTACTTCATTGTGGGGTTTTTTTTTCATACGATGTGGCTAAATCCTAGGGGACAACCCTTTGATGCGTTAGCATGGTTTTGGCCGGGACGGAATTAGGGTAAGGGAAGTGAGGAAACTTGAGTCTTGTTTTTGCATTGCTGCGAGCTAGACAACAGCCCAGAGACGGAGTGGATTATTTAAATTTCTTAATAAAAGCTCACGGGATCATCTGGTCTCGAACCCGGGACCCATGGCATGTTGGTCTTGCCGCTCAACGTATTGATCCAACTCCGTCTTGGACCAACTCTTGAGTATGCTTGGAGCGTATAGTTTCCATTTTACAATATCTATATTAATGGTGTTGGGATGATTCATCATTGTTTCGTGCGGTTTGCACTTCGTGGTTTATCTCGGAACAATCTGCGCATATGGCCCCTTATTTGAAATTTTTTTAATACTTTGTCATCTTGTAATATTAAACATTCTTTTAAGTAATCAGTCGTTGATGAATCTTTGTAAATAAATAAATATTATGTGGATATCAGAGATGAAAAGGCTTACACAGTTTTACGAACCACTGAAGCATATTCAACCAGGGCCGATGAAAGCATAGTGTATTTAATGTACATTTGCTTAAGACTTCAACCAAACTATAAAATTAATTTATCTGAAGAAAAAATCTTGACAACGTTTGTATGTAGCAGTGTTCGAACAAAGAGAAATTTATTTAACACCACACTTCTTGAAATTGTAAACGAAAAGGGACCTAAGTGTCTACCTTGATGAACACCAGATAAGAATTTACCTCGACGATGCTAAAAGAAATAAAGTTTTGCACACAGCTAACCATCAATTAGCTTTGAGAGGAACCAGCAAAGGAGTACAGAAATAAAATGAATATATTCGCCAGTTGAGTTAACTGTTGAACCACCTTTTTATTCTTCAGAGGATATTCTTGATGGACGTGACGTCTCCTTAAGCGAACATTTGTAAACAGAGCCAACAGTTTCTGATATTTTTCGCTTGGTTAAGTAGCCTTTTAAGTATTTATATTAACTCTTGCTAGCACGCAATTTCCACTCGAGCTCATAAAGATGAAAAGCTTACCCCGAACATCAGACACTCGTATGAAGACCTCTGTTCCCTCAAGGTATTCGATTTCAACCAAAATTACGCACGAAAGGCGTATGTCATCCTACTAATAAAGATTAAATTAAGAGTTCGACTTTGAAATTAAATCACGTAGAACCTCGCATGTATATTGCATGCCTATTACCCGTAAAATTAAGCATTAAACGTGAACATGATCGTAATCAAAGAGTACCTACTGTAGAATGTCTTTCCTCTACTCCTATCACGCAAAACACGTGAACATATAACAAAATTAAGAAGTCATCAAAATCTAAAGCATAGCAATCAAATTCACCTGCAAAATTCACGGCTCGTTAAGCATAAGTAAAGCACTCCTATCTTTGTTGTTGGAGGGCCCGAAGAACAAGTCTTCGAGACTGGAGATGGAGACAAAAAGAGCTCCTGGCTGGCGCAGCGTTACACATTAATTTTTGGGTCAAACGTAAACTTATTGATTAAAAGGAGCTCACCGAACTGGAAGACATTTAAGTACTTAACTTTATGGTATAAACACACGTATTCGAACCCTTTGAGCTCCATCATATCCGTCTCGGTTCATTATGCTTCGCATAACTTAGCGGATTCCTTTTTATTTAAATTCTCGTCGAAATTATTTGGCGGCAGAATATTCTGCACATAAATTCGGATCGATGCCTTATAATTGATGATGGGGGTGGTGGTTTGTTCTATGAAATTTCGCTCAAATGGATTTCGTCCTATGATTTATTTCTGCTGTTTATTCGCTCTAATCCATGTTATTAAATATTTAAATGTAATTGTGGGATCAACTTTTTCTCTTTCCGGGCTCGACTGGGAATTTTAACAACTTTGAACAGAAACTTCCCCAGTATTCGGCGAAATGTATCTTAGGATGGTCCCGGATTATCAAAGTAGAAATTTTAATACTTTTTCTTTTCCGTTTTATTACCGAGAAAAAAATGTATTTTTTTTCGGTGCGGAAGAAGAGAGATTACTTGGAATTTACGGCTAAAAACATTTCAATAAACATTTACCGGATTTTTGTCCTTCGAATTATGTGAGGGCAAGAGATCGGAGAGGATGGATGGTTTAATTAAAACTTTAATTCAAGTCACCCTGCATCTATGACTGCACCATACCTCGAAACGAGAATTTTATACGCGCACAGGAAAAGTTATAATTAGCAAAATATATACGCCCACGTAACACCTGTACATGTCCTCCACGGTTTCTACGTTATGTTCCTAATGTTGTTGGCAAACTTTTAAATTATTTTCGTCAAATTGAGCACACTACCTAGGAAATTCGATGGGAAAAGTTCCCTGTTACGGACAGAAGATCTTCCTTTATTATATCTGGGTTGGGGGCAGGGATGCTGTCGCGCTATAGTTGACTTTAAATTTATCGTGAATGAACGTTACGACCCCTCCGATCGTGATTAATGATTTTAATAATCTCAAGTCATTTAACCAACTGTTTTTGAGTGCTCCAGCCACAAGTAGATGATAAAGATGTGTAATGAGTGTTATCGTCGCCAAAATAGCACTCCGCTCAATTGAGCTCGATTTAATGGTGGAATCAATGAGGCTTACCGCGCTCCTGATGGTAGTCTTTTTGTTCACGTAACGCTTTGGAGCACATGAAAATAGTTACAGAAGGAAACAATGAATTTATGGTTTGGGTAAGACTATCAATCTTAAATTATATTCTTGTCGTTATCTTTGCGGCGCAGAAAGAGTTAGCAGGCAGCCTCACATTTTTGCTGGTTAGGCTTGCAAAGTAAATGCAAAATACATTGAGAAGAAAATTTGTTTATATCATGTGAAGTAAGGAGAACTTTCAAGTGGTAAATATCCTATTCTTTTGTATTTGTTCCGTACACCATCAGGACTTCTTTCAATACAGATGATGTATTGGGTAGAAGGTAATTTAGGCCACTTCTTCCACTCAATTTGTTGCGACATCAAAACATCTTATATAAAGTATCAGGCCCGTTTTTTATATGAGTAATTTAATAGTAAAATTGACCTCAATTTATGTTTTTAATTTACTGGCCACGGGAGACAGTAGATGTGGTAATCATGAAATAATACTGAACAAATCGTACCATGGATACAGAGCTGTTGTCTTGTTGAAAGATGGAGTATGTTTGCAGTCAACATTCTAACCTGTGCGAACGGGATAAAAGTTTGCGGTCAGTCTATTTACGTAATGCTCAAAGATTTTATTTGAATGGAAAAATCAATCCCTTGTTATATCCCATCCGTGTATAAACCATATTACTTTTGCGTCATTACATACCCCTGTAATTTATTCAGAAAAGTTCTGCGTACTCTAGTAATTGATCTATTTACCTTCTTAAATATTCTAATAGACTTTGCCAGAGGTATCCAAATTACGTACATGTTAAATACATTTGAAGGGTCCACGGAAAGAACGTGCGAAGTGAAATTTTTTAAACTTTCGGTTTTTATGTCATTAAGTGGCCTAACGTATGTACTTCCTAACCCTATTATAAGAGTAGAAAAAATCCCGCTAAGAAAAGTTATATAGCAATTATATAGAAATTTCCATACAGGGAAAGAACCTGCAAAATCAACACTTCAGAAATGTTCTCCTGAACATTTTTTAAAATGTGACTACGCACGTTCTTTCCGTTGATCCTTCATTTGTAATTATTTAGTTTCTGAGTCAGTATGCTAAAGGTATTTCAACATTATGTTTCGTTTTAAATTGCGTGCTACTTTTCATTTGTCAAAGTTGCAACCGTCCGCAGCCTACCCTAGCTACAAGCTCTGAAAACATGACACCATTTCACCACCAAGCCTTTTGTCATTATTTCATTTTTGTTGTACCACAGATTAACCAATCCTTGCACACACAAATAAAACTGGAACTCCCGTAACCAAAACCAAAGAGAACCGCTGATGTCATTGAAGCATTTTAAGCTCAATACTTCAACAGAAGCAGCACAAGAGATTTTTCCCCTTAAAACACATGAAAATTGTTGTAAGAGAGACACTCTTTATCGTCTTCACATGTTCAAAACCTGAAGTAAAATCCAATTTAAGACTTTAAATATATTGCAAGAAATACTACGAGAAAGTACAGTTCCCCAAACTTTTCCTTATTTCTAACGTGAAGAGTTTCAGTTTGTTTACACCACCACTGCTCAGCTGTTAACTTCCGGGCTTGAATCTAGAGCAGTGATGTCCAAACCTATGCCCGCGGGCAAATGGGCTTTTGAGCTTTTAAATTCGTATATGCACTTGTTTGGCTGTATTCGGTTTCCTATTTTTGCGTTTTTTAATAGTTAAATTATACAAAAGTTAAAAAAAATCGTCATATTTAAGTAGTTTTGTAAGCAGTTATACAATATCTTAAAATATACAACCTTTTGCAAACATTTTAGGGTTCTAAATTAAACAAACAGTACGAAATGCTTCTAAAGCTTTTAAGCATTCCTCACAATAAGTAGTATGAGTTTGGCCATCACTGATCTAGAGTATGCTGTGAGCCATCACTCTTTGACATTTGAGTAGTAAAAACCATATGCCTAACGAAAATGGAACGATACGTCTTTCGAAAATGCTGTGTAATTGTAAAAACGAAAACACTACAAAACTGGCAAAAATTTCGCGGAGGCAGATCACAGCCTATTGTAGCCACAAGCTCGGAAGCAATTGCGGTTATCTGACCATTAGTGGTGCAAATAAATCGCTCTTACCTTTCATTCCTGTAGTAAACCATAGGAATGCCTTAAGAAATTCTGGTTTGCCGCAATTGGTGGATGTATTCCCCTTTAACAGTTGGTGGATGTATCCTAGGTTACAATACTGTTCGCCCACTACCTCCGTGATTTCTTCTGAGGTTAATTTTTTTACTGTGGTTTTAAGCACATCATAATACATCATACTCAAGGTCTACCAGTTTTTTTGGGTTTAAAGCTCTCTCATTTTCAATTTTCAAATCAATACTGACTCAATACTGACTCAATACTACATTTTGCATAAGAGGCTCGTAAAAACTCAGCGTAGGATCCTAAGAAAGTTCACAGCCCAGAATAATAATAAAGTTGAAAATTGTTAGAAAAACAGGGGTAACAAATCTTACTACTACTACTTAATACTACTGTGAATCATCTTTTCTCTCTATAGTTCCCGCAGCCCATTATGTGGCATGCGGGTAACCCTACATAAAACCTACAGTTTTCAACAAAGGGTCGCCGCCGGTGGGGTTCGCACCTCGGCCTTTGCGTTGGAAGACCGATGTCGTATTACTTACTCTACCGGCGACTTCATCTTTAATAAATAAAATTTTTTTTATGAAGTAGGCAAAGCCTAGGAGACAACTCTATGATACATGGTTTTGTCCGGAAGGAAGTTAGGGTTAGGGGCATGATGGAAATTAAATGTCTTGTTTTGTACATTGCTCATAGCTCGACAACAGCACAGAGACGAAGTAGATTTTCTAATTTTATTAAAAACTCGCGGGGAGACCGAGGCTCGAACACTGGAACCATGGCATAGTTATCGTGCAACTCGTCCATCGATCCAGCTCTGTCTCCAACTACATGTATCTCACTTTGTTTTTAAAATTCCTATTGAATTGTTTGAAGTCTGATCTTGAGGCAATTTTTAAAAGCATCCGAATATGGTCTAAACTTTTTTATAGGCATTGGAACAACGTCAGTGAGACGACCACCAATATCACAAATCGCTTATGCTTGTAGTAACATGTAATCCAGTGCGTAGACCAGAGCCAGCATCTCTGCCTGAAATACTGAGGTGTATGCCTCCAGGAAAAGATACGTGTTCAAATTCAGGTCATCACTGAAGATTCCTGCGCCTGCTCTCCCATCAATTCTGGATCCATCCGTGAATATTGTAACGTCAGTTATACGATTTTCAGGGAGGGACCCATCCCTTATAAACGTTTCGTGGTGTCTATCAATTACCCTTACTTTGCTTATACCATCAACAGGCATTTCTAATTCCGGTATCTCATCTTTGACAAGTTCCAGTATTTTCCTATGCCCTTGGTTATGACGAAATCTGTACCAGTTTGCGCCTCGATCCATGCGAAGAGCTGCTCTAACGGTTCTAAGAACGGCTCTAACGCCATTGTCGGTGTGGTTCGAAAGACCCCTGTTATCGCCACACACGCTAGCCTCTGAACCTCACAGAATTGCCTTTTTACGGTAGACTTTGAAGCGCTTGGCCACCAGGCCACCGAGGCATATGATATAATCGGTCTCACCATCACAGTGTAGATCCAGTATGCGTCCTTTGGCGAGATGCCCCACCTCCACCCACACACCCTCCCACATTTATGTAGACCCCTGTTCGCACTTTGGATTTTCTCCTCAACAAATCGTTGCCAGGTAAGTATTGAATCTAGGAATACCCCCAGATACTTGGCCAAACCCGAGACCGTAAGTTCTTCTCCAAAGTATTCTACTGGTCTAAAGTCCGGATTCGTCCTTTTCCTAGTGAAAACGATTAGATCAGACTTCTTTGCATTTATGAAGAGCCCCTGCTCCACACACCATTGCTCCCCCACCCTCGTACCTCTCCTTATGGTGCCTGCTATGGTTATGTATGCCTTCTTCCTTCTGTAGACATAATCTGCTTACCCACCCTCACAGTCTCGATTCATCTCTCTGGATGTTTATTGCTCTCGTCTTTAACATATTGCACACTCCATCTCCTTACGGTAGGATTAGTTCCACGTTTTACAAGAGCATCCTCCAGCCTTCCGAAGTCTATATTGTCAAAGACTCCTTCAATGTCCATTATTGCGGCCATTGCAATGCCTTTGCCATTAAGCTCTTCTTCTGCCACTCGCACCACCTGATGGAGTGCCGTTTCGGTAGATCTCCCAGGACAATGGGCGTGCTGGTTCCTACTTAGTGGACAAGTAGCGAGCGTAGTCCCCTCAACGTCCTCCCCATTGCTTTCACGAGAAAAGACGTCAGGCACACAGGTCTAACGGACTTCGGCTCAGTATAGTCTTTTCTTCCCGGTTTTGGTAGAAATCGGGACATATCCTATTGCAAGGCATGCTGTGTATATTCTTTTACCGTTTGAAATTACTGGCTTCTAGAGTTTTTATCTAATCTCCAGGGTACATTAAATTTATTGATTAATATTTGTGTAAGCCCTTTCAAAAGTGGTTTCAATATAAAATAACAAACTTTGCAAATTATTTTTAAAGCTTAAAATTAATTAAATAATTTCTAGACAAACATTACTGCGGACTTGAAACGTTGCACATATTTGTTAACCCACCAAAATATATGTTGTCTACCGTAAGCCTTTCAAAACTAAAAGATGTTGTTTACACACGGGTCTAATATTAAACAAATAAAACTTCTGTTACAGTTGAAAAGTTGCACCTCTTACTGCAATTTGCCGCATATTTTAACTATAAACTTGGGAAAATATGTACCAAAAACTGAAGTAGTTTTCATGTCAATTAGTCAACTTAAATCCCAAGTAAAACACGTTCCAATCTTACGAAAATCTCTGTTCTAGAAATGTGTGTGAGGACGATTGCCGTGTTGACTTTTTCTCCGGTGTTTACTAAAAAGCCGCAAGCGAGGATAATTAAACTCCGAAAATGAACAAAACTATGAAAAGTACACTCCCGGACTTTACAAGGCCAATAAGTTTTCAGTTTTATTTTGCAGTTGTAATCCTTGAGTGAGTGTAGTGGAGCTGGTGGAGCTAGTCATTTATATTCTGAGACACTCCCCAGAAACACTGCAATGTCGGTGATAATGGCATCCTTGCCTAATTTTATTAAAAAAAAGAAGCAAATGTAAGGGGTGGATTAGCATATGGCTGTATAAGATAGCCAGGCTGATATTCTGCATCCGAATGTTTACATTCAGATGGTTGCTGGTTTATTTTCAGGGCATTCTGGAAAGACGATTCCTTTTCAGATACGAGTGGCTGGAAGTAATCCTCCAAAGCCTTTCGGTGTATTACTGTCCTAATAAACTTCACGCGCACACTGCTTTTACGATATTATTATTTTTCAGCAGTCCTAAGCAAAATTGCTCTCCTTCTTTTGGTTTAGAATTATGGGGTGGATGTACATACATGACCAAATACAGCTGATACCATTTTAAATATTCTGGTGGCGAGGGTGCCACCGTCGTAAATACAGCTATAAAAACAAACTACGCTACCATAACGAAATTTGTGCACTATTTTCGTGTAGAGTGAGTCATGCATGAGATAGTTTGGTTTAACATAGTTTCGATTGAGGTTCACTTAAGGACGAAAAAAGCATCTATAAACGGAAATGTAACTTACTGTGCATACCACTGTTTTCACATAGTACCAGATACGAACATAAAAAAGGACCACAGTCGCATATTTATGCTCTTTGAAAATCAGATTTTCCCATGCTTGTTGTGAACTTGTAAAATCTTAGATTGAATTTATTGCGGTCACAAAATGTAACAAGTAATTCCCTTTTGTCTTCACTTTTATTTCGTTTGAAAATCGTTAACTTAGGTTTAAAAAGGATTTTTTTTTTCAATGTACATAGCCAACTCCATGGGTGCCTTTCAAAGTCCTACAAGTAACCTTAGGTTTTAATTACGAGTTCTTCTGCAAATACCCTCAAGTTTGAACGACTGTGAACGCAACAAAGGTTTCACAATGAGGGAGCAATGGCAATTTTCACTTAATTCTTTGGTTTTAATGACACTAAATAATCGCATGTGTTTCGGAGTTAGAAAGATGTTTACCTTCCTTTTGTTTAGTGACCTGTTTTATAATTTCAATGGTTTTATTTGTGGATGAGTACATATCCTGGTTAAATGAGTGTCCCAAAACACTCTTGCACTTAAACCCAGTTATGGTGGCCGTGCAAACTAAATATATATCTAGTCGGCTTTCTGAATAGAGGCATATTTACATTATAGTGTATAGTGTGCAGAATTAATGAAGTGTTTACCCTTTAGTGGTCCCGGAAATTTCTAATAAAACTACCTGCAGAGACATATAGCTGTGAAAGATGTCGAAACTGGATGGAAATCACTTTTAGTGGACCTAAATGTTTATAGAGATAGGGGAACGATCTTCAGACGAGGTACTTTTCCAAACATCCCTAGACGAAATATAAGGACATATGCAAGCCTTTACTATACTGCTTGATTTGTTTCCCGAATAACTTTTCAATCATGTCTAATTCCTTTAAGCCTTCAACAGGACTAAAATTAAAAGTTTCTCATTTTCAAGTAATCACAAACTCATTCCATGTACTTAGAAAATGATGTATTCGACGAAATTCTGAAAAATCATTGAAACAAATGAGATTCTCTAGTATCGTAAAAGGAATGAAAAAGGATTTAACAAATCTGGAGCAAATGGATTTTCCAAGTTTCATTTAACTTAATTTTCACACATTTTTCAATAAGCTTACGATTGAAAGAACAAAGCTGCAACTCGTAACGTGAAAATATTGGGAATTTCTGCAACACGTACGTTCAGAGGTAGCGCTTTTACACATATGTAAGCACATATAGAAGGTATCATCCAACAAATAGAGTATCGGCTGAAGTTTAAAAACTGTTGAATTTAATCCTCTACGAAGGAAGTGCGATGATTGGAATTTGAGTTCCTTTTTGTTCAAATATATTTTTTTTAAGCAAGAATGTTTCTGTTCTACTTTTGTGAATTGTATCAATTGTTTGGCTTTGTAAAAACAAATAATTAAGTTCTCTTTCAGTTTAATTTATTGTTTATGGTATTTGGGTGAAATATACAAGATTTTTTTATAATTAGCGCAAAAGTTCATATTGAATAAGCGTGTTTGAGAATAAACAAAAGCACGAAACGCGCCGGTATAATAAATTGAAAAAACAATAGTGAAATTGTCATCTTTAACATCAAGAGACTTCAGAAAAATAAGTTTTAGCCTGTCAATATAAAAATGGCATCAGATCGGAAGGCGATATAAGACGAATCTATTTTTAGATCGGGAACACGAGCTCAAGAAAAAAACAACAAAGAAAAGCACTGACTTTATTGATAATATAATCGATATGGTTGTAAAATAATAGGTACAATAGATTTAAAGATAACAACTACGTCATTGGTTTTTAAGCAGTGATTTCTTGTGAGAAAATCACATAATGGAGCAGTTATCAATACTTTAAAGGGCAGTTATCAGAGCACTATTTACAGAAGGCATCATAGTTAAAAAGAGCATAATCGCCGTCAGTGAGCATTGAAATATTTCGACTTGATCAACATGACGAAGAATTACCGAAATAGTAAAAATTGTAGACATTGATTTAAACGATAAATAATACTGGTCCCAAACGGCTGACGTGAGGAACCCCCTAAGGGGTTACGAATTTCAGAAACGAGGTCGCATAAAAGTATACGCTATACGGATCTTATTTACCTTACCTATAATCTTGCGGTTAGCAACACTGAAAAAATTTTTACCTTTAGAGACTTCAGTGGGATTAACACTGAAGCTTTATTTACTGATGTGGCTGAACTTGAGTGGAATAGAATTTATTACATGACCTCTGTTGATGATCAGGTAGCCTATATGAATGAAAGCATCAACTCCTTGTTTCATTCGCACGTTCGTCTAAAGACACGTGTTATTCCTGACGAGGCGTGCCCCTGGCACAACGAATAAAAGGTCTAATTTCTCTTAGAAATTCAGCCTATAAGCGTTGGAAACGATTTAGAACTCCAGAAACATTGAGTTGTTATAGAAAACTTCGTAATCAGGTTACAAATTCAATACGTCACAGCAAAGCCCAATACTTCCATTCTAAGGTAAGTACCGCATTACCACCTAATAAGTTATGGTCGAATCTAAGGGAAATGGGAGCCGCACCAAAGTTGAGAATGTCTCTATGGATGCAGACGAACTTAACAATATGTTTGCTGTTTTGTCAACACGCCATTAACCTACAGATACAGAGCCTGATATCTCTCTGTTTGCCGCTGACGGTTTTTCATTCATCCCCTTTACTCAGGATGAAGTCACGATTGCTTTTTCTAAGGTTAAATCCAATTGTATGGGTCTTGACAATATATATCCCCGTTTCGTTAGAATACTCTTTTCATTCATTCTTCCTTTCGTAACACACATTTACAACAATATTCTTACGACGTGTTCTTTTCCTCATCAGTGGAAGTATGCAAAAATTATTCCTGTTCCAAAGAAGTCCTCACCTACTTGCCGTGAATATCTCAATTCAACCGTTCCTGTCTAAAGTATTTGAGAAACTTCTTTGTTCTCAGATATCACACTATCTGACGTCTCACTGTCTTATCTCTGAACTACAAT
This sequence comes from Leptarthrus brevirostris, assembly GCA_964036015.1. NCBI lineage: Eukaryota > Metazoa > Arthropoda > Insecta > Diptera > Asilidae > Leptarthrus > Leptarthrus brevirostris. Next base: position 25,051,607 of record OZ038375.1, on the reverse strand, counting down.
CCGGTTATGTGGCTTCACGAAGCTGCACCACATCTCTCGTAAAAATTAGTGAAGATGTTAGAGAGGCTATAGCCCTCGATTGGGTTACGGTCCTGACTCTTCTTGACTTCTCGAAGGCTTTTGACAGGGTTGATCATGGTCTGCTTATAAGGAAATTGCAAACTAAATTTAATTTCTCCAAGTTCTCGGCCAGCTTAATCTCCTCTTATCTCTCCGGGAGACAACAAAGAGTTTTTTGTAATGATACATTTTCTAATCTACTATCAACAAATTCAGGAGTTCCACAAGGATCGATACTTGGACCTCTTCTGTTCACTATGTTCATTAATGATCTGCCCCATGTTATTAAACACTGTAAGTACCACCTATATGCGGATGATGTTCAGGTAATATCTCAGAGGCTGGGACTAATTGATGACAGTGTCTGCAAATTAAACGAGGATCTGTCTTCTATCTTTGAGTGGGCTGAGCGCAACAAACTCAGCAGAAATGCATCCAAGTCTAATGCCATAACTATAATTAAGAGCGAACTTGACACGTCCTGTTTTCCTGACGTTGTTATGGACGGCTCGTGTATTCCCTATGTCCAGCAGGTGAGAAATCTTGGTGTTGCTTTTAACAAAACCTTGTCCTGGGCCACTCATATCAACTTAATAGTACCAAAAATTTATGGTATCTTACGCCAACTCTCTGTTTCCTCACAATGGCTGCCTTTAAACACTAGGCAACTACTAGTTAAGTCTCTGATTCTACCCGTAATTTCTTATGGATGTGAAATATTCTGCAAACTCTCAGCGTAAGCTTAATGTAGCCTTTAACTCGGCTGTTCGATATATCCATAATCTGAGACGGTAAGACCATATCTCCTCCAGGGTTAACTCCGTTCTTGGCTGTAGTTTAAATACTTTTATTGACATACGTGTATTAATTCTGTTGCATAAAATCATAATTCAAAATGAGCCAAAATACCTGTTTGACGTACTTAACTTTGCTCGCTCGGCCAGATCACGTGTATTATTGTTGCCTACATTTAACTCTAGAGCCTGCGAAAACCAGTTTTTTGTCCAGGCCATTAGAAAGTGGAATAGTCTTCCTCTTGCTCTTAGAAATATCAGCAGTAGCAGAAAATTTAAGTCTGATTTAAAAAAGTTTCTTTGCGAGTGATTAGTTTAGGTTTGTATTGGTGAATTGCACTATTTAGTTAAGGTTTCTCTTTTTGTAGTTTCTTTCTTGTTTGTTTTTCTCTTTTTTTTAGTATATATATCCTGCACATACTTATAAGATTTTATATTCTTAATTGTGTAGATGTAGAACTTATCTGAATAAATTAAATTAAATTAAATTATGTAAGATCAGTCAAGTAAAACTTATTTCGCAAAGCCAGATACAGGAAAGCAGCGCGTTTTAATAACAATTGTAGATCAAGATCTTTGCAATAATTTCTGAAACAGTACCTGAAGAGACATAAAAAAATTTCCAATCACAACAGAGTACATTGTACACAAACAGTTTAAATATCTAGATAGTGCTTTATTTATTCCCCTTTTTATGCGGAGGAAAAACTTTTTAAGGTTTAGCAAAAGCACCAAAAATATTGTGTAATTTAACAGGTAACAACGAAAAATAGTCAAGTTACAGCGAAACTAACAACCAAATTCAATAGCTGCGTCACTTAGCAAAAGATCTAAAGAATAGTATCGACGTGAATATCGTCAGGTGGTAAAATTCCCTGCAGTACTGTAAAAAGGCAGTCTTAACGAGATAATCTTATTTTGGGAATCACTACTCGGAAAGAAAAGTTGTACAATTTTTATACGATAATTCCAGTAGAAATTACGGTTCTCAACTGTACATGTGAGCTAATTTTTACGGAACAGCATCCTAAAATTTTCTGAACAATAAACTTCTCGTACCGGTTTGGTTTCGAAGGATATTCCAAGTGAAGAATATCAAAAGGCTTAAATGTGTTATATGCACCACGTTTATGGTGAGTGGAATCGTAATTTTTCCTGGAATTTCCTCTCTGCGTACCGCTCACATTACCTAGGCTCATAGAATATGGATATTAATTGAGTTAGTATTTGAGTTTACAAGGAGCCACAGAGCCTTAGTGGTGTTATGAAGAGAAGATGTTATTTTATTAAGATAAATTTTATATGCCACTTTCTAGTTAGAAATGAACTTATTTCACAAGTTAGAATTAGCTAAATACACAGCAGCATTTCCGGATTTGCGAAATCTTTTCCAAGGCTTCAGGCCACTATTTAGAGATGAAATCACAAAAGATTGAGTGTATTGGCCTAGTTTTCGAACATCTCACTCATTGAGTATATCAAAATGATATGTAAGTTTTTCAACTATTGGAAAGTCTCTTTTCAAGGGAATCCAAAAAGATGATCTTCAGTCGATCAGAATAAGGGGAAGCGCGACAGGGTCCTTCCAGGGAAGACCGCGAAGTGCAAACCTTAGAAATCTGCGCTGCACCGCCTCATTGCGGTTGATATGTGCAGCAAAGTAGGGAGTCAACACAAAGCTGGCATACTTCAGAATTGGTCTTACAAAGGTGCAGTACAGAAGTTTGGTTAAATAGGGGTCCTTAAGCTCCCTAGAGCATCTATTTACAAAAACACAGCGTCGAGTAGACCCTGACAACGATCGAAATCACATGATCCTCAAAAGAAAGACAAGAGTTAAGAAATACTTTCAAATCTTTAGCATTGTCAACTCTGCTCAGTACAGCGCCATTCACAGAGTAGTCGAAAAGAAAAGAACGTCTACTGTGGGAAAAATTCATACTGGTACACTTTCTAGCATTTAAGGAAAGGTGATTGTGAAAACACCATTCACAAAACGTGGTCAAATCAGTGTTTAATAGATCACCGTCAGAGTCCCGGGAAACAGAAATAAAAACGTTGGTGCATAACACAACATTTTAGCGTTGGGTAGACGAAGCGAAACGTCATTTACATATAAAATAACACGGAGCGGACCAAGAACGTTGCCCTGAAGCACCCCAGAAGTGACAAAGATTTGGTCTAAGACAGCTCCACAAAACAGGACACGCTGCATATGACTAGACCGATAAGTAGACAACCATTCGACGAAACGAGAAGGAAACCCAAACAGGAAAAGTTTTTGAACGAGAATTCCATGGCCAATCCTATCGAAGCCCTTGCTTAAATCCGTAAATACACAATCCACAAATTTTTTTTATACGTTATGGACAAAGCATCCCGTTGATGCGTTAGCATGGTTTTGGCCCGAAGGGAATTTGGGTAAGGGAAGTGAGGAAACGTAATATCTTGTTTTTGCATTGTTGCGAGCTAGATAACATCCCAGAGACGGAGTGGACTACATTAATTTCTTAATAATAACCAGGCCTGGTGGTCGTTCCGCTCAATGAATTTATCCAACTCCGTCTCCATTTCCTGCCTGATTCAATGGCCGGTAAAGGGGAATTTATTAATTGATTGATTTAACTCTGAAGAAGCCGTGTTGGAAGAAATAAATGAGAGGCCTGCAGTGCAAGCGTAGTACGTGCTTGACCTCGAAGATCTTTGGATTGTAAAGGCCAGCAATCGGTCGGTAATTTGAGACTTATTGCCTTTATAATGTAGGAAAATAATTAAGGAACTTTTTCAGAACACGCGGAAATGGCCGGAACACAATGACAGGTTAAATGAATAACAAAAGACGCAGACAAAAGGCGATTGACGTCTTTTAGAAAAGAAAGTAGGAATGCCGTCGGGGCCACCATAGCAGCCGACCGACGGATTAAAACATATTAGGTTTCTGTGCCCAAGGGAAGTTGGCAGAGACCTCATCAGATGGGTAAGGTCAATTAAGGAAATATTATAATTTAAATCACAGAAGGCAGTGCGAAAATAATACGGAAAAAATCACGAAAAATAAGAGAGGTAGGATAAGTTTATATTCTTTCAGAATATTTTAAGATGGGCATCCCTTTCCGAGATATCGAATCTCCCCTCAGGTTCCTGAGATATCTCGAGATACCGTTGGTCCAGGGACGAAACTAATGAGAAGATCCTGACTTAATAGTATAAACATGAATGCACCGAACAGAACATTCGAAAAGGACATCGTAAGAAGCTCCTACGGTCAGATCGACATCTCACTTCCCAAACTCGCGCGATTTGTGATTGGTTAGGAGCCAGTCGTTGACGGTAGTATAATCGGCCCTTTTGAAGAAGCAGTAACCTATTACAGAGGGAAATATGTCCACAATATCGAAACACATACAGCCAAGGAGATAAGACACCCTCACTAACGTGCAGTCGGGGTCGGATGAAAACTCAAAATTCAGAAACCTAACTGCGTCATTGGCAACATAACAGCATTGAATCAAAGCAGACGAGGCAACGGATTTCAGAAATGATAGAACACGACGGGGTGCGGCTACAAATGTGGCAAGAATTTGGTATACTGTAAGGTGTGGAGGGGGGGTGAGTGAAGATTGGGGATATAGATAGTCAGCGTCAGCAACATGCACAATCTGCGCACATTGCCATTTTAGTCTTCGATCAACGCTTTCTATGCCGTTTTGGCCTGTGAGTCTATGTAGGTCTTCATTGGTAATCATCGCGCGGCAATGGTTATTACGCATGCGCTTTACACATTTAGCAGTCAATTTAGCTTAGATGTTATTAGACAGGTTACTTTCGATGTTGAAGAGCCGCACAATATAGTAGATTTTACGTTCGATTCAAAGGTTAGTGCGTCTGTTGTTTTTGCGTCCTTCTTGATGAAGCATGTTAAATGTGACTGTCGGGGCATTGTTGATGCGGGCCTGTGACATAAGTTTCAGCTTCTCTGTATGCCGTGAATATGCTTTCAAAACTACAAAATTGGTCCACACGTTCTATTTGCTGCTCGACAAAATAAATTTCAGCTTTTTGGCGCTTATTAGATATTCTATTACCCCTGCGTAGTGATGCCGTGCACAAGCGAAATTTAGTTATTATAAAATTGTGACTTCTGCCAATATCAGCACCGCGTTTTTATCTTATATCGAGAAGAAACTTTCCCTAACTTTTTGAAGGAGCAATATGGCCGATCTGGTTGACAATTCTGCCATCGCGCCTGTGGAAGCCCAGAATGTTAAATGGCATTTTTTTATATATCTCTTAGGAGTATTATAAGAAGTGTAGCATAGGAGTTGGGAGAAGGCCTCTTTAGTTGTCAGGTCGGCTTACTAGGTCGACAAATAGCATTACATTATTGAAATGTTAGGCACTCTGGTCGAGAACATGGCTAAATATTTGTGACAAGTAAGTAAGTAGTGAACGGCTTGCATGCCTTCCTACCAAAAATTTCGTAGCTTTAGGCTTCTCCTCTCTATGTCTGGTTTATCTTACCTTTTCTGGGGCTCTGTCTGGTCCGGTTTCTGCCTGGGTTCTAATCTATAACCTGTTGAGCGATTTTCTTTGATTTCACTTCAGTCTTCGACCAAAGATGTTTATCCCATATTGACCTATGAGTCGCTGCCAATGGATTTTAAGACCTCTCTTCACCACTTTATTGCTGCGTTATATCACTATCTCGACCGCATACTTCAACATTTCACGGAATAAATTAACAAAGCTTTCTTCTATCTACCTACAATTTTTTAAAGTTATAACATTATTACGGTTTCTCCCCTTGGACTAAAAATAGTTTTTTTTTCTTTACAGGTAAGTTCAAATACTACACTAGCATTAAAAAAGTACCACCGTAAGTACATATTTCTCAAGCACTTTAAACAGAAATTTATTTCTTTTTCAAATAAAACGAAAACTTAAGTGACATACACCTCTAGAACTTCGCTATAATTCTTAAAATAACTTTCTAGAACAAAGCTTGGTCATGCACGTAAAGCAAACCTTTCATTCCTGGAGAAACCTCCCAGAAATCCTTCAGTTTTTTTTTAATACAACAGAAAATCCTGGAAATTTTAGTGTCCTCCTTAAATTTAAATGCATCATAAATGTCGTCTTGGAGGAAAGTTTGAAAAGGACAATCGGAAAAATCTCTTAATTACCACCATTCGTTAGATCTACAAAGTCATAAGTCCTTGACAAGAAGAATTAAAGATCCTATCACCACTTTGTGTTTGCGGTGGAAACCCCCCTTCGGCGCAGCAATTCCTTAACTCGAAAATCTATTTGTGCACTCACTTGTAAACTTGTTTGCTATAAAATGCAAATGAGCCGTTACTGCAGTGTAAACCGTGCACTGAATATCATCCGTCAGGAGTACAGTTTGCGTTCCGTAGAGTTAATGAACAGTGATGTCTGTGGACATAAACGGGATCGTTGGTGGAGTTTTAAACGGGTATACTTCCATTACCGTCAATTAACCCAATGGACATGCACGAAATTGGCCTATAAACCGCACAAACTTCAAATTTGGATATTTTGGTAGCGGGAGCAATAGAATTGCAACGGGATGTCCTTTCACAAATATCCGGGCCATAACAGTTATGAATTACGTGTACACCCTGCGAAACAAGTTTGATGTCCGTATGCAACGGGAATACCCCAACATCCTGCCTGAAATTGCCGGGGTGCCCTTTTATATGGCAGCTGTTGACATTATCCTGTCTGTTGGATAGACTCGTTTCCCTTAGAAATTCAGAACAGAATTGACAATTTATATCGCTCCACGTACGAAATGGATAGACGAAAAATAAAATCGGCATCTCAAGGACAATAAGACAAGACAATTGGGTGGTCTGGAGTCTGGATATAGCCATTATCGTAAATGTATCAATCAGTGTTCATCCGACCGATAAAAGAAACATTTTCCGTGCTTGGTTACTTTTACCAAGCAATTTTAGATTCTTGCAAAACATCATTTCTCACCCCCCCTCCGGACGGTGTAATCGCGTCGGCTAATGTTCAGTTATTTTTCGTCTTCGAATCCTACAAATTACGTAATAAAAGCGCTTAAAGTCAGTATTTCCATTCATTGTCATTCGCAACTTTCAATTTATCCCTGCAGCATTGTCCCAGGATATATTGAAGTCGTCAGGGCTGTGTTAAATCAGTCAAAAGATACATACGGCAGTGTCATATTCTATTTGTGTGACATGAGAGACGGGAACAATGAGGGGGTACAAAAAGAGGCCCAAACAACCATCAAGGGCTTTTCATAGCATTAGATTTACAAGGATTGCAGCAGATGCCTAGTACAATACCCCCAGGAAGACAATAGAGCGTTGTTCCATTCGTGGACTCATTGTCATGTTACACAGCTCTGTACTTCATATATTCAGAAATGTGCGGAAGATTATGCTGCAGGACCCTCAACTTCTGCCAGAGCTCAATACCATCAAAAAGGCAAACGGATATACCGTTCCGTAGACTACAGTGGTGTTATACAGCTCGTACAAGAAATGTTGACTTTATCTCCTTTTTTTCAATTTTCTATGAATAATAATTGCGGCTGAGGAACAATTTTTGACTTTTGGCTCAGTCTTTGGCATAAATTTGCTTTTTAATTTGAGTTTTTCTGAATTTCTTGTGTAACGGCGGAAAATGTTTCATTACTTCCCGTTTAGTTTAAATTAAAGTTTTTTTATTTGTTGGTCGAATTAAATATAAATTATTCAACAACCTTAGCATAGAAATTGGGATTTGCAACATGTAAGAGATTTGTTCCGACCTCCCCAGCGTTTCGTCTAACAATGGATTACCTTTAATAAATAAAATTGCTTTATTGTATTTTTTTTTATTGAGATAATAATAAGGACATGTACCCAGGCAATATGAACTACTTGTTTTATCAATTTATTAATTTAGACCAAATAGGTATAGGTGTTTGGTATAAATAAGTGGGGAGAAGCCTAAACTGGGAAATATTTTAACACGACATGGCTCCATATTTAACCATTTAAAACTTAAGCATAGACAAGTGGAAAAAACCGCATTTGGTTGTTTTTAATGCAGCAACTTTTCATTCTAATATAGGGTTTATGCTAGTTATTCGATATCCTATGGCCCTTTCGTAAATTCTTCGGAAGGACTTGGGATGTAACGCCAAAGATGACTCTATGGCTATACAATGCGATTCTTAAATCAATTCTTTCCTGCGCCGCCTTGGTGCAAGCTTCAGCGGCTTATCTGGCTCTCCATAATAAGAGCTATGACGATCTCAGATTGCAGGTAATATGCCGACTAGTAACAAAGACCACATAAATATCCTTCCGCGCATTTGTGGTATAGATGTGTCCATAACGGAGCACATGACCACGGAACTATGCTTTATTAGAAAGTTAGGGACTTTCTTTCCTAAGCGATCAGAATAGAATAACAGTCGCCCACGTCTAGACTGTCAAAGACTTAAGTTCAAAAGTCTCAAATGGTTCACTGATGGCTCAAAAACGGAATACGGTGGCGGTGCTGATGTCTTTACACCCAACACTGGGGTATCGATTGAACTGTACCATTTCGTTTCAAGTCGAAATCCATGTCATCAAAACCTGCGGCCTTAATAATTTTAATAAAGGACTTAGAGGGTCTGATAAACTGTCTTCTCTGATAGCCAAGCAACCCTTAAAGTTTTATCCTCTATGAGTTTTATCTCGAGGCTTACGAAAGAGTGCTTCGCCACCCTACAATAATTGGCCACTTATAATAGGGTCACACTCTGTTGGATAACAGGTTACTCGAAAATCGATTATGAACGAACCAGAAAGGGTGCATCCTATCTCAATGCAATTGCAGCGTCAACTGCTCACCAACAAGAGTTGTGATAGCTCATTAGACTTGAAGTCAACAACTCTTATACTCGATAAATGTCTTCAGGCTCATCCAGGTCAAGGCACTTGTCAAATACAATGATACCACCACCTGAACTAAAGCAAATCTTAGGTTGTTATCTGACCACTGTGGGCTTTCAGCTCAATCGCTCAGGTCTATCTAGTCAGACGGAGTGTTGGATCTGAAAAAATGATGGTGAAATTGCGTATTATGTGCTTTTCTTTTACTTTAACTTGACTTATAGCATCTATGTGGATAGCCAAGCGGTGCTATAAGTCAACGAATTTAAATATAAATCCCTCTTTGATTTCTACGGAGCTCTACACATTGTAAGCATAAACAAACGGGTACAGCTCTAGTGGGTAACCGGGCATAGGGACATCACCAGAAATGAAGCATCAGATTTGCTCACTAAGAGAGGAGATGAAATGAAAGCTCTGGAAGCGGAACAAATATTTCTCCCGATACACATTGTTCCCAAATCTTATAAGGTTGGGCTGTTAGAAAAGGAACGCGTCGAAACGCGAAGACCATATGAAAAATCCATGATCAAAATATGGCCTAATAATGGCCTACTTAATCTTACTTGGACTCAACGTAGAACTATGGTAGGGATCTATACCGATCACTGTCTTACGGGGATACTTGCGTTCACAAGTGGTGTTTTCGTACCTTATTTGTGCAAGCATTGAGAAACCCAATATACAAAAGAATCTGTAGAGCAGCTTTTATCTCGCTATCCAGCGCTTGCAAGGACAACAGAGAAAACTCTGGAAACCGCTGTATTGAGGTTAAGATAAGGTTCGAAAACTGTATTGATGTTAAGATAAGGTTCTGAAGTTTGCACGGATACAAAAAGTGTAGCTTCCCGATGATCGCAAAACGTAACCTAAAGGACGTAGGGCGGTGTGGACCCGATGTCGTCTATGCGAAGATCTTTTGCCGCCACCTTATTCCTCTGTTAAAGAACTCCTTGCTTACCTGAGAGTGGCAGACAATCTTTTGCAGCAGTAGGGTTTTGGCGCAAAAGACCTCATTGGCCGCAGTGCCCATCATATAGGTAACCTCACCTTGATATTAATAATACTTATTTGGTTCATTGTTTAAGGGGCAGCTCCAACTTGCAATATTTGTTGGATTAAAGCCCGTAATAACTTATTGGCTGAAAATGAATTTTGCACATTTTTCAACTAATTAATTAAGTGCTGCAGGCCTTGGCATTGACCCTTGTGGTAATCCTAAAACATTGCAAGTTGTTCAGCTATAATTTCTATTTTTCCGGACTGTAAATACTTTGAAATATTTGAAAGAATACTTAAATCGCTCCCTACATCTCAACACATTTTTAAAGAAACCTTTATTTATGTCAAACTCCAATAGGAACGCCTGTCATCTCTACGACACCAATTAGCTGAATTTTCGTAGAGTACGGTTGATAGACTTAATCGAATTGAACATTCGCGATATGAGACCAATTAATTGAGATTCATGAGTTCGATTGGGACAGCCGCCAGTACTCGCATAAACAAATTAAATCGCTACCACCTCCCAATCCCTGGCTACCAGGGGCAAAATCAACTCCAAATATGTCAAAACAATTTACGAACACAATGCAACATTTGCTACAAACCGTCGACCGTCATCATTTGGAAGGGAAACTCATTTCAGTTTCACTTCAACAGAACAGACAGCGCTCCTGCCGGAATTTAATTTAGTGGTAGTAAAACAGTGTAGGGGGGGGGGGGGGGGGTTGCCTAAAACGATCTAACCGAATCTGGCTCGTGCAGGGAAAAGTTATCTTACGCCTGGGAAAATCGTCGAAATTTCCTCGTTCTAATTCAAAAAAAGTGATTCTATTGGAAAACACAACATAAAAAACGAAAACAATGAAAACTTTAAAAACACAAGTGGAGCCCCATTGAAAAGGGGCGCATGGGAAAGGACGAAAGCAAGACTTGAAATTTCATAAATTGAACTTCGCGTGATTGATTGCTACGCAAAATTACACGCCAGCTGGTTCGGTAAAGGCTTTAACGCGGAAAAGTGGCGAAATGAAAAACGAGAAACTGTGCTCGCCCCCGGAATGTTGTATATCAGATGTTTGTTGATTTTTGTCTTCTTCAAACCAGAACGAAGTGATGGAAATTGAAATTTCAATAAACTTGATATGAACTTGTTTCCAGCAGTTGCAAACTTTCCAGGGCAACAATTCTATTTTTGCCAGGAATACGGGCGCAAATAGCGGAAATTAACGAATTAATTAAATCGTACACCCCTGTAAATGTCTGCCAACAAATTTTTGTATTTTGTGCTTGCTTTGATCTTTAATATGCGCACTGTAAAGCAATGAGTCCTTTCGTCCTTTCGCAAAGCAAAAGCAGATGGATGTGCTTGATACGCCGGCCCTTACAAAACAACAGTGAAAGACAAAACTTTATGTTAGAGGAGAGATGGTACGGCACTGCGGCAGGATACCTATTAAGGCACATAATTCAGGTGCTCCCAATGGATGGAGAGAGCAAAAACTGTTTTTTTTTACTTATTTTCCTGTCCTGATTAAGACAACTGGAAAATTTGCACCGCCAGGGAATTCGAGTTTTTACCGCCCCTGTGAAAACTGAACCTGGCTCTTGTAAAAGGATTATTTACGATTAACAAAAGTAGTTTCCTCTTCTTTCAGTTGATAAGCAAAAAAGGTTCCTATTCCTGGAAAAAATCCTGTTTCCAGTGCTGGAGTTTCGTTTCACAGACGTGAATTGTTCAACCAAATAAATTAAGAGCGATAATTTCTTGGAAATACTGAAGAATTACCAGGTGTAGTATATGCAAAGGAACTTTCGAATTTTTCTCCATCTTTTTACCTTTATCAAAGAACAGATAGGTTTTTTCATCACCCCTATGCTAGCTACACTGTTGGATGGAGAATAAATGTATTTTGTATCCTGGTCAGCACAAAGATTTTGAGCTTTTTGAATAGCTTAACCTTAGTATTCAAAATTCTCATGGTAAGTTTACCTTATAAACCATGCCGGCAGGTGGAGTTATGTCCATTAAAGTTCTGGTAATATTATTCTCCTTCTTCTCGTTCCTCTAACCGCTTGTAATGCATGGGGCGGCAGAAGGACTTCACCCAATTCGCTGATAATTAAGGTAGATTCCAAGCCACAGACTCAATTCTGCAACACCAAAAGCCTTTTAACGTAATACATATGTTGTCAGCAGCATGTGCCGCCGTGGATGAGGTTTAAACCTGCTAATATTACTGCACCTTTAATTACCCAATTTAAGAGAATAAGTTATAAGCAAAAATGCAGTAATTTCATGGTAGAGGTTTCTAGGCGCCGGAGAAGTAAGTGATAACATTGCCGGCCTACCAATCCGGAGGTCCCAGGTTCGACCCCCCAAATGCTATGCGGATTGCAGAGAAGTGCCAGTGGTTTGGAATCTTGTAACTTTTGTCTCAATCGAGTGAAGTTCTTCTCCTGTCCCATCCCATGCCCGAGAAGTGATTACGGATACTGGAGACAGAGCGTGAGTTTTCTAGTAGAGATAATTAGCCACACTTTGATCAAAAGATAAAATAAGTCACATCGAGCGGGTAACGTTTAAAGTAATTCGAATTGACAAAAATAGCTTTTGTTTCTCAAGATAAGATCTACTTATGTCATATAAACTCTGCTTGGCATCAACCGGAACGTAGATCTTTTCACAAGAATTATTTTCTTTCCCTTCTGTCCTCATTAAAAACGAGTAAGAAAAGGAACTAATAATAAGAGCCACTGAATGGAACCCACAGTTAAGCTATTAAAACAAAAATTCTGGGACAAAATAGAAGACTTTTTCTGATACACTATAATTCAATTTAATTTAATTTAATTCTGTGGATTAAATATGCCATCTTTCTAAATGTATCGTTGTAATTGTTCACAATACAATTCAGCCGTAACTGCTTGTTTAGGTTTTACCAATTATTCCACTATTATCTTTGAATGTTTTATGTTATCGTAAACAAATTGAACAAATAACAGTCAACTTTATTGTATATATTATTAAAACTCCAAGAAGCTGATGTAACGGGCTGATAAAAGTCCGGTAGACGGAAATATCACCACTGTATTTAAAATTTGTTTACTAGCAATAGGCGTGCGTCCACTTTTTCATTACCGAGAAACTGATGGTTTAAGTAATCTAAGGCTCCCCAACTTAGAACGTTAAACAGCCAACCAACCAAGAGCAAACCAATCATATTGGCCACAGATGGAGAACTAAACTCCGGTCTGAACTTATTGATGTAACGCCGAATATCTTCAATATCTGAGAAAATTGCCGCGTAGCCAATACCAATCTAAGCAGTAGAGGATTCGTAGTTAGCCTAATACTCAGTCACAGAGGCGAATACATTAGAAACCCTGCTGAACATAAAGAAGGAAATCAATTTAAGATGGAATCCATGAAAAAATTTAGTGTTCAAAAATTTGATGACGCAAGTTCTTTAACTAACTGAAGAAGTCTTCGAAGAATACCTCAAATTGGAAGCATTAAAAATAGTAAAAATAAAGAAAGTTGAATCGACTTCATATTAACTGCGTAAAAGCATAAACTATGCCTCCCCCACCCTCACCTTAGATCAAAATCTATCCTCATAGTAGCAATGGGGGATTATACTCCATATAAAAAGAAAAGAATCAGCCAAATCGGTCTGTAAATGCAGAAGTCGGCGCCTGTCCAAGTTGGCTCCACCCCCTACTATTACCTCCTCCATCCAAACCATCTAAATCGGTACGGTAATCAAAAATGATGGGACTTTTTTTTAAGAATCGTTTTTAAGAATCGAATCAATTTTTTCCTTTTCAAAATATTATCTGTAACATATGATACACTTGTGTAAGCACTTTTTCTAATTTTGGAAGCACTTATGGAACTCAGATTTTAGTATGGCGTTCAGCTCCTTCAGCGATTGTGCTTTTATCTCATCAATAGTGGGAAATTTATTTATTTAATTAAGCTTAATACAAGCTATAACATAATAATAATACTAATACTACAAGCTATACTAGATGATAAATGATGGAATAATAAATAAATTGAAAAAGCTACAATATGAGCTCTCGTTAAGGAACAAACTGGCTGGAAGGAAAACGAATTAAGAAATGCGATCAGGATGGACGGGGTCAAGATATAAAGATTTGTGAAGGGATGATTTACTCAGATGGAAGTCAAAGGAGGAAAGGCCGTTGACTTTTCGAAGCATCCTGGTAATTGGCTCGCTTTGACCGTAGTTTGTGCGATGGCGGTCGAGTCGGAAAAGGGGAGTGGATCTAAGGTTGCGGGGATTAGTATAGATGGGTAAAGATTGCAGGATTGAAGGGCAGTCTATGGCTCCACTTAATAGCTGATGAATGAAGAGAATGTCAGAAACATCACGACGTTTACTTAAGGGTTGTAAGTCAATCAGTTTCAGACGGTTTTCATAGGGTGGAAGGTTGAATCTGTCTGCCCACGGGAGATCACGTAGAGCGAAGCGAACGAACCTACGCTGGACGGATTCAATCCTATTGATATGGGTTGTTTGTGTAGGTGACCATACCTGGCTGGCATATTCAAGGAGAGGTCTAACGAAGGAGATATAGAGAGATTTGGAAACATATGGATTGGAGAACTCTCTAGACCAGCGCATCACAAACCCTAGCGCGGAGTTATCTCTGTTAATTATGCTGTCAATATGGGAACGGAAGTTGAGTTCGCTATCACAGATTATTCCAAGGTCACACAAAGAGGTAACAATAGGGACCGGTACAGAAAACGTCCTTTCACAATTTGTTTTAGTATGGAAAGAAGTCACAGGGCCCATGTCCGGTGAGTACGGAGGCTAAGACAAAAAAAATTTATTTGCTACCAAAAAATCACGAACAAGCAGTGAGGTGTGAGCGGGAGCATTATCGAGATGCAATTTTTACGTGTTGAATTTTGTTGGTCTTGGCTGTTCAGGTGATTGATTTGGGACGATTGGCCCTTGGTTTCGACGTCATACCATATATGTTTTGTCACCTGTAATGACTGTTTTAAGAAGTTGTGGATCGCTGTTCTATGCAGCAATTCCTGAGCAACTTTCACTCTACGCAGTATTATATTCGAAATTCAGCAATTTCGGAACAAGCTTTGCTGCCACATGTTTCATACCCATGACATCTATAATATGAAGCAAATGACATAACAACATTATCAGCAACCTCTCTCAGAGTGATTCGTGATCGTTCATAATTATTTCTTTCACTTTTTCTACATTTTCATCGGTTGTTGATATGTGAGGGCGTCCAGGGCGGTCCTTATCTTGAACGTCTTCACGGCCCACTTAGAATAGTCTGTACCACTCTCCTCCACCTTGAAACGTCTGTACCACTCCCCATCTTCTTCGAACGTAAAAACTCGCTGAGCGAACCAAATAACCTGTAACCATTTCGACTGTCGAAAACGAATTAAGCGCTCAAAATGGCAAACATTCATGAGTATGTGTACCAACAAGACAAACAATTTTTTTGAAATCGGATCTGTAAAGCCCGCTAAACTCAAGTATTCCCTTTATTTTTTTTTATCAAACCTCGTATATTATATTAATTCGCAAAAAATCGAAGAAAATATTATTCAGATGGTAAAAGATCATCCTCTTTTGTATGATAAGCGGCATTTTTTACGGCGATACTCTTTTGAAAAGAATCGCAAATAACACTCATTTTTTTAGTTAATTCTTAAAAAATAGTATTTTAATGGATATCCTTGCAAAGCGTACCTTAGCATTATCCTGCTTAAAAATTCAATTAATATTAAAGAATGTAAGATTATTAATTATGAATGTTAAAAAAGAAGAAGAAAGAAGATTTTTTAATTCGCGTATAGCTGGATCGTTGTCAGGCGGCGACCTATGTTTTGTTTTCTGATGACAACCGATAACGAGAGAATAGTATCGTTTGTTTGAAATCCACCTTATATTTAAATTGTAGGTCCACTTGTAATAGTTTTTTTTCGAAACGGGAGAATGTCTTCTCTTCCATGCCCCGCAAGGGTTACGCGAAATAGAAAGAGCAATGTGTATGAATCAGGAAAATTTATTTACTCTATATTAAAAGACAATAAAAAAATTTACACCGTTTAATTAGAGTTTGAAGTGGGCGAGTGTCTCGTTATCCATATTAGTTTGTATTACTCGCCCCAAGCACTTAATT
Source organism: Leptarthrus brevirostris (assembly GCA_964036015.1). Taxonomy (NCBI): domain Eukaryota; kingdom Metazoa; phylum Arthropoda; class Insecta; order Diptera; family Asilidae; genus Leptarthrus; species Leptarthrus brevirostris. The sequence goes on along the minus strand of OZ038375.1, from coordinate 25,035,628 downwards.
TTAGAGATCCACTGAACGGAAATATATTCGCCATTTTTCAAGAGCTAGTGTAAACTATTTAAAATTCAGAAAAATATGCATTCTATGGTAAATCTAGCTGAGAAAATTTTTGGTCAGTAAAAGGTGTAAAGTTGTTTGCATAATATTAATTTTTATAGTTTTAAAATGTTGTATGAAACGCCTGTTTTATTCATTATTTAAACCATGTCCTGCATTTGGAAAAATGCAAAATGGCTTAGCATGTCACTAGACATTTTTTACAGAATAGATGAAAATTATTCTATTAGACTTGATTTTAAATTTTTAGCAATGAATTTATGTTCTTTAAATGCCTATTTATTTCGAGCGGTGTATATATATTTTTTTTAATGAGATGTATAGATATTTCCATTCAAAATACCAGAGAACAAGCTATGGGTGTGAAAATTGCTTTATTAAAATTTTTTTTACTTGGTGAAATAACGTGTCAATGATAACAATAATAAAGACTTTCTATGGTGCCCCGTTTTGCTATTTAATAGCGAGCATTTGATAGTGTAAGAATTAAAATGAGTTATCTATTTAAAATAAAAAGAGAAATACATTCCATATATTTTATTATGTCTTAATATAAATGAATTAAAATTCTGACTTATCATAAAATTAATTCAGAATGCATAGGAGAAAGTACTAATATACTTTCGTCTCATTGGACACATTCTCCTCTCAACTCCCCTCACCACAAACTCGTCTAGAGGCGATACTCCCTACAGCTCGAAAATGCTTCATATTTGACGCTCCGCCCGCAAAAAATTAAGGCCCTGAGAGGCAAACAAATACTACCATCCGATCGGCAATAGTAATATCTACCTTTAAATAAAATAAAAAAAATTCTTTCAGGACCTAAGACGGATATTTTTAGTCCCCTTTGGAATATCCCCCAAATCCCTCAAACATCAGTTTTCAACTCGCATTGAAGAAGATTATTGAATTTTAATTTTTCTTGTTAAAATTTCTTACAGAAACTACAACGATATAGATTTGTCATCCCTTGGTGATGAGTGTGAATCTTTATCTTGGGAACAACTTTATTTATGCACGTCGGTTGATACTAAACTGAAATTCTTGTACGATATTCTATATCATTTACATGATCGGTATGCTCCCCTTTGCATCCGTAAAATCAGATATGATGGGTGCCTGTGGTTTACAAGTGAAATAAGATCACTTATAGTTGAATGTGACTTTTTACATAGAAGATTTCTACGTGTAAGAACCAGCGAAAGTCCTTACCACTTCAAGATCATACGAAATAAAGAGAACTCTAAAATTCGTACTGCGATATTTTGCCTCTAAATTCTTTTCAGATTTACCCACAAAAAACTTATGGTCGAATTTGCGGTGAACTGGTGTGTATGGTGACGATACATTCCGGTGTTGTCTTGATTCTGATTTATTAAACTATCATTTTTCATCTGTACATTTCAATTCAGTTACCAATGTAACAACGGGACTCATGCTGAATTCTGCTAGACAGCTGCCTTTCTGCTACAGATGTGTTGATGCAATGGAACTTATCAGTGCAATTAACTTAATAAAATCCAATGATATATGTCCTGATGGAATCCCTGCCTGTTTTGTAAAAATCCTACTACTGTGGCTATTAAGTCTGCTTTTGCATATTTATAATTTGTGTCTAACTACTTCTATTTGCCCTACCACCTGGAAAATTGGAACTGTTCTCCCTGTGCCTAAAATCTCAGAAGCGATAAGTCCAGGAGATTTTCGTCCAATTTATAGTAGTATTTTAAGTTTTCTATCCAAAGTATTAGAAAAACTAATGTCTCAACAATAAGTTAAATTTTTGGATGAGTATAGCCTAATAAGTCCGCTCCAGTCAGGGTTTCGTAAGTCTCATAGTTGTGAGACTGCTCTGATCGACGTAACGTCCAAAATTCGGAAGTCCCTTGATGAGAACCATTTGGGCGTCTTATCTCTTCTCGATTCAGTGAACCACTCAAAACTCCTTGATAAGTTGGAATCCAATTTTAATTTTTCATACTCATCTGTTTTGCTCACCCGCAGCTCTTTATCTGATAGATTCCAGCAGCTAAAGGTAGACGACGTTTTCTCTGGCATGTTTCCTCTTAGATGCGGCGTGCCGCAGGGCTTTATCTCGGGTACTCTATTATTTAGCTTATATCTGTATAAATGATCTGCCTGAAGCAATTGAAGATTGTTATATTCACCTGCATCCCCATGATGTTCAGTTTTGCCCTAGTAGACCCACTGGCCTGTCAGAAGATTGTATTGATCGGGTTAACTCAGACTTAGCGAGGATCTCTTCATGGGCTGCCGAAAATCACTTAATACTAAATCCACTAAAGTCTCAATATGTTTGCTTTTATCCTAATGATATCACGGGTCTTGATCTTCCCACTATTACACTTAATGGTGTTTCAATTCCCTTCTCTGAGCGTGTGAAAAATCTAGGTATTTACCTAAATTTCAAAATGAAATGTTGCGATCACATCACTAGCATTTGATCGGTAGAATATATGGAGGACCACGTCCCCTTGGGTTATCTGCTGGCGCTTTGTCAATTAACACCCGGATGATGCTCGTAAGATCACTCCTTCTTCCGTACTTCGTTCAAGGCAATCTACTATTTCCTCATTTATACTCTTTATGTTCTAGAAGATTGAACGCAACAATCAATTGTATTAGATTTGTCTATGGCCTTAGAAGGTTCGACCTCATCTCAACTTATTGGCTGTTCGCTAAATCAGTTTTTATAACATAATATGCTCATTTCGCTCCATAGAATAATATATACTGGTAAACCATTGTATCTATTTAGGAAATTAAGTTTTTTTAAATTATCCACGACACCATTGAAGGTCGATAAGGATGGATAGAAGGTCTCGTACTGTTATAAAGCACTAACTATTACGAATAACGAAGACGCTGACACCACAGAAGGTCTCGTATGGCTACAAAGCACAACTATTACAAATGACCAACAGGCTGGCATCACAGAAGGTCTTGTACGACTACAAAGCGCTAACTACTACTGATGACCAACAGGCTGACACCACAGTAGGTCTCTACGGAAAAGCATAGTACAATGACCAGCAGGCTGAAACCACAGAAGGTCTTGTACGGCTACAAATCACTAACTACTACTACTACGGATAAGCAAAGTACAACGACCAACAGGCTGACACCACAAAAGGTCTTGTATGGCTACAAAGCACTAGCATGCACTAACTACTACTACTGCGGATGACGAACAGGCTGACACCACAGAAGGTATAGGAAACGGACAGGTAACTAACTACGGTCGGTTTCTGTACGGTGATGCTCGCTTTTATACTATACTTTTGGCGAGGCCCACAATTATTCCCCACTACTATTTTCGTTCTTTTTACTATCTATGAATCAACTTGATACAATGGAGATGTAAACACCCAACTGAGTATGGGTTGATGTACTAAGAACTTAATATGACAACGCAGCTAGTGGGAATAATTGGGCTTCTTGTATTTGTGGATTACGTCATGCACATCTGCATGCCATGGAACTTGGAGTTTTTTATGGACATGTACATTGAAGAGTTTGTGCAATATGTGAAATGTCGAGAAATTACATGGATGACGACGTAGATTTATGTACGGAGCAAAATGCTTCGTTACAATTTTAAGTGCTATTAAAGGGATTTAAATGTTTGTTATGTACAATCACCGAAATAAATGTCGTACTATAATATAAACTTTACATTTACCAACGTTTCCACCATCAATTTTCGTTTTAATAATTTTTTTTTGTTTAATAATTTCTCATACTACATAAAAGTCATAAAATTCAACGAATCGAAAAAAATCTAAATTTGCCATTTGTGCTATAAATGTCAATCACCACCGGAAGCAAATTGTGATTTTATTTTGTTTTGGAAAATTTTAAAATCTGAAAATGCCTTTTATGATATGTATATTTTATTACTAAGATACTTTTAAATAAAATATGATAAAAAAAATCAATATTGATACGAAAAATTATATTTCCACTCTTGTTCTACCTTAAATGGAATATTCTTATATTTTCCGAAATTCTTCATTTAATATAAATGTTTGTTCCCCTTGATATGTTCTCGTGAGACTGATTATATTATTTTCCAAGAAATTTCATTTCTATAGCATTTCTCTTGTGTTCACATCTTATTTTTATAAAAACCCTGTTTTGTTCGACTCAAATGATAGACGTGACAGGATTTCGTTGTCATTGCAACTGAACTTTAATTTTGTCGCATATTTCTTCACGTATATACCATTAATATAATATTCTTTCTCTCCTTGTATTTTACGTAATATTTTTTTCATTAATTTTTTATGTGATTTATCCTGATACTATCATATTCTTGAGATAAATAAAATGTGGTCATTTTCTCCCAACGTGAGGTTTATTCAATTGTGTTGAAGGCCTTGTGCTTAATATAAAGCTCATATTTATTATCAATATATTTGGAAGTAGATACTAATAAATATAAGCTTAAAAGCCTTTGATTTAATTAAAATAAAAAATTACATAAGTACAATATGGTCTAATAATTTTTTTCGCGGTTCATTTTATTAATTTTCACTTCCCTTATACTTTATACTCCTGGGTCACCCTTTAATTCTGGGTTATTAGAGAATATGAAGCACATAGTGAAATTTAGGAGAGACGGTCCTAAGGTGTTGCATTTCCCGTCAATTGAAGATTGAAGGTGTTTAAGCTGCAAATTCAAGTAAAAAAAAAAATAATATCGGCCAAGTGCTAGTCAGACTCGCGCACCCTGGGTTCCGCACAATATTTAAAAAAAAGTTTTTTCTTTTTTCGGAAACTATAAGTGAATGGAACTTTGTTTTATTTTTCCGTAAATATACATACATATAGCAGACCTTTTATTTATAGGAATTATTTCTGATTGTTTGCCTTGCAAACTTCGGTGAAAAGGGAGAAACTAATGCGACTTAAAAAACAATCCTTAAAGTAAGGTGTTTTGAATGAAAAAATGAATTAAGTCTCCCCCCTCCCCCCCTGCGATTCCAACAATAACTTTAAAAATTTTTTTTCACCGGGAATGGAGGCTGGCACCTGACTTCTATTACTATATCAAATTTAAAGTCGATACTAGTTACTAAGAAAAGTGGCCGTTGCATACAGAAAGACCGACAGATATGGACAGAGTGCCGTATGAATTTTATAAAACTCGCCATACACATTTTTATACGTACTTTGCAGCCTTTATTATAATATATATACGCTAGTGCACACATTCCAGATAGGTTTACTTATTCTATTATATTCCCAGTACATAAGAGAGAGGAAACACTAAAGAAGTAGGAACCTATTGGAAAATAGCTTTCACCAACGCAAACTTAAAGATTTTTACAGACTACCTATCACCACGTTTCATTAAGCTGCTGTTTCCGTTTATCAGTAGATATATTCTCCACATAATAAATTCATGTTTGATGTCATCTTTTTTTCCGAGCAATTGGAAAGTCGCTACAGTTTTACCTATACCGAAGAATCTTGTCCAAGGTGTTAGAAAAGATTATATCGAAGCAAATACTTGACCATGTTGAACAAAATGACATGCTAACGCATTGAAATTCGGGGTTCCGAGACCTCCACAGCTGTGAAACGGTTGTTCCTAATGGTATCCACAGACATTAGGCAGTGCTATTACTTGATTTCTGCAAGGCTTTCGACTGTGTTGACCATGGCTTAATACTTGAAAAACTTTATAACTCCTTTAATTTCAGTAGCTCTGCCGTTACTATCATCAGTTTTTTGTCTGATCGATGTCAAAGAGTTAAAATAAATGATATATTATCCAGTGCCTGACCTCTATTGCATGGCGTACCACAGGGATCTATACTAGGCCAAATACTGTTTAGTATATTTATTAATGACCTACCGCGCGTCGTACACGATGTGAAAATTCATCTCTATGCAGACGATGTACAAATATACTTAAGCACACTTTTTGATGATTGTATTGTACGTATAAACTCTGACCTTGACAGGATATATAATTGGTCAAAGTACAACCATTTGTTGTTGAACCCTGGGAAGTCCCAATATATCATATTCTATAATAGTACCTTTGATGTTAATGATATTCGTCCGATATGACTAAATTAAATTTCTTTGCCTGTACTGAGTAAGGTGTCCAATCTTGGAATTGTCTTGAGCCGTAATATGAGTTGCTGTGACAATGTAAATATGAAGCTTAATAAGATTTATGCTGGGCTGCGAAGATTATGGCATTAGTAGACGACTAGCACTGGTAAAAACGTTAATATTGCCTCCTTTCACTTTCGAAAGCTTAGCTGTACCTCTATTGGACAGCATATGTACACGTTAGTTGGATACTGCTTTCAACGATTGTATGAGGTTTATTTTTGTGCTAAGAAGAATCGATTATCGGCATCATTTGATCGGTTGTCCTCTGACTTCTAATATAAAACAAAGAGTGCTTAGATTTCTGTATAATCTACTTAACTCCAATAAACCGGAGTACTTCAGAGTTATGTTTCAGTTTACAGCATCTCAACGCAATAGAAATTTGCTTTCGCCGCGATTCAATAAATTTGGTTATGGAAAGATCCTATCTTGTCAAAGTGATTCGCTTATGGAATGATGTTCCCTTTAATATACAAAACGCAGGCACTGTCAATACATTTAAAAAGCTTATCAATGCTCACTGAACATGATGTACTTTCACCTTTTTCCTTTTAACTTTCTTTCTTGTTTCTCCGCATAGGAAATACGAAGTAATCCTTTTTCCTTATTTTGTAAATTCGCACAAATGGTTCATGCTTTCATTGTGATTGATTGTTTTGTTTCGTCTTGTTTGATACTGGTAATTTTTGAATTATAACTAGCGCCACTACTTTATTGTACCATAAAAGATTGTCAATCTTGTGTCTATGAACCAGCAACAAATGATTATGATGATTATGATTTTTACAGACTTACGCCTGGAGAGGCTGGTAAGGTGGGAAAAGTCAAATATTATACTAGATATTCAACAATAGACAAAATTTTCATTCTTGTGGGATTGGAGACGGAGTTGGATCAATGCGTTGAGCGGCAAGACCACCATGCCTTGGGTCCCGGGTTCGAGCCCAGATGACCGTGAACTTTTATTAAGAAATTAAAATAATCCACTCCGTCTCTGGGCTGTTGTCTAGCTCGCAGCAATGCAAACAAGACTCAAGTTTCCTCACTTCCCTTACCCTAATTCTCTTCCGGCCAAAACCATGCTAACGCATCAAAGGGTTGTCCCCTAGGATTTGGCCATATCGTATAAAAAAAAAAAAAAAAAAAAAAAAGTAAGATTGGAGTTAGCTAAACAGAAAGAAAACGATATGCATTTTTTCTTCAAGGCAGTTTTTGATACTATAGACAAGGGGCTTAGTTTTTTACAAATTGTATAAAGTGGGCATTTCTGTTATATCTGTAAACATACTAAGGGTACAAGTTTGGAGAAGAGAATCCCTTTCTGACCTATTTCCGACTACTGCTGGAGTTAAACAAGGCTATATACTTAGTCCTCTGCCATTTTCGTTGTTTGTTAACAACATACATGACTCAAAGGAGGATGGGCTCAAAATCGATTGTATTTAAAGGTGTTACTATATGCTGATGACATGGTTATAATCTCCGATAATCCTGTCGAATTACAGAGGAAGACTATTGTAAGCGTTGGAGATTAACAGTTAATTTAAACAACATGCAGGCAGCTTTATTGAAATTTTAAAAACAGACACAAAGTGTGACCTTGAAGTGTAAGACTACAGTCCTCAATCGAAAAAATGGGTTCAATATTTAGATATAGGCCTCTTACAGTTGAACGCAAGTTTCTGGCGACTCTAAGGCAACACAATTTGTTCTATGTGTAATATTGATGAGGGGGAAGATTTCCTACGTTTTATCTGGGGGGGGGGGGGGGTTAAAGAAATATAGAGTTAAGTTTTCATAGAACCTGCTTAAAAAAATGCACATTGGTTCTTTTTTTTCGTTTTTTGATGATATTACTCAAATTCTTCTTGTAGATATTGCAATAAGTAGGAAACGGCAGACGACCTTGGTCATATCAGCATTTATTGAGTTTTTGTAGTTCCTATTGTTCTAGTTTTCATATTAATACAAATTTTCTAATTTCCTTTTGTCGCTTTTTTTTATTGAGTTGTTGTAGTTCCTATTGTTCTAGTTTTCATATTAATACAAATTTTCTAATTTCCTTTTGTCGCTTTTTATTTCTCTTAATAATATATATTTAACTAAATAGCAGAAATTTGAGTCTAATATACTTAAACAAACTTCCACGGTCCAACTCATCCTGGGATTCAAGTGCGGAAACTAAGAAGGCCAAGTCATTTCAGCTTTCTTTTGTTCGTGATATATTTCTTACATAATTGTGATGTGTGCTTAGGTTCATTATCTTGCTGAAAATAAAAAAAGCGTGTTTCATGGGAGATCATTATGTTCAAAAATACCGTGATACGTTTTGATCCAAATTCCTTCGCAATGTACAAAATCCCCCACTTTATCTTTGGCAAAACCATCCCAAACTATGACAGACTTACCACCATGCTTTATTGTTGGTATTGTACAGTGACTCGTTATGTACTCACCAACCTAACATACTTCCTGAGTTATTCTCCGTAAATATTAAACTTTGGCCAGTCTGTGAACAATACTTTAGACCATTGATTTTCTGACCAATCGTTATGTTCTTTGCAACGTCTTAAATTTATTATCATAGTAGTGGTTTTTGGCAGTTATACATCCTTTTAATCCATAATGCCGAATTCGTTAAATCCTCGTCACAGACACTGAATTATTTTTACCTCAATTTGCTTATTCGCGAATTTACTGCGTAGTACGAGATTATTGACGCTGAATCTGCATACAGATGAACTTATCATTATCTTGGAATGTAACCCTTGGTCTCCTTGATCGATGTCGCCTCTCATTTGCTGGGATAGTGGCAGATATTTTAGATGTTCGCACATGGTTTAAAAAGGTCGCAGAAGACCCCGCACCCTCCCTTTCCGCGAACCGCACGTACATACTTCTTATTATAGTACTAACCGGAGAATATCTTCTAAACTATAAGAAAGGAATCATTCAAATCGGTTCATGCGTTACGAAGTTACGAGACTTTTCCCCTCCCATCCGTACCAACCTTACTATAAATACAACATTTTTTCATGGTACCAATGGGGAACATATTTTATAGAACAACAGAATAATTGTTCGTCTCTGACCATACATGCCAGCATATATGAACCCTTTCAATGAATGCTCTACTTGAATTTATTAAGCCCCGATTTGACTGAAACTTTGGTATAATGTTTTAGGTCATAAATTTGAAAAGAAAATATATGTCAGGTCTCTAGTTCCCGTAACCCATAACTCATTGGGCGTGGGGCTGGACAACAACTTCACGCGATTCGATACAACGATTGCAATTGGTGGTAGATTCCGGACTACCGATATTACTTTGTAACTCTCAATGTAATTTTTATCTGTTGTCTGCCGAAAACATCCATGGTTCGCCGGCGTTGGAGTTCGATCCTGGAACCTCCTGGGTTAAAGGCTGAAAACTTTATCACTGACTCCACCGACGGCCTAAGGTTTAAGTTGTAAAAATTAGGGTTAAAAATTTGTCTTTTTCTTTTTACGCGACTTTATCAAGTAACGTCTGTGCTCTGAATGTTTAATCATTTCTAATGTTGGTATTTCAACATGGTCATTAATAGGTGAACAAGAAAACGTTTAAGAAGGGTACTTATAAGGGTGGATTAGAATAACAGTATTAGAATTATTATATCACGGTCAAGTAAAATAATCCGTTCTGACCTTCATAAATTTATTTGAGGAGTGTCAAATTTTATTTAATCCATGTCCAGAAACAATTAACTCTTGTCCAATAAGAATTAACCCTTGTAACTTAAATTACATTTCTAGCAGTAACAACTATTTTTTTAATGAAAATTTCATAGGCGCAGGTTAAATATTTTTTAAAATTGGGTTAAATAAATTTGGAAATGGTAAAAATAGTCTGATCGGTACCATTCGTGTCGTATAAGATTTTAACGTAATATGTTGTCGGTAAAATAGAAAAATGACCATGGGTGGCCGGAATACAGGGTCAACCCTACTGTTTTATGATGAGAAGATATCATACGAACGACAGTTGCACACTAGGTTCCTTAAAGTTGAAATTTTTGTTATAAACTTTGTCATATACATAGATTTGCACTAAGTACAAGGAAGTCACTTATTTTTCATTTTCAAAATCAATCATTTTTCTCATTCTTCTAAATACGTGACAGACTACCTCAATTGCCTTGCCAGATTTTTCATTTTTTTTTTATTCAACAACAACTAAGAAACCTGCACGCTTAAATTATTAACATGAGCAGACTTTTGATCAAAAAGACCAAACGTTTCTCCATAAATTAACCTATAGAACGTCGTACATCAGAGTTTGAGCGCAAATTTACCAAAAAATTATTTCATAGACGAGAAAATGTTTTTCCAGCAATTTCTTTTACCGTCTCCCTCTCCACTCCGCGTCCTACTTACACACATCCGAAGGACTTCTGTAACATTAATAATTCCATTTCGGAAATATTTTCTTTCGTTTTCTTTGAAGTTATTAATTTAAGATGTAAAAAGTTGTGCACACATTTGATGTACCTATTGCAGGGTGCGCCAACCTTGTTGGAGGTACAGATTTTTTTGCACTTGCCGGATCAAACCGAAATGAACTCATATTTGTTTTGCAAAGGTTTTCTTAAAAATCGTCGAACCTTTTGGGAGTTAAGAATTTCCAGTATGATTTAGCTATTTGGCAATCTGCATATATAACATATTCTATACATATGCTTAAGTTCAGGAAGCGAAACGATAACACTTACATTCTAAAAGAGGTATTTGCGTTGCAACATCAAAGCGACCTGAATCAGAATTAATTTATGGGAACGTTGTGATAACCCCGGAAGCTTTTGCGGCACTATAACGAGATTGACCCAGAGGAATAGCACCCTGCTCGAGAGAAATTTGCATATACGTTTCGATCATATCTCGTGCATCATTTGCGAATGAACTGAGAATTCAAACAAATCCAATCCCCTAAATACAATTCATGAGCTCAGGCACAAAAGGACGAAAATGGTTCAATATTTTGGTAAGCACTAATAAATATCATTAAACGATTAGTGGTTGATTGTACTACCGGTTTCGCGTACACAATCCGGGACGATTTTCAAGCATGGCGAACCTGTCGGATGTACATACATTCACAACACCGGGGTTTACTCGTATATTCCACCAGAAATCCGCTCAAAATATTGTTCATGTTCAGGCAAATAATTAATTCTAACAATTGATTTTGTCCGAATTAACAATCAATTGTGTGTAAAATTCAACATTTGATGTTTGACTTCTGTTTTGGTTAGTGGCCAGTTTTCAGGGACATGTATATTGCTCAGTTTTCCGGTTGCTCTCTGCAAAACAATAATTTCGCTGTTGTAACTTTACAATCAGATTCATTTCAAACTGATTTCGATATGGAAAGCATTATGAAATCACATATGACTCAATCAATTTATTTTTTTGATATCGAAAATTATTTCAATTTACTTTTAATTTATTGTTCCTGAGATTTTACGATAACCGAATTTATTATGATTTCGATAAAATCATGATGTTATATTCAATTATCTTGTTATGTAGTTATTGTAAAAGCTCTCACAGCTCTGGACGAATTTTTGTAATAATAGGTTTGAAATGGAATCATATATTTTCAAAAAATTGTTTTAAAATGTTTTAAATATTGGTATGGGAGCTTTGAAGAGGGTTGTACATCAGTTAATGATGACGAACCCACAGGAAGACCTTCAACAGTCACAATGCAAGAAAACAAGGAAAGTGATTACCAAAATTTTATTACAACTAGTCAAACTGTCAATGTGAAAGTGCCGTATTGTCTGAAATTCGGTGCTGCATCAAAACAACACACTTTCTTACTCAGAAATTTATAGCAATTGATTTGGTGATTATCAATTCATACCCACCAAACCTATCCAATTTTACACCCTGTGATTTCTCCTTACTTGAATAAATGAAAATGACGAATTCAAACGTCTGTTTCACTACCACCTCAGAAATTTAAGGTAGAACTCGTTCTTAAAAGCCGACCTTCATAAAATCTGTAATTAATAGATTCAACTTTGAGGCCACCGTATAGTTTCGTAAGGAGACTAGTTTAATATTGACATCGATCACCAACCAATAAATAAAGCTTTGACAGTTTTACAGCAGCAGTTCGGTAATTTTTGGATTACACCTCGTAGACATCTGTATAATAAAGAACGTCCTTGGTATGAGTACAGTGGCATTCTTTTTACTTTCCGCAACCCTTTTTGGCTAATAGTGATACATGTCAGCCTTTTAGAGTATAAAGATCCTCGAAATCGATGGATTTGCGTTTATTTTAGAATCAAAAACTAGTTGAAAATAAGAAATTGCTTACAGTTCCTCGGGTACAACCCCATCGATTATGTATTCAGAGCAAAGGGTCTGGCGGTTTTGATAAAAATTAAAAACCTGACATTCACTGTAATTCAAAGTAATATCACTGACAATGCGTGGTGTAGCTCATCCTGTAAAAGTAGAGAGTCAGATTAATTTCTAATAGTAACATGCATCTTCATATCTTTAGCATATAATAATAATTGGGCAGAAGAAAACATGCTGGCTACATCATTAATAAAAATTATGAACAAAAGTGGCCCTAAATGGCTACCTTACGGAACCCCAGATAACGTATTGATGGTACAACATCTAAGCGAATTATTTTTAACGTAAATCTTTAAAAAATGAGTTCTTATAAGTAAAGATAAATGAACACGATCGTAGTGCCATAAGTACGGTCAAGCTGTGCACCTACTTCTATTTTACCTAAAACGTAATGTTTAAAGACGACCAAATTAATAGAAGAAGATCGCTCACTCACAAAGTCATGCTGTTTTTTAATATGAAAGTTAATTTTTGTCGTTAATCAGTCTCACGAAACTTTTACGGATTGGTAAAATCTTAGCAACTCCGAGTTTTTACCACGCAGTCCCAATCGCAATGCCTAATTATTATCTCCAATCATGGTTAAAGGCGGATGAGTTTATTATGGAAACAGCTACAACCAACCAAAGGAATCTAAGAAGCTGACTAGTTCCTTAATCGTTACCACCGAGATTGCCTTAAGGGGGGAAGTACATAAAGAGGCCGAAAAAAAAGTTCTTTTTTTGGGATTTATTTTTGGGAAAATGAAAAAGGTCCACATGAAATCGATATTATATGTACTTAGGGCAATGTTTTAAGAAGAGAAAAAACATTTTTTACATTTTGAAAAATGAAAAATTAATCAACTTTTGGTGGGTTTCTTAACTCGTGTCGCGGCTGACATCGAAATCGGCGTAAATTCTCCTGGCCGCAATTTTCATCTGAAATCAAAAAACCAAACATTTTTATACTCAAGTGGGTTGTTTATTCTAGATAGACTACGATCTTTTCGAAATTCGAACATTAACTATAAAAATCGGGCATGGAAAAAAAAGTTGGCTTTTTTGGCAAAAATTTTGATTATTTTCGCGTCAAAAATGGTCTTAAAATGATTTTTTTGCTATGTCCGTAGTCTATCTAGAGTAGTTGTTTATGCCCTTTAAAATGAGTGCTGGATGAAGAAAATCCGTTCACTAGTTTTTTTGTAATCTTTTACGACAATTTTGAAAAACATGGTTTTGAGGAAACGCCGTTTAAAGTTTGTCCCGAAAAACTGACGAAAAAGATGGAAAAGATGGGAGAAGGAAGGTAAGAGGGGAGGGGTATTCTCAGAAAAATCGGTATTTGGACTGAAAACATCGAGAACGCTCTTTAACAAAGTCGCATTCATCACTCTAAATTCCAGAGCAGAAAAAAAATCCGGTAAGCGGAATCACGCACGCAGCAGAGATCCTCGATCCCGGATCGGCGCCGACCACTTTCAAGTGGCATATCTTTCACAATTTTCGAGATAGTCCTTTGGAATTTTGGAATTATATTCTTAGAGCATATACTTATAGATTAAGACAATAAAAAAAAATCGATTTTTGAAAACGTCTTCATGTACTTCCCCCCTTAAGGTTGTCAAAAAAGTACGCCCCCATAGCCCTCTTTCTGACTCTGGCAAGACCAGGGCATTTACAAAACAGATGAATAATAATGTTTTTTTTTTCGTTCACTTCGTCGCAACCCAGTTTCCGGTGCAGCGCAGCAACCTCTCGTTTAACGGCTATATCATTCCTAGAAATTTTCCTATGTACGTGATCCCAATGCAGGTACGCCGATTACCCAGTGAATCAAATATCTCTTGACAGTCCTGCACCACTCTAAAAGATATGGCAATAGAGTGAAACGCCCTAAATTCAGCATATCTCTAAAGATTTCGATGTTTCGGTGAGTGGATACTCAGAATCAGCGAACACGCCTTGGAAGGCGCTCAATGTGTTCAGCAGTCGATAAGATAGAGAACACTTCTTCACCAACACACTGCTCCATCTTGGACCCACGGTATCATAGTTTTTGGCCGGTTCCGTTGTTCTTCGCTCCCTTCTAGTTGGAATCTTGACACTGAATCCTTTTTACAACTTCATAACAGGCGCATTGTAGTCAGTTGATGTTTCGGCTATTGCTCTAGGTGTTAAGCTAAGGATGTTTATGTGGCATCAGAGCATAGCAACCCAGTACTCACATTCCCTTAGCCTGACTGCTCCAGATGACGCCTGAAGTTTGATCTGATGATCAGGGGGAGCAGATGCAGAAGCACATTGACAGCTTAGTCCTGAATTACACGAGAGGGATTTTACTCCATGAGTGACGAAAACCTGTTTTTTCTTGGTGGGAGAAGTGAGGTAGCCAGAGGGTCATCTTTGACTGTCAATCACGAATCGTAGGGGTTTTGTTGGAGTTTTTCCTGATTTGCTTTTGTCCATTTTCGTAACTTCCTCATCAGGGTTCGAAAAATTTTTGGTGTCAGGTTGATTTAGTATTGCTTGAGCCGGTGAATACAAATTTTCAACCCTGCAAAACACTTATGAATCGCTTTTTTTAACGTCAGTCAAAGTCCCTTTCGTAGCAACACTCCGACGGTTTTTCTACTTTTGCACAGAAAAGAATTGCCGTTAGTTATGGGGTAAAATCCCTCTCGTGTAATTCAGGACTTAGGTTGGAGTGGAGCGCATTGCAGCCGTTGTGGCGATGCATGGGATTTTCTGAACTTTACTAAGCTTGGCTTGGGCTTGCGCTTTACTTAGCATGGCTTGGTTGCTGTTTCTCATCGCAGGCCACCAAACCAGTAAACCGTAAGTGAGAATTGGACGAACCACCGCTGTCTATAACCGTCATATTAGGTTATAGTCCGCCATGTTTTCCCAAAGGGCTCAGGCTATGCCTTTTTACCCTTTCCTTTATGTTTAGCTTCCAGTTCACTTTGGGATCCAGGCTTAAACCCAAATACCTGTCAATGGAAGATAGTGAGATCTGTTGCCCATTTGGGTAGAGCAAAGTCTTTGGACCAACTGCCCAACTTCTTCACGGTATCCTCCATAATCTCGCTTATAATAGAGAGAAACACCCCTGATATCAGGATCACTAAATCATCCGCGCAGGTGACTGCCTTGACTCTCCCTGCTCAAGTCTCAACAGGATCTTGTTCATAAACATCAGCCGTAGCAATGGAGAGAGGAGCCGCCTTGGTGCGTACTGCGTACCGAATTTGGACAGCACTATCCTTGCTAACATAGTAATCATCCCTTGACCAAAACTTTGCTCTACGCCGAGCTCGACGAGAGATCCTTGGATGGAATATTCAATTTTGCGTACTACCTCGGGAAGTGTTGCCTTCATGAATTTCCCCTTGATATACGCGTGTTGAGATTTTGAGATCGTGACACTACAAGAGATGTACCTTTTTAATGGAAAGGAGGTCAGACTAATCAGCCTAAAGTCCTTTGTTAGTTCGTGGCCTCGTTCCTTAGCTTTCGGGACAAAGTGAACGTGATTATGGATGATACAGGCTTTGAACATCGCTCTAACCATGTCTGGTACCTTCTGTATCGTTCCGGCACGGCGGTATCAGATGATCTTTATCATTGAAGTTCGGTAAATGAGCGTTATACAAAGATATAAGATGTATAAGAGAATTTACATTCATGTAGAAAATAGTCTTGGATTAAGGAACAATAAGATTGTATTTAACATGACAGAATCTTGTTAATAAAACATTGGGTATCAAATCATCGCCGTAAAAAGTATCAAAATTCATAGAGCGTCTCCTTGACTTCTACAAAAGAACGTGAGCCATCCACCATATAAGTCTAATTAAAATTACTGGAGCAAAAGTTCGGCTCAAATAAGTTTGCAAACTAATTCACAAGTTTCTTGAAAAGAGACCAAGCGCCATTTAATTCCAATTGAATAGGACAACGAAGCCAAGTTCGCTTACTATCAAAAAAAGAGCAAAAACCTTTACTACTCCGTTTAATGTTATTCTCTGTTAACACATTTACCTTGGAGGAAGGAGAAACTGGAGGTTATATGTTCGTCGATCTCTCCGTATATCAAAGCCCCCACCAACCTTTCGCCTCTGGCTCAGTAATATATACATATTATTATGAAATTTGCTATACGGACGGACGTAGGTTGATGACCAAAACCAAAAATGATGAGATTTTTCGAAATATTTTTAGCCACCACAATACCCCCTAATTATAGTCGTTAGGGAGCTTCTCTAAAATACAACAGAAAATGTTTTGGAACCTTCTGATTTCAACCCTTCAGTTTTACTAGATATTTATTTTTAAAGTCAGCAAACAAAGCGTGCCCCCACTCTAATTTCTTAATTATCGATGCGAAATGGTAGTACTTTCAATAAAAATTATAACAATCACCTTCGTCAAAATAGTTTATGAAAAATTCAAGTAAAACTCTACGGAATACCTGCGTAATACATTATAAAAATATTCTCATAATTCATAAAGTCCTAACTCCCTACTTAATGTTGGAAAACATACGTATGCCTTTCACATAATTTTGCTTAACTGATAAGTACTTTTAATCGTTCCACAGTAAACCGAGCTCTTGGATTACTTTTCAAGGAGTACTGTAATTACATGATACTAATTGTTGATCCCCACCTATACTGGTTTTCATGTTTAAACTGAAAAAAGACAGGAAAATCATTCCGAAATTCTGTTCCTTGTATACACATCCGAGCACAAGAGCTTCCACATTTCTTCAAAAACTTCCTAACGTAAAGAAAAAACAAAACATTATATTTCTTGGGAACAAATTCAAATAACGGAAGAGAACAACCCTTAGGTAACCCCCTTTCGAAAATTTCGTTCGTGCATTTAAAGAGTTTTCAAATGTACTTAAAATTGAACGAAAACATTCCAAGTAATGGAGTTCCCATAAGAAATTTCCATTTTACCAAAATGTTTTCCTTGAGGATTTCTCCGTGTTAAAGGTGAATGCCAGGCACTTTCACGAACAGGTAAAGTGAATGAATCACAGTATAAGCTCCGCCAACAACAGCCAGAGTTAAGCAAAAAAGCGGTTAACTTCAACCACTCAAGTTACAGCAAGCTTTTGACATTGCCGGCTGTTTTATTGTACACAAAATTACATAAATTTTACGTTGTTTTAAGAACCACTCCCAGCCTGAAGTTGATCATTCTGTAAAATAGTCAACAACTAAGAATCGGAGGAATAACGTTAGTCAGTCCGGCCCAGGAGCAGGGAATATTTTTTGCCATCCGTAAAGGACTGCAGATCTTGGGAATTATGGGAAACAAGCATCTCTGACAAATTACGTCTAACATGAATGCAATTTGGCGGAATATTAAAGAAATTTATGTTATTCTTTCTGCTTGAGCCGAATCCCATAAGCGAGGACTATGCTTGCACACGAAGGAGTAATGCCTTCTTTTCCTTGCCATCCGCTACACTGAACAGATTAATCTTATTAAAGTAATTCAAGTGCCAAAGCTCGTGGAGTTGTAGACGACGGAAATGACGCTACAAAATGCTCCTTAACTAGAAAATTTGTTGCAACTTGCAATTCTACATTATGAAGAGGATGCGAAACTTTCAAGGCAGCCAAGGAAGTGGAGCGTTCCAAAGCCAAATAGAATAAGTCTAATCTTCTAAAGGAAGAGCGGCTATTGAGAGACGGATTAAAGCCCATTGCACAGTTCTCGAGCTTCCGACTCAAGTTCGTCAAAGTTGTTATCTTCCGTACGTGTGGATTAACTTGCCAGAATTGTTATCCATTTCCATTGTGCATTGAGAAGTGAAATGGAATAGGGAAATTCACTTACATACGTCAAACATTTATCCTCTACGTCTCTACGAGGATGGCGCAATAGCTCCCATTTGGTACGAAAACATAGTCTTGCTTAAGGATTTTGTTTATTCACCAGGTGGAAGGAATCTTGCATGCTGCCTCGGAAGCAACCACATTTGCCTAGGCACGGTCAGACGAGATCGAGACTTTTCCTTCACTCCCTGGCAAAGCTACATTCGAGATCATTAAAAACCTTGTCTTGGTAGGAGCAAACACGTAAATATATATGGCATGCAAATTATGAAAAAGCAACCGTGGAGTAATGTTTTCAAAAATATTATACGACCGAAGTGCTTTCTGGTGTTGTTTCAGAGCGGATGTTCAGATATACAAAACGCAAAAGCTGACACACTTCGAAAGTTTATGTTCCACTTTAATGGATGGCAAAAGGAAACTTCAGTCAACCCCCTGTTGCATTTCTCAGCTGTTGACTGTAACGCCACTCACCATGTCCTAGAAAAAGGATTTTTTTACGCTAAAAATCCGACGTTTTGAGTTAAACAGATTATCCTGGGATTGGTTTAATCACCATCCAAACACTTGTTGGAAGCTGGAAAACACTTGAGATGGTTATGACACTTTTATATTTCACTTTTTTCGTGGGGTAGACGTAATCGCAACTTATGTTCACTGGAAATGCAACGTGTCAACAAATGATAATGAGAACAATTTTCTTTCAAGAGAAACTTAGCATAAGCCCTTTACAAATTGAAACAAAAAGCGTATTTTACCAGGACTTTTGGGGAATTTTGTTTGTCTCGGCCAGAAAGTTCATCAGAATTGTGGCAAATGTTATTTCAAGTTAGACTGGAATTGCTACAGGTGCATGTGATTGTGAAAATTTTTGAATTTTACTGAAATATTCACATACCGGGTTGTAAGATAAAATGTTTGGACTATTTGTTAAACAAAAGTTCTTTACTGATTTCATGTGTAACAGTTCCATCAAGCAGTCTTGCTTCTGACTGCAATTCTGAAATTGTGACGCCTCACGTCAAGGTTTCCCAGTGATACAGATGAAAAGGATTAGTTGAAAGTATATGCCATACCGGAAAAGCATACTTAATAACATATTGTGTCCAATAAAGCTATAATAAAGCAGTTTTGTAATGGGTCGATTGTGTTTTCCTTCAGTCATCTCTTTACGAAACCTAAAGTGGCATTGGCTTTTGTCACGAGCCAGGCAGAAATTTAAAAGTGATAAGTCTTTGGTTTTGTCAAATCTAGACATTAGTAGTGTAGTTGAAACTGAATGGCGATTTTTTGCGGGATAAAGACATATTAATGAGCTTGTCAATATTCAAGAAAAGGATATTGCTAGAATTTTTGAATTTGTCAAAACAGTATATACGTGATTGACGTGAATAATTAAAAGCAGCGGTTACAAGTGGCTCTCCTGAGGAACCCCTTGCAGAAAGGGATACTCACTCCACGCAAATAGGAGGAAATCCAATAAAATAGGAGTTTTGTATTTATGTTTGTGGTTTTGTGTTTGATTTGATTGAAAAAGCTTTACTGGGAAAATACAGTGAATATGCCGCCAGACTCGTTAATAGGAATAATGAAGTAAATTCCAACAAATTAGTTAACCTTTTATAAAACCATACTCATTCCCAAATTTCTTCACGTAACTTGCGGATTATATTCGCAACTACTAAAAGCATCCGCTAGATACTGTGTAGGTAGATGTTGCCAACATTTTCTTCGAATGATGAATGTTTTATTTAAGTTCTTACTTTCTCTGATAAAAGCAGGGTTATACCGTGCAGAGTGTTAATGCACATTGATATGCTTCCCGCAACGAAGGTTCTTCGATGTCATACTTCTCCTGTGCTTATTATGGTATGGCTCCAGGATGTTTTATACGTCAAAGGAATTATGATTCCTAACTTCTTAGATGTCTAAAATTCTGATGGCGGACATACCGAGTTTTCTTCAAGTTGGCGGAGATCAGTTACGCGTATGATACCACTTTTTTTATATGATTATGCCAAAGTTCAGAGCCCTATAATGCTAAAGCACAGTCCTATCAGGAATGGTATATGCGTAGCGTTAAGATCTTGAGTTAAGTAAGTTTCGACGTACGGATCTTCCCAATGAGGGCTATCTTAAAGGGATGGGAAATTAGAGATCAGTTACCTTATGCAAAAATTGCTTGGAAAATACCAGAAACTAATACTACGAACTACGGTATCTATGACAACAATATAATCTTTTCGCCTATATTGAAAAAACTGAATCACAGATGATCTCTTTAGATCGAAAAAGGGCATTTGATAGTGACTCGCACGAGTATTTACAGAGCGTTCTCGGCGTGCCAGTTGCATAGAGATCATCATTTAATAGAGGTTCAGTTATTTTTATAAAGCATCACAGGCATACATTATCTCCTATTCCCTGTTGTCGATCCTTGAAAGGGTTTTGAATTTACCTAAACGGAGTGAAAAGTTCTGTAATTTTTATACTCAAATTTCGGTAAATATTACGGTTATTAACTGTAATTGTTATGCAACCGTCAGCTGCAATAATTTTTATGGAACAGAACCGTAAAATTTCTTGCACGATTAAGGAAGAATATTGAGAAAATTACGCTGGGGAGACTTAAACAAATTAAAAGTTAATGTAAAATTTGCTGCTTATTCCGGTAATAATTGTTTATTAGGCGGTAAAATTTTTGTAAACCACACAGAAAATTTCTTGAGTCAGTAAATTTTACAGTGCTGGTTCGTAAAAATGGCATATGAACACGGTAAAAATTACTGCAATTTTTATAGATATTGCTTACAACACAATATTACAGTGAGTGAAACCGAAATTTTTCCAGGAATTTTCTTTCCGTTTACATATGTATGTTATATAAAACAAGACTGAGGGTTGATCCCTGCAGTAAACCAGCATTTAATGAGTATGACTGAAAAGAAGAGTATCCTTTATATACGTGAAAGAATCAATTTCTGAGGAAACTGTTCCAAATAGTGTAAGGTAGTGAAAATACAAATTGTGTACAAGGGCGTCATACCAAACCAAGACCAAAAATAAAGATGTTTGTTACTCTCAATAGAGTATGGTTATGTTCCTTTCTAAGCACGAACAGTTCATCCTGTAGTAACAGATTTTCTTCTGTAAACTTATTTTGTTTTTGACAGACAGCGGTTAAGTAAGCATCCAATATGCAAACCAATGTACGTCAGAGACAAGTGTACCAATAAAATGACAAAAAATTGTAACAATTGCTGTTATAGATTGTTCTCGAAATTATGCTCGCATAGTAAAATTTTTCGAAACTAAACTTTCGTGCAGACTTTTTTACGGAAATAAATTTAATAATATATTCACAGTATGAGTATAAACTAAAAACAAATTTGGATTCGAGTTAAAAACGCTTTGACCTTCTTGCGAAGTGCTTCGGAAGCTATTCAAAAGCGCTTCACCCTCCAGCCTAAAACTCAATTCTACCAAATTAAAATTGCAACTTATATCATGTCGAATGACTTATATTATTTGCATTCAAAAGTAAATTACTTGAATAGAGTAACTCCTTGATACCTGAGCTTGGGAACACCTTACGGTTACTAAATTTGTTAATGACGAAATAGAAAAGTAAATTATAGATGCACTTATGCTGTAGGTATGAGAACTGCACCTTGAATTCCTGTTTAATTTAGACTACGAAAATTCAACAAAATTCGTTTGAGTTATTATATAGAGATTCCTAATTGAAGTATACGTGTTTGTGCTGAATCTCAGATAGATATTGGGTTGAACAAGCTTGTACATGCCGTTCGTTCAAGATAAGTTGGTTGTTGATCCTAAAGGAAACTTTTAACTTTCTATGATGCAGAAATGTGCAGTAATTGCTATCGTGGTTTTCTTAAGCCAAAAGACAGAATTGAGCTTTTAAACATATTGAAAGGTTGTAAGGAACTCCTTTATTGAAAATATATCAAAAGAAGTATCAGATAGAATACTGTTTGTACTCTATTTTATTAAGGATGATAGATTAACGAAATGCAGCTGGTACAGGATTGCTATAGTGCTTTTGCTCAAAAGTAGTTTATATAAAAGGACCACTGACGTTTTATCTTACAAAAGTATGTGTTACTTTTTAGTTCTACATTAAACTTAATTTCAAATATTTCACAATATTTTGCAGATACCAGTCTATTACCAAACCAGGTACTTAATAAAATTTTTCTAGCCTGTTCTGTATTGCCTTGGTATCATAAAACCATAACAAAATTGTATTGAAGGTACACCAAGGGAGCAGGCAAATATTCCATTTCTTTAAAAGTTCTATCCCGGAGTATACTTAAACTCACAACACCGAAACAATATTAAACCATAATCCTCCCCACATCTGCTTCTAATATTCCAAATGAACCATTTAAAGGTCCTTATGGAATTTTGTTGCATTTTTCAATGGCGGATATGTCTTTATAGCGCCACTGTATGTACCCAAAAACACCAAGTACTAAACGAAAATCTGTTTTCGTTAAAACCGCATAATTTGGGCACAAAAGTAATTTTCGCAACGTTTTGGTCCTTCCATTTGCTTGAATGAGAAAACAGGCTGATATTGAGAAAAATTCTGTAAAAGTTCACTAATAGCTTTACGTTTACGGATATATCAAAGAATGATACCCGGCCCCCGAAAAAAAGTAGAATATCTTTAGCAAGGAAAGTGTACGTTTTGTTTTTGTGCTAAGCATCCTTTATTATGGTAATTTGCAGCCTCCTCAAAAATCGCCTATAAAATTTCAACTTCTAACTTTTGTTTTGCTGACACTGTGAGCACTCTTTCCCCAAGTGTAAAACAAGACGTTCATCTTCTTGGCGTAAGTTAAAAATTTCAATTCCGTTTAATAGGTGTCTTGGGTGCCTTTGTGTGAATCTGCTTTCGCATACATTCGCGTAGATTCGTGTACAACGCCATCATTTTTAAGAGAGATTAAGTTTTCTCAGGCACTTATTTTCTTCAAATTGTTTTAACAGGTTAAAGTAAAACAACACCAACAACAAATTCTTATTTATTTTTACAATTTTAGTTAAAGTTTAGTAGTTAGTTGTTGCCTTTTTGTTTTTACTGCACTGCAGGGGCAAGTATTTTACGGATAATAATTTTGCAACCATAAGTATAAATGTATTAAATAATTAGAACAACAACTTAATTTTGCGATTACAAGCCGGAAATCTGTGACAAACCCATCAAACCCGGACAGAAATATTTATTTCCGTATCCTTTCCAAAGGATTCAATTTTAATTCAAACGATTTAATAAATTCAAAATTGTCGTTCAAATTACCATAGCAACAGATCTCAAAAGGCGTGAACCAAAATACCACTATACTTGAGGTTCTATCATGTACTCTCGTAAATAAACAACAATTTTGTGTTTGGTGTTAACCTTTAATTTAATTTCGTCGCGGTATTCAGTTCAGTTAATTTTCAAATTACATTTATGTTATGGAAGAGATGCTTTCTTTCAGCATCAGCACAGTTCAAAGTATTTTATTAATTATTATCTCGGATTGTTGCTGTTATAATTTAATTATGGTTTTCCTATGAATTCATAATATACCCCCCGAATTATATTAAGGAAGGGATGTGATGAAAAGTTCTGAAGTAAATTTTCCAGATGATTTCCTGCTCAATGTAATAAGTCTGTCTTTTTCAGTGAAAGATATTTGAATTTTCTAACCCAGTTTCAAAGAAAACGCAAAATAAATGTTAAATGTAAACATTGGTAATGCTAACCCTTTTGTTTAGTTCCGTCGAAATTTTCGGAAAAAAATACTTGAAATAAACTTACGTCAAGTCTTATAACATACAACTGTTCTATATGTATTTTCGAGGTAAACGTTTACTGTTACGTTTTGTAAGGCTCCGCTATTGGCAATATCAACATTAAGAAAAACTACCCATCATGTCGCCCTGCTGTAATGTAATTTTTTCCAAGTGTAATGTCGGTTAAATGTACTTACCTCGTAAACACTATTACAAAAACTTAAGTGGAATTTTCATTGGCACTTGTCGGATGTCTCGGTACTTTTGGCGGAGTAGTATCGAATATCTTGCTTGATACCTATTAAAACAAGTCAGGAAATTCACAGCAATCCATTTAAAAATTTTCTTACTATCATTTTCCTCATAATTAAAGGTACGTCAGCTGAGGACTTAAATAAATTTGTTATTTTTATCTTGTGACGTATTCCCCCAGTTTCGTAACTCGAATTCCAGCACAGTGCGATTTTCTAGTAGGTACGGTATTAATAAATCCATACATTCGATTGACTGTATAGGTGCAATAGTGAAAGGCCAGGGTTTAATACCGTAGAGAAAGAGACAGAGAGAGGGGATATAGCAGTACTGACTTTAAAAGCCTTTTAAAAGCCTTCATTTACTGAACTAACTATTAGCTTTATGATGATTACTTACCATTTACCTACTATACTACAATTCTTGTTTATAACATATCTAACAGTTTTTGTGCTGCCTTACTTCTAATCGCTTACTCCTTAGGGCTACTTCCGAACTGCTCTTAACTTTCTTATATCTAAAACGATATCTCTTTGACCGTTCCGCTCAATACGCGTACTAGGCCCGAATATTGAACTGCCCTTAAACTGCTTATAAGTAAGAGCTCAGGTCATAATATAAGTCAGAGCTCAGGTCATAATAGTGCAAATAATTAATTACAGCCTTTATTAACTTTATAAAGTAATAACCTGATCACAGAATGGTTAAAGTAGTACAACACATGAGGAATGAGCGAGTTTATTAAAAAAAATCTTGTTCCGGAAAAGTTTGCTGCACCGTTACAGTTACGACGAAAGTTGTAATGCTCGAGGCGCCCTCTGCGCTGGTATCATTGCTTTTGTCGTAGCTTTGATAGAACCTGAGATAATTTAAAAACTATGTTTGCGCCTATTCGCCCCCTCCCCCTCAAGACTTAAAATATATAGAAAAGAAGTGTGCATTCGTGCTACTTGGGATGGGTGGGGGGGGGGGGGGGTGGCGGCGGCTTAAAGACGTACGCGTCAAAAGAACTGAGCTCTGACTTATAAGCAGGTTAAGGGCAGTTCAATATTCGGGCCTAGTACGCGTATTGAGCGGAACAGTCCAAGAGATTTCGTTTTAGATCATTGTTGTGTAGTATATGTAACTTCGTATAAAATAGCAAAAACACGCTGAGAGTGAAAAAGTTTTGCTCAGAAAAAGTTTGTCCCACTCCCAATCGATAACCGTTGCAGGCACGACGAAAGTTGTAGTACTCGAGGCGTCCTATACGGTGGTATCATCGCTTTTGTTGTAGCTTCAATAGAAGCCGAGATAATTGAAAAATAATGTTTGCACCTGTTAACCCCCACGGAATTTAACAAATATGGAAAAGCGTGCATTCTTGACACTCAAACGGGCTTCAACAACATACGAAAAGTCAAGGAAGTAGGTGATTTTATCACAATACCATAGGGAAAATTTCGCTGTCGCCTGAACAGCTAATCTTAACTATGAGCCGCTCCAAAACACGCAAATGCCCGTACTTGATCCGGCTAGTGAACGGCTCCTACCCTAATCGCGGTCTAGCTACAAGGGTGTGAGTAACGAGAACTTCGCCTCGTGGGAAGATCTACCTTATTCACGTGGACAAAAGTATTGGCGCGAGTTTTGTCGAATGGCCGGACTTTGCTTTGCTCACGGCTAACCTGTTTCGGATAATTGGGAGAGTGGAAAATGTCGGCAAAAAAAGTTGGGAGAAGGTACCGGTGGTATTACCCAGTTTAAATTTCAAGTGTGAATCATATTTTAAGGACAAATTATGGTGTGGGTTCTGTCTGCATATCATAGTCAATTGGTGTCAATATTATTCTTAGGCTTTATAACTCCTACCCGGAAATTTGTGACCGTGGGTAATGCGATCTTTAATTCCTTCTTTTTTCCGCAAAAATTAATAGGTTAAAGCGATTTTCTTGTTCATGAAGTTCAAACACATTCGATACTGGCAAAGAATTCAGGCCAGTGCAGATTATTGAGCTTTTGAAATGATGAAAATCTTTTCTCCGATAATCTTACGCAACTACTCCTGTTAACGACGTCCATAGTTACCTGTAAAAGATCTAAAAAGGACTTTCCACAGGGTTCGGTCCTATCCCTCTTCTGTTTAACTCGTAAAAATTTGAATTTCTAGTAACAAAAAGAAAGAAATTCTTTTACGATGGTAATATAATTTTAGCAATAACGCAGGTGGACTTAGCAAAGGACGTAATATTATCATTTATGCTTCAGCGAAAGAAGCACATGTCCCAATTTTAGTAAGGTTAAAGGAAAAGGTTACAACAAACTCTATAAAGGTTATTTGAAATCACTCGTTGGAACTTTGAAACCATTTTTAAAGGAATCACCAAACCGCTTGTTAAGTGCCAAATTAATTTATTAAATAACTTAAAATTTTTTTTTTGAAAACTAAGTAATCCAACGCGTTTCGCCTTCCTAAGCCATCATCAGAGAAAGACTACATTAGTGTAATTTGGAACTTAGCAAGTGTTTTGGTGATTGCTTTAAAAAAAACTATTTAAAGCTCTCTGCTTGTAATTTATTTTAAATTTTCTAAAGTACGCAATCAGTGTATCTATGCAGTTAGGATCCACCAAGACTGGGCACTACCTACCTTTTCTCGAAGCGTTTCGTCGTATTTTCGAACCCTCATCACTTCGGTCTGAATAATACCAGAAAGCCCAAATTCTTAGAAAAAGATGTAGTTACCTGACTAAGGAAAAAGTTTCATTTGTCCAGCTTTTATACTTTAGATTTTATTAATACCTGAAATATGTCGATTTCGCCACTCATGATTATCAAAACCTCCATCATAAAAACATCTAGGGTACTTCCTGAAGTCTTAGAAAGCTGAAATTTGGTACGCTGGCTAGCATAAGCACACAAATAACGAAAATATTAAGAACTCTTTAAATTTTTCCCTTCACTCCCTTAAAGGGGGGTCTGGTACTGTATTATATAACAATTTCTCATAAAATAATTTCCAAACTTCCAAGAGCCCTAGAAAGCTGAAATTGGTATGTCGAATAGGCTCTGCACGCAAACAACGTGAAAATTAAGAAATCTCTATCTTTCACACTTCAACCTTCATAAAAGGGGAGCAGGGCTGTATATAAAATTTCTTCTGGGGAGGTACTTCGAAAAGTTCTAGAATGTTGAAATTTGATATCAAAGCTAGATGGTATTAGTAAATAAACAACTAAAAAGTTAGTGTGCTATGTAGAAAAGAACTGCTGGCTTGCAAGAAATACCTTCTTTACTCGATTACGCCAGAACGAAGGGTCGGCGTGCGGTGATTTCTCTTTAAACTCGTCCTAGTGCCTAATCTACTGCTTCGATCAACAGATGGTTTTTTACTACTTGAAGTTAACAAAACAATCTTTCGAATGAAGTACAAATAGTCATACCGTATTTAAGAAACTACCAAGCATTTTTAGGCCTAAAAGCGCGGAATAGTACGAAAGGAAAAATTTACAAAAAAATACAAGCACCAGACCATGACTAGAGCATCTTACAAAAAGAAATGAAATCCCACCAAAAACATTTCATGTAAAAAAGGTTGCCAAGACTCACAAACTAATACAGCTTTCTCTGTTAAAAAGTTATCAGTTCTCATGTGGAGCCAAGCCCCTAAATCTACAACCTCTAACTCTAGAAACCGTACTTCTTAGACAAAACGTATGGCTTGGCCGTTTCATGGATCTAATACATGACACAACATTAAAGACCAGTGACTTAATTTCTTACCATAAGTTCATAGGAGTGACTGCGCGATGGCCGCGAAACTGCCAAGCCAATACTTTTTGACCAACATGTAGGATTTTTAGAGTTAAGGGTTGTAGAATTAGGTTTTGTAGAGTTAGGGGCTTGGCTTTACATGAGATCTGATAATCTAGACACATACACCTTTATTTAGTTCGTGAAATTTTTTGTTATTCCACGAAAAATCGAATTTGATGGAATAACCAAAAAATAAAAGTGTATAAGTGCCTAAGAACACTGATTGTGTACTTTAAAAAAGGTGAGTTTAATTGCAAGAAAAATCCTTTAAAATAATTTCGGTGTGCCACAGGGTTCAGTTATATCATCTCTGTTGTTTTCTTTTAAAGTGTAAAGCAAAAGAAATCAAGTCAACTAAAAAATAATAATGATTTAATTTTTAGTTAGGAACAATAACCTGAGTTGTAAAATCTACTTGGATAACTTCAGCAGGTTTTTCTTCTCAGATGCCACCCCACGTACATCCACAATGGCTAGGGACTGGAATACCTCATTTTCACTTTATTTATGAGAAGTTTATTCCACAGGTCTCTATTCTTGGGCCTCTGTTGTTTGCAATGTTTGAGTATTTGCCAGTGTCTCGAAGCAATTCAAAACTGTACAAGATACATCAACTCGAAAATCAATCGAAAATATCATGTATGTTTAAAAATTTTTAAGGAGTAGAAAGATAGGAGCTTGTTGGTGATTACTGATGCATATCAAGATCGTGTGTCATGAGATTTATCAGATTTGCAAATTCGAATAATTAAGTAGATTAATTGAAATTTTCTTCATTTTATTTATTGATGCGATCCAGATTTTGTTAGTCCGTCTTACTATTGTCAGAATTATAACGATGGAATTTTTTTTAGTAAAAAGAACTTTTAAAAATCATTCAAATAATGTTAAAAACGAATATTTCTCTGGATGATTTTAAATGCAAGAAGGATGCTCAGTAGATTAAGTCTAATTCCATTGAGTCAGAGAAAATAAATACTGGATTAAGTATTCGTCGTAAAAGTGTCACGTAGTTTTCATCCATCTTCCAAATTGTGTCCTTCTAAGTGACCCAAAACCCAAAGATTACCCCCATTGTCTCGTGTACTTAATCCTTTGACTTGAAAAGTGTCACATCTACGAGAACTGAGAAGTGAACTTCAAGTCTTACCATCGTTTCCGCTCTTAAATCACTTTCTACTCACCATATTTCCCACAAAGTAAGCATAAATTAAAGTCAACATCTTGAGAAATTCGGTAAATGTATGCAGAGGGAAGTAACCGTCGGGCATAAAGCACTTAGCTCCTATTCAAATATTCTCGTCTGTTTTAAGTGATACAAAGGAAAGTATGTGAATATAATGAGCAAAATGCTTTAATATTTAGAATTAAATGAAACATTAACACAGCTGTGCACTTGATTACGAACATTTCTTATAACAAATTAACAACCCCACGAATAACGTGCGAAATTGGGTGTGCTTTAGAAGTTTTTCCAACGTTAAGGATATCTTCCTTGTGAATATTTCTTTGGCAGAAAATTTAATTTGTTCGCAACCGCGACACACGTACAGAATTTCAAGCCAAAAAGCAACCCCCTGCTGCTAAGACAATTCGCTAAAATTAATCCTACAAAGTAATATTTTTATAATTTCCCTTCAATGTGGTCTTCTAGCAACATGGATCATCTCGTTTCTCGAGCTGTCGAAGGAAATGGCATATGAAGCGACACAGCTTATGAACTTTTGCTTCCGGAACATTCGATAGGCACGTCATAAATTGTACGAACAGCATATAATATTTTTTAAGCACGTGGAAAGTTTTATAAAGTGTCGAACATGTTTGAGGTCTATACATAGCACAACCGGAAAGTTTAGCAGAAATGCAGTATAAAGTTTTCTCGGATATTGTCGAAGAGATAAGAACGTCGTCGTACGGCTTGTGTGCTTTGGGCGAAATTCAAGTTTTAACGTGTTTCCACTACAAAACTTTAATAAATGTAGAAAAATAAAGTTTTTGACATATCGCTCCCTCTTGCAGAGTACACGATTCATTCTATGTGGCTTGTATGTGACAGGTATCATATTTTCTAAAACCTTTGCTTTTCCACTATGCTTCACAATCTCAACACTTAACAAAAGAATTTATTCCTCTTGCGATTTCAGCCCGACGAGTTGTACCGATGTTCTAAAACGAAAAATAACACGGTAGTAAAGGGGAACCTTATGTCGTCCAATATTTTTATATTGAACTTTTCATTGTCATGATTTGGCTGCTCCTGATTCACCTGAACCGTATACGTATCAATATACAATGTATACCAAGCGAATAAAACTAACTTACTTTGTAAGCGAATTTTATTTTCTACGACACAGCAAGATGTCTGTATGATAATATCTCACTTTAGTATGAGTGACTATCCTGGGACTTGAGGGGTTGTGCACTTTTCAGTAGTAGTATACCGGAATCTGACAATTCGCTTCCCCCCCCCTCACAAAGTATAACATTTCACGTATCTTTTCGCGTATTGTTTTTATGGGTTGTTAGGTACAGAAGAATCTTATGAGACCTGTTATTAAGTGCACTTGAGACAATTTTTTATTTCCGCTCGTCGTGTTTTCAGAATTTCGCAATTGCAGATTGTAATCTTCATTTGCGGGTGTGCTTTAATGAGCTCTGTCGGAATTAAAGCAGAAAGTGTGGATATTATCACTTTATTTGCGAGATTGTGATGTGAGGTGGGATTATCTCGCATTGAATTCAAGTAGCTACACTTGTACCGGTTTACTAAAATGTTGTTTGTCTCTTAGTTTTAAACTATAAGAGGCATACATATCTGCCAACTACAATTGTTCAAGCCGATACCCTACAGGGAGTTAAGCTACGCGTTTATCGAAGATTAAGCACAATTTTTATAATCAGCTAACTTTTTATAGTTTTTCATTTCTTAGCGTGAGAGGTGAAAGCTTCTTAAAACAACAAGAAACCCGAATATCTCTAGTTTGTTTTTTATGTGGCCAAAGCCTAGAGGACAACCCTCTGCCTCTTTCCGCTGAAGTTTTTTTTGTTTGAGAGGTGAAAATCTTCCAAAAGTACCAAGAGACCCGTCTCTTATAGTATGTGATCTTATACTCACTAAAAAGACGTTTATAATGCAGGCCCGTGCGCAGGATAGGCTCCTGGGACCCGGGTGGGGGGGGGGGGGGGGGTGGGGGTGTTATCTAATTTCATTAAAAAAGTAAAGGAGTTATACAAAGAAAACTATCAAAACAAATGGATGCACACAAAATATGATATATTGATATATTATGGAATTAAAAAATATAGTCATATACATTTTAGGTTATTTTTTTAATATTTCAAGCATTTGCTTATGAGATACCTATCCCAGCCTTTCGGCCTCCATCCAGTGGTATTATAGTAGCCTCCTTTCCTCCTTCAGACACAAGCTACAAGTATCATCCTTAATGATGTTTATCTTCTTAAGATGACACCTACAGTTTCCTCCTCTTTTCACCGTTCACCGTCCACTATTCCTCGTTCTCCCTCGTGGCTCATGTCACCAACAGGCACGCTGTCGTGTCTCTTCCTAAGGTAGCGCACGGTTCCGGACCTAGCAAACTCTCGTCAGCTAACTCAGTTCGTCTGCTCTTTCATTTCCCTCGATTTTGACATGTCACCTCTCCAGCGCCGGGCTCCTTTGATTTTAATATTATTTTTTATTTGCCCTTTTAGATGTTTTCATTATTTTTTCATTTATTATTATTTTACTATTGCTCTTTCCCTTATTAATATTATTAATTTTTATTGCTGTTATTTGAGAGGGTTAGGGGCTAAAGAAATTTCAAATAGGTTTTTCTAACCTGATTTGACGTTTGTTAAGTTGCAAAACTGAGGATAACGAAAAAAGAGAAACCGAAAATTGAACCATGCATTGTTCTTGTCTTCCCGTAAATTTTGGAACCATCACTATCGGCATTGTATATATCTCTGTGATCTTATCTCACTTGAGACTCGCGGCCCCCTCGAGTTATCTGTTAAAAGTGCCCAGCAATTAAAAAAATTAAGATATTATTTTCGAATGAGGCCCCAGGCCCCGTCGATCTGCATTTGTAAAAAGCATTGAAAGTTTTATTTCAACGATATATGTATACCCAAAAAGTAAAAGGGACCAGGGGGCCATATGCCTAAGAAATAAGAAGCCGATGAGAGAAAACCGTATCATATTTCGTCTTGAGATATTATATATCGGCCAGGGAAATTGTATTAATAAATAATAAAATAAGTTCGTCATAATTTTTTCTTAATTAGGCCTGCGGCCCTTTTAGAACTGCGGCCCTAGGCATGTATGCTTTTGGATAAATCCGATGTTTCTTCACCCACGCTAGTGTCTCCCCATTCAATGAATCACACGCCTTGAGTTTGCGAACACACTGCAAGGTCAGATGAGTATTAAACTCTGTGTTGACCTGAATGTCGAGTGCCATCGCTGTCCTCTTAATTCTCTTACGACTCTCCAGCAGTTAATACAGCGCAAAGGTCAGAGCCACCATATCGCCTGATAGATGCTTAGATGGGTGTTCAGATGTAGTTCCTTACGGATGAATTCTGCTCCTGCCCTTTCATTAACTTTGCATCCATCCGTGTAAGTTGTAACGTCAGTTAGCCTATTTTCAGGGAGTGTCCATTCGCTTATAAGCGTTTCATGGTATCTACCAATTATTCTTTCTTAATTTATACCGTCGGTAGATCGATCTCTGACACCGAAACGGTTCCCACACGCAAGTCAGGCTCTAAGTGGTTTATCGTTGTTAATCTGCTTATAGTTTTATTCTAAACTCTTCAACGCATAGCATGTCACCTTATAATTTATGAATCACCTTGTAGCTCCCAAACGGTTGAGGTTGTCCTGCCATAAAATGTTTTTATTGATTAGGTGAGATCTATTTTACCACTTATTTTGGCACAACTTATGTGAAACACCCTGTTTTGTGCCACAGGGTAGCTATCGTGGACAGTTGCTTTTTAATAAGTAAATCAAGGACTCTGTTGCACTAAAATTTACTTTATTATGAATGTGAACGATTTTCGAAAGACAGAAACCCTAAACCAGATGAGCTACTTCATTTTCACGATGCTATCAGAAATATGCGAAGACAAACGCAAAAGCTAACGTGAACGTTTTTGGAAAAAAAGATACCCAAAACCTGGGAAGTTACTTCATTTTCGCGATGCAAACGAAAATTCGAAATAAAATGAAACGTAAGCGCTTTTGGAAATGAAAAAGACCCGAAACCAGGGAGTTATTTCATTTTCATGAATCGAACGCGAAGGTGAAAATCTTGAAGATTTATATCAAAATGCTAAGAAACATAACGATTCCAAGGTTAGTTGTAATAATGCTACTCTGGGATCGCCTAAATAATTCAACGACGCATTACCAAAAGTCTTCAATGTTTCTCTCGTTTTTTCACATACGCGAAGTTTGCTAACCCAAAATGGATTCATGCGTAGCATTTGGATCGATTCCCGAAAAAACACATATTCTGTCCATAAAGAATTGGCATAATATTTCACTTATTTAGATATTGATCTATAGAAAATTTTAATAAATATTTCGATTTTGACGAAATTTAGTGAGTGAGTGAGCAGTGGAGCGGATTACCTTTAGGCTCGATGCTCGGCCCGTTACTTTTTAATTTATAAGACGTTATTCATCATATTTTTGAAATTTATAGTTTGTATATAAAGTTGCATTGCCTTAGGAAGCCACAAAATTGGACTTATATGTAGGCTTCGCTGATGTTTACATATTAGGCTTTCGAATGCTACCGTAATGTGATTCATTTGCGCTAGTAGTTGATTATTACACACTTTCTGCTCAAAAAAGAATTTTGTTCGATATTGTTTACACGGTCAGATGCTTTTTACCAGCTAGCCGTAGCCGCTTTTAGTTGTTGCTGATAGCTACGAATTTCGGTATCTTATTCCACCCCTGACACAATCTTTTTTGGATTATTCCCAAATAATTATTTCTTACTATTTCGTTCAAAATTCTATCTGTAACCTACATATCATCGTACTTGTATAGAAAGACTTATCAGGCACGACTTAGTACGTTCATATATGTTTTCTGGTATTTTTTCCACTCTCATGTTGAGTGCATCTAGAAACTATGATGAACTTCAAACTTTGCAGACGTCCTTCACTAAAAGACTTTAAACTACCAGACAATATTATTTTATGCCGAACTTGACTATACCGAGCCAAAACTAAAAGTTCAGTGTTGTAGAGTTTTTAGGTAATTGCAAAAATAGAGATAGATATGTGTACAGTGTTGCTAGTTTTAATTTCAATACAGATAGAAACCATAATTATTTCCACAAAACACGTACATACCTTGGGAAAATTTATTACAGTAAAGTAAAGAAGAAGTTTTCCCTTTCAAAATTTTGTTATCTTAAATTAGAGACTTTTCCGAAGAACCTAATTAAATCCGTGCTCTTAATGTAAACAAATTTTGTCTACATATACTCGAAAATTGCTAGTAATTTTCGAACCTAAACCGCAAATTAGATGCTATTACTTGGCAGACGTTAATATTGTCAGTCCATGCGTTATATTTCCGCGAAATATGGTAGCGATGTAGTCAGTTTATGAGATTCCACCTCGAAGTTCGCGGTTTTCTACATAGTTAGATACTCGTCGGTAATAAATTGTATTATACATGGAAATACAGGATATTTCCATGAATGTTCGCACGGCTGTAGGGAAACTGAAACCGCATTACCCCGTGAACTTTGAAAATTCTTAATGGTCTCTACCAGGGGATGGATAGTAGATAAATTTATCCATTATCGTTTAGATACTTAGAACTCCTAAACGCTTAAAAAAAGATAAGAGTCAATGTGTTTACGTAAACAAAAAATGTGGACTACCACATTTGATTTGAGTATCCTTCAGTTTGTTTTGGTCAAAATTTCGTTTGAGTGGCTTCCGCTTATTAGCCCGCATCATGGACGAAATCATTTCCGGTACGGAAAACGAAAACATTAAAGAGTATTCGAAAAGTTTGCCAACATAACATTGTGTCTTATCGGAACTAAACTCTTAAGAGGCCGAAGCTATACTGAAAAGCGTAAAAGACGTAGAAATTTCAACAAAGTTTAGTCAAATGTGAACTGAAGATAAGACTTGATGAGGTTCCAACAGAAATTACTTCTCCTGCTCTTAAGCGATGATTCGTTTTCACCCCCTTGCCGCAAGGCTTAAGTTTTACAAATCCAGAATTAATAAGGACTACCATGTCTCGTCCTGATTTCACCCTACTCGATACCGAACGATGGCAATAAGCCGATATTGCTTCGGATCGAAACAGAAAGCACAAGAAATGAGAAAAGATTGAACAGCACAAATGATATCGAAAGAAGTTCTTCGATAAGCTCATCGGTTACATCAGGGCCATTGGAAACAAAATCGCAGGAAGAGGATAATTTTCCGATTCATTTCGTTTGACTTTACCCTTTTTGAATGTTAATAAGTTTTAAAGGAGGAAAACGACAAGAACAGATGTGCAAAGGCCATCAGTCAGAAGAGGTTTCATATATGCTAAAAGTTTCCTTTATCGACTTCTCCAGTCTTCCGTTCACGTGGCACTTTCACGTAGGAATTTTACTAAAAACAATTGTATTAAGTCCCCCACTTAAAACTTAAAACTGGTAGCCTCGGTGACAGGATAAGAAATTCTTGTTTTCATGGTTAAACCGTTGCTAAAAGTAGTTAAACTTTAAAATTAAATTCCTGGAACTTGAAAATAGTTTCCCAGGACTTTTCGTCCTTGTTTCATAAAGGACGCTTCTACATACCATGGGCTTAGTTGTAAAAACAGTTACATAATATAGAAACTCTTAGGTGAACACGCCATGGGGAGTAATCTTGTTGTATGTAGAGTTAACCGCAAAAAGGTATGAATTTGCCTGCCATTCTTGAGGTAATCTTTCACTACTTCCTTAGCCTCTTGATGTTGAGTGGTGGAACTGTGCAAAGAAATGTTTTCAATTATTTTTTTCTCATAATTTTCTCAGGTATAACGACTACTGCTAATTTAAAAAAAAAAATTGAAGAGGAAAACGTAAACGCTTTCAAGAATTTTTCAAAAAGTTTTCAATTTTCTCTAAACAAGAATTCCCTTTAGAGGACAAAGGTTTAGCGCATTTTCTGGTATTTCTGGTTTTCCTTTTGTTTTCTGAAACGCCACGTATTTTATAGTTTCTGAAAAGGTAATATGATTGGAAGGAATTTCATTTAAACGTGCTTAAGAAGCTTTTGTTTGATATTATTCGTTTAAGATTGGGTAGAACTGGTTAAGATGCAGCTAGAATGGGACAATCCACATTAAGCGTGTATTATTTTCAGAAATTTTTCGTTTTTTCGTTATGCAAATTTCGTGTCAAATTTGAGTTTTATCTAGCATTTAGTCAGTTAAGACTAAATTCCAAATGGACTTTTAAGTTCAGAACTCAGAAGTGTAAAAACGGAACTCTCATAATTTTCCCGCCAATCCGTCAATCTTTATGTCACCGCGATTTATATTCCAAGACATTAATAGTTCAATAAACTCTTGTTGCTCCTTTTTTCGGTATCGAAATTGAGTTTTTGTGTGCTTTATCATTGTACTTTGTATTATCATATACTTCTTATTTCCAAAAGCATCAGTTAAGGAACTTATAATAATGAAAATTATGCAAACTTCACAAACTTAGTCATTCTTCAAGCATTTGATCTGCACGCTCACCTCTTAAAATGGATCGAACGTTTTTTATCATGCCAGTTAAACCGTGTTATAATAAAGCGAGTTACATTTGACATTTGTTTAACCTGTCTCTGTGCTGCGGCCGTTTTTCACTGCTTTGGAAGGACTCTGTGATAATTCACCTCCATAAGAAGGGCGCCAAGCCTATCTCTAAGTACAGACCCATTGCTAACTTGTGCAATGTCGCGAAGGTGTTTGAGGCCTTTATCAGTGACAAATTACGGTATTACTTCTTGTCTTTGATTGAGTCGTGTTCTCAGATCGATTGCTTTTTCTTTTGACAGAATTGATCACGGGATTCCTATTCACAAGCTTCATCTGCTTAGTTTTCCCCCACTCTTTGTCGATTGGTTGTCCTTCTACCTGTCCGTCGCCTGCAGCGTGTTCTGTTCCGCGTCGTACTTTCAAACTAAATGCTGTTTCTTCCGGGGTTCCTCAGGGCAGCATTCTCGGCCCTTTTCTCTTCACCATTTTTATTAATGTTGTTTCGTTGCTCCTGACTTGTTCCAGAATATGTTGTTATGCCGATGACGCCAAAATATTCCGTGTCGTTTCCTGCGAAGACGATTGTGCCATTTTAAGCACCGAAATCCACATTTTCCATGACTGGTGTTTCAGCAATCATCCCTCCTTGAGTAGGCTGAATAGTGTCAAGGTCCTGGAATTGGTCCCTAATTTCTGTCTATCTTTTGAGAGTCACGCGGTTTTCGTGATGGGCAGGAGTAATTCCGTGCTCGGCTTTGTGAAGCGGTGGTCTGAGGAGCTCGACAATTCCTTTTCTGTACTTTTGTTAGACCTGTTCTAGAATACGCTTTTCCGGTATGGGATCCCACAGCAATCGGATTGAGGTCGGTCGTCCAGCGTATATTCCTCAGGTTCGCACTTTGCGGCCTTCCCTTCCGTCTTTTCCTGGTAGACTCGGTCTAATCTCTCTCGACTTACTTGAGAAGATATTTATATTTTATAAGATCACTTTTTTGTACGACCCATTGCAGTGGACGATCAACTCCTCCGAACTACGAATGATGTGGGGATTTTATCCCGGCCGGTTCTTTGAGGAATTTGGACTTTTGCCAAAAATCGTGTTATGTTTAATTCATCCATAACTTAGTTGTATTTACTCTGTTAAAAAATGCCAACCACTTCCACTTATGAGTGAATTTATACTTCTTGATCCTCTTTAAACATCTTGTGTTTTGAGATATCGAACAATTTTATATAGATCAGCAATATATTTTCAGTCGCTAAAAATTCAATGAAATACTGACGGTTTTCTACAGAGATTTAAGCAATACTTTATTCCTCCACTCATTATAATTCCCATATTTGGGTCGAGCCGGAAGGTATGCACTGTTTACCCATAAAGCCACATATACAATCGAAATGGACTGTGTTTGCATAACAGTAGGACATGCATTCAACTAAAGTAATCATTACGAAGTACTGAGTGCATTAATTTGTACATATGATATTCGCAGAGTTACGATATTACTTATGATACATTAAAAATTCATGACGAATCGTTTCCTGTTTAAGGGTCTTGTGAAGTTAGCTTAGCGGTTGTTAAACATTAAAGAGCGCGTTGGAGACTTTTATATAAATTTTTCCGAGAACGATCGCTTGCCCGCATCTCTTTGCAACTGAAGGCAGAGAGCCGAAGTATAATTATGTCATTTCGCCTTTCTTTACGAATATCTTGAAAGGCTTTCATGAACAGATAGAATGCGATAACAGGTTGTTGGCCCTAATAGCCTAGCAGCAGTTTTGATTCGTGTCACTTCTTGCCAGGCCGCGATAGGTCTTCTTAAAAAACTAGTGTTTCAGATATATTCCTCCTTCTTCGTTTTACTATTTACATAAATTTAATTTTAAAATGCATGTACATTTCACGATTCACTTGTTCTTTCTTTGAAGATTTCACAAGAATTATACACAGCCAGCCACAAGTGCAATCGAACTTCATTGTGTATGCATTACACTAAGGCATATACTCAATCACAGTAACCATTACGTAGACGTACAGAATTTTTACAGACAATATCCGCAGGTCTAATATATTACTTGTAATGCATATAGAACTCATGATGATTGATTACACCTTTTGATACTTGTAATGCATTCAAAATACACGTGCAATATATTTTTTTATTAAGTTTCCTTTTTTAAGGGTCTTTTATATTTAGCCTAACATTTGCCACACATTAAAAAAGACGGCATAGACTTTACAATGTTTTTTTCTGAGAACGGTATCCTGCCCCTGATTGCGTTTTAAAAGAAAAGAGATATGACAGTATGGTATTTTAAGGAGTAAAGGAAGTTTTCTTAGCCCCCCCCCCCCCTTAAGGAAACTTCCTTTACAACTAAATGGGGGGGGGATGTAGGGTATACACATTTTTTTTCGCATTTCTTTTAGTTTGATAGTACAACTCTTCAAGAGCATCTAGTTAATTTGTGGTCAATTGGAGCAAAACTGCCGGAGATACAGTGCCTCGGGTCTCCCTCCATTCGATACATCCCATAAAGAAAAGAGCAGTGTTAAAACTTTAAACGCGTTTTTCTCAGCTTTAGTTTTCAAACTCTGTGTGTGTGTAACTCAAAAACTACTCATCCGATCCTTCCCAAATTTTGCACACTTCTTTTATACATAAATTACGAGGTAACAACGTCGAGATTTTGTATTTATTATTATTATAATTAATTTTACAACAATGAATTGGCCGATTTTTATCAATAAATTTTCATAAATTCAAAAAAATCGTCTTTTTTTATTCAAAAAAACAAACAAAATCCCGACGTTGTTACTTCGAAAAAATCATAAACCAACGAAATCTTTTTGGTATTTTGTCAACATATGATCCAGTATAGAGTTATAATGATCACCGCAAAGTATCTTTTTTTTTGTGTATACGAAGATTTCCTGTCAGTCGCTCAATTCACAATATTTTTACCCAAAAATTTAACAGAAGATTCTTGAAATGTTGTACTATTATGTTCTTAACTTAAAAATAAATTTACATTTACCATATTTTTTGTTTGTTTATTTAAAAATTTGTTTAAATTATTGAGAGTTAACCCTACCCCCAAAACGTGAAACCAAATATAAAGTATACCCTTTTTAGTAATACATTGGAAATACATTTCAGTTGCCTATATATTACATGTGCATAGCTAAGTTCTAAAAAAATACTATGAACTAACAAAATTGCTAGCCTGATTCCGTGTGGGTACTTTTTAACGCGCGATACAAGAGCTTCAAGTTGCTCCCACCCGTAGAGCATTCAGTTCGAATTTAGAGGTACGGTAAAATTTCGGGAATCTTTTTCATGTAGAACAAATCGCCTCCCGTTAAAATAAAAGTAATAATTTATAAAAAAAAATTTACCACGAACATATGCTTTTTTTATATAATACTGCCTAAGTTCAGGGGATGCCCAATGATGCTAAAGTAGTTACATCCATGGCAAGAAAGGAATTAAGTCTGAGGGAAATGGGTTAAGAGTTTGAGGGAAGGAGGTGCCGATGTACGCCTCGTTTGAAAGATTCGGGCTTATAAAATGAAGGAAAACAAATTTTACCTTTTACAATAATAAACCTTCTAAAATCAATAAACTTTTTAAAATAAAACTTTACCAATTAAACACAGGCTTTCATCAATAAAACATTAAATCATTCAAAATCTATTAAACCTCAGTTATTGATTTAAGTCCCTTTCTAATCTCATCTACCCCTTTTAATTCATTCAATGAAAAACGAATTATTTGCACAGAAAGTTCAATAAAATTCTCATAGAATTTTTTCGCGGCAAAAAAACTTTGTATTCGTTTCAAATAATTTACATATTTCCATGGAGGGCGATATTCCCCGATGGAATAATATTTAACGAACGAAAATTGAAACCGTTCACAATCAATAAATAAAAACAAATTAATAAAATCTGTTTACTTAAACACTAAATTTCAATATTCGATTTTTGTTGTTGTTTTTGTTTATTTAATATTTAAGTTCAACATTGTTAGCGTTACCAATTTGATTGTTTAACGAATTACAGTGACACGTTGAATGATAGAAAACACGTGTTTTGCGTATTTAAACTTTAACTTCATAAATTACACTGTATTTTATATAATCAGATATATCCTGGATATAAAAGGATAGCGTATTAGCTAAATGAAAGCAATAAATTTTCGAAGCTTTTTTGTACTGTCTCTCGAGAATGCTTTGCAGGCATATAGGAGCTATTTAAAGGATCTTCAATTTTCATTGAAACGTTCATAGAGGAGTGTGCATGATTAAAATCAATGGAAACCTAAACACTAAAATACTTTTGAATGGCAGTGTACTTATTTCCTACATTTTCTATTTATTTATTTACAAATTAGCCAAATACTCACTACTGCAAATAAACCCAATCAAACAACTATAAATATAAAGTCGAATGAAAATTCAGAAACAAGCTACAAAATAAAAGTGGAAACAGGGCGGTATTTCGAACGCTTTTTCGGGAATTTTCGTTAGGAGAACTAATTCGAAAATGAGAATAAATTTAAGGATATTTTAAAGGTTTGTGCTTTGAAAGTGACCTCCTCAAAATGGAATACCGAAATTGTGGGCAAGATTCCGCTCGAACCAGTCCGATAAAACACAAAAAGTAAAAAGAACCTTATTTGTGTTTATGCTGTCGAGGTACTGACGTAGGATTTTGACAAAATTTCGAAAATTGAATAAATGGCAGTACTTTTCATAAAAGTTGATCATTTTCATGCTTTTTTCGATATGATATATGCTGTAAAATGAAAAAATAAAAATATTTCGAAAAACTGCTACGTCTGTACCTTCAGTTATCTCTATAAATGGGTCACTTATAATTTCAAGTCGATCTGTTGAGTAGATTATTTTTAATCCTGCCCACAAATTTCAAAAACATTGTTTCGAGAAAAACGCGTCTTAAGTTTGAAAACACAACAGAACTTTGTATTCTAGACTCACATTTAAGCTGCAATACCAGGACCATAAAGTCGAATCCGTGGAAATTGCTTAAGGACATCATTTGTCACATCTTCAAGATGAGAGAAATGTCAAAAAAAAAATTGATTTTTCGAAACATTTACACAGGTGGACCCCCTGAATTGTAAAAAATAAATTAAGTAAACAAGTTTACAAATTTAGTAAAGCTTAAGAAAAAACAATAACGAACGAGATAGAAACACAAGTTAACAAAATACAAAAAATTTAATATTATCAAAAAAAAAAAAAACAATAAAATAAAATAAAATAGCACTAAAATAACCAGAGATGAAAAGAAAGAGAAAAGAATACGCAAAGAAAGGAAAAGAAAAACAATTAACTCCACTCAAGCTGATTTCTGATCTGCGTCTTGGACAAATGAAAATCGATACGATCAAAACGACTATTACTTAAGCGAGACATTGAAGTTATAGGCTCATTCATTCCACACTTAGTGCGATGGCGAGGGATATGGATAAAGTTGTGAGCCCTCAATGAGCGAGACGGAACCGATAAGTTCGGAGGCCCCAACACTTCGGGGGAATTAATCACATAATTTTAAACCTATTACGTCTAGCCTTAAGAAACTCCAAAGAAAGGAGCAGAAAACGATCAACATATGAAGGCAGACAAAGAGAATCAGCACAAGGAAGGCAACGAAGGACGAATCTCACAAATCTACGCTACAGATCGAACAAAAGCAGCTCCATTATATGGGTCATCAAACGCCTTTGACCATCTTTTAACAAAGTCCAGGGTCGCATTAGCTTACTGATAATACCGTCAAAAAGGATCTCATATCATTATATCTTTTATACCGAGGTTGATCTAAGGGATAAATACGGATAAATTTGTCATCAATAGCCTCTTTCAACTTTTCAAGTCTCTGTTTTTCTGGAGTAGAGATGAAAATTTAAAATTTTGCT
This sequence comes from Leptarthrus brevirostris, assembly GCA_964036015.1. Taxonomy (NCBI): domain Eukaryota; kingdom Metazoa; phylum Arthropoda; class Insecta; order Diptera; family Asilidae; genus Leptarthrus; species Leptarthrus brevirostris. The sequence continues at coordinate 24,992,589 of OZ038375.1, read as the reverse complement.
TGTATTAGGCTGGGATGACTACTGATGACTTAATAAGCTAAGTATTGCATCTTGATTATTTTCTGGTAAAATCGGAGAATAACTGAAGGGCTGAGAGTAAAAGTGACCTATTTATAAGGTTCGGGCAAAAGTGGCTTAGAAAATGTTCCGCGCAAAAACCAATCGCGTAAGATTCCGGGCAAAAACGAATCGTAGAAAATTTCCGGGCAAAAACGATTTATCTACAAAAAGTAATGCAAAGTTAATGCAGTTAAGTAGTTAAGTCGTTTTTGCCCGGAAATTTTCTACGATTCGTTTTTGCCCGGAATCTCACGCGATTAGTTTTTGCGCGGAACATTTTCTAAGCCACTTTTGCCCGAACCTTATAAATAGGTGAATTTCACTCTCAGCGCGTCAACTATCAGCTATATATGTTTGTGCCATGAAATCTTCTTTGAAAAATACTCATTTGTTTATAGGCTGATCTAACGATTTTAAAATATTAGTGGGTGGTGGTGCTGTGATTACTGATACCTTACATCTGGATTTGAAAGGCGCGTACATCCCCACATCTAATCGCTGCATTTTGTGGCAATGAAGGTATACCAAATTTAATTGCATTTAAAGAAAGGTGCGTTTAACTTAATAACCTTTAGCAATGAAATGAGATCACCAGCAGATGAATGTATTTGCTTTTGTAAGTGCTCTAGGACTCGTATAAATATTTCACTAATTTAGAACCAATTGCTATTGATCATAGATCCTCTGAAGTCGAACGCATGGGTAGACGTGGACTGGCGGAATTCTTACTCCAGATGCCACTATAATACCGTAAATATCCAAGAGTAAAAAATGGGCACATTTGGGCACTCCACTTCATTGTTGGGAAACACATTTTCAGGTTATATTTACTTTATTTCATAAAAATTAAAAGCTATACCAAAATTTATGTAACACCACACCTAAATAATTCAACTTCACTTTTATCAAAATGCTGAGACTGAAATGACTGAAAATCTTATTAGCCGATTAAACCAGAATACTCTTTCGACTATTTTCCGAAACAAGTTTTGCGAGTATCGCTTTTAATGATTGACAAAAACATATAAAATTCCACCACAGCCTATTTAGAAATAATAAACCATATGATGAACTTTAGTGGTGTTTAATTTGGAATATCCGAATGTGCTCGTTTCCGATTTTGCCCCTTTTCCCCTAGATATTTTGGAAAGAAAACTAGTTTTTTTTAAAGTTGATCCGACTTCACGAAAAGCAGTAAATTGTAATAAGATAATATTAAGTTTATTATTTGTATTGATAATTTATAAATATTTTGAAATCCATGCAAATTAAACAAACAAAATAGCTACCTAAAAAGCCTGAGAAATATACAAACATAGTTAAAATAATCCTCCTTCCTTAGGATCTAGCATGCTGAAGTGTTTTCATTGAATCGACTCGAATGACAAAACGCGAGAAAGCTGGATTTGGTTAAAAAAGTAAAGAGTGACCGCAAACTCCGCCTTTTTTAGGTACTAGATAGCGTACGGAGAAATACATCAAAATCGATTCTATTTGTCGCAAAATGATCCTTAGGAAATTCCAAGAGGTTAATTTTTAGATTTTCGAAAAAACTACCCTTACGCTAGACCTACCCTGTGTAAATGCAAGAACGCTAAAAATATTGCAAACACAGCAAAATAAATCACCCTCCCCCCAAGTTTCAAGGTCGCGAAAGATGATGACAATATGTTACCAACAAAAACTACCCCATTTGCCAAAAACCGAAATACCTTCAAACAGCTTCAAATCGAAAGGAAAGGGTATACCCCCGTATTCGAGGTTGATAATTACAATGGTCATAATATTTCTTCACCCACCCCTCTTGAATCCGCTCAAACACAAAAACCATCCTTTCGCTTTGAAAATGGCTGAGGCGAGAATGTTTTTCGCTACATTCGCAATACTTTTGCGGTCTTTGCATTTCCGTAGGCTACTGTGATATTCAACCATGGCATCGGCGTAGTTCTAGCATAGGGGGTAGTTTATTTCGAAAAACCAAAAAATAGGCACATCTTTGAATTTCCCAAAGATATTTTGCGGCCAAGTAGGATCGATTTTGATGAATTCCGCAGCTCTCTTTCATGTGCCCAAAAACAGGCGGATTTCGAGCCTTTTTTGTTCGCGATTTATGGAAAACACGTTATAATTTAAATCTTCAAAATATTTTTTAATTAAGAACGATAAAGTCAAATATTTATGTAAACATTAATACTATACATAGTAATGTGAAATTTATTATTCAATCAGTAAAATACATATTGTAACGTAGCTGGGGCCTCCGGGCCCTTATTTTCTATCAAAAAATGTTACAGTCTTTATTCATTACTCTGCTCTATTTGATTCAAAATTTTTTCACAACATATCATTTAATTTTACATATTAAAACTTATCGCTTCGCTGGTTAAATCACTACTAACTCTCTATTCGGCTCTTTTAATACTACTGAGCCTAATTCCACCAACCTTAGCCATTTAGTTCCAAATATTTCTGTTACATATTTTCACCTTACTTATTCACCACAGGATCGAGTCGTCCTTGACTTCCTACGACATTTGACATTTCTTTTCCTTGGATTTGTGCTACCTGTGTTCTGTCTCGTACACTTATTACATTTTCAAGCCGAACCTGTCGCACGTTTTTATATATACATGCCTCGAAAAGCGCTGCCCCCTATTTTGGCAAGTTTCGGTCATATATTTGAGTACCAACCGTTACTCTTTCTAGTGTCCTTGTGGATCGTAGGGCAGTAAAAGAACTTCATCCGATTCGACGACGATGCTAGTAAATGGACCTACAATTTAAGGTGAATTCCGAACCACCGATATTACTCTATAATGTCGAATAACTATGGGTCCTCGCCAGTGGGATTCAAACCTGTGCCCCTAATTGTGGATATCCAGCACAATATTATTTACTATTAAACCCTCACCGTCACGCCAGTCATCAATTTAAAGGTTTCCCAAATTTATTTTTCATTAACACACCTTCAGACACACATGCAATTATTTACCTAAAATATATCCTTCCATTATTATTTCCAAAATTTACTCAAATTAATTTGTTAAAATTACCCAAAAACTCACCAAACACAGTTAATCATGACTAATTGAGTTTTTTTTTCTCTTTTCTTTCCAGGTATGACAAAAATCATCATTAACTACTCCCGACAGCCGTGCAAAGGACACAGTGCTAGGCAATTTACGTCAAAAAATAGCGTAAATAAATGACAGGGACGAAAATATCCTGCAATTAATATAAGTTACGATCAAATGCATTAACATTAATAACGGCAAAGTATATCGTTGTCAAAAAAGCCGCTGATGACACAAACTGGTTATTTATCACTTACCGTACCCTGTTATCGTCGGACAATTTTTCCATGTTATCTGTCAACACAACTGTTTGAGCGGCACCAGATGGATGGCAGGGTATAGGCTTCTTTTGAATAAATAAATTCCAGATAAAGTTCTCCTTCATCTGAAATTGCCAAGGGGATTGATAGTTGCGTCCCATTTCACCTTTCAGACTGTATTTCTCGGATGCGAACTTTGAGATTATAAAAAGAGGAGAATTTTCGAAGGGCCAAGGAATTAGGAAGAGTAGACTCCGGTAAAGTTTTTCAGTCCCATTTATATTTATCAGATACATAACCTTTCCACAGTTGGTCCTTTTTTGTCCTCTATCGTTTCGTTTAAGTTTTCGTGAAGGCTTTGCGAATAAACAATTCACACAAATCCGTTGAAATCAAGTTGAAACTGGGGTTACTTTGGGTCCTTTGGATTGGTTTATAGCATGCTGCGATCTAGAAACTTCTTCTTCTTTTTATTGTCAACTCTTTCTGCCCGTTGGATGGCTCTATTCAGCAAAGATTTTACATTTCTAGTCAAGAATATGGAATTCGAAGGGTTTCCCAATAAACTTACATTCAGAGCCAACTTTTCTTAAGCTGATGGGAGTTGGTAAAGGACTCAATTGCCAGCAGTGTCGCCCTAATTTAAGATGTTTACCTGTTAACCGCATCAGTGATTATTCTCGTGTACGGTTTCTTTAACAAATCTCCGTCCATTTTGGTTAAGAGCATGTGGAGGATGGGTAAACATCCTGACACGGTTTTATTCGTCCCGTGAAGTCATAAGATTAACGATGTTGCCAAGGATTTAAAAGGTAAGGGTTTCACGTTTTAGAAATTTATTGAAAGGATAAATTCTGGGATGCTGAGTACTATAGAATATCCACAATGTAACTCAGGTCGTTTTTGGAATTGAACTGTCTCTTTTGACAGCGCAGTTCTGCTCTGTTCATCCTTATTTATTTATATTATTTGCACAGATAATAACAGAATGTATGTTAATATCTCGATTGATAAACACTTTAATCTCATTTGCAAACACCTAAGAGAAGAGCTAGTTTACCACTAACATAGTGCACAAAATTGGCAGCTTTATTAAATTAATAACGCTTTTAATTGCTTTAAATTGCCCATTCAGATAATTGTGGAGTAAATTATGGAGCAGAGGGAAATCGCGATTATACACAGTCCCACTACAAATGTTTCAATTAATAATTTCGTGCCGTTGCAGCACTAAAAGTATTATGGCGTTGAGGGTCAAACAGCTCGTAATTTATTGTTCAAAAATTTTATTCAAAAGAGATGTTAAAATGAAAAATGTTCGAAAATAAACCATTTTTGTGTACACAGAACATTGTTATCAAGGGACATGCTCGCATGTGATAATAATCTTTCGTTTCACAATGATACACTATTTCTCAGGAAGTTATATTCTGCTCCAAAAAAATTATTTATTTACGATGGCACTGAGGTACAGGGAATTCATCATTTGTAAAGAGTAAGTTATTTAATTTTAGGTCATCTCACTTGCCATACTTGTGGTAGTATAATTTTTCCATTTAGCTGTTGGCAGTATAATTGCAAGGCTTGACAATTTTTCGTGTAATAATTGTACTTACTTTCTCCTATCCTCGAGACAAAACTGTAGAAGTATTCTACAGTAGCCGGCTCGAAGGACCAATTTAATAATTTCTACCAATGTTCTAATCGAAAATGTATAAATTTATAATTCGATTTTGTTTGTTCTTGTGACAATTCGGAACTAGCAAACTACTCAAAATTCTTAATCCCTTAAAGTAAGTTTAAATCTCTATCTTAACGTAAAATTCGGTGTTAAGCGACGGTGGGGCGTTAAGCTCTAAACATTTTTTTCAAATTTAAAATGCGCGAAAACTTTGGGACTAAGCTCTCACCTCAAACCCTTACATGAAAGCTAGGAATATTGACAATAATGTTTTTTTATACTATTTGGCAAAAGCCTAGGGGACAACCCTTTGATGCGTTAGCATGGCTTTGGCCGGAAGGGAATTAAGGTAAAGAAAGTAAGGTAAGTTGAATGTCTTGTTTTTGCATTGCTGTGAGCTATAAAACAGCCCAGAGACGTAGTGGATTATTTTAATTTCTTAATACAAACTCACGGGGAGACCTGGTCTCGAGCCCAGGATCCATGGCATGTTGGTCGCGCACTCAACTAATTGATCCACCTCCGTCTCCAGTTGCAGTTGTTGTGGTAAAAAAACATTTCATTTGTCTGCAGTATGAAAAAGAATGCACTTTTATTTACGAAATTTTCAAACTTGCAGAAGATTCAGTTACCAAAGTAAGGTAAGATCTTTTAAAAAATATGTTTGTGAATAGGTGTAATAGTGCAAAGGAAGAAACGATTGTCTATTGCACCTGGAAAAAGCATTTTAGACCTGACCATTGCTTCGAACGAATCATAGAATACTCCCCGAAAACGAGGATGGCCAAAAAACTAACAACCAAAATCAACCAAGACTCGGAAAACAACGAACCGTTTTCGAGTTCTGATTTCGATTAAAAGTTTATTATTGTTTGAAAACGTTTAATAATTTATGATTAATCATTTAAAAAGCCAATTCGAGCTCGAGAGTATTTCTTATTGATCATTTTCTATGAGTGCCCCCCCCCCCCCCCCCCCCCCTACCCAATTCGAGTTGTCTCAACAGTCATATTTTCACTGTCGAAACGTCTGAAACCTAAAACCTTTAAATTCAGATGAATAACGAAGTATTTTCATGCTGGTTTTATAAATTTTCGAAATGTTTTGCCAATTCCCAACTTACAGAATTTGTGTGCGTTTATGCTATTAATAAATCGTACCTATATGCTGAAACCTTTTATAAAAACGAATCGCCATTATCGTTGAACCATAAACAGCAGATCAACTAACGTCATTATAATTTTGATTAGCTTAGATGAGTTTCAATTTCGTTTCTTAATATGTCAGCAATAGAAAACCCTTGTAGTTGTCCCAATGAATGTGTCATCGGGTAAAAACCCTTTCGTGTAATATGGGGATAATTGTTTAATAAATTAAAATTGGTGTGCCTCAAGGTTCCATTTAAGAGACGCAACTATATTTTCATTTTACATCGTGTTTTGAAGACATACGTGAAGCTTACTTTATTTAAATTAGTAATTGCTTAATCCGAAAAAAAATCTCTTTAGTATATTGCAGAAGCCAAAATAACAATATCAACTTCAACCATTATACTAAAATGACACAAAAAATTTAAATTTAATATTCTCGAAAAGTGCATTACCCAAAATTATTGTGGTGTGCTTCGGGAGCTCCGAGTGTTTTTGGAATTTCGCAATACTAAACCCTTACTTCAATAAATATTGTCAATTAAGAATTGCCGACTTAGATTTGCAACGACAAAGAATATTAAAATTATTTTGCAATATTCTATTATTTATTGGTTGACCTGAAAAGCAAAAACTATAAATTGTAAAGGATTAACAGTTTTGTTGGTTAAAGAGCTTAGGAAATTCTAAAAACCCTCAAAGCATCAGCTTAGGCCAAAACGACATCCATGAAATAGACAAACTTCAATTATAAAAAGCTAACAAAGGTCCACAAGTCAGCCAAACGGAAAGGAAGTATTATACTCCTATCTATCTTTCGGGTACAGCTGAGCTCATTCATGTATCAGCTAGTTGTGTCGTCCAAATGTCAAAGAGCTACAATGAAAATTTCATGACATGCATCCAATTCCATGCTCCGTATTTGAGTATCATCCCCTATTCCAGGATATTGTCAGATGGGAACAAGATGTACTCAATTTCATAAATTATTCTCTCTATTGGCAGGTAAAATAGCAAATTTAATTAACTGAGGTAAAGGGATTTTAAATGTAAGAAAAATATATTAACCACAGTATTGTGGTAATTGTAAATTGCATGACTAACATGATGAGCTGATTCTATTGTCGAACTAATGAAATGGCGTTAGTGAAGTGGTAACTAATGTAAAATAGATAAAATTAATTTACATGCCCGTATTACCACAACTAATCCATTACTGTAATTGTGTCGGAAAATCCCCTTGTATAATTATTATGCATATTGAATTTCATTCCACGTAGCTCGAAAATCATGTGAGCACTTGATCCCCCGTATAATCAGATTATTCTATTACATCTCATCGTATCTTATTTTCCAACATAATTGTTAAGCTTTCCCTTCTTGTTTAGTTATTTAGTTTGGCATAATGTATGCTATTACGCATTACATTAAGAGTCTTCTGGCATTTAATTGCTTTTAAAGTTTAGGGTGTATTTTTAAATGAATAACATTAATTTTTAAAGTTTTCCTTTAAGCAACGAGTCAGGGAAAGGGGGGAGGAGATTGTTGTCTTTGAATAAAGTATATAACCGGATTTTTAATGAGGCTTAATTCTTGTTTTTTTTACCATCGAATGTGAAGACGGTAAATACTTTCGTACTTTGTAAAAGAAATTATTGCAGTTTATAGTTCCTTTTGTTTTAAGCTACGGAATGCCACAGGGTTCATTTTTTGGACCGCTTTTATTTTGTGTATTAATAATCACCCATCTCTGCCTGTAATAGTTGGTGCACTAGTTGAAATATTGCTGGAATGTAAGGATATTCAGTAAGAAAAAAAGTTTTTGTTGTATAAGAAGACCACATAAGATAATGACAAGACGAACTGCTTTTCCGTATATACATATGTATGTATAAAAATTGCACAGAAAAGTTTCATGATGATAATTATATACTGTCATCTAGTATAAAGTACGTGGATTGACAACTACATAACCATCTATTATAAATTGTGCAAATTGAACCAATACATTTTCCTGAAACTGATTGCTTTAACGGGGATTATTCGAAAACAACTATGGTACGGTTATATTTTTGTTTTGGAAAAACCCCATCGCAGAGAAAAAAATATTCGTAAAAAAATTTAATAGTTTTTGGCAATCTATTGACTCCGGCCTTTAAGGAGAACTGGGTGTTACCTATAGGACTTTTTTTAATTGCATATTCTGATTCTCTGGTTGGACGCTTAAAAATAAAAAATAATTGTTAATTTAATATGGCAGCACAAGCTGTATATAAACAGTTCTAAGTGACACCACTTTAGTGCTAAATTAAATTTTGGGTTGAATTGGAGACGCTAGTGTCTCCTGCAAGTTAAGTTCATATAAGCTTAAATCTTACTTTTATTCTTCGGGAAAACTAGTAAAAGGAAAGCTTCTCTAGTTCACGTCTCAATATAGATCTATGAAATTAGGTTTCTTTTGTGGTATTGGTCAAAAAGTAGTGGTTGTTACTACAAAAGTTAGCGCTTTAGAATCTGATTTTTTATCATCGCTTAGTAAATTGTTGCTTTCTTTTCCAGTAGCTTCGAAAACTATTACTGCTATGTCTGTCCCTAGAACGTCTAATACACCTATAACATATTTTGATTAGTTTCTCTATACCGGTAGAAAAGTAGTCTGAAGATATCCTCTAAAACTACGGACTTGACTTCACCATCTGTGGTAAACTTCCTATCTCCCTAATCGCACTTTTGAGAATAAAAAGTAGCCAATTGGGGCCAAATATGGACTATATGGTAAATGGATAATTTTTGTAAAGCCGTAGTTTTTTTATATTACACATTGAAATAAAGGCAGCGTCAAAGGGTGCATTATCATGTAGTAAACGAACTCCTTGTGTAGCAATCAACGTCGTTTCTGTTTCATAACTTCATGAAATCGATGTATAAGGTTATCATAATATTTACAGTTCATCGTCGTTTTAAGTTTAAGAAAGTCCATCATCATCTATATCTATATCTCAAAAATTAGAAGCCATTATCGTCTTACTTGAGCCGTAGATGGAGTAAGTGATAACGTGTCGGCCTATCACTTCGAACAGTTTCGAATCCCACTAGCAGCGATCCATGGTTGTTTTTCTGTTAATAACAGATTACGATAAAAAGGCTATGGAGGTTGCAAAGCAAATGTCAGTGGTTTGGATTCCACTTAAATTGTAGGTCTATTTGCAAACGTTGTCTCGAACCGAGTGAGGCTATTCTCCCGTCACATGCTCCACAAGAGGATGCAGTAACTAGAGAGAGAGAGAGAGAGATCTTCTTACTTGATTGAGTGACCTTGACTTTTTCAAGTTGTTTTTGATTCAGACTGAGAAGACTTGAAACCTAACTTGCACTGACTGTAGAAATTCCAATACAAAGCACACTTGTTTTGGAAATCTCACTCTTTCGGTTTTTTCTTTTGTCTTGAATCGGTGGTCACTGAAAACAATATGTTTTTCCTTCAATAACCACCGTTGAAGAGCTTCTGCTGTGTGGTTCATCTTCGGTTAAATCTCTCCTATCACCAAAAAAAAATTTTTTTTAACAATATCTCATTTTTGTTTAGGAAGTTGTTGTTGGAGTAATTGTTATCAAGCCTTCCATCCCGGAAATCCCGGATTCTAGCCAATCGGTAGCAACCCATCGTTATTTTCTGCTGACAGCTGATTGCCATAAAAGTCCACTGGGAGTTGCAGAGCAATTGATTGTCTGGTTCATTCGAATCCACCGTAAGTTGTATATCCACTTGGAGTCGTTATCTCCAATCAGGTGAAGTACGTTATTTCTTTCGCCCCATGTCCTACAAGGGGTTGTGGGAACTTGAGAGAGATACTAAAAAAGAAAACTTCCCGTATACTGTATTTTATTTGTTATTTGTTCCTTTATTAAAAATTTAACCACTGTACTCTAATTTAAAATTGTTATCAACTGTGTCACATATGCTGCTCTTCACACGAGAGCCGCACTATTTTTGTCAAAGATTTGGATTTGGAAAAGTCCATTTAAAGATCACAGCTCCACAGCTCCACCCTTTATGAAAGCAACAACGCTGAATCCGAATCCGAGGTCCGATTTGCTCCATCACGTTAGGTTTTTCTCATAACCTTAAAAAATAGGGTAAAACGGTGAAACTTAACAATCCCAATCGCATGATCCCAAAATTTACCAAATTTTTTAATTTTCAGCCCACAGAGCTGAAGGGAGGGAGGAGTAGCCTATATTTCTACACACAAAAAAACTAAAAAATTATCACTGACTTTTTTCACGCGTAATTTACGCTTAGTAGCCACTTTGAAAAATCCAGAGGGGAGTCGTAGCAGCACCCTATTTTTTTAAAGCTATCTACTCCAAAAGTTATTACACTTTTACTAATAAAGTGTTTCTCTATCGCTTATACTTTTTCCGCCAACACGAAATCAACGACGTGATGGGGCAAATCGGACCTCGGATTCGGAATTAACGTGGTAATTTACATATAGAAGATCAAGGTCAGTATAGTTTAGGTCAATGTTAATGGGTAATTTTTGAATTTTTTTGTGCGAAGCTGTGTTATTGACTATACACATACATGTAGAAACTAATAGCTTATTCCTCAAATTCGTAACCGAGGTTCCGTTCTTTCCGTAGTTGGAAGACTGATATATAGAAGGTTTTAACTGTTATACCAACATTCTTGGTCTAAAAGCCTTAGACGGCATTAAACATTAACTGTGCTATTTCTCTTCTGCTCAACAAATTCTGATCCTTATCAGTCGGCTTCTTTTTTGGAGCTCATTGTTTGCACCATGCAGTGTTAAGCAAGGTGCAGTACTTGGCCCTTTTTTGTTTACCCTGATAATTAATGAACTTGCATAAGTATATTAATTGTCATGCATGTGGGATTACATAAAGACCCCATCACATGTATTTGTTAAGCTAGCATCTATTAATGGTCTGTTCAGAATGGCTTATCTCTTAATCCTTAAAGAACTTTGATCTTTCCCAATTTAGTAAAGCAATACATTTGAAAATTCCTTTAAATTTCAACATTAAAGTTATTAGCGTTTGAAACAGGAGAAGGAAATAGCAAGTGCGCCTGCGGTGTGCGTCTGGGTGTTTGATATACCAGAGTTCCTTCGAATCTCACAATTTTCGGTACTGTGATGATCGGAGACATGTTTTTTTAGGAGCTTGTTTACTTAAACACTTTTTCTCAAAACTTGTCTTAAATTGCAAGAACTTATTGTACAGTTCATTCGAATCCATTAATTTTACAAAATGCAATCAACATTTCTTCACAGTTGAACTCTCTGTTAAATCAAGCAACAACTACTAAGTATAATATCACTTCAAACTGGATGACATAACCCTGATAATAAGTTTGTCGAAAGAGGCTATGAACTAAAGATCTTTTGCCAAACTATCACTGAATTTCCGCACAATTTAACACACCCTCTTTATACCACGTCAAACTGAGAATCCGATGATACTATACGAGTATCTCAATGATTACAACTCAATAAGGTGATTATTTTGAAGTAGTTTGTCCTTGTTTGAACTATCTGCTTTGCGAGTTTGTTACACATTTTCCAAATGAGGTCTCCATTGTCCCCCTGATTTTAGTGTGTAAAACATGACATAGTTTGCCTAGATTCAACACACAAAAGAGAGACTTTCGTCTTGTAAATCACTCTCTCCGAGCTTTCCTGTACGACTTCTTAGAATTTCATTTAACAGGAGTGTTCCAGTAAACAACCTCCTTCTTGTGCTTTCAGACTCCTGAACACAATCCTCCCGCTACATTATTCACAACGAAGTATTTCGTTACGTTTTCCAATTTGTCGGTTAAGACCCCTGAAAAGACATGAAGTAATCACAAACAATAAGTCCTTGTTCGTTGCTCCTAGTTTCTAAGTCATGCTCATGTCAGGGTAACAGGATTCGTCCTAGGCCTAGTAATTCATTAATATGTGCCGTCATCATGTTAGAAGTGCACAATCTCTTGAAAGTAAATTATGCTATGTTTAAGTCCTCCAGCTCCTTTTATCTAATTACATTAGCGTCATTGAGTGCACGAATGTATACTATAGATATCCTGCACCGTTTGTTGTAATTACATGACACCGGAGGTGAGCTCTGGAAGGCTAACTATCTAGTTTTGAGTTAAGCTCACAAATTCCCTTATCGGTGTCATTTGCTATAAGTAACAACTGCAAGCGCACCACAAATAGCATATCTTCAAGGAGCCTGTCAAGTATTAAAGTTAACTCGGAGAAAATGGAAACTTTAAATCAATTTCTTTCCTAATGGGCCAGAAAATGTGGACGCGGTGAAAAGCAAAAGTTGCAAAATTTTATCATCCACGAAAACTGGTGAATGTTGATAAGGAACACTGCCAATGTTAAGATGAGACTGGATCTCTTGAACGTCCTCAATACTTACTCACAGAATTTCTTGATATTTCTGCCAAGAAAAGACACATTTTTCCTCCCCACGTACACTTCGGGCAGGAAGATAGTTGAAGTGTTTGATTCGTTTGTGGTGCGGAATATAATAAATGATGTTATCAGATGCGACCATTTGACAATAAATGGAAATAGGGCGAAGTAGAGAGCGAACGACTCCGAAACATTGAACGACTTTAACATTGAACGAGATTATAAATGATGTGATTTTTGCTGACACTAACTAGTTTTTTGAAATGGTGTGGTGTAAACTTGTGATTACCTTTCGTCAGTGTTACCTGCACGTGAGTCAAGGCAGACAAGTTTGAATGGGAGCATACTTGGAAATTCAGATGCATGTTTGGAAATTCATCATTATAGGTAAGTGTTTAATATTTTAACGTTTCATTTTTCCACAATGTAAAGACATTATTATTCAAATTGGTTTTTACACAAAGAAAATGTTCTGCTCGTAATGGCGTCCCTTGTGTCGTTCTTTTATAGAATTACAATGCTGACACCAATTAAATTGTGTGAATAGACATTAGAATATGCTAATAAAAGCAAATTGATGTTTTTATAAAGTGATTTATTCTAAAAATTTTATTCTAGGAAAAAGGGTTGTACGACATCGATAAAAATAAAATAAAACGAAATTAAAGTAAATAATCCTCAACAGATATTCTAATTGGCCACTGATAATGTATAATTACTCTTCCTAATGAGAGGTTTACACATACTCCTATTATAAAATATGTCTCTAACCTGCCTCTTCGTTAGAACACATCAGATAATCACTTTATTTTCAGACGACTGATTAGTCTACTTATTTGAATAGCAAAGATTTGCTGATGACATACTTAAGATAAATTCGAGAAAATTAATATTTTGCTGTTCGGATTAAGACTGGAACTTATTTGAAACTCATCTAAGTACAGAGTGCAAGAAAAACTTTATAATTTGAAATATTAAAAATATTTTACTTTACAAAATTTTGTTGAGAATTCGCGACTGATATTAATACCACAATAGATGTGCCTCAAGGCAGCCATCTTAGACCTCTGCTTTTTGTTACTTACATCAAAGACATATTTATTATTTTAAAATGTTCAAGATTTATATAGTTTCAAAATGTTCCTACTGCTTCTCGTAACCCTGACTGTTCACTTTCGGGCTCCTCCTTGGAAGCCTTTCGCAGATATTGTTTTAATTGAGTTTTGGCTTTCTTAACAAAATTTTATGATTTAACCAATGTTGTACACTTTTAATTTTTTTTTCGAGAATATGCAATTATCCCATTTTGCACCCGTGGTTGCATAACACACACGTGAAATTAAGCGCTATTTCAAAATCATTCTTGCACGTTTATTACAAAGCATGCAAGAATCGTTTTATTCTGCAAGTTATATAGTCTTTGCTTTCACTGTGGACTTAGGTCCTCTTAAGGCTCTTTAATATATTTATTCTTGGTTTGTTTTAATTTTCGTTTTTTACCTATTCTTTACTTTCCAATTCTGATTTGAATGGAGTTGAAGTCAGTATTGATGTTTTCTCTGGCCATCTTTTCTTTTCTGTATCTTTTCTCTTTCTTTGCGAGGAATTATTTTCAGGGAAACAAAAAAGGCTGAGACACACGATTGGATACAGTGTGGCTGGCGCTTCAGAGTTGACGTTATATGGTTATATCACATAGGGTTCCGCAGACGGCATTGCAGCACGTAAAGATGTTGATAGCTCACATGAAGACGTTGATGACCGGCGTTTTGCAGCCGACGTTTTGTTTGTTCCAGCTCTCGACGTTTTCCGCTCCACAGGCGTAGGCTTCAGGATTCGGCCAAAGCCTAGGGGGACAACCCTTTGATGCATTAGTATATCTTTGGCCGGAACTGAATTAAGGTCAGAGGAGTCGGGAAGCTTGAACACCTTGTTTTTGCATTGCGGCGGAGTTAGTTTTTTTTAATCGATTTTAAGAACCCACGAGGAGACCGAGTCTCCAACCCAGGGACTATGGCGTGGTGGTCGTGCAGCTCAATCAATTGATCCAACTCCGTTTCCAACGTTAGGTTAAATTAGAAGGGTGCTCCTGAAAACATCATCAGCCTACTTCACTTAGACCACTGTTTCCCACAGATTCATGGGAAGCAGCATTTTTGTAGGCATCAAGGTTAATGGGTACGAGCGCTGATGGTAATTTTCGCATACGGAGCATATCAAAGCTATCCACTTCAGAACCCTTCTTTTCTCTCATTTCGTAGCATATTCCTGGATCCGGGCGATCACCCCGTAACATCTGGAAATCATGCTGCTCTTGCGCCTGATTATCAGTATATATGCGGATATCTATATTGAACTCTATACGCGTAGATACTAGCAGAGTCGCTTGGTGAACCGCTGCAACTTCTGCCTGAAAAACAATGCATTTGTGTGCCAGTCTATATGATTGGTGCCAGTGCCATTTGCCGGAGTATAATCCTGCTTATGCACCTACCATGCGTATATATTGATTTCTCTGATGCTTCTTCTATTTTATTCCTGTCCCATTTCTCTCTAGCATGTTGCCTAACTTCACAGGCATAAAATCAACAGATTTGTGAGTTGTCTCAGAAGGAGCAAAAAGATGGTTATGGGAACATTGAAGTTTGCATAACAGCTCCTGTTATAAGGGCAGCGTTGAACAATTATTCTATTTGATAAATAGTCAAGCAGCATCCAGGTCACCTAGTGGATATTTTCGGACCTCATGTTTATAATATGGCTCATATGTAGACAAACCGTTCTCTCGAGCTTGCTTAACTGTTCTCCTCAGAGTAGTTTTAGGATCGTTTTAAGCTTTAGGTTCTCTCATGTAGACCATTTTTCCCTTTACAAGTTCTTTTATTTTTAATAGCGCCGTCCAATCTTGACATCTCTTAACAAAATAAAATAAATAATTTACAAACAAATTATAACATCCACGCACCACACAAAAATTCCAATGCACAGAAAGTTCAAATTCATGCATACACAATACACACTTACACGCAGACGCATCAACAATCTTTTTAATTCACTACGTACACTAAGCTCAACTACGATGAATTAATTTAGTAAACATGTCCAGCGTGGAATTGAGCCATTCTACTACACATGCGAAAAGCCTTCTATGGAAGAAAACTATCAATTCCGCTTTATTAGACCATTCAGTTTTATTTTACCATTGCCTGTCCGCAGAAGGAAGCAGCTCGAGCTCTTAAGTTGGAAACGAAGAATAATGCATGCCCAGGAACTATAATAGAAGTCCTGTTACAGCATTTTAGATACCTTCCTGCTACATTACCTGGAATTAACATTTTAAGATTTAGGTATAAGCACTATAGTTTAATAATACTTTCACACGCGACTTACCACTCAGAGAAACAATACAGAAATGAACACGAACATTAATTAAATAACTGTTATCGCAAAATAAACTGTGTCTTGTATTTACTTCAAATTCGATGAGATTAATTCACGCAGTTAATGATTCTTACTGTTGTTCTGCCTTTTTGACCAATAAGCTTTAGTGATTCCTAGAGCCTTCCCTTGGAAGGCTTGATCACATCACCCGATGGGTTTTATCTTTTCACTAAAACGTAAAATAAGTAGTCTATTAAAACATCGAGATAATGTGTGAAAACTACAGAATTCAATGGCGTTCTTACCGAAATTGATTAAAAATGTTAAACTCGTATAAGTGCAACTGTAAAACTGAAAAATGTTTACGTCAACTTTTAAAAACACTTGAAAATCACAACTAGCATACGTTCCCGTCCACGAGTCAATTCAAACCAATTCAAACTGTTCGAATGGTGGCCTAAAAGAAGATTACCGTGTTTTGGCATGGGTCACAACACATCATCATTGATTAACTCTCCGTAACTTTTAGCCTAGAGAAATCACACATTTCTATAGACCTTGACATTGTGGTTCTAAACAAAATGTAAAAAGCTCCCAACGATCCGAGAGCCTCTAAAAATGTCACGCGCGGTCAAAGGTCACAGAAAACGGGCTTTTATTAATATTTCGGTAAATTAGTATATTATGTAAAATATGACAATCTCCATTATCATATTTACATTTTAACATGAACTTTATAGTATAGAGTATAGCAATATCGAAAATCTTTCACCACACGAAGTGAGTGAGATTCTCGAAGATTTAAGCACTTTTAAGTATCAAAAACATATACAAACAGGTATAAATTGCACTGAGTGGGTTCGGAAAAATCAAATCGATTGTGTCAAAATACACAAAACTCAATTCAAGCAGTTACACAAAAAACAAATTTTTTTTATCAAACTCTGCAGAAACATGCTGAACGGGCGGGAAAATTCCAAGACAACTACGTCAACCAACTACTCAATTAAAGTCTTAACAAATATTTCACTAACAGAAAAGTAATTTCGAATTTGCTCAAGGAAATAAAACTTTTAAACATTCCCTGTTATGAGTTTTGCTATGACTGCTATTCATTTTTTAAGCTCGTTCTAAAATAAATAAAAAAATTGTTCAAGGAGGTTCCATTTGCTTTAGTTTTTAGGAATGGCTTTAATTTTGCCAAGCTGATCCAGATAGAAACCAAAAAAAAAGAAATAAAACCAGAAGACCTCAATTAAGATTGCACTCTACTACAGAAAAAAATGCTCAAATAAATAACCCCGAAGCAGGAAATTTTCAATTACGCCACGAAAATGAACAAGTCTTATCTGAAGTTCGAACTTTCGCAGATTTATTTCTGAAGATTCATTGGCTGATTTTAGCAAAAAAGTTTAAAACTGGGAAACTATTGAAAGGTCCCGTGCTATTGAAAGTTTCGAAGCTTGCAAAGTATTAAATAATTTATGGTGTTCACCTAGTCATCCCGGTTACCAGCTGTGTTGCATCATTTCCTGTGCATGCAGAAAGAGTAGCTTAAGATACATAGCCCCGTCGTGAAAGCACATTAAGAATTTTATCTCAGAGCAATTTAGATTTGGACCATATGCCCCATTTTTTTGCATTCCTCCTCCCTTAGGCTTATTAAATTTTTTTTCTTTATTTTTTTTATCCAGCCATTCGGAAATTACAAGAAAATATTTGTTTTCTGACTCCACTTCCGCCGAAACCTGGAAATGCTCAATGTCATGCAGAAACCCAAAACAACTACATACTGACTGTGTTTGCGAGCCTTTCCAAGTAAACTCCAGAAAAAAGTCAAAAGTATCCTTGAATTTCAACCTACGAATAAATTGAGAAAACCCAAATGCCTGGATGGAATCCTGTTACGAAGCATGTTAATTTTTTCCGACCCACTTTTTAAGGAACTCATCTTCAACTTTCACATTTTCTTTTGTCAAGATCTCTGTAGGCCTTTCACTAGCACTGTAAAAAATAAGTAGGTGCCTCGACCTCCCGACAAGTATCTGAATTTTATTTACATTCCCTTTGAATTTCTAACATTTTCCTTTAAGCAGTGGACCCTTTATTTATATATCAAACATCCCTAAACACCTTTGTAGAAAAATTGCGTCAATTATTAATGCCCGGCCCTTATCACTCCTGAAATATGTTGGCCTACTTTTTCCGGTTATGATAAAGTCTGTGCAAATTAAGTTCCTTTTCAGCTCACACCGGTCGTTACGTTTCGTATCTTTTGCAGAGTTATTTTTGTTAATTGCCTTTGGTAAAAGATTTACCAGGAGATTTAACCCATTCAGTATAAGTGGTTTTTGCTTGTTCTTCTTGTTTTTTTTTTTAAATGTCTGTAAAATAGATGGACTGTTTCTATGCAGACAGGACCAGGAGTTAACCTTGGGAATTTGAAAGAGAACGAAACCATCTTCAACTGCAAGGTGAAGTGGTAGTCTTTACTTTGTCAAGATTGTGCTCATTTCTTAGGTAGTTTTGATAATCTTAATGAGAAAATAAGAACGAGTATGTTTTGAGAGGATTCAGCATACTTATGGCTTTGATGAAAGACAGACGATAATTATCGCATTTTGTGGAGCGAGTGATTAAAGAAAATATCAAAAGGTAAATAGAAGAGAGAAACTTAATTTCCTACACACTTGAAAAGACAGTTTATTTATTATATGAAGTGCCTCGGCCATAAGAATAAGAAAAAAATATATAATAAACTACCGATTATTAAAAGAGTCTCGAGAAAATAGGTTTAATAAAATTTTGTTAGCTCGAAACAAGGGCAAAGTAATCTCGAAACTTCAAAAATTATCATTGTGTTTTTCAAAAATATGTTGAGTGGTGATGGCCGGCGGTAAGATTCGAACCAGCAACTCTCGTGTGGAAATCCAACAGATTAATCGGACTGCATGTGCTATACTTAAATGGTAAAGAAAGAGTATTTCTCTTCAAATCTATCACTTAGTAGATTGTAAAAACGTATGGGAATATCAAAAGTAATCAGCCTGTTTAGGTTATCGTAGTTCCTGTATATCGTTTAAATAAGGCAATGTTGACTCATTGGTCAATTGTTGGTCCACTTCTGTTTATTTTCTTCTTCTATTTATTTCTCGTGAATGATTGCATCAAGGATGTAGGGTATATAACATCTATATTTCTTTCATACTCCCAAAACTAAATATATCGTACAAACCAGTGTTGGACATAAATAACTTTCCAATCAAATAAAGATTTAAAAAAAAATTTATAAAAAGTTACCAAAAGAAATTTTTATTTAATTCTGAATTCATTTTGTTATTTCCAAATAATTATTCGTTATTTGCTGCTGCTTATTTGAATTTTAAATAATTAAACACTATTCCCAAAACCTTCTGGGATCAGAATATTTTGCTATTTTTGAATGGTGAAAATTGGTTGCATGGAAATAAACAAAAGGAATTTGATTACATAATATTTTAAAATGGCCTGAAAACATTAGCCTCCCAATCAATATTTGTATATACACAGTAGATTTCCTGAATATAACTTAAAAAGTCCTTTTTTGGTATTTTCAAATCAATGTCGAGGGTAAAAAAGTTTTTTTGCTGAAATATTCTTGAAAGGATCTTGTAGGAAATTTATTCCAGTTTTTAAAACTGCGCTTATATTTTCTGTGAGATCACTGGTTGCTGAGATATCGATGACCAAAACAAAAGAATCCTTTTCATTAAAATTCGGATAGCTCAGCGAAAAATGACGTAGAGAGAATAAACAACAGCAAACTTAAAGTGAATAAACAAGCTAACTGACCTTTGCAGTGGTTTAACTGAACAAATAATTGTTTAAGTCCGTGAACCCTAACAAAAATAAAAAATAATTTTTTTTTGTTCTATAAAACAATTCGAAAAAAACTGCCTGCTTCCTTAATTTTTGCGATTAGTGTATATTACTCAATCGAGCGTTATTTTATAATCAAATCATTATGTGTTATTTGAGAATTATTCGAAAAGTATTATTTGTTACTTGGTGGTATAATTAATTGTTTTCTTTTTCATTGTGGTCTCACAATCATACACATTTGAAGTTTAAATTCGTAATGACGAAGGTGAGAATGTGATGGATTAAGCAATAATTTATTTTAATTTGGAACGAGGATTGGTAACATGGGCGTCCTATTTCTTATTACCAAATAAATTTGCACTTACTGGTAATTTCCATTTCTTTTTTATTTATATAGCTATTATAAAATGTTTATGGCATTACCAAACTGACCTGCTTAATATTCAAGTTCTTTAGTCTGAGTTGCGTAAGTCAAATCCAAATACGATTATCTTCGTCTGAAGTAGTTTCTGTTCCGAAATTCCTAAATATGTGTCTACTCAAGGGTCAATTATTTGATAATCAAATAATAAATAATTATTTGCGATTAATTCATAAAGTAACGAATATTTATTTGATTATCAAACTACGCACGATCGAATAACAAATAATTATTTGAAATTCAAATAAGGAGCATCAGATAGCAAATAATTCTCCAAGTTACAAATACATATGTATTTAATTTTTCAATTTATTTGATTTTTAGCTTTTATCTTTAAAGGAACCATAAACGTATATCTTTGGTATAAACCAGGATTTTAAAATTATTAGCAAACAAACAGTCGAAATATTGTATAATTTGTTGCTTTGTTTAGTATGATTTTGGATTGTGTGGAAAACTAAGGTTCGCAACTGCTGCGACCAGTAAGGCGTACTGTGCTATATCTTTCTTCAAGCCTTCCTTTAAGTCAAGTTGATCTCTTGAACTCCAACTGTCTGAGATTCTGCAATGAGTTCCCAAAAATAGATATTGTCAAATAATGTAAAGTAGATTTTCGACCTTCTCCAGACACAATCTACAGTTGCTCTGCCGATTTTTGCTAAGTGCTTTCTTAATTGACAGTAATAGGTGATTTGTCTTGTGATCAGTATCGAATCCGTCATATCTAAGAAGATTCCTAGCTATACTGAATGATGGATATTTAAGAATAAGCTTGGTCCTAGTAGGATCAACAGAAGCAATTGCTTGATTAGTGTATGGCCCTTTTCGCAATGCAGGTCGAACTCCCGAATGCCGGCTCGGAGTCGACAAGTGTCATGTCAGAGCCCTGTCTGGCCTGTTCATCTTCCTTTCTACTCGATTTGTTATTTATAGTCTACTCAAAACTTCTTGGCATTCCCAGACCAACTTTTATTTGGTTATGAAAGAGTCGATTGCTTCGAAGATAATTATGTTACTTTATGTAGCTCCATTTTAGGTTTTCTCTCGTAAGAACATACCAGTATGGCATAAACTTAAAAATAGTGGCAATGATGCATTAAATTGTTGGAGGCTCGTCCGAGATTACCGCCCAACTCTCGCCTTGATTTTAAATTGTCTGTACCTCAGACATGAATGTTTGAAGATTTGAAAGCCTTTCAGGCAGTATGAGGTCATAGTCTTAGCTTAGTCTCCCTATCTAAGATTTCTCTAATAGTCGATAGCCTAGAAATTCTGCTTCATCTCACCTATAGGCAATATTAATTGCCACACCCTCCATCTGATTGTGAAGTGGTAAGAAATTCAGCAAGTTTTTAAGTGATGCAGTCGGTGAGGTGTGCATTGGAGCAGTGATACTTAGGCAAGCCACCTGTTGTATGCTGCTTAATTTTGCTCGGACAACATTAAGCTTAGCTCTAAGACCCTCACATCACCTTATAGAAAATGATACACATACTATTCAGAATTTTATGGAACTAAGGCGCTAATCTCTAAGTGACATTCCAAAGCTTTTCAAATTGCTCTTTCATTATATTATATGGGAGATAATTCTGAAAAATTAAGAACCTACCTGTCCTAGATTAGCCCTTTGATGTATTTTTTTGAGATCTATTCAACTACTGAATGCTTATGTATTTTACTTTAATTTATTCCTCTAGCGACTTGATATAATGACTACAACTTAAAATACAGAGGTCAAAAGATCGAACCCTGTGAAACACCAGGCGGCACCAATTATTCGAGATTGAAATATTTATAATTTTATTCCGCCTGAGCAAGTTGGTGTTAAACAAATAAAAATCTGCCCATACAAACAAGTCTATTATACTTTGCTAAGTGGAGTTTCAAAACTATAGTTCTGCCGACAATTAACATTAATAAGGAACAATCCTGTAGTGTAGTACTTGCCAAGTAGAGATAACTTATGAAATGCAATGAGATAATAATAATGTGAGCTTATAAACTCGTTGTATCAAAACCCTAATGTCAATTGATTCACGGAACATTTTTTTTTCATTTTAATTGGAGTATTGCGGAGATAGCCGTGGAGTGCAGAATTGCTGCCTTTCACAAGTAACCAATAATAAATATTTGAACTGACGACAGACCGAAATTAATAATGCAATTTTAAATTACTTCCCCTCCTATAACTCTGATAGAATTAATATCACACCCCATAGATCACGTTATATTGAAATGTAACATATATTATCGCTAAAATATTTGGAAATCTCAGGGTTCATAATTCAAGCATAATTTCAATTTAATTCAAAAGAATTCAATTCGTCTCGTGTACAATGTCTCGGAAAATTTTCCGTAGCCCCACCATATTAAAAGCTCATTGAAAAGTTGAAATCAAATTACAAAGTTTAAGGGATGTGAATGTGTCAGAATCAGATTTTAATTAACTCTTTCATGTCGGCGCCTAATTTAATTTAATTGAGATCAATCAATTGAGGGAGTAAAAAAATGCCAAAGTCACAAAAAGAATTGCATGTCTAAAACATGAACAAAAACCACTTCGTTATGTTATGAATGTGTCACTTCGGCTTTCAACCGCAGTCATTCAAAGTTAATCAAGGCCTCGAGATCAAAGTGACGAAAAGATTTAATTTTCTACTTAATTAGCTGAGATAATCCAAAAAATACATAAACACCCCCAAAACTAACTACCTACAATGTACGAATTCATAGCTCGTCGGATTTTCGGGAATTATTTACAGCCTGCAGCTAACATATGTATAGCTCAATTTTGTTTAGGCAGCATTATGCTACCCGTAGATTCTTCCAACACAGGCCGACAAACGCTCCATGAGTCATTCCAATATGTTTTCCAGGAAGGAAATCAGGGTGGCTGAGAAAACTGCTGAGTGGATGATTTTCGTCTAATTCTTTGGATTGTTACTAATTAGAGAGGAGTCTTAGCATAAGATTAGTAGAAGCTTTATGGGCTTTATCTTAATTAAGCTCGAAGATTCCCTCTTTTTGGCGGATTCCCCTTTTTTATGTATCCGGTATCATACAGATAATGACGATAAAACGAGAAATCATAAATAACAACGACGTCTCGATTTCTATGAGGAAATACACAAGATTGTAATCAAAATAATGTGCACATGGAGGCTGTCATTTCTTAAGAATTCATTAAGGACGATTACAATAAAAGGTTCGTTACAATACTGCCACAGACGGCTTCAGGAGATAAAGGGACAACACATTTTTTGAATATATGTATTATTTAATTATCTTGGCGATGTCTGGACAAAGTCTTAAAAATGCCTTATTCAGCGATAATTCTTGGATCTTAAAGGACCTGTAAACAATTTTATTGTTTATTAAGTAGAGGCAGACGACTTCAACGTTTTATACCCAATAACTTTCAGGGTAGAATTAAGCCTGGATATTTGTTCATACTTAAAGAAAGCGTGAAGATAATTAAAACACATTTAAATTCAAATTCCTCTTATAGTTTGTGCTTAACCGCTAAAATAAAATATGTTTCAAGTAGTAAAATACCTTAACATAGGACAGATATATGTAATTACTATGATTTTTCAATAAATTAATAGCTTTTGACAAAATTTCAAAACATCTGCCCTTCTCAACTAAAATAACAGCTTTTCATCTGTAACTTCATTAACAGGTTGAATTAAGGATTCAAGGAGAAATGGATACATTTCCCGTAGTACGAGTATGTCCTTGGTAATTTTCTTATATTATACCTGGGTCGAGAAACGTTTGATATTTTTGGAGATTTTATGCCAATAATTAACTCTTAATGACGTTAATTAAATGAGGTTAGAATCAGTCCCATTTAAATGAAAGCACAGCAAATTGAATTTTAAGCTTTATCAACGAAGTGATAATTAACGTAGCGGAGTGACTTTAATTATATTATAAATGTTTAAAGATCCGACTTGAATTGGTTTAAGGTAAAATCATTGAGGTATGTTTGGGACCAACTATTAGTCATGCTATAGGTTTCTATGCATGATGGAAAATGTTTTGTATTGGATCTAAATGTCAAATTTTCACATAATAGAGTTTCTTAGGACAATATTAAAACAAGCCCATGAAGTCAGAAGTCAACGTTGCCGAAAATTTGCGTCTAGGTTCTAACGAAACCAATTCATTTCGTCCTTAAAATTGGTTCTTACAACGTATCAAACCCCCCGTGCAATGGTCAAAAGATTTCAATGTTTGTGATGTCGTCGGTGGAGTAAATGATAACGGATTCGGAGGTCGAAAGTTCGAATCCCAACGACCGCAACCCGATTTTTTTCGGCTGACATCAGATTACGATAAAACGGTCAAGGGAGGGGGGGGGGGCGTTGCAGAGACAGTGTCAGTGGTTCCGAATTTTCTTTAAATTGTAGGTCCACTTGCAATTGTTGTCTCTAATCTGGTAGAGTTATTCTGCCGCCTCGTGCCCTACAAGGGGTTACGGATTCTGGAGGAAGAGTGAAGGTTGGAATTGCGTTGTATGCATTTTTGGCGATGAAATGACCCTTTAGTACTTTAGTTATTAGTGCGAGTTTAGTTTGACTCTTTAATTCACAGGTTATTTCGCATGTGGACATACAATTTTTTTTTTATACGATGTGGCCAAATCCTAGGGGACAACCCTTTGATGCGTTAGCATGGTTTTGGCCGGAAGGGAATTAGGGTAAGGGAAGTGAGGAAACTTGAGTCTTGTTTTTGCATTGCTGCGAGCTAGACAACAGCCCGGAGACGGAGTGGATTATTTTAATTTCTTAATAAAAGCTCGGGGTCGTCTGGTCTCGAACCCGGGGCCCATGGCATGGTGGTCGTGCGGCTCAACGCATTGATCCAACATCGTTAAGAACAATACTCAAGTTTCGTGATTCGTTGTTTTTGCACATACAGCTTTTGGCTATTGCTCGGCAGAGCTGACTTACTGATTGGCAAACCTCTCTGGGTCTTTAAACCATTTTCAGTTCAAAAAGTCTACGATTTGCAAACAGCAAACTTTACCAATGCTCTGCTAACTGACCGCTACAACTACTATAACTGCAATTCGGGTTTCGTATTTTTTGTATTTAACTAATACAGGATTTTTTTTGGGGTTATATCAACACTTCTAGATCGCTGCCTAACGTAAATAGCATGATGTTTTTGTTATATGATAATACTACAGCTAACGGGGATGCACTATGATGTTATAGCAAGCCTTAGCAGGAAAGGAATTAAGGGTAAGGGAAATGGGTTAAAAAGTTAAAGTTTCTGGCTTATAGGACTGGGAAAAGCAAAAGAAAACTGTTAACTAAACTGTTCCACATTCTTGTTATTCTGTTAAGGTATTATTCCCGAAATATGACGGCAATTATTATTCGAATAAAGGTTAAAGCTAAAAATTCATTTGATTACACAATTTATTTATTTGAATAGTTATTAGAAATAATTGTGAGTAATTTGACAATCAAATAATTGTTTGTTATTTGAAAAATTTTTCGCAAATAATTATTAACTCTTGAGCAGACATGACTCTCATATTTAGGAATTTTAGGAAAGAATTTGGACGAAGATCGTCTTAAACTTCTTTCGGGTCGAAGTAGTGGCTACTCGCAATCCGACGAAGCTGGCGCACAGTCAAGGAAGCGAAAAAAGTACTTCCTCCGATATGTGGGGTTATCAAATCTCTTAACGATGGGCTATTAGATCTTGCGAAGATAAGATGGGAAATGACCACAGCGCGACGTCTCGAATCGCGAAACTTATGTCATAATCCTATGATATGAAGAAAACTAACCGCCTACTCAACCTAACTCGGAGTCAGGCATTGTCGGGAACCCAATATAAAAGAAACTACTGAATACCTATTATGTGGTTGTCCTGTGCTCACAAGGGTAAGACAAGAGTTACTAGGTAAGTTTTTCATTGAAGGGTTAAAAGAAGCTTCGAGCATTAGCATTCGAAGTATTCTGAAGTTCGTAACGGAGGCGGGTACCCTTGACATGTATATAGTAGCTCTGCGATGTTCACAAAACGATATCTCTAGGATGTAATTTATCTGTATGTGGTATTGCTATGACAAAACAATAAATAACAAATAATATCTAGAAGAATGCCATTTCCCAGTTTTGTGCACAGTAATGGTAATAAAACGTAGGATACCCCTTTTCGCTATCGTCCTTAAAAATTAAAGTAACTTATTAAATTTGGATATCACCTATACGAATAATTATTTGGTAATCGAATAAACAAATAAGAATAATTATTTGACTATCAATTTATAAGGAATTATTTGAAATTTAAATAAAAAGCACAAATAATAAATAATTATTTGCTGATAACTTAAAATAAATTTCAAATCAAATAAAACTTTATTCTCATAATTTTTTATTCGATTTTTGTAAAAAAAAAAATTTTAGTTGATTGACAATTTATTCGTATAAAGCCCATCACTGGTGCAAATTTGACCTCTGGAATTGAAAGCGACTCGCCCTTGAATCACGCATGTAATAAAACTGAATCCTGAGGTATACCGGCATTTATTAGGTAGGAATCAGATGTAACGGATTGAATGTCGTGACAAAAAAAAACTTTCTATCCATTTTAAGAGGTAAGGGTGCAGATAGAGTACATTAAGTTAAGAGCCGTTAATAGTTTGGTCTATATGATCCGCCAACGCGGAAACTGTACTGGCAATCGTTGATAAGGTGGTTATTTTGTAGATATTTCATTAACTTAGAGTTGATGAGTGACTCAAAAATTTTAGATATAAGTTTAGAAAAGAGGAAAAAAAATAAACAATTAACAAGTGTTGTTAATCTGGGATGCTAAATCCCTAAGGGAAACAAACTTGTTCAATGCATAATGCAAGGCCACGACCGAATACGGTTACGTTGGGACCAAGACTTTCAGAGGAATATCCTATAACGGAAAACATTAATGGGGTCTGAATCCCTATGAGAGCATTTCTAAGCAGGCTCGCATTTAGCGACGCTTGGAACAGGTTATGTTTTTTAAATCGATTCGGCCCTAATTTAATTGGCCCACTTGAATCTACTTAGAAGTTACTCTGCTCATATTTATCCGGCGTTGACGCAATTGGCTCGGGTAAAGCCTTCTAGAATTGTCCTATTTTAATTGATTCAACCAAAATGAACTATTCAAGTTTATTTAGCCATAAGCTAATCAAAGGTAGATCTACACAGTATGACCTTTCAATTACCGGACGGGATTTTCCACGCCGTTCAAGGTGGTGCCATATATTCACTAAAGACTGGGGTGTCATGTCGGCTAATTTGCGCCAAAATTTCGTCAAAGTCGGCCGACTAGTTTCTGAGACATGACGTTTTAATTATCAGTACGTTTTTATCACAAAAACACGATACAATACCTTTTGTATGACAATACACCTCCAGACAAAACCGTCTATGTTCGTGAGTTTTTGGCTAAAAAACAAGTTGCCGTGATCCAATATTCGCCGTATTCGCCTGATCTGTCACCCTGCGACCATTTCCTGTTCCCCAAGATGAAATGAAAGATGATAGGAACCACGTACGATTCTATCGTAGCCATCAAAGTTGCTGTGACGAGGGTAGTCGAGGTTATTCAGAAATCAGCTAAGCAAAAGTCCATTCAAGCCCTTCCGGGCACAGCGTTTTGTAGACGCAGGGGAAACATATGTTGAATAAGCTTAAACATTTTTGTAAAAATAAATGAACATTTTTTTAAATCCCGTCCGATTATTTAAAGGACATGCTATGTAGTCATAAGATCGAGACCAAATCCATTAATTTGTTATGTGCTTAAGTTGTTCATGCGATTTAATTGTTTACGAAAGATCAAGTTCATACTTCATACTTGTAAATTGAAAAGGTTTGAGATCTTATTATGGTTAGTGGCATTTCTATGTATTCTTTTTAAATTCTCATTACCTAATCCTTCTGATAATCGTAAATTGGTCGTAAAAAGTGGTTGACATTGAATTTCACGTTGTCGATATTATCCGGACAGTGTGAATAGGGATATTAATATACGTCTAGAAAAGGTAAGGTCCCATTGTAGATCCCTGAGTGTTACTTGCACTCAGATTTAATATGATAATGATCGAATCACCGACCTTAACTTACTACCACCAAGTAATTAGCTCAACAGAAGAACAAAACAAAATATAAAGCATTTTAAGTTTGGAAAGAAGTTTAAGGTTTATTTATTTATTTAAGCTTAATACAAGCTATTCCATAATAATACAAAAAAATACAAGCTATAACTTAATACTAATTCTACAGACTACAATAAATGATAAGTAATAATAAATAAATAAAAAGTATAAGCTACAATATGAGCTATAAATACAGTAGATACTGGCAGAAGGCGTAAGGAAGAAGAATTAAGGTAGGCGATCAGGATCAAGATGGGCGGGGTTAAGATATAAGGGTTTGTGAAAGGATGATTTACTCAGATGGAAGTCAAAGGAGGAAAGGTCGTTGACTTTTCGTAACATCCTGGTAATTGGCTCGCTTTGACCGTAGTTTGTGCGATGGCGGTCGAGTCGGAAAAGGGGAGTGGACCTAAGGTTACGGGGATTGGTATAGATGGGTAAAGATTGCAGGCTTGAAGGGCAGTCTATGGCACCAGTTAATAATTGATAAATGAAAAGAATGTCGGAAACATCACGACGTTTGCTTAGAGGTTGTAAGTCGATCAGTTTCAGACGGTTTTCATAGGGTGGAAGGTTGAATCTGTCAGCCCACGGAAGATCACGTAGAGCGAAGCGAATAAACCTACGCTGGACAGATTCAATCCTATTAATGTGAGTTGTTGGTGTTGGTGACCATACCTGGCTGGCATATTCAAGGAGAGGTCTAACGAAGGAGATATAGAGAGATTTGGAAACATAACGATTGAAGAATTCTCTAGACCAGCGCTTCACAAACCCTAGCGCGGAGTTAGCTCTGTTAATTATGCTGTCAATGTGGGAACGGAAATTGAGTTCACTATCACAGATTATTCCTAAGTCACACAAAGAGGTAACGATAGGGACTGGTACGTCGATTAACATATAGACTCTCAGGGTGGTGGTAAGACGCTTGCGGGATTAATATATGGACTGGCATTTGGAGACATTGAGCTCTAGAAAATTTGTCATGCACCATGTGGTGAATGAATCCAGGTCTTTTTGCAGCAGAAGAGAGTAAGTTGTGGAGGGGATATATTTGATTATTTTAATGTCATCAGCATAAATGGACAGCTCTCAACATCATTTATTGTAAGGATAAAAATCAATGGGAAGAGGTGGCTGCCCTGACGGACGCCGGAAGGAGCGACAATAGGGTTGCAAATGGATGAGCTGAAAAGGATATTGTACTGAGGGTTGTTGAGGTAGGATCGAATCCAGGAGATGAATCTGGGGGGAAGCCTAGGCGATCAAGTTTGTACAAGATAACGTTATGGGAGATCTTGTCGAAGGCTTGACTAAAATCGGTGGCGATAACATCTTTACCGTTTTCCAGGGCACATAGTGTTTTGGAGACGAATTTGGTAAGGTTGGTGGTTGTAGATCTTCCTTTGAAGAAGCCATGCTGTGAGAGTGAGAAGATAGACTTACAGTGGAAGAACATGGAATCATAGACCAATTTTTCGAATAGTTTAGGTATGGATGATAATTTAGCAATGGGTCTGTAGTTGGACACATCGTTCTTGCAGCCTTTTTTGGCCGGATGGCCGGAATGCCATCTAGACCTGGGTGAAAGTCGTTCTCAAGCCTGGGCGATTGTGTCGACAGTGTCAAATGTTTCGCAAAGATGTAGAAGAACTCGTAGGATAACACTGAAATTTGCATCAAATATTACTGTATTTTGTTTGTAGACATTAACTCAAAAAATTATTTCGATCGACGCCAACATTATTTTTCCTTTCCTGCCAAGACTGTTCTCCACAATATTACGTAAATGTATTTTAAAAAGAAACTTCAAAAGTAGATACGTAATCCCGCTTAAATCCTCCCCCCTAAAACAATATCAAATGAAACTCATCCAATACCAAAAGTTAAAATTTCATTTAAGGTGCTAAGCAGTATCAACTGTAATCCACTCAGATTAAAACAACATTTTAAGAAATCAACTGTATTTCATTTTAGCAGGTCCAATTGAAAACCTTAAAGTTTCTATCTAATCTATACTAACCCCTCTTTCTATAGAAATTTTATGAAGGTAAGCTTTATCATTTTGCAAGTGCAAAGCGTTTGTTAATGCAAATCATACGCCACAAACTTTCACCCAAAATTGAGAAAGTTTTCAGGAAACACGACTAGTTCTGCAATTAAAAATACATTTTCGTGTTTCCTTATTTGATTTCAAGTCCTTTTGTGAAGTTTTTAAGAAAAACTAAATGGTCCACGAAATAGTCTAAGGCACTTTAGTTAAGCAATTTAAAACAGATAAATCTGCACATAGTTTTCATGATTGTGGATATGTACGAGTCTACTGTAACCACTTAAGCAAATCGTTTTGTAGTGAAGTGTAGACTTCTTTTAGAGAGGACTCTTTGTGAACCGTTTATGTCGAGCATTCAATTGATAAGTTGCTTTCGGTTTTAAGTTTTAAAAGACAAATTTGTTGTTTATTTTTAATGAATTATTTAAAAAAAAAGGTCAAGCACGACATTTTTTTATTAAATAAAGACAACAAAGCATTACCTTAAAAAAATACGGGTCCAATTGACAATCTCCTCTTTTTTGGAAAGTCGGTTAAGAACACAACTTTTATTATACGTCCTTTTCCTTAGAAATCGAGGGTAACTCTCTGCTTTTCTATTACTGCAAGAGATTCAAAATTTCAAACAATATTTTGTTTTGGAAAACACATGCAGTCACAAGGGTTCTTGTCTTAAATGCAGTGTTAAATATGCTGCAGTTAACGAAATGCATATTTGCTGAATTAGTTAAGGCTATGCTTCAAACAAATCTCCTCCGAAAAGCTCATAAATTCCAAGTGCAACTTCGAAAAATCCTCTCTAAGTTCGAAATCTGCTCCTAAGCTTTTATTCCAAAACTGGAAATGAACTCTCAAATGTGCAAAAGCTTCCAAGTTCTCCATAATCCAATCTCCATATTTGGAGACTTTCGACATATACGGTATTTTAATGTCCTATTTCGAAAACATGGAGATAGTTCCAATTGATCTAAGACACATTAAAATTCGCTGAGATTTAGAAAATATTTTGTAGACTTGCCTTAGCACAAACACATTCCACAGCCATAGACAAAAGAAGGATTTTGTTTCAGTCTCGAAATTTTCCCACAGATTGTGTCCTGGATTAAAGAAATTTTCGAAGTAACACAAAAAGGGATTTCTTGGTCATTTCACGTAGAACATAGATATGTCCTGGAATAGAAATGGTTAAAAATTTTGATACGTGTTCTACGAATCTAGTTCATGTTGGAAAGTCATTTTGGGTTTGTGATATTATTAACTAAATCACAAAAAAACAAACAAATTTATTGCTTTTTTTTCCAAATACAAGTCTATGTTGTTCTTGGTTCTTACAAAAAAATTCGTGTGCGGATTCTTCAACGTATTAGTCATATATAAACTACAACTTAGCTAAACTAAATGTTTGAACGACCGGCACATCACAATTCACCTTCTCTCTTAAAAAATATTTGTCAATTTTAAATATATCGGCGTTGGATAAAATCATTATCACGTCTGCCAGTTTATTAAATTCACCTTTCATCTTATATATAGACACTTTGGTGTTCACTTCATTGTTTCTTCTTCGGTCAATGAACTTTTAATCTACGCAGCAATCTATGATATGATAGTACCACCTAACATTTGCAAAAATATTGCTTCTAATGATTTCTGAATTTAGTTTTTTTTAATAATATTTCATTGATGCGTAGCTACCTCTGACAAGTATCATATAAGTGCCATGAAGTAAACTTTACAAGAGGATTAAAAAACTTAATTTCTTCTATGCCCGTATGGTATCAATGTGAGAATTTGTTTATAGCTTCTAATTCGTCACCCGCAGGTACTGTGGGGGGTTAATTCTGTAAAAAGTGTTTTTCTTATGATTTATAGTTCTGACGCAAATTGCTACTACCTTGTACTTTTTATCTAAATATTTTGCAAGAAAAAATTGCGTGCTGTGATGGTTAATTTGATTGTTGAAAAGAAATCTCTTATTCAGTTTTCAATCTAATACGCAGCATTGCTTTAAATCGGGGACAGTAGAAATAGGTTGCTTTTTCTTATTCTTTTGAAATCGTTTGACTGAGTCGAGTGTCAAATGCAAAAAGCTTGGCTTAGATTTTCACTTTTCTGACCCTGCATGCAGGTTAATGTCGCGCACCTCATAGATTGTCTTCAACAAAAGTTCTGCAAAAAAATTGCTAACATGCAAAAAATTTACAATTTTTTCAACAGAAAATTGAGATTGAAAAATTTTGCTTGAGCCTGTCATTATTTTTTGTGTGCCGCAAGGCTCTATCTTAGGACCTTGACTTATCGCAATTTTTATTCATAAAATTCCTCGGTAATATCAAGGCAGTCGTTTCTATATATGCAAGCATAATAATATCCAGAAAAAAATCAAAAGGAAGCTGATGGATCTGGTCGTCCTAAAAAACCTCTGTAAGGAATGATACATCAATAATTCAAGATTCTAAACGAGACCTCTACCTTGGGGCGCCATTTTTAGGTGCTCGCGTTTCAATAATATTTTTTTTTTTGGGAAACAAATAAACATAGACCAATTCTGTTTGTTGGCATTTATTATTGATCGAACGTTTACTGAAAATTATAAAATTATTCAATTCAACTTACCATGAAATTTCATCCGAAATTTAAAAAAAAAACTCTTTAGAAGTATGCAAGGAGCTGCCAATAATAATCCTTGAGGCGAAGTTGATCAACAACTGAAAGATATCATACAAAACAATTTTGTAGACCTTGTGTCTCTGTTCAAGTTAGTCGTGTGATATTAGACTGAACCTAGCAAACTAAGAAGGAAGTTAGGTAGGTTAGAACGAACCTAAGGAATCTGCGCTGGACTGATTCAATTCGGTTAATATGAACGGCGAAGTAAGAATCCCAAACCGGGTTGGCGTACTCCAAGAGAAGTATGACGAAAGTGCGGGAAAGAATTCTAATTATGTATGGATATTCAAGCTCCTTAGACCACATTTTAACAAAGCCGAGCGTGAAATTGGATCTGCCAACAAAGAAGTCAACGTGATCATCTAAGAAGAGACGGGAGTTAAGAACCACTCATAATGTAACCACCCAGGGAGTAGTTGAGGAAGATAAGACGGTTGGTGGAGCATCAATAACGAAAAATGCGTAGCGCAGTCGTAGCCACCGGATACCACGCCGAAGATTATAGCATAACATAGTATTTTGGAGTTACGCAGAAGCAACATTAATATAATTTATGAAAAGAAGCGGGCCAATAATACTACCCTGAGGCATCCCAGAGGTGACTGATATTTCGCATTATAGGGCGACACGGAAGAAGACGCACTGGTAGCGACAGGACAGGTAGGATAACCGAGCAGATGAGTAGATGAACCGAGCATGTTAATCCTATCAAAGGCCTTGGTATAGTCGTTAAATATGCTATCGGCCTGCGTACCGGACGCAATCAGGGGGAAACATTGATGCACAAATTTGAATAAATAATATTTGATTTACCCTTAATGAAGCCGTCCTGGAAAAACCCATGAAGGGTCTGGAATAAAAGCGGAGCACTTCGATAATTAGTGTTTTGAAAGCCTTCGCAATGTAGCACAAGTTGGCGTTGGGTCTGTAGTTAAATATATCTAAAACAGGTATAAAAGATGTTGTAAAAAAATGGAAGCCCCCGGCCAATATCCAGCTCAACTAGTACATCTCTTCAGTCATAACCCAATAGAAAATTATTGATAGAGACGAAATTAGCCGCCCTGAAGTTGGAGCAGCAGCCATACAAAGGGCAGAAGAAGATCTCAGCAGCATCGGAGCATAAAAGAATCTTAAGTGCAGGATGGTGACAGGACTCCGGGACCGGGCCTGCGTAGGCACAGCTGTCCAGGAAGAACAGCACATACTGAAGACGTCTCAGAAGACTGTATCCAACCGACAGCCGTGGAAGGTTGAAAAAGCCAAAAACGGCAAGAGGACACTGCTCAGGCCAGTGCTGGACTTTGCCAGTTGGTTGAATCCTCCGGAGTGTGAACCTGGGCAAATGTAAGTGGTGAAAACGTACAGAGTACTATAAAGGATGTTACAGCAACCCATTTTGATTTCTTCAAGAAACGGAGTTGGATCAATGCGTTGAGCCGCACGACCACCATCACATGGGCCACGGGTTCGAGACCAGATGACCCCGTGAGCTTTTATTAAGAAATTAAAATAATCCACTCCGTCTCTGGACTGTTGTCTAGCTCGCAATGCAAAAACAACACTCAAGTTTCCTCACCTCCCTTACCCTAATTCCTTTCCGGCCAAAACCATGCTAACGCATCAAAGGGTTGTCCCCTAGGATTTGGCCACATCGTATAAACAAAAAAAAAAAACATGCAAACGGTGTGGCATTATTATTCTAGCGGTAGCCTAAAAAGCTTTCGTTAACAAATATGACATTATAAAGTTTCCGGTCGATGTGAAACTTTAGAACTCGTCGTTCAAGTATCACAATCACATACTTGATTGTACTTAAAGTTATTTAGTGAGTCTTTTAATTTACAGCAACTGGTTGAGTGTCCGACTCGTGTTCCTGATACTTTAGGGCACAACGCGCATCTTTTAGATCTATTTCTAACATCGCATCCAGAAAAATACTCGGTTTCGGTGAAACCTCCCTTGGGTAATTCGGACCATTGTCTAATCTCCGCCCAATTCTCCATCTCCTCTCTGACAACCACTAACCTAAATTCCACCAAAAGATTAGTGTGGCATTATAAAAATGCTGATTGGGCGGGACTTAATAAGTATCTCAGAGAGCTGGATTGGTCCGATTGCTTTTCTGTGAGAGACGTTAACAAATGCACCGATTATATCTTAAACATCCTTTGGTTTGGAATGCATCGCTTTATTCCTCATAGCTTCAAGAACATCAAACCAACTAACACCAATTGGTCCAATAATGACTGTTTCGCAGCCATTAAAAATAAGGAAGCAGCCTTCCAGGCATATAAATTGTGCCCTTCAGAGGAATTGAGACGTATCTATAGAGATGCGCGGAATATTTGCAATTCAGCAATTAGTCGGGCAAAGTTCAATTTCGACCAGAACATCAGACGGAAGGTTTTTTCTACCCAAAAGGGTAGTAAGGGTTTCTGGTCTCTAGTAAAAACCGTAAAGAACAATTTCACCTGTTCGTCAACACCACCACTCATTTATAATGGGAATGTTTTTACTGACTCATTGGACAAGGCCAACCTGTTTGCTGCTAATTTTGCTGCTAATTCATACTTACCACCTTCATCGCAGCCACTTCCATCTCCATCACAATGTACTAGTAGGCAAAAGACGCTACACTTTCGCACTCGCGAAGTTTTTAGAGTACTTTCAAAACTCGACGTGTCCAAAGCTACTGGCCCTGATGGTTTCTCGCCCCTTGTTTTAAAATGCTGCACCTCTGCTTTGGCTAAACCTCTGCGCAAACTTTTTCACCTGTCATATTCCAAGACTGAATATAATTCCCATATTCGGGCAGGGGCCGGACACACCGCACTGTCCGCGTTAGACAAAGTCCAGCGTAAAGCTGTTAAGCTTATTGGCGATCCCTCAATCTCTGAGGGTCTTGACTCTCTGGAGCGTCGACGGAATGTCGGTTGTCTCTCACTCTTCTATCGTTATTTCCATGGCCGTTGTTCTAACGAAATTGCTAGCCTGATTCCTTGTAGACTCATGACAACGCGCGATACACGATCAACAAGTCGCTCCCACCCCTATACTCTCCAGGTCAAATTTGGACGTACCGTCAAATTTCGGGAATCTTTTCTAAGCAGAACAACACGAATGTGGAACAGTTTACCATCTTCTGTTTTTTCCTCGTCTTATCAGCCTGAAACTTTCAAACGGGGCGTACATCGACACCTCCTTCACCCAAACTCCTAACCCATTTCCCTCATCCTTAATTCCTTTCCTGCCAAGGCTGTGCTTAAGCATCATAGGGCAACCCCTGAGCTTTGACATCATCATATATAAAAAAAAAAAAAAAAAAAAAAGATATCACTCCTAGGAGGTGATAATAAAATTTTTATCACTTCCTAGGATACTTCAACGACGAGTTAGTTAATAAAGTCGATCGACCGGAAACTATGTAAAGTGTCGCATGTGTGGTTTAAAGAGGTTCATATTTTGAGAATTTCCAGATAATCGTGTTCACCTTTAATCAAAACTTTCTTTATTTTTAGAATGCTTTGGACAACCGTAGAATTAAACATTAATTTATTTGTACTTGCAATCCCTTGAGTTTTTGCATTATGTTCTGGATAATATATTAGATTCTGAGGTATACATGTAAATAACCTAATTACTCCTATACCTCGCCATCTATAAGATCTTGTTAATTTTACTCTGGGGAACATGTAATTATTCTCATTCAACTGCAAACATTGTATGATATTCCCGTGTTTTGCAATCCCCTCGAGACCAATAAACCAATAACTATATCTGATATCTAAAATTGTCATAATTTAAAGTCAAATTATTATAAAAACACGCTATCCTCTTATCGCACGTGCTCCATTTCTATTACACCCTGAATCCCACTAATATCAAAACTTTATGTTTGTCGGACTACAAAAAACATACAATCGTTCACCCATCGCAAAGTATCGAAACAGTCACTTATCCGTTGATTTACTACTAAAGTCCCTAACATGTCCCTTGACTACAGTTAACCAGACCCTATCGACCGTATATTGTCCCAGTTCCATCCACTAAGTGCAATCGGAGCTCTGCGACAATAGGAAATTTATTAACAAATTTAACGCTGTCCCATCTATTGAAACCTTTCCGTTTGGATCCGGTATAGTAGTCAGGAGCGCAAAGTTACTTTTCCTTGCAAGTTATCGAAGGAAAACTTAAAACCTTGTGGTGGCCTTGTTGGAATTCTCACGGGACAGGTATAAACCTATACACTCATTTTCAAGTTAAATTGTGGAATTTTCAAACATCCGACATTTTTCCTGTTGCTGGAAATTTTCGTTGTTACTTGTGCTTGGCCCGATGCATCTAGGGCCGCGGACTTCAGAATTGACTGAAATATTGGTGAGTTTTTTTTTTGGATCCTAGTTATTTCCTTTTACTATAACACGTTGACGGTGAAGAGATTGTTAATGTGAAACACCATTTTTCTTAAAGATTAGTTATTGCCCAGATGTCAGAGCTGGAAACTTCTTCTTCTGGTCGAGTTTTATTTTGCCTTAAGGTTCCCAGTTGTTTTGTGCAAAATAGGATTTCACCACCATTTGGTGGATCTGCTGAATAAGATTCCTTTAAAGGTTTTTCTGTATTTACTTGATTTTGAATCGAAATATCTTTCAGTTCTTCGTCCTGCACAGAAATGTGTGCTGGAAATCACTTATTGGCGATAGGAAATCGAATTGTATACGGTGGATGCGTTCATTTTTAAAGTCTAGTGAACTTTAATATAAAATCAGTTGAAATTTTCCAGACCTGAAGGTCAGAAAGGTTTCGTCAATGGTTTAAACAAAGTTTACCTGAAGTACCTTACATTGTCCGACGGAAAGTATGGAAAATAGGGCATAATCGAATCCATTACATCCTATCCAATGGTCAATAAAACCAATGAGATTGGCATAATTAGGGCTAATTCAAACCTAATCGACTCTCGACTTAATCCGAATGTAAACTCGTATAATATCCTTTAGCTCTAGGGTATTTTATACTTTGCCCCGATTGATTCGTAGCACGAATTTGTGAACAAGTTCCACCTCATCCTTTATTCGTCATGCCTTTTACCATGTCACCACTGAATCCAGATCAATGGCATATACAGCAAAGAAATTGCTGGATTTCCTACATCATTCTGTATTTGAGGATAAAACGAATTTGAAAGTCAAATTAAATAAAACGACTCCGAATGCATTGCCTTACGTTGGCTCTTTGAGGACAGAAAATATCCTGTACATGTCACCTCGCTATTTATCTATGGTTGCAGGGCAAAGGTTTTGTGTTATTTTGCACACAAAAAAGTTGATTTTGTTTTTTTTTAATTTAGCGCTTTTTGACGTGTTCGTTTTCGTCAGGATTTTGATTACTAAAGACGGTCAAACAGACTCCAAAGAGATTGAATTATTTACCAGGCAGTCGAAATCTGGAAGTAGTTGTGATAGAAAAGATTTGTCATCAACAATTTAAGTTTAAAATATAGTAGGAAAGGGTGACAACGTTCTGGAAAATATGAGGTTTCTATTTTGTAGATACGGTTAAGGATGAAGTCAACATACATGGCTAAGATAACTATTAATTACAACAGCACACAAGCAAGAAACCTCACTTGAAACCGGAATTTTCTGTTAGTTAGGATTCCGTAGTTGATTCATTATATCCTCTGATAGATTTGTTCATTTAGCGATTACCAATTAAAGCATACTTTGAACATAAAATAAATCAAACGTAAATAAAATTAAACAGAAACCAGGTTAGGTTAGGTTAAAGTGGCTGTCTGAGAGGCCAAGGAGGCCCATTGTGATACCACATTGAGGCTACAAACTACCAACTCTAACCAACTCTGGTTCCTTTAACCTCTTGTGGGGTATAAGGTTCCTCTCTAGATGTTTCGTATATAGGTTATAAAGTTATGCTCCATGAGGAGTTCTTGGAGTCACCGTAATTGCATTTGTACAACGCATAGATTATCTCTAAGCTGAGATGGTCTGGCTGGCACGTGCGTTTCTTTTTTCCTTATTTGACCGCAATTTTGACCGGCTTTGGCAGACTTTGGATATATTCATATATATGTAACTTGGCATCATCAACATGTAACTTGAGAAAAAAAACAGCGGCCCACGGATAGATCCCTGTGACATACTAAGGGAATCCAAAAGAAAAGAAGTCTGAGATATACTAAATGTAAAGATCAAATGATTTTAATCGATAGCTTCTTTTTCGTGTGTGTTTTTTTTAGGGATTTGCCGAAGCAGACTACTTTTTATTTTGGGTCTCTTTTCGTCCCTGTGTCGTGGCCGGAGGGATTCGAACCTGGCCCCTCCGGTAGGCTAAAACGTTATCATTACATCTCCGATGATGCCTAATTGATGGCTTAAGAAATATTACTGCTTACTTTTAAGCTATGCCAAGATCGAAAGTCGAGTGCAAGAATCGATTAATTTTTTAAGACAAGAAAAGTACTATACTCATTGGCCATAAGTCACTGTAGCGTAGATTAAATTATTATGGGACTCTCATTATGGAATGCCAACACATTATCACTTACTCCACCGATGGTTCAGTGTTACTTCTGCGCAAGCTTACTATGTTGGCTTTTTTAATTTGGGACCATTCAAGTATTACGTAACGTATTTTTTGAAAATTTCTGACCCCCTCCCCCTTGTAACGCACCGTAACGTTTCGCCTTGCCCTCCCCTTAAACGTTACGTAACACTCAAATGATTATTTTTACCTAAAAATGTAAATTCTGTTGCGTAAAATACCGGAATAAGAATCAATGTAAATTAAACGAAATTTCAGCCCACTTTGGCCCAACTGTGTGTGCGTGAAATTAGTAAGTTCATGGCTTGTAGTTTAGGTGGTTTTGCTTGACCGCAACGGTCGGACTCTTAGAGTCCAAACCATGGACTCGTGGTACACGGCTTATTTTGGTTATTTGCCATATATATACTTCTGTATACTCAGTGACGCGGCTCTTTTCGTGTGTAAAAAAATATGTGTAGTGTGTATCATATAAACTGAGCAGTGAGTCACAAGTTAGGATTTAGGACTTTAAGTTTTAACAAAAACGAAACGCGTTCCTGGACCCCCCCCCCCTCCCCCTATAACACCGTAACATTTCACAAGACCCCCTCCCCTCTAACTGCGTTACGTAAAACTTGAACGGCCCCTAACCCACTTATCTCACCCAGCGTGGTTCATGCGGAGGTATTCTATGATACCCAACTAGGACTTCTAATATATGTATATCATATGTATAATTGATATTCAGTTATTATGTTCCCTTCGTTCGTTGCTAAAAATTCCAGTCTCGACTTTTCGCTTGCTCCTTGTTAGTAGATGCAGAGGAGTGGGGGTACTACGTCCGTGTAGTGGCAGCGGTCATGTCACCTGTTAAATTAAAATTAAAATTGGACAACGTTGTTTTGTTGAGACTTTTCGTTTGCAATGTGATATGTTTCCAGACCTCGGCCAGGCTTTTCGGAGTCAGGTTCGGCGCCTACATTCGAAAATTCCATTTCATTTGCAAATGCCATGATGTAATGGTAAAACTTTTTAACGGAATGAGGATTTTCTGAAGCTAAGGTGCTATTGTTAAGGCTTTTTTGTGTCACCGAAAGGGTTGACATGCAAAAAAGCGTTTTGCAACTTTATTAAAGTAAACTGTTTTTTGCCAAGGGATGTCTTACCCCCTTTTGAAAATACGATCAGTTGTTGACTTTTCAGAAAAATCCGACAACTTCCTTACCTAATGACCGTTAAATATGAGCCGGAAAAACATAAAAGAAGCTCGTCTATTTAATTTCTGGTTTTAATTAAAATAATTTTTTTTAATTTTAAAAGTTAATTATTTCTGGAAATAATTCCTGTGGATCAATAGATACTTTACCCTCACCACTTGTGACCGGAGCACTTCGATTGTGGAAACTTGAAAACTTTTCCAACATTTTCTATCAACGGAGGAATGTTTTTTTTTTTGTTTTTTGTCTAAATCGATTTCTCGTGGGGTACAAAAGCGTCAAGATGGAAAACTTTGGTTAATGGAAACCAAAAAAATTTCCCAATCAAATTCAAGTGCCTTTCTAAGTTATTTGAAAATTTATTGCGATTTTTACGACAGACGTTTCCCAGTCGATAGAAGTTCGAAATGGTAGTGGCGTTTTATGACAGCCGAATGACGTATTGACATGTACAAAACCAAACCATATCCTTTGGGGTTTTTACATCTTTTCTGAGAATTTATGCTTTTCGTCGTAAATAAGTTTGCTTTGAGTGCTCGAGGGCCCGACATATTTGCATTTAATGCAGTTTTAATTAAATACCCAACGAAAATGGAATTAATCATATTATCTGACGTTTTCTGAACGAGCCCCAGCCTTACAGAAATTATCTGCATCACTTCTTGTCATTGATTACTTTGTATCGTTCGGTTCAAAGTCTTTCCAAGTGTAGTTTGAATGGGTACACAAATTGAGGCAAGTGTTACGAGAACAGGATTCATCGTTAAAACTATTTTTGGTTCAGCCTACCAGCTTAACTTCCTGTGCCTTCTCCAGGAATGACACAATTACTATGCGAGGAGATCTGGATCTGGGCGAGCAATCAATCAGGTAAAAGTTCTGAACCTGTGATGAATGTTTTGTGTTTTCCCGGAACATATCCTCTTCTGCAGCACGATTGAATCTTCCGCGAAGCGAATCGCACGTACACCATGATCTACTTTATCTTGTTAAATTTGCAAGTGGAATTTTCCATTTTTTTTTGCGATTTGTTTGGGGTGGAAAGAAAAGAAAGGGCGCGACGAATTTTTCACTTCCGTTGAGTCATTTTTCACGGGAACGTTTATGTCGGTGGCAGGATGTTTTTCATTGCCATCATCTTTAAGCAATTTCGGGTGACACTAAATGTATACTCGGATGAAATATACGCACCTGCCGTGCTCTAAGCTGTTGCGACTTGAGATGGACTCGAAACCATGAACTTTTTCCATCAAAATGGGGTAAGATATGACAGGAACTCGGTCGCACGTATTTAAAAAAATAATAAGAATAATATGAAATTATACATATCTTAGAAGTAAATTAATTTATTTTAAAGCTCCACTTAGACAGATCTTATCATTCCTTTCACTTTGACTTAAACTTCTGATATTTTTTGATAACGAAAACGTCGCCATTTATTTCTGTTTTTTTTACATCGCTTACAACCTGCTTTTGCAGAATTTTTCTACTCCGAAAGCCTTTTACCAGCGTGTATGTTCCTAGTCCTTTCCATTTGATTTTTTGGTTCTCGTAACTGCAATGACTGTATGACTGCGTTGGCATGTGTTTGCTCAAACCTTGCTCACAAAGAACATTTCTTTCAATTAAAATCCTAGCTAAATTCAAAGCAAGCTATCAACAGACGAGTATTTACCACATAAATGTCGAAGCTCTAAAAATACACTATAAAGTACACAGTAGTACTTACAGAGATGTTTTACAGGAACGGAGAGTCGTAAAACGAAAGTGATGAAGTGAGCAAGGATATGGTGGGTGCTATTTCAATGTGTGGTTAGTTTATGGATAATTAAGGGGTAATGAAAAGTGAAATACTTTTGCATGTACACAGTTGGCAGACAGATTACAGAGAATTCAGGACCTATAAAATGTAATAAGTTTAACATAAAAGAATTGGCATGAAAGGATAAGGAAGAAACATGTAAGGCATGTCACGCATAAGTGTGATAACATTTTGTAGCAAATTTTAGTGGAAAAGGATGACATTTTGTGAAATGAAAACTTAAGTTGAGCAGAATTTGTACAATTAACAAACAAATTAAATTTTTTCCGATCTTTTTTTAACAAATTTATTTACTGGAAAGCATTGCTTTACGACAATACATACAAGTATAGATGTAATACTCTTGCTTAGATCTGGCGCAATAACAGCATCTCCAGACGCACAAAACTTCTGATCTTCGATTCGAACGTAAAATCTGTTCTGTTCTACGGCTATTTAACATGGAAAGTGTCCTATCAAATATCATGTAAGCTGCAAGTCTAATGACGCCCCTTCATGTCCAAATCTATATTTTGTAATTGTTGCAGAAAAAAAAATTTACCTAAAGGTTTACTTTTCATATTTAAATGTTTTTTGTATCCAGTGATAACTGATAACGTTTCAGCCTACCAATCCAGAGTTTCGAGGTTCGAATCCCACTGACGGCAACTCATAGTTATTTTCTGCTGACAGCAGATAACAATTAAAAGGCTATGGGGGTTGCAGAGAAAATTTCAGTGGTTCGGAATCCACTGTAAATTATAGGTCCACTTACAATCGTTGGCTCGAATCGGGTGAAGTTCTTCTCCTGCTCCATGCCCCACAGGGGATTACGAGAACTGGAGAATGTAAATTTCGAAGCAGTGTTTGGACCTCTTTAACCGATGCTGCTGTGATTTTTGCAACGGGTCGACTTTGATGAAACTTGGATCCATTATTACACGCGAAAAGTTAACAAAAGTCAAAATAATGGAATAT
Source organism: Leptarthrus brevirostris (assembly GCA_964036015.1). Taxonomy (NCBI): domain Eukaryota; kingdom Metazoa; phylum Arthropoda; class Insecta; order Diptera; family Asilidae; genus Leptarthrus; species Leptarthrus brevirostris. The sequence goes on along the minus strand of OZ038375.1, from coordinate 24,948,828 downwards.
TCCGGGCGAATTTACTCCCAAGAAGTCATAAAAAGAACTGTCTCATTGGATAGAAAAATTATGTCTACAGACTTTGGGATTCGAAAGGAATAATCTTCAAAGATTTTTCGGAGGAATTAAGTACGATCTTACGACATTACTACAGTGAATTTTTGGACCAATTCGATGAGATATTAAAGTACATATCATGGTCCCGTTTGACAAAAAAAAGTGCTGTTCCATCAGGACAATTTAACAAATTTCATAAGTTTCGATACGAAAATAGCTCGAGGGAAAAACGTAAGCTCAAAAGAAAAGGTCATTTATTTATTTAAGCTTAATGCAAGCTATTACATAAAAAAAAAATACAAAATAACAAAGTAAATACTACAAACTAATATAAACAATAATTCATAACAGATAATGTAAGCTACAATATAAGCTATGATAATGATAACTTTAGACTGGGAGGAAGGAGAATTAGGAAAGGCGATCAAGATGGGCGGGATAAAGATATAAGGCTTTGTGAAGGGATGATTTACTCAGATGGAAGTCAAAGGAGGGAAGGTCGTTGACTTTTCGAAGCATCCTGGTAATTGGTTCGCGTTGACCGTAGTTCGTGCGATGGCGGTCGAGTCGGAAAAGGGGAGTGGACCTAAGGTTGCGAGGATTGGTATAGATGGGTAAAGACTGCAGGATTGAAGGGCAGTCTATGGCGCCAGCTAGTAGCTGATGAATGAAGAGAACGTCGGAAACATCACGACGTTTACTTAGGGGTTGTAAGTCGATCAGTTTTAGACGGTTTTCATAAGGTGGAAGGTTGAATCTATCTACCCATGGAAGATCACGTAGAGCAAAGCGAATGAACCTACGCTGGACAGATTCAATTCTGTTAATGTGGGTTGTTTGCGTGGGTGACCAAACCTGGCTGGCATATTCAAGGAGAGGTCTCACGAAGGAAATATAGAGAGATTTGGAAACATAAGGATTGGAGAACTCTCTAGACCAGCGCTTCACAAACCCTAGCGCGGAGTTAGCTCTGTTTATTATGCTATCAATATGGGAACGGAAATTGAGTTCACTATCACAGATTATTCCTAGGTCACACAAAGAGGTAACGATAGGGACTGGTACGTTGGTTAACATGTATGTTCTCGGGGTGTTGGTAAGACGCTTGCGGGAATAAGAGATGGACTGACATTTAGAGACATTGAGCTCAAGAAAGTTTTTCATGCACCATGTGGTGAACGAATCGAGGTCCTTTTGGAGAAGAAGAGAGTCGGTTGTGGAGGAGATATGTTTAATTATTTTCATGTCATCAGCATAAATACACAGCTCTGAGTATTTTATGATACATTCAACATCATTAATTGTAAGGATGAAAATTAATGGACCGAGGTGGCTGCCCTGAGGGACGCCGGAACGAGCGACGGTTAGAAATGGATGAGCTGAAAAGAACATTGTATTGACGGTTGTTGAGGTAGGATTGAATCCAGGAGATGAATCTGGGGGGAAGCCTAGGCGATCAAGTTTAAACAGGATAACGCTATGGGAGATCTTGTCAAAGGCTTTACTAAAATCGGTGGCGATAACATCAACATCTTTACCGTTTTCCAGGGCACATAGTGTTTTGGAGACGAATTCGGTAAGGTTGGTGGTTGTAGATCTACCTCTGAGGAAGCCATGCTGGGAGAGGGAGAAAATAGACTTACAGTGGAAGAACATGGAATCATAGACCAATTTTTCGAATAGTTTAGGTATGGATGATAATTTAGCAATGGGTCTGTAGTTGGATACATCGTTCTTGCAGCCTTTTTTGAATATGGGAATAATATAAGAGTTTTTCCATAATTGAGGGACAACCCCTTGAGTGACCGAGAGGCGGAAAAGCAAAGTAAGGGGTTGAACTAGATGCACGGCACACTTTTTCAGAACTATGGCTGGAATGCCGTCAGGACCGGGTGTCATCGTCGAGACAGAACCCATTTTGAAGAGTTGGGCAAATCGTATTTTTTGGAGCGATTAAAAAATTGCCAGGGGCGTTATGAAAAGTATGAAGCCCTAAAAGGAAATCGTGTTGAAAATAATAAAATAAATATAAAGAAATAAGAACCGGCGTTTTCAATCCTAACACGTAATCTACAGACAGTGAGACTTGCGCCGAACCAACATTGGTATTCTTTTTAGATTTTTTTTTAATAGGGTATTATGCCTCGGTCTTCTGATAAAATTTCTGGTACCTTTGGTTTAACTCCTTGTGACAAATAGCGCATCTACCACACCGCCTCTACACGTGGCCTTAACTCCAACCACGATTTATGGCTCTGTATTCCTTCCATCCCTACGAATTCTCACCACGTGTTACTCGGTCGTTCAATTTGGCATCTTCCTCGAATCCCGTGTGGATTCAAATCTAGATTTGTTGCGTGACGTTTCTGGCTCTTTTCTGAATGTGTGGTCTATCCATTGTCACTTTCATTTTCGACGAAATATTTCAATCCAGTCTTGACCTATTACTTCTACTTATATACTTCGTTGAAAACCCGACCAATGGATGTTAATAATACACTGGAAACTAGAGAGCCTGATCACTGCCTGAAAAATTTGTTTTAAAATTGCCATTCAACCATTAACTGCAATGTACAAGACGGAGACGGAGTTGGATCAATTTGTTGAGCGGGAGACCACCATGGCATGGTTCCCGGGTTCGAGAGCAGGTCTCTCCGTGAGTTTTTAAAATTGAATTTTAAAATTCACTCCGTATCTGGGCTGTTGTCTAGCGCGCAACGCTGCAAAAACTGACTCCCCTTACCCTAATACCCTTCCGACCAAGGCCATGTTAGCGCATTAAAGGTTGTCCACTAGCCTTTTGATTTTTTTGTGGCCTAAGAAATTTATTTTACAATTTCATACCCCCGCCGACCATTTTACGCAATTAAAAATAATTGCGACCTTCCGACCACCTATGTACGATGGCCTGCTCAATTTTCACTAGCCTGAAAATATTTTTCGGAAACCATTTTGCGTAGTTAAAAATAGCCGAAACCCTCCGACCAGTCATATTTTTGCTAGGCTGGTCATGGATGGAGTTTGTGTGACCTAAGAAGTTTGATTTGGAATTGTCATTTTAAGGCCAGAAAAAATTCCGCCCGCATGAGCAGGTCTGCATACGTGTCTGTTTGAACGGTCGCGACCTCTTTTAAATACTTTCATTTAACTTCACATATTTCTTAGTTAGTTTAGGTCAAATATTGCAAGTCAATTTTGAAAAGTTCTTCTTATCAGAATAGGCTCAAATTTGGTACACGTATAAAAGACTGATATCGTCTGAAACCCAATATGGCGGACGATCCCAAGTTGCGGATTGCTTTTTTCCTCGCAATTACCTTAACATGAGGTGGTTTGACGAGCAAAATACGGTTAACTATGTGACGTCATTCTAAATACAATATGGCGGACCGTCCAAGATGGCTGATTACCCCTTTGTTTACAATCCCGTTGACATGGATATTAAATGAAAGGATTAAATGAGTAAAGTACGGCATTGGTATCAATTTTCGATTTTTGTATTATATGAGCTGGATATATATCCAGGACAAAGTCAAAGTCGTATAACAATAGCCAAAGTTGGCAGGTCTATCGTAACGAAATCTCTTCAAGCCTCTTGTATCTCAGCGAGTGAAATCGAGGCTGTTCATAAATCACAGGCAGCAAGTTAATCAACTAATAAAGCTCTTAACAGTTCAGAACTCACGACCACGGTTACGGGCTCAGTTGCAGATGACCAGATCTTCACGACAATGACTTGCTTATGAATATCATCACTGTCGTCAGGAATAATGGAACACTGTACTTTTTACATCCAAGTCACTGTTCTTCCTCTACCGACACATATAACAAGTTCTACAGCCTGCAGTTGTTTTGTTTCGTCAACGCTTCAAAAACCTCACTCTCGTGCATGATAAAGCTCGTTCTCACACTACGATTATAACACAAAATTTCATTAGGGCACACAATATCTTTTTTCTCTCAAGTCCAGCAATAAAGCCGTATTTAAACCCAATTGAGAGCATTTGGTATATCGATTGCTTTAGGAATATCTGAACCTGCAAAGTCTGGACCACCTGGCATACTACGGCGCTATTTTGCGCAGTAGAACGCTATAGAATGAAGCAACAACTGCATATATAGGCAGAAAAATACTCAGGAGGATATGAGTTTGGAATCATTAGTGCGCGAGTGACGAATCGCAGTAACTTAAGTGTTATAAGATGGTGATCGTTTCCAATATAGGGCTTGCTTTTAGACCTTCCATCGATAAGATACTTTCTCCGAATTTTTCAACCAGCAATATGGTCAATCTGGTTGTCAGTTCTGCCGTCTAGGGGAGGCAATAAATTTTGTTTATATAAAAGGTTCGCATAAAACCTTTTTTCCCTTTTCTAAAATACTACCATAAAACTAAACATTTTTGTAATTTATGTATGCATTTGCTCTTTCTTGTCTTATTTCAATCAACGTGTTTTGTGTTACAAATCTCTGTACCTAATTTTTAACAACTTTGGGATAGCGCAAAGTAACTACGTTAGACCATTGCTTTTCCCAGTTTTTATAAATTGTGATTTTTGATTCTGTCTGAGTTAAATAACTTCTGTGGTCGCAGGAAATAACTTGGTCAGTTAAAAAATGGTCAAAATGAGATTAGTGTACTGTGGTCATCTCCAATGTCTTAGTCGCACTGTTAAGATGTTGTTAACTCATGACCCTAGTACTTTCCGACCACATTGTTATCAACAGAATATATTTTTTCCAAAAAAATGGATTTACAGGAATCGTTCAAAAGTAAAAAAGTGCTGCCCTGAAAAGTTGCGATTTTCTAGTTACCAACTTATTTTCTGCGACCACAGATTATGGTTATGCACTTCAGCGAACGTGTTTTCTTGAAAAACTGATGTTTACTCAACTAACCGTTCACTTGCCTCAACATAATCTCTTGTCATGTTGGCAGTCAGGTTTTAGATTAAGCCACAGTTGCGAGACAGCTCTACATAAATTAACATCTGATTTATATAAGCTCTTGACGATGAGGACATAGCAATATTGGCTCTCCTTGATTTTAGGAAGGCTTTCCATTCGATCGACCATAACAGATTAGTACTCAAGCTTCGCAGGGATTTAAAATTATCTTCAACTGCTAATAAATTTATTAACAAATTTTTAATAGGCCGATGTCAGTCAGTTAAGACTCATAGAAGATATTCATCATCCTTGGCTGTAGACCGTCGTGTACCTCAAGGTTCTGTATTCGGACCCCTCTTGTTTTGTTTTTATATAAACAAACGATCTTCTTGAAACATTAGCTGATGAATCAGTTCATCAGATAGACCTATAGGATTAATTGACGATTATATTGTTCGTCTAAATGATGATTTAAGTAGAATATGGGAGTGGTCCCAAAGTAACTACCTAACACTTAATATCATAAAGTCGACTTGTATTCACATATACAGAAGGGAAATTTATTTTGCCGATTTATCACCCATCTTGATAGTATAGTTACATACGCAAAGTCGGCCAAAATTCTACGGATAGAGCTGAACTTCACATTCAATGTTGCAGTCATATTTCGAATGTGCTGGGTAGAGCTTGGCTCTATCTGCTAAATAAGGCTATCTATATCATTTAGTGATACTGTCCGATTCATTTATAGATTGCGTATGTCCGCTCATATTTCTGTTTATGTTGATTCCTTGGTTGTACACTCGTTAGAAACTTATCTTACACGCAAACGGCTAAAGATTTTGTATAATTTGATTCACTCGAAAAAATCAAGCTATTTGCATGGTAATATCCAGTTCCTATGCCTAGGGTATTCGTAAATAGAACTATTTTCTAGCATATGCTCAGCTTGCTACTTCTTTTAGAGTATTCGACAAGCTTTTGATTACTACTCACATCGCCTTAAACTTTATCTCTTCACACTTCATTGGTTTCTTTTTTTTCATCTCTGTTTGTTAGAGGATAGGCTTACTTATCTTGAGATATGAATTATTCCTGCTTAATTAAGTATCTACCATTATTTTCATTTTTTATGTACTATTATAATATTCACGAATCTTTTTGGACCTATACTAGTGAAAAAATAATAAAAATCTTTATAAAAAGGAAGTCACACTTCTCTTTTCACAACTAAAGGAAACCTACATAGATATCAAACTTAAACGAAAACTTAGTAAACCTTTTTATTTTAAAACACTTCCTGGAAATTTATCAACAATTTCATAGATAGATCTAGCATTTGCCATGACAAGGCACTAATGGACTTGGTTTATTGCGATTTACATTATAAACATGTAAATATATCTCACTTCGAGGAGGTATCTTAATCCCCAAACCAATCCATTAAAATATAATTTGGAAAATTTATTCTCTACCATCTTACCTGTATGTACACACTTAAGTGTAAAAGAAGACTTTAAAGGTCGTTACCTCCTTGGCGTTTTCCATAGCAATTTTATGTGCTTTTCTTTAATCTTTTCTTTACAGTAATTAAGTCCTTTCACTGCCAAGATAGGGCGACGATCTTACATACGCCTATGTATAACAAAATTTATCACTGAATAACTGTGAACTCATGCGTAGGCTGTTCTTGTATAACGAAACCAAAGACATAAGGATTGCGTAAAATCAAGTTCGTATAGGGAGCAATAAAAAATGATATCCTTAGAGACTGTCAAAGTATCTACTTTAGTCTACGGAGCATGTAATAGCAGCACAATTTCTATTCAAGTGAAAGCACCTTACCGTGGGAGTAATGGAAATCTACATTTAAAATAAGTAATCAAAGAAAGATTTCCTTCCGGCATATTTAATTCTAGGATACGCTACCTCTTCAGCTTTTTCAATTATATTATGTTGAAGCATCTTCGGCCTTATCTCATTTACTCGACATAAATTTCACTCGTTGCTAAATCAAAATCCTTGACGAGATTTTTTAGGTACAGCTGATTCAAGTTTGTGTTGCTTATTACATCGAAAATCCCTAATTTTCCCCGAAATAATTTAAGGATATATCTCCGGACAGCAATCTGCCTAGAGACCGGATTAATGAAACTTTCCCCAAACTCTAGAAAAGCATGATTCATTGCAATTAGTTGAGTAATTTATCCAGAAAATCGTATCGTGTTGTATCGAACAAGTGTAAGACAAAAGTTGAGCAAATTCTACCATAGCGAACGTCTTGACTATTTCTTAACTAGAAACAATTAATTTCACACCCCCGTCAACGCGTCGCCGAAGGGATTCGAACAATTCAATTTCATTACGGCCTATTACATTTACCGGGTAGAGTTTAAAATGTTTTTTTTCTCCTTTATTAGCTGAAAAGGCCTTTTCTCTGGAATACCTGTGTAATTGAAGCCCCATTCAGTGGTAATAGGCTACTTTATGAGATTTGCAGGATATGAAGGTCTCCGGTAAAGTTTTGCTCTTTAATTATTCCCCAAAATCCGACTAAATGGAAACGTTGTGGCATTTGAATGTGTTCTAATCAAGATGACAACACTTTTGAGGTTGAATTTCAAAGAGAAACGAGAAGCCTGTACATTAGTAAATCACCACTTCCTGAATCCCACTTAAGTTAGGTACGCGGGGAATGGAGTGTTGTCATGTACCCTTAAAAACCCCCTATTTTGCCGGGTTAATCCTAAATGAGAAACGTTTTCTTGCAACGTCAATGGGTTGGATGCCTTAGTGTTGTTTGTATTGAATTGGCTGAAGATATTTCTGGTGTACAAAAAGACGCATTGCAACGAAATTCTTGTCCTTTTGTTCTATCAAATTAACTGGAGCATGAAACTTGTGTCTCCATGCCTTTGGAAAAGTAATCCGAAACGAAGGAAAATATGTCAGCATCCGAGTAGCATTTGGAAACTTTCTAAAAGAACATGTACACAGTACACGCCGCGCTCCCGGGGTGGTTAATTTATTTAAAAACTTCATTCGTTCAACCTTCAGGATATTAATTCTGTTTTCCAGGTAAAAGCTACAGTATACCCACACAGTCTTTTGATTTAAGTCATTCAATTTATGTTCTGGGTCCGAAGCCACTGCATGTGCTTAAAATCACAGCAAAAGGAGTTCCAAGGAACAAAAGTTGCACCACCACGTTCGTGAGTGGATGATATTGAGAAAACCACAGGTGTTCCCTCTTTCTGCAGAAATTCAGTATTGCAGGAACAAGTTTTTCCATACTTGTAGGATATACTGCATTTTCAGAACAATGCTGGTTTGAGTATTTATTGCTTCTGAGTGAAATTAGCTCGTAAAATTGAGTAATATTTCATTCTCTGAGTGATATCCATTGTCGTTGTTGGACATAAGTGACTTTTCGAGTAATGGACTTTTCGTTAACGATGGTAAAGTCAACTTATAGTTTTAGTAGGATTTGAAATGTTGTTGTTTTACTGGAGGTGGTAAAGGCATTTGCGGTTTTGTTTGGTATTAATGGTGTTAAGTTTCGTAATAAGGATAAACGACACCAAATTTTTGGAGCTGTGGAATTTCTTCACATAAGTAGTATACAGATTTTCCGATACAATTTAACGCGATTTAATGAATTTGGGCTTTCAACCCCTGCGAATTTCGCAAACTTTATTCTAATTAAACTAGCTAGGTGGCAATTATCGTTATTTATTTATTTATTTCAAAACCAGCAATGATAAATCTGATTAATACAAAGTTAAGAACATGACATTGAGGAAAAATTAACCAAAATGAACATTTAATTAATTTTTGTACAAATGGTAGTCATGACTGTTGAAGAGACGAGATATTGATATACATAAGTGGCTCGTGCATGCTTAATTTCGTGCGGTATTTGGAAGAAGTTATAACGCCTAATGAAGTGAGTCCAAATAGGTACATTCAACGCATACAGCAACTCAGGGGAATTAATAACCCACTGCAGGCAATCAAAAGCAAAAACAGTCCGAGAATTGTCGCGCCTGGATTCCAAAGTATCCAAGTATAATATAAGCTGCAGCTGATCCATATACGGCAATAAAAAGGGATATTAAATGGCAAGCCGCGAAGTGCAAATCTTACAAACTTTCATTGCATAGGCTCTATGCGATTAAGGTGTTTTTTTGTGACGTAGCCAAAGCCCAGGGGACAACCCTATGATGCGTTAGCATGTGTATGGCCGGAAGGGAATTATTGTAAGGGGTGTGAACTGGACAACAGCCTAAAGATGGATTGGATTTTTTAATTATAAATTTATAAAAACCTACGGGAATTGATGTCGTGTCGCTCAACCAATTGATCCAACTCCGTCTGCGAGGAATGAGGGAAATTGATTGTCTTGTTTTTACAGTGCTGCGAGCTAGACAACAGACAAAAACTCATAGGCAAGCCAAGACTCGAACCTGCATCCCTGACGTAGTGATTTATCTAGCTACATCTTGCATTAAAACCTTAAATCCCCTCTACAGTCCTGATGAAAACCATGGTCGCGTTAGTCCCGCTGTTGATACTGTCAGTATGATGCTTGACCGAAAAATAAGTGTTAATTGCTAGGCCCAAGTTTTTGCGTTTGCCGAGTTGAGTTACGAGGATTCTTCTTACATGAAAAAATAAATATCAATTTTTGAAGAAGGACGGTTGGATAGAACATCACGGATAGAAGGCAGCGAAATCAAAATTTAAAAGATAGAGTCATTAGAAAGAATATGGAAAGACAGAATAGTGCACACATCATTGATATAAATAATAAAAGATGTGGGGCCGCGATGGCTGCCTTGTGGTATACCAGAAGTATTACTTATTGAATTAGAAAAGGCTCCACGAAATAAAACTCGCTAGTTACGCTTAGATAAGTAGGATGGTAACCAGTTAACAGATAAAGGAGAACTTCATAAAGAGACGGTTTATGAATGAGAATTCTGCGAATAATTTATTCAATTTTTTTACTGAAATCTGTGAAAATGCAGTCCACCTGATTACCTGCCTCAATAGTAGATAAATAATAATTGAACAATTCCAATAGGTTGATGGTTGTCGATTTACCATTTCGAAAGCCGAGCTGGAAAATGCCCAGAAAATGTTTATAATGGAAATAAGAAACTTCGCAATCCAATGCATGGAGAATATTAGCTATAAAACATAAATTAGCAAAAGGTATGTAATTCGATATTGCCTCTCTTAAGTAATGGAATAATTACAGGCGGTACGTTCAATAAATGAGAATGGTAACAAGGGAAGATTTCCAATTTGAAATTTGAATTTAATTTAAGTAACGAAAAAAAGGTGTATAATCGGCAAGGCCACCAATACAATTCCGACAATTCTTGATAGAGCTCTCGAGATTTTCGGTCGTCAGATATTTCCCCTGCCAAAATATCAATTTATACAATTGTTAATGTAAAATAAAAAACCTGGTGTCTAAGAGTACCTTCCGTGTAGTTTATTCACGTATTATAAACCATGTTTTTATTTATTTAATTAATAATAAGCGTGAAGTTTCTAATTCAAAGTCTTTAATGTAAGACACGAGTGAAATAAATAGTTGAGTAGATCGAGGGATGACATGTCAAGGAAATGGAGAGATCATATTCTTAGAAAAATTTTATTTCTATGAATTTGTGCTTACGTTATTAACACTTGTCTGAGAAAGACCACTTATAGAGGATTCACATTACATTATCATTAACAAATTACTTGTTCAGGCGAATTTGTTTGCGAATATTTCATCAAAAAACGAATGATCACTTACTTATCACATAACGCACGATCGAACAGCAAATAATTATTTGATATTAAAATAAAGAGCCCAAATAGCAAATAGTTATTTGCGAATAATTCATTCATCAAATAACGAATAATTATTTGATTATCAATAAACGCCTGATCAAGTAACAAATAATTATTTTAAATTTAAGTAAGCGGCACTAAATAACAAATAATTATTTACAAGTAGAATAAGTTTAAATTCAAATAAATTTTTATTCTAATATTTTTTTATTTTTGTAAAATCGTTATTTCATTAAAAATATATTCGAATACAGTCCATTATATCGTATAAAGTCAGTGTTTTTAGCGGTATAGCAAGAATTGCTAATATTTAAAGATGTCCGAAGTATCAAAACATATACATTCCTTAAGAATAGGGTAATGATGAGAACACGGATCAAAGGAGACAGGCATCGCTGGACAAAGGTGGCAGTGAACTTTGTAAAAATTACTAAATCCAACAACTTGCCTGAGTGGTTTACGAAGTGGCCGAGCTACACCAAATCACACGAAATCAAGTCGTCAAGGAAGGATAGAGAATACTGAGGAGTAGTCGAGAAAGACGACAATAAAGGGTCATCGTCAGCGGAAATATCCCAGCCTACAGAAGACGTGTAAAAATCACCAAAAGGTACATTGTCGTCAGTAAGCAGCATGGGATTCGCAAACATGTGAACGTGATTGAGCTCGAATAAAAAAAATCAATGAAAAAAAAACTGAATGAATGAAAAAATAAACATTCTTTTGCGGCTCTAGTGCTCTAGCTTAGTAAAGCCAGCAAAATCGACAGCCGCTATGAGCAGCACACAGAAATCCCGCAACCCCCCTTCTTGCAGGGACGTTTTCAGCAAAAAGCGGATGATCACGCAAGAGACCAGGAACTTAGTGCCGAAAAGCAGAACATCATCATATCAGCATCAAAATCAAATATCTTTCCATTTCCAACATTTCAAAAAATGTTCAACGTAAATGGAACCAGTGCTATTCATATCCATTAAAAGGAATAGGATCAAGTAAACTACTCTGCGGTACTCCAAGGAACTTAGTGTATGTGATGGAAAAAGTTTGTTTTGGAGCCTTTTTTAAACCATTTGCTATATTTAGTATCAGAAATTAGGGAAAAATTTAATTTGTGAAAATACACGATTCATAATTTACTTAAAAGTTTTCATAACTTTATAGAATTTCGATATGAATGTAATATTGGACTTGTCAGGGCTTAATGTCCATTATCTGGTAGAGAACAATCGTAGAATACTTTCAATGTTTTAGAAAGATACCGGGATATTCATTACAAAAGATTTGACAGTTCAGTTTGCGAGATCCTGTCTATGGCCTTTTGAGAATTTTTGTTGGTCGACAGTTATATTCCGCACTAATTGAACGGCAAGTTTTTAGATCAGCTTACGTTGGTGATCAAGTTGTTTCATATCATACACAAGTTTTGTCCACAATTATTAGCTTTTTAATCAAAAGTTTCAATTGTCTATTTATTCTTTTGAAATAATTTTTACATTTTGAACACTAGCCTTTTTTAAACTTCGGTCGAAAATTGTGAAACTCATTTCATTTCCGAAAATAATACAAGCTAGTACCGAAAGTAAGATTTTATGGTCGTCTTCGAGATTACAGTACGTCTGATTCAATGGCTTCTAATTAAGAGGACTTCTAATACTGACTGGATCTTAGATTATTTTTTACAAAATACAATTGCCTTTAAAATCATTTACTATTAAACTATTAGAAACTAAAATAAGAGCAAATAAAATCACTGAGTCAATTGAGTTTTTAGACGAACATTTGAGTTAATATACGAAAATTTTTAACACTAATTATTTGTAAATAAAATTATCACAACAAATAAATTTAAGCACTTCTTTATATTTATTTATTGTAACTGGTTGACTATTTACAAAAACAAACAACATATTGTAGCTTAAAGTAAGGTTCCTTGTAATTTGATAAGCATTTTGTAGGTTAAAAGTCAATTAATATCAAACTTTTCGTGTTTATGCAAAATTCTTAGACTTGTTTTTCCTCTGATTTCTTGCGTTTACTTTTTAATATTTTAACGTCAGCAATTAAATTCCTTAGTTATACGAATTGATGCCAGTTTTTTTTGTAGTTTGCACCAAATTGTGCAAAAATTAATTATTATTTGGTAATGAAAAATAAAGAAAAAAAAACAAATGAAATGGTGGAGTGCATTGGTCTTTATATTAGGTGAGTACATTTGAACATTTGTAGGAAGATTTAAAAAAATCTTTTGATGCTCACTTTTGTTTGCGTTTGAGAGTTGTAGGGAGATTCATAAATTTGTATTTTCGTGGTACGCACATCACTATTTTATTTTTATCTATTTTAATCTAGCGACATCAAATTTACGCCAAAAAACTATTATCTCAATTTCTTTCCAAAAATTTCAACAATGTCGATATAAATCCTACCATTGCAGGAACACTCACTTCCGAACATTTTTAATAATTTTAGCTTTAGAACACCCGTAGTTATCGACTTGTTTTTCAACTGTTTTCTGACTGACCATCTTTCATAGCAAAATTTCCAGTATGGTGTTAGTAACAGAACGCCAGGATACTTGGTTGTGAACACTGGATGATACAAGATTTCACAACAATAAAATAAACAGCAGCAATTTAAATTAGGTACCTGTGTTCCCTAAACCATTTTTTCGACCAACGAATTTCCTAACTACAATGTAATAAAATAATAAGGTGGTTGGGGACTTCTAAGGAAGCGGTTTCTCTAATACAACCCAAATAAGCTTGCGGGCCACTTTGGAAATGCATCATAACTCCGCGGGCCGCATATAACATTTTATTAGATTTTGACCCACTATCCCACTATAGACATTTTTTGGAGTGAAAAATTTAAACATAATGAGTTATTATTATTGTGTTTACTATCATTCCTACATGTAAACATAGATAATTTAATAATAATTATACTAAATGCACAGAAATACATAACACTTAAATTGAAATCATTAAAAAAAAAATATTTGTTTTACTAGTGCGATATTTGTTTCTCCACTCTTTTGTCTTAGCTTTTACAAATCCATCTCAATCATCATCCAAATCCATCTCATGCACATCATAATTGGTGTTGTAGATTAGCGTCCGTTATGTTTGAGCGTGTTTTGTTTTTGGTCAATTTCATTAAAAAAAAACGATTCGCAGGTGTAAGTTGAACCAAGAGCGCTAACAACTTTTTGCGCCAGATTTCTTAAATTGCAAAATTTCTCTTTTGTGATAATGGTTATAAAAATATATATTTGATTCTGATGTTTCAAAAATGTGTTATAATTATACAGGGTGTTCAAAAAGTATCGGACCCCCCCCCCCCCCCCCTTCTATTTTAGAAAATATTGATCGGAGGAAAAAATGATCAATACAATAGTTGTAGGAATTTGCATGGAGGGTTCGAATTTGACCTTGACTATAACCTTTCAAGATCAAGTCTATTTTTTTAAATGAGACACCCCACTTTTTATTGCAAATTCAGCGAGTGGAAATGTTTTTGTCCGAATATGTCCTTGACCCTTTTTCAAACGACTGCGTGGTCAAGGTCAGTGCACTGTCAAGGTCATGGAAGCATAAGTCCGGCAAACGCAGGTTTCCTCAGTAGGAAAGAAAGTAAAGAAAAATGTTGCAGACTAATGTTTTAGGATTTTTCCCTGGCTATCCGTCGGTAACGTCAAATTTGACCAAAGTGCTATCCAAGCTTTTTATCAAAGGCTTGCTCATTGTCAAACTACTGAAGGAAAACACTTTGAACATTTGTTGTAAATGTGATTCATCTTACGTAAACTTGTTGTGTCTTCGATCGACCTTGACTTGTGTCCTCTAGCAATCTTAAATTAACTGTAATTTTCTAAATGTTTATCACATTATTATGGCAAGACCTCTGCTGGATGATGTATTACAGGTGAATCTTTAATGTTACAGCTTTTGTGCAATTATTTTTTTACTAGTCGTTACGGAGGCGTTTCAAAAAGGGTCAAGGGCATATTCAGACGTAAAATTGTCCACTCTTTCTGGATTTGCAATAAAAAGTGGGGTGTCTCATTTAAAAAAATGGACTTGACCTTGATTTGACCATGAAGGTCATAGTAAAGGTCAAATTTGAGGTCGCCATTGGACCCGCAATTCCTACAACTTTTGTATTGATAATTTTTTCCTCCGATCAATATTTTCTGAGATGGGGGGGGGGGGCGATACTTTTTAAACACCCTGTATATTGCACTGTAAGTCAACCCGTTCCATTTGGAGATATTCTGGGGCCAACTTGATTTCAACGTGAAAGGGAGCTGAATATATTTCCAAAATTTGTTGTATTTGTCTAACTCTAAATTACTGAATGGGCTTTCAAAAGCAGCTGTAAGTTCTCTTATTTCGTTTGCATATTTGATGTAATTGTTGCATTTTGATTTCTTAAATTCTTTCAACAATGGAAAGTGGTGAGCGTTATAACTTTCCAATTGCGATTCAGATAACAACAATTTATTCTGAAATGCTTTGATGTCATTAAATTAATCGATTATAAGGTTATCTTTTCCTTGCAATGATATATTTAATTGATTTAGTTTTTCGAAAATATCCACTAAAAAGCATAAATCCAATAACCACTCATCATTTCATAATTTTGGTACAGGTCTTTGCTTGTCATCCATAAATAATTCAATTTCTTCTCGTAACTCATAAAACCGCTGTTAACATCTTCCACGACTTAACCATCTGACTTGACTGAAGTATACAACGTCGCCATATTCAGAATCTAATTCTTTCAGGAACTCCTTAAATTGTCGATGCGGAAGTGGATGTGATCAAATGTAATTCACTGTTTTTATAACTACTTGCATAACATGATCCATCGATAATACTTGGGCACATAAATTTTGTTGATGAATCAAACAGTGGATTATAATTAAATCCTCTCTTTTGGAGCGGTTACTAGTTCTGTTGTTGGATTCTATTTTATCGATTAGTAATTTTATAGCTCCCTTTTTTACCTATCATAGCAGGTGCTCCATCAGTTGATATTCCAGAAATCCAGATATTCCAAATCCAAGTTGTTTTCGAATAAACAGTTTTCAACAACATGGAAAATATCTTCTCCTGTTGTTGGACCTTTTAAACTTATCAAATTCAACATTTCTTCAGTTACTTGAAATGATTCATTTACTCCACGAAGGAACACTACAAGCTGAGCTGAGACTGAAATGTCTGTGCTTTCGTCAAATGCCAAGGAAAAATATTTGAAATGTCGTGCAGTTTTAAGATGATTTAATTTGAAATGTCATTAATTCGACACACTGTTTGCCGAGATAGGCTTAGGTTTGAAAACAGTTTACTTTTATCAGGCGAAATATCCTTCACAACAGCTTCCAAACATTCTTTCACAAATTCACCATCCGAAAATATTTTAATTTTTTTTTTGCAATCAAAATTGAAAGAGAATAGCTTGCCTTAACAATATTTGAAGGCTGCTGTAATGCTGCACCAAACATTTTTTGTTGAGCCTTTAATTGCGACTTCAACTCCTTGATCTTCCATTGTTTCACTTCTTTGTCGAACTTCAAATAATCCTTATGTTTTGTTTCGTAATGCCTCTTAACATTATATTCCTTAAATACAGCAACGACCTCTCGGCAAATTAAACACAATAATTTTGTATTTCGAACTATGAAGAAATACTTTTCTTCCCGTTCCTCGCTATACATTCTATTTTCGTCCACTATGGATGCACAAATAATGTGTTTATTTGAAGGGTTGAGAGTAAACGTGACCTATTTATAAGGTTCGGGCAAAAGTGGCTTAGAAAATGTTCCGCGCAAAAACGAATCGCGTGAGATTCCGGGCAAAAACGAATCGTAGAAAATTTCCGGGCAAAAACGACTTTTCTACTTAACTGCATTAACTTTGCATTACTTTTTGTAGTTAAATCCTTTTTGCCCGGAAATTTTCTACGATTCGTTTTTGCCCGGAATCTCACGCGATTCGTTTTTGCGCAGAACATTTTCTAAGCCACTTTTGCCCGAACCTTATAAATAGGTCACTTTTACTCTCAGCCCGTCATTTATAACATTGGTTTTCACTACTTTGGCAATTATAAAATAAATATTGTAAGCAGCGGCGAAATTATCCAAGGAAAATTCCGAACAATAAATATATTTAGTATTTAATGGTCATTTTACCTATCACTTTTTATTTTATTTTAAAATATTTTATGGCGACAGTCTCCTTTTAGGTAATTAAAGACTGATTGTAGGATGTCTGCACTCTGAAAACTGAACTAAGAAATTTATTAGTTTACGGCGGTACCCGACGACGACGAAGGGATTCCAAGAAGGATTACAGACGAGAGGGTAAACGGAAAACGAGCCAAAAGAACAGAGTACAGGTATCTTGGTGGTCAGTCTACTGTGGAGATTAGACGGGAAAAGTTTAAGAATCTTTGTGGAAAATAAATTATTTTGAGTTTAGAGCAGAAGTGGTTTTTCTTACAATATATTTTGTAAAACTGTGATAAATCTCGCGGGCCGGAAAAATGGTCAAGGCGGTCCGCGGGTTGGCCACCCCTGCTTTAATCCTTCTCCCTCTTTGAAATGTTGTCAATTTTTGGAAAGGTAAAAACACTAATTTGGGAGAAAATTTGGGTAAATGCTGAATTTTTGACAATCGAAAACATTTTTTCTATTTTCGTAAGTGAGTGTACCTGCAATAATGGGAGTGAGATTAAAATAAAATAGTGATGTGCTACCGTGAAGATTTCATATTTATGAATTATCCTGCAACTCCTGAAAGGGTTATGTTCGTTAAACCCCCCCCCCCCCCCCACACCCATTACCCCTGCAATTTTTTGTTTGGATTGGTGAGATCTTCCACGCCACTTATTTTGGCACACGTTATGTGAAACACAATTTTTTATGTAAAATCTTGACAACTTGAAAACAATCACATTAGACTCAAACAAAAAAACACATCAATATCCCGACCGTAAAACTACAAACAGTCACAAAATCTTATTTGAATTTCCTCACATCTTCAAACCCTCCTCTTGTCTAATCCGGAATCTGAAGTCAAATAAGAACTTAACAATTAAAGGGTAAACTAATGCACAAAAACAACACACATCTTGTTTTGATTCTCCGGAGACCTTGAAAATTGACTTGGTGATCCTGCCATGTTGGAACTCCTATCGTCCATAATTTGGACCCTCCCATGCCCTAGATGACCCTCCAACGTTACTACGTACTCCATTTTACCTGAATCAAAAGAAACTTTATAAATAATCGATTAACAAACAAATTACATATTTGACAAGCATACATAACCTCAACCACATGTTTGCCGAAATTTCACATAAAACAGAAATTCAGCACAGGACAAAACGACAGGAAGCACATCATTTTTCACAACAATGTAACCTTTAGTTTTATACAATTTTTAGCACAAATTTTCGTTTTTAATTTCCACCAGAAGTCACTATAGTGTCGGAAAACGACCAAACTTTGCCAATTTTGGAAAGGAACCTTCGAGACTACCATGGAGATGATAAAGAAGCGTCAAAAACTGCAGAAAACAAGTCCGAAATCCAACAACACGCCAACAACAATTATTGCTCCAATTTAGTATAAATAAGTAAAATAAGCCTATAAAGCAAAAGTTGTTGTTTTGCATTTTTGAGTTATTCGAAAAACACAAGAAATTGTTAAGAATTGTGCTAGTTACAAAACCAATCGTCTACAGTGGACTTACCTACACTTATGGGGGATTTCTAGTGTTCAGGCCTATTTTTGTTACCTAATTTCGCGGATAAGTAAAGAAAATAGAAATAAGAGACTTTGTTGCGTACTTTTATTTAAGATAGAAAGCACACAAAACAACACCCCTAACATGAAAATCAGATTCTTGAAGTAGAGGCTTGTCGCTTCAGCTTTGATCTGTTTCAACTTAAAATTCTAAAAACTCTACAAATGGCGCCAAATTCGAGAAGGGATAAACAAATTTTCACAAAATGCACAAAATGTGCAGCAAAAATTCACTTGACCCGAGTTAATTTTCAAAAATAAAAATCAAAACAAACTACTTGTACACTCGAGCAATGTAAGAAATATAAAAATTTCTTAACATGATCGGCGTTTCTAATGAAGAAAAGGTAAACTCCTTTGGCTCGTTCTCAACAGCAGCACCAAAGGGTTAACTTTTCTTCAGCTGCTGGACGCCTTCGCGAAAAAACGAAAACTAGATTGAACTCCAACACAAAAGATTTTAAAAACCGATCTAGACAGCTGTATCAAATAAAGATCACTTTTCAGAACGAGCCAAAGGAGTTTAACTTTTCTTCATTAGAAACATTTTGTGAAAATAATTTTACCGCAAGGTTAGCGTGACAGTGAAAGTGATCTTTATTTGATACAGCTGTCTAGATCGGTTTTTAAAATATTTTGTGTTGGAGTTCAATCTAGTTTTCTTTTTTTCGCGAAGGCGTCCAGCAGCTGAAGAAAAGTTAACCCTTTGGTGCTGCTGTTGAGAACGAGCCAAAGGAGTTTAACTTTTCTTCATTATAAACGCCGATCATGTTAAGAAATTTTTATATTTCTTACATTGCTCGAGTGTACAAGTAGTTTGTTTTGATTTTTATTTTTGAAATTTTCAGTTCTTTTTTTTCGTCTTTGAGGGGTCGTAACTTGGTCCTATCGCAGAAACTGAAAATCAGGTCACGGGGAGAATCACATGTCTATCGAACATTTTAAGCCCGAGTTTGTTCAATTCGAAAAATGCTTTTGCATGACCCGACTGGCCTTATTTTCTAGGGCAGATATAATAATAAGATTTACCTAAAGTTATCCTAGATGCTTCAGAACATAGAAAACTGGAGAAAAAAACAATTTTTTGAAGCCAGGAAACCAGAAATCCACCTTAATGAACGTGTAAAAACATCCTGATCCTGGCTTACCTAAAAAGAACACCTGCGTTTTATATGTAACAGTATTGAATATAATAATATAAAAGCAGTGGTTTTGGTGCACTTATATTTTCGGTTTTCGCTACAGTAATTATAAATACGAGTTGTAACATATTTATGTATTAAAAAACTTAATAAGCTTTTGTATCCCAAAACTTTCAAAATTCCAAGCTATGAACTCTGAATAATTTAAAATCTTCAAAGACTTCCTTTTCGACTGCCATATGTTTATGAAGAACCCTTAAAAAAAATTTATTTTTAAAGCAAATTTTACCCGTGTAACACACTGTGACAAGATTATGAAAAAAAAATCCCATATCCTTCTAAAGGTATCCGTGCTCGTATCACAGGGATAAGCACGTTTTCCTTAGAGTAAACGGAAAAATTTCAAGATCCAGGTCGCAAAGGACCTTATTACTGACAAATCCGGAAACCCAGAAAATCACAAGATTATGCCGCAAAATGTGATTTAATATAAAAAAAAAAATCTATATGTCGCTTGTCTGATACTGGAACAAGGGTTAAAGCACAAGACGAGAGTATTTTAGCATAAGGTGGAACGACGTATCCTATTCCATATTTGCTTGTTATTTTCTTGTGGTGGAATTCCAAGGGAATGGAGTACAGAAGACATAAGCGAAGTTTCTGTCAGTTGAAAAATGTCTGGACTTTTGGAGGATGCCTGGTTATATTTAATTTACTGCGAAGAAAATGACTTAAGCTTTAAGGTATAGACTAGGAGAGAATTTCGCCTATGGTCGGAATGTAGCCAAAAAATAGAATTCTTTTGTGCTGCATGTA
Source organism: Leptarthrus brevirostris (assembly GCA_964036015.1). NCBI lineage: Eukaryota > Metazoa > Arthropoda > Insecta > Diptera > Asilidae > Leptarthrus > Leptarthrus brevirostris. Next base: position 24,928,272 of record OZ038375.1, on the reverse strand, counting down.
ATCCTTTCTCTTCCATTCCACTCAGACAGCTTCAACAAATTAGGTTTCTTAAGGTAATGACACTGACATAGAGACCAATGTGAAAATGTAATAAGTGTCGCTGTAATAAGAAATGAGAGAAGGGAATTGTTGCAATTGCACTCCTTCCGGTACTGTGGTTTGCAAATTGACAATAAGCCTGCAAGTGAAAATATATAGTTCCATAAATCCTGAAAATCTGATATCGTCAGATGCAATTAAATGTGCAGGAATCCTTTTAGTTGAGAGAAAATTGTTGGAATCCCATAACAAATTATCCTTTAATTCATTTACATTTGTCTGAAAACCGAGCAGACAGACAGGATCGGTAATATTTCATTTACAACATTCGAAAGAGTTTCACGCTTTTGGCGTTGTGAATAAATAACACTCACTGTAACTCGATTTTCGATTAATTGTCCTCGATTACCGATTTGTTGTCAGGAGAAAGGAATTGCTTAAATTCCCACCAATCAAGATTGCAGTTTTTTAATTAAATTTTTAATTATATTTTTTCATTCCCTTTTGTGTCAGACATCCATTAATATTTGTTTATTCGTTTGTTTTTAGTAGCCTTTGTTGGACATTTGGTTATTTACATGAGTTAAACGCATTTGTATTTTGATTGAATTTCTATATTTACGGTGTTTTCTGGATGAAATACCTCAAAAAGTTGATCAAATTTGCTTAGATTGTTAGATGCCATTTCATTTAGTAAACTTTACTACCGCCCACAAAATAGAAAAATAAATTTAATTTGTAGCAAAATTGAATCAAAGATTTTATCAACAGTCAACTTTTATATTTAGATGGGTGTTTCAGGGAGAAAGTATTTATATTTTATAATTTCAATTAATTTCTCATATTAGGCAAATTGGTGTTGTTTAAAAAAACACGTCATGACGTTTTAGAAAAGTGGTCATGCACTGCTTTCGAACAATTTGTTGTTTAGCCCGAAAGCTAGTCACACCTCTTCTCTCTAAGTGTGCTGAATGGACTTAAACGTATATCACTTTTCTCGTCTCAAATTTGGATTGGTTATATATTGGATTTGCAGTTGCGGTGAGATACATATTAGAAAAGCAGGTTTTCTTCATCTGCGGTGAAAACTTGACGTCAAGCTATGCTGGGAAGATTTGTGTATTACTTAATGGCCTATGACATTGTCCTAGATATAATATGATGCCTATAGTTTAGGTTAGGTTAGGTCAGCCTTACATAGACCTTTATCTGGTCCGTTGCGATATCACTACGAAGGAACCGACTCACCTGGACCGACTTAGCACTGACATGCAGTGATTAGTTGAACCAGCCGCAGCTATTTAGGAACATGGTTAGAGCCTCCACGATGGCGAACTCTTCTAGTCAATTAAGCAAGTGCTATCAGAGGAATTAACTTCCATTCTCTTTTCATTCCACTCAAGCCACATTTTTCTTGATAGATCGCCGGTTATCAGGTTGCTCCATCTTCTCTCGGCGATCTGAGCAGCTTTCAGGTCGATCTCTTTTTTATTGAAATTATTGCTCCGTCTATTTGTGAAGCATTTTTCTGAAAACCTTATTGCACTAAAACATCAGCCGTTTCATTACCCGTCACATCGCTAGGACCAGGTACCCAGCAGAGAATTACCTTGTGTAAGCCCAGCCTGGCATCTGCCCACCAGCAGTAATTTACTCGTGTTTAATCGTGGCCGCTTGACTATTACTGTACAAACAAATTTCACTACACCTTTGTAAGTCCTTGTGTGTTGTATTGCCCTGAAGCGTTCGGAAAAAATCCGCCCCCATCCTGTTTCGTATTTTGAATCAAACGTGAAGGGAGCCACTAGCAACCTTCCCAATAGGCATTCTTAGCTTATTGTAGGAACTGTATAGTCAATGCTCTCCTGCAAATGATCTGCCGGGTAGGTCATTAGTATATTGATATTTCCGTAGTTCGAAGTTTTCCAACTATTGGATTTCTTTAGTCTATTGGCATTACAAGTAGCTACACTCCTTGCGTGAATGTCCAGTGCGAGATAGGGCAGGCGGAGGAATGGAGCATTGGTTACATCCCAGCGGTTGGCGTTATACTTACCACTCCTAAGATGAACTTTTCTTGGAACTTTGTTAAGCTTCTTAAGCTTATAATTCCTTTCAAGAGCGGCCCACCAAGCCAAGATTCTGTAAGTCAGAATTGGTCTCACTATCGATGTATGTATACATCCAGTGAACTGTACGAGAACTAATTGATCGGCGACTATGAAATTTCTAATGACATTGATGGAAATGAGTTGACAGTTTTAGTCTTCCTAGATTTTTTCAAAGCGCTTGATACAGAACCATTGACTACTTTGTTCTAAGCTTGCAGATAACTTTAGCTTTAGTTTCCAAGCCACCTAACTTATCTCTAAGTACCTAATGGAAGCCTACCAAGCCATCTTTTCGAATGGTACTTTATCTCCTTTTTTTCCCTGTTACTTCAGGAGTACCCCAGAGTTCTATTCTTGGACCACTGCTATTTTCAATCTGTATAATTGAAATTTGTTCATCAATTAAGTCTTGTCAATTACATCTTTATGCAGATGATGTTCAATTATACCTCTCGAGACCTGTAGGACTAATTGAAGAAAGAGTTCATTCTCTTGATCCGGAGGCTATAAGTCAATAATAAACTACTAATATGCTGTCACTTAATCCACAAAAGTCAAAATATCTTTTTATTGAACGGAAATCTCTGTATATGGTTGACTTTTCTACAGCTATTTTAAATGGTGTTCCTATTCTTTTGTAAGACTTGCCCCCAAACTTGGGTGGTTCAAATGGTCCGATTATAAACCGTAATTATTTGCCCATCTATGTATAATGCCCAGAGCTCTCTCCGTTACTTCGCTTATGGTGCTTAAAAACCACACTGATACTAATATGACCATGTCGTCCACCTAAGCCACCACTTTTATTGCGGTGCTCTCTACCAACCATAAAACTTTAACAGCCAGAGCAGAGGAAATAGAACGCTGGCCTGTGAGGTACTCCTACTGCTCCGACTGCTCTTACAGTGGTACGTGGTTTCCCAGTTTCCCATATATCTGTCGGCTACTCAGCATTGCCTCGATCAATTTACATAGTTCTACTCCATGAGATCTTACTGCATCACTGATAGCCTCAGATTTAACCTCTATGTCCGGAAAAGTATCCAATGGGAATTCGTTATATCTGAGTATCTTTTTAGTGGTGCCTACAACCTCGTGAAGCGAAGTTTCTACTGACTTCCCCCTCTTGCAAGCGTGTTGAATGTTGCTACTATGGGGCAGCACGTGAGTCTTTCTCTGGAAGTAACTAAATCGCTGTTTCCCAACTTTTCGCTTAAAGTTAAGGAACAGTATCATCGGTTGACTACGAGTCCATTTAATATATTCTCTTGCAAGTTGCACTGATTGTTTACATATATTAATAATAGTACTGGCCCTAAAAGTGTGTCTTGCGGGTGGAATCTGTTATGAAGATAAGATTTTAAAAGATCAAGTGACTTTTGTGGTATTCCTACTTTCGAAACCTTTCAAAGCAGCGAGTGTTTGGCAGTATCAGAAGCTACTTTTAAGTCTAGAACCTTTTTTAATTAGTTTGATTTGGGTCGAAGTAAGAGAAATTGGTCTGTAATTGCTGGGATCTAGTTTATCCTTGTCTTCATGTATAGGTGTAATAGTAGTTACCTTTGAACGACGTAATATGATTCCTTCCGCAAGAGATAAATTACAAATATAGCAAAGTGGTTGTAAAAATTGAAATAATATTGTTTGAATAGTTCTTGGAAAGAAATTATCAATATCAGCTGCCTTATTTACGGCTTTGATAGAGTAGCCTTTTTTAGCTTATTTTGATATTGTTTGTGTTAACTGAGTCGCAAAATGTGTATTGTGCACTTACTAACTTCTCAAACTTATTTCTTGTGACTTAAAAGACTCTACTCTTCACTTCTCTATTCTACACTTGTATATCTTAATTCTATAGAACATCCTTCCTAAGCTTAAGTTTATGCAAACTTCTCCTTTGAAACATAATCTAATTTGTCTAGACTTTCCCAACCAGACCTTTGTGTCTGCATAATCTCAGTTGCTTATTGCAGAAATGACTATGTTTCGATTAAATCAATTTAATAGGAAATTAAATTAATTTCGTACACTGCCATATCTCTACTGGGGCAAGCATTTCCTATGGATACAAAATACCTAAGCATCAATAATTTAAATTAAGATTTGCAGGAGTGTTTACAATTTCTTAAGAGATATTTCTCTTCCAATTTCAGGATGGGCAATTTCTTCACTTTGTAAAGTAATTTATGCAGAGCATAAAACAACGTCCTCTAGTGGAGACTTATTTAGACTTGTCTATGTAGAGAGATTTAATATTTGAAAGTTTTTTATTTAATCCATTTTCCATTGTTTAAGTGTGGCTTTTCGCCATTAATGGAGCAGGTTTAAATCCGGTTATCCATGATTGCTTTACTACTTACATCTGGTTAGAGTAAAGGCTATTGGAGATTGTAGAGTAGTATCTGGTTTTCCGGAATCTACTTCAAGCTTTAGGTCCACTTAAAATATTTGTCATCAAATCGTTTTATGCACCATAAGAGATTACTAGAGAAAGAGAGAGAGAAAGATATGTTAACTCAAGCACCATTATTGCTTGCCCCAGTTAATATAATTTACGGTTAAGATTGTAAATTTGCAATGCATTCAAAGTTCTTCTCTAAATCCACTCATCGTCACCAAACCAAACATAAATTGGCAACAAACCCCATTACTGCAAGGACAACTATAACATATTTTAGCAGAAGCGCCTCAAAAGAGCACTTTAAAGCAATTTTGCTAACAGATTTTAGCTTTATCCGGTAAACATACAGGGCATCCTCGTATACAAGCCCAGCATAAAGGTCTCCCCAAATATAAATGTCCCACATATGATTTAGTACCTTCCTGTTTTTATGCTGTGCTAAAGTTTCCAAAATAAAATTCAGCAGAATATTTAAAAAGTTTTCTCCAAATCCCCACCACGGGCATATCCATACACGAATGTAGATACTTGCAGAAGTGTATGTATGTACACGATTCACTATGGTTGGAGTAAACTAATTCATGACCATAATGTAACCCCTATTCATGTTCACATCGATGGAGTTCGAATCAAAAGCTCATTTCTACATTTTTCTGGAGGAACGGAAAAATCCACGAAATCTAGACGAAGAGGGAGATAAGATATTCGGAAAAAAAGGACATTAGTCAGAAGAAGATATTTTTTCAATAACCTTAGAGTTGTTCGATTACGTGCTAGCCTTTTCGTTCGGGGAATGTCTACAGTTTGTATGCATACAGGAATGCCATATCCCCGTGGATTCGGTACGAGATCTGAAAGAAAATGGCGAGAAAAACTTTCATTCATTAATAATAGTGGAAGTCCAACTTTGCAAAGTCACAATAAATTGCCAACCAATGGAATTTTTTCTCGCACTAACGTTGGTGTTTCTTTGACATTGAAGAAACGCACAAGTTTGGCGAGCAGAGAAAAACGAATCATTAAAAATCCTCTTTCTTTTTGTTTGTCTATCTCTTTCTACTCTCCGGCTAAGGCCAAAGTTTTCTCAAGACGAAACTAAAAATCGTCTTAGCTGGTTTTATCCGTATCTCTATCTTCATTAGATTAAAAATTAATTTCTGATTTTTCCTTGTTTGTGCTATTTTTGCAATCCGGTTTGCTGCAAGTTGCTTTTTCATAATGAGAGTTTGGATGGAGTTTCTTTGCAAGCGTGTTAATTGGTGAAGTTGTGCGGAAGGGAGGCCATCAGTTTTTCGCACCATTTTGTTAAATTTTAGAAGATTTAAAATGCAGAACTTTTCTAAAGAGAGATTGGACTATTTCATAGAATACTCACTCGATTTAAACTTATTTGAAAAACTTCCCGTTTTAAAGTACCTATAGATGTTTGTAAAATTGAGAGAGTACTTTACCATACTTAGCTAATCTACTGGTTGCATCACACCACCATTTCTAGTAAAGAATGTCGGTGGTAAAGTAGTAAGTTAAATTTTTCAGAATGTGATTTATCGCGGATAAATAATGGGAAACAACACTGTGATGGTTTTCGCCATCACAGTGTTGTTACACTTACAAGAATTTTTTCTGCCCACTCAAAATAGTATATTGATCGGATAAAGCGTCTGTGGAGTAAGTGCTAACATGTCGGCCTTCCAATTCGGAGGTGCCAGGTTTGAATACTACCGGCGGCGAGCCATGTTTGTGGTCTACTGACAACAGATTACGAAAAAAAGGCCATTGTGGTTTGCAGAGGAAATGTCGGTGGTTCGGGATCCGCTGTAAATTGTAGGTCCACTTAAAATCGTTGTCTTGAATAGGGTGAAGTTCTTCTCCCCTCCCGTTGCCACAAGTGGAGCGGGGGGAGGGGGCTACGGGAACTGGATAGAGGAGGTGTTGCAATTATCCGTCAATCCATCATAGCATATTTCTAAAAAAGCGGGACCTAAATAAAAAAAAGTAGTCTCCTTCGACTACTCCAAAAAAAGAAAAAAAAATTAAATTAAGTATGCCTAGTTGTCTCTTCAATCGCAGACAGAACAAGTTCAAATCTAGTTTGGCGTAGTGTTTGTTGAAGAAACCTGACATCGACATTATAGGCTCGTGTATAGGGAAAAAATTTCAAAACAAATCGCTTTTAAACTCGAGCCGAGCTATAATATTTAAAATTTCTTGAAATGATCGGCGTTTTTAATGGCTCGTCATCAACAGCAGCACCAAAGCCGTATAATATGATCACTAACACTGTCACTCTAAACTCTCGGTAAAATATGTATAGGCTAAGATAATAAGCCCGTTCATAGCATGTATAGTTAGGAGACAAGCAACGTGAAGGAATTCATGGTTCCTGTAGGAGTGGGACGGAATAAAGATGTTCAAAGTCCTAAGTATTTTGGGTAAATTTAGCTTTCCCTGCAACAGAAAATCCTATTTTAGAAAAATTGCGTATCTTTTCAAAGTAGTCTAGAGAAATGAGTCTAAGACGATCAGAATAAGGGTTTTGCACGACATGGTAGTTGGGGAAGACCAAGGAGTGCAAACCTAAGAAACTGCCCTGCATTTCCTTAATGCGGATGATGTGTATAAGGAAATGGGGAGTCCGTACAGGCTGGCGTATATTAGAATTGGTCTCACAAAAGTGCAGTACAGAAGCTAAGGTTAATAGACGTCTTCAATCTCCCTGGACCATCTTTTCATGAAACCAAGCGTCAAATTAGCCCTTATAACGATGGATTAAAAAGAATTAAAAGGAGCGAACCGATGATGCCATGAATTGACAAAGATTTCCAGAAATAGGATATGATGCGGGCGACCTTAAACATAGGAAGGCAACCATTGGACGAAACAAAAAGAAAACCCATGTAAGAAAAGCTTGTGAACAAGTATTGGATGGTGAATTCTAAAGAGGGTCTTGCTAAAATTTGCAGGTACAAATAATCGAAACGAGAGATATTAGTGTCAAATCCAGGCATCAGTAAGATGAATAACGACACTCCGGATGACGTTAAAAGAATTTTGTGATAAGACATCCCTAGGGATGAGGGTGGGAAGAGATGGGCATTTAGAAATAATCGAAACTGAAAATCCATAGTTTTCTGTGTCGCTGCGGTGAATAATACCACTTCCGATGCTGTTAAATACTGCGGTATTAAGACACCTGTAATCGAAATCGACCGAACCAGTTCCGAAATCATACTTTTCGGGATCACTGAAATAAACTATCACAGTCTATACGTCGTCAGATACTTTGGGTTTAAAACATATCTAGAACCTCTGTGGTTGGGTTTGGTTAAGGAGGTGTAAAAATAATCGGAAACGACACTCACCTACTAAAAGTCCGATCAACGTCGGGCACAAGCAACTAGTGTAGAAATAAGAGTGTAGAGGACACCCTTTGATAACCAATTTGAAAGTAAATGACTGAAGAGTTAAAATCAAAAGGTTCTAAAACATTTTTGTTACATTTCATGACACCTAACTTAGGACACGCCACTGAATGAGGTAATCAAAATATTGAGTACACTTCTCACTATATAGAGGTTTTCAAAAAAAGATAAATTTTGCAAAAACCTCACCATTTCTATTTTTGGGTGATCAATCTACGTCCGTCCGTATATCAAATTTAATCTTAGTGGGTATATAAATGATGGAATGGCAGATTTCAGACTGAAACTACAATGGATTTTAGTTCCTACGGAACCCACAAGTTATCGGAAAACCTATTATCTAGTTGGAAGCCGTGTAGTTTATTGTCAAGAAAAAACATTGAGTTAGAAAGTGTGATTGGAAAACTGTATGGCACCCTTGACTAGAGCCAGGTAATACTTTTTAGTGTCGTAGTTGCTTCTAAAAATTTAGGCTTAGTTTTTTTTCCTTTCCAGAACATGTTTAAAATAAATATTCTGCTGGATTACGAGAGCAACAGTTGGTGCTGCAATAAAAGCAATTGTTTAGTCTTCTAATTATCCAAAGCATCACTGAACCTCATAATTTACTTTTGAATTTTCAAAGAAATCCTAATGTCTTAACTTCTTGTTACTCGCCCTAGAGATCTTGAGGCATTGTTTTCCGATTGATATCATAAACACAAGCTTTTTATTTCTTCCAGTATATTTTTAATGTATTCATAGGCAATTTTTACGGAACAACACCGTAAAATTTACTGACTCATAATTTTTTTTTATTATCTGGCCAAAGCCTAGGGAACAACCCTATGATACGTTAGCATGGCTTTCTCCGGAAGCGAATAAGGGAACTTGACCGCTTAATAAATAATTGCTACCGGAATAATTAGCCAATTTTACTATTTCCCACCGCAATTTTTCTAGTACTTTTCATTGACAACTTATCGGGGTTCATTGTTCAGAAAATTTTAATTTTCTTTTCCGTAAAAGTTAGTTGCAGTTACAAAATTATTTTTTTACATCAATGATCTAGTCATAAACTATTATTCTGTCCGAAATATGGATGTCACTTTCAACAGAACTCTTAATTGAAATGACCTTATTGATCCTACAATAAAAAAATGTCCTATGGTTTCGAACCGTATATATAGTTCTTATACGCTTCTTTTCGTGTCTGTTCTACACGCTCGATTATTGCTTGTGCAGGTTTTAAGTTATGGTTGCAAAGTCTTCAGCAAACTTGATACAACATAATTTTACAAATTTAGTGTTGGTTTTAATTCTGTGGTAAGATATTTGTTGTATTATTAACGATGACGAGTCAGCCTTCCATTCCGGTGGTCTCAGGTACGAACCCTTCCGGCGGCGACCCATGGTTGTTTTCTTCTAACTTTAGATTGTAATGTGTAGTAATGTCTGTGCTTCGGAATCCACCTTAAATTCTAGGTCCATTTGCAATTGTTATCTCCAATCGAGTGAAGTTTTGTGGTACTAAATGAATTTGAATTTGAATTAGAATCTCTTAAGATACATACACCCAAATATGCGCATCATTTTTACTTCAAAAAAAGTCTCTGATTGTGGACTCATCTATTTTTCTGAGGTTAAAAGGATTCGTAAACATTTCATGTCATTGATCCGTTCCTATATTTACCATAGCAATAACCGAAATTCTATTCAATTCATTACAGGCAAAAAGTCCAGTTCTTCTTAGCGCTGTTACTAAAAAACAGGGCTAACACAGCCTCTAATATTATTTTATAGCTCGCAAGTTTTTTATGTATCCCTAAATCACATCCTACTTGTCAAGGTACATAGACTCTTTAGGAAATTCTCTGAAAAAGGAATCTTCAAGGAATTCCGAATCATGTCGATTTTTATGTAGGTGCTCCAATTTCTTTCGACATAATTGAATGCTTTATTAAATCAAAGCCAGCCCAACATCAACAGAGTATAAATCTTTGCCTGGACTTATATCACCTTTAAGCTTATTCGGGCCCATAGGTACCCGAAGTAAACACAAGCTTTAAGCAAAATAAGAAAATGTTTGTTAGCAAATCATTTTCCGGTATATTTAGTCTAGTGGCGAAAATAAGTAATCGTCTTACTCAAATTCCGGAATTGGGGAAACTCTAGGGACATAAGGGGTTTCTCGTAGAGTCTTAATAAGCTTAGAAAAGCCCAGGGCGAAAAGGGAAAAAGCTCTCCGAAAATCTTCTTATTGTCCAATATAAGCCTTAGACAGAATGGGTTTTTAATGAAATAGAAAATTCAACGTCAGCTGCATTGCATACTACATACATGCTAGCATGAAACGATATGTGGTCATAGTTTTTAATCCTTAAATGCAAAGGCTAAGCGTTTTTGCTCAAACCAATCTTATACTGCAGTTTACTTACCAAAACGCCTATTTGAATTTATCTCGACTGAATGGAAATCGCGGCCAATGGTTCTGTAATTATTTATAAATTTATGAAACAGTCAAATTTGGACCAGCCGGTATTGACACATGCAAACAAAACAGAAATTCAACGAAATTAAGTTCTGTAAAAATTATTTCATTGCTTTTCGAATGAAATTAACATAAAAATATATGATAAATTGAAAATGTCTGAATATTAAAAATTAATTTAAATATTCAAACACGCATGCAATGCAATATAAATGACATAAATTTGTTGAATGTACAAAACGATTGAAATCATTTATCAAAACGTGAAAGTGACGGGAATCGATGCTAGATCTGTCAAATATTTATTACAACAATCAATGATTGTATTCAGATTTATTTAATTAAATCTTCAGGTATTTTATTCGTGTGGTAAATACAAAATTTAAAATTAATATAGAATTTAAGGAATAGCAGAGCAACTATGATAAAGAGATGGGGTCTCCTTCTTCGAACAAATCTAAAAAATCTCAAAGACGGCTAGGTTGAAGAAGGTAATATTGAGAAGTCCTATACAACGTTTAACAATAAGGGTACCTGAAGAAGGAACACACTCACTTTCAAGCCTGTAAAACATAGGTGTAGGCGAAAACATTGTTACAAACTATACGTACAGCCTTAAAGCTATCTCGAAGGGCAGGATCAGATGAACAAGCAACTTCGATCCGGAAAAGTTACCGAGACCAGAAGGTATACTGCCAGTCATGTTGAAAAAGGCACTTGAACTTGTAATCTTCTGGTCAAGTTCTTTGAAACTTAAACTTGTCTTCGTACCGAAAACGAGTAAGTGCAAGTGCGTTCACTCTAAGCTTAGTGTCTACAAATCGGTCAGTATAACTTCATTCCTACTTAAATCTCTGGAAAGTGTTCTGGATCTGTGCATAGGGAAAATTTCGACTTCATCCAGGACCCAACGTGCATACACCAAGCGCAAGTCGGTAGACGCTGCTCCGCATGAGGTTATGTTCGAGATTCGAAAGAATACACCTTGGGAACCTTTACCGATATATAAGAGACATTCATTGGCACTCTAGAAAAAGTAAAGGTGAACAAAGCAATCGGTAGATGGATCGCCAGGCTGCTAAGGAGCATAGAGTTAACCTCGGAGTTGGGTGATGGGGCGCTGCACCCTTAGCAAACCGGTTCACTGACACACCAAATGGATGCTGATTATGAACCGCATATACTTGACACTTCAGAGGAGGGCTGTAAAAATGGTTTACGCCAATGATGTATTTATTTACATATATTAGTCTCAATCTCCTCAATACGATAAGCGAGGTCACAGAAGAAGCTATAAAGAAACTAAGTTCCTGGGCGAAAACCAGCGGCAAGACCAAAATTGTACTCTTCACTAGGAAGTACCTTCATTCTATACAGCAAACTGATGTGGAAACTATACGCAGAAGAAATGCTTGCTAAATCAAAAAAATCTTTCGCTTCAAAGTGGGGAGCTGAAAACCAGTATCACGCAATGGGTATTACGGAAATACTGGGACCAAGCAAGCTATGATTTAATGGTTTAGTGGCCACCAGTGGACAAATAAGTGGACAAATAAAAACTTATTCCTCCAGATTAGGGCACATCCGCAGAATTGCGGAAATGGGAATCACTGTTGCATTCAAAACCACTCCGTTCCGTGCTCTTGATACCATTTTATATCTCCCTATTGACCTCTACATAAAGTTCCCCGGGGGTATTAACGTAGGGAAGAATTTCAATACAGGTACTACCTAGATGCTACCGATTAATAAGAAGTAGGTATCAATACTGGACAGACATTTCTGCCAAATAAGAATAGAGGAACGAAAGCTGCAGCATCAGAATTCTGCCAGAAACTCTAAATTTACTCTTCCTAAAGACTTGCCAGTGACTGCAGTGTCTTTCAGGTCGAGGATGTGGCTATACACAAGTCATCGGCAACCGGTATTTCAATTGTGATCTATGTTAACTGCCATGCGGCGTTCTTGGCGCCAACAAGTTAAAATCGAAATCCCTCCTTAATTGCTATAGAACTTTGCAAACTATAAGCACAGAAGAGTACAACTCTACTTGGTATCCGGACATAGTGTCATCACCGGAAATAAATCAGCGGATATTCTCCTTAAGAGAGGAGCTCAAATAGAAGCTCAGGAAGAAGAGCAAGTGGGTTATTAGTTGTTGCGAAAACAAGATGGGAGGAGACCACAACGTGTCGAATCACGAAATGTAGAAATCCTATTAATAAAAAAAGGGCTAACTGCCTACTTAACCTAAATCAGATTCAATCTATATCTCTGTTTGGGATCTTCACCAGTCACTATCTTACGATGGTACATGCGCTCAAAATAAGTTTTTCCGACACTCATTTTTTTGTATGATGAAGCCAAAGGGAACAACCCGATGATGCGTTACATGCCCTTGACCGTAATGGTCTAGGGGAATGAACGGGAATGAGGGAACTTGAATCTCTTGATTTTGCAATCCGACAACCTAGAAAAGAGCCTAGAGGCAGAGTGGATTTTTTTAATTTTATTTTAAAACTCACGGGGAGAGCAAGTTTCGAACCCTGACACAATGGCGTGGTGATCGTGCCATTCATCTATCGATCAAACATTCAAGTTCCCTCAAGTTCTACTTACTCTATATCCCTTCCGGCCGAAGCCATGTTAACGCATCATAGGTTTTTCCCCTAGGCTTTGACTATATCATAAAAAATATAAACGATTAATTAGTTCATGCTTCCTACAATTAGATCTTAAGAGGTCAACATGCAACAAATGCAGTCTTCGGAGGCTATGTTTGGTCTGCCTTAGGGAAACCTTGTTAACAAGTGTATTTGAGTCAGTATTAGGATTCAAGGGCTGGTGAATGCATACCAAGTCAGCATTTTTGTGCCTCTTTTTAACTGAGGACAAGCCGAGCAAGTGGCGGTGGTTGGTGTATAGCGGGAGATAAGCGAATTGTTCAACGCAAGCTTTTGCAGCGAAAATATAATAAAATTGCGCTGCACTGATACGATACGCTTAAAATGAACAGAGAGCGACCAGACATGCATATTCGAGAATAGGCCGGATAATATCAATAAATCTGTGAATTCTCTAGACAAACGCCTTCCAAAGCCTTAGATTAAGATAATTCTACATCCCGTACAATGTAATTAATATGCGAAGTAAAACCTAATTTCTAATCAAGTTTTACCCCACGGTCAGTTACGAACAGGACGCGACAGACGCTATTTCTCGCAAAGGTGTAATTAAAAACTGGAGAGCGAGATCGGAGCGACTTTCTCATCAATGACAAGAACGAATAGTAGTGGGCCGAGATATCTACTTTGTGGTACATCGGATGAATCCTCTGGGCTTATTTGAGATGGAGTCAGAAAACAACAATCAAAATATGTCTTCTCTCTTAAGTAGGTCGAGCAGCAGAGCGGGAGACCCAGCCTTTCAAGTTCTGATAAAAATACGGTGAGAAAGTTTTTCAAAGGAATTACGGAAATTAGTGTACTCTCTGTACTCTCTGCATGCCGCGTTGGAAGCCTGAATTTATGTAGAAGGAAATTAGTAGTCGTTGATTTACCGGGTAAAATTAAACACGGGGGACATTAAACCTTTGGAACGACTCTTCGGTACTACATTAATCAAACCCTTTTCAATCACCCCGAATATAAAAGTCTATGAAACCAGTTTAAGTTAAATAGCAACTGATTGCTATCAATAAAATTTAAACAATTACATTGCAGCAAGTCTTCAAATACAATCTTTATTGAGCACTTTATTTTCTTGGTGGTTTTCATTTTATTCCCTTCTTTCTAACGGAATTAATTAAAACTTGGCGTTCCACAGAGCAGCCAACTATGTCCGCTTTTAATTCTTTCTATTATTAGTTAGCCAAAGAATTAACGAAATCAAATGTTTTATTATTTCTCTTTACTATTGACGAAGTAGTTATGCAATTCCAAACTTCCTTTCCATACGGGAAGAATTTCGAAAACAAAACACTTCAAAAAAAACATATTTTGTGTATTAAAAATACTTTTCAGTCCATCAAAAATTATGTCGAATTCATCGTCAAAGAAATATTACTGAAAAATCGATATTACCAAGTTTTTGCGAGTTCAATTCTTAAGTGTCGTAGTATGCTTCTTGTTAAGCCAGCATTATCGCAGCTATTAAGGCATGTCTTGCAATGCCCTACTTAAGCTCTATACATGATTTTATGACCAAACTTGACTGATTAATTTTTCATGGCTGTTGTTAAATATATTTATTCAAAACTCAAACTTTTGCTTAAAAGCTTGAATCAGTAATTAAATTAAAATAAATAAGCAACGTTTTAACCTAGTACATTAATGGGATAAATTTCAATGGAATGTCGAGAATGAAAGGAACACAATCCATATGGAAAATGTCCCTTGAAAAAAAATCATTGGAGTCTCTTCAATATCCGACGGTTGGACATGATCTATTAAAAGGTAAACGTACTCCACCAGTGTAATTTATTACGAAATTGCTTTGCATATACGAAATTAACGTAATCCGAATTGGTCCATCCAGCAGATTTCGTTCCACATACATGCCTATGAAGTGGAATCTCTTGTTTATGAAGTCCTTCACAAACGAAATAAATTAACTTCAAAATTTTATTTACAATAAAAAAACGGATGGACAAACAGAAATAAACATTAAAAACCAAGTGGAAAAGCAACCATTTTTGTCCACCTGATGAAGTTTCTGTTATCATGAACGTTGTTAATTATGCAGGACAACCTTACCTCGTTTAATTTGCATGGATTAAACCGGGAATACCCTTTAGCACCCATCGTTTCGCTCCCTGAATCAGAGAAAATAAAATCAGCGAAGCGTTCGCAGCAAATTTAAAATACATTTGAATTTTGAATATATTTTTATCCGACTTCAATTTATTTCGCAGCCCGAGGACAAACAAGGTAAGATTTAGCGAAAAATGGCTCCCTAGATTGTCGCCTTAAATCCTCTTTTATGGTATATTCGCCATAAGCAGGACTATACTGAATTGGAAAAGGAGGGGCGAGTGTTCGAAATGCAAACCTTAAAGCCAAAAGTCGACCAGCATTAACTCTGCTTGGCCGCAAGCTTTCTCAGTGGAAAATGAAAGCTCTCAAAAATGGTAAAAGGCGCCCAAAATAATTTGAGTAAATCCTTTTATCCTTCCATTACGTTTCCACATTTAGGAGCCATGGCAATAATTTTGAAAAGTTTATGCAAAAAGCTCGTCATATAGCAAAGTACAGGATGCCATACAATACGGCACAATTAAAAAGTTTTTAAGGACTGCTTCACAGCCTCTTCGGAGTGGAGTTGACTTAAGCCAAAGTATGTTTCGGGCTACAACTTCAATTCCAACCAAATCAAGGGCTTTAAAAGTAATAACTCGAAGTAACCGGAGAATTTCAAAACGAGAGCTCGATAAATCGAGAAAACAGATTTTCTGTCCTACAGTAGCTTGCAGGAAATTGAGAGGAACGAATAACTTATAGCGTTCCGGAAAGGTTTACAATTGACGACTTGGACGGTTTTCTTGATGATGAAGAAAGACTATGGCGATAAATGCGGAACGCTGCAGTATAATGTGTCTGCTACTGCTATTGACGTTGAGGTAAGCGATGTGAGAAATGGAAATAAATTAGAAGTTTAGTTTGACCTACATTCGTGGGCAGAAGTACCATAACGACTGGATCTTCTTGAAAATTAAGTTCATCGTTTTACAGATATGTCATGCCATCTCGTTATAGAAGTTCTTGTTTCCTGAGCTGACACAAGAGTTAGAAGTTAATAAAGTGTACCCTCAGACGATAGAGTACCGGCACAAATCAAAGACTTACTCGATATGATAGAATTCTTTTCATTTATTTGTTCGAAGATAAAAAATGTTCAATTTAAGGACGAAAGATTTGCAATTTGTTTATAATGTCAATTTAAGGAGTGATTATCTTTTTAAACTTTTTCATGAATGGAAACTACATGTAGATACCTCGTCCGTGAAGTAAGTGCTAACGTGTCGGTCTATCGAGGTCCCAGATTCGAATAGCACCGATGGCGTATCATGGTTGTTTTATGTTGACAACTCTCTCCAACCCCCATAGTCATTTTATCTTAATCTTATAAAATGACTATGGGGGTTGCAGAGAGTGGTTCGGAATCCATTTTAAATTATAGTTCCACTTGCAACCTTTGGCTCGAATCGGTTGAAATTCTTTTTCCGCCCTATGCTCCAAGGGGTTCCATGATTTAGAGAAAGAGACTATAGTTGAATTATAGAAATCATAGTGCTTAAAGAGACCAACAAACTAAAAAGTAGACAACTAAGCGCACCATTAGATAAGGACCTCTAATCTGATAATATTCCCATTCAATCCCTTCACTATGTGTAGATTATTTCTTAAAAAATGTTTAATCCTTGTCTATTTAATGCTACACTAAAAAGGATTTCAGCACAGATGTTCTAAAATCTCTCATCACTACGTTCTATGAAGTAAAATGGCACTCCTTGAAGTGGCGCCCTTTATTGTTCTTTGACCGCAGAAAACTTATCACAGAAATTTGCATAAGATGCTTCAACTGTCTTCTAAAGTCAGACAACCAACATTACTGCCACATTTGTTTTGATTGAACGGGAAACTCCCTTAAATAAACATTTTTCCAACATAACTAATCTTCTTTTGCACATTAAAGTATGAGAATTTCAACAGAAATGGCTGAAAATTGAATTTTAATGATACAACGCGGTGTCTTTTATTGCACAAATTTATTGAGAATTCCTGCCATCATTGATTGCCTTCGTTTTGCTCGATAAAATACCGGCCTGGCCGTATATATGATTCCCGAAAGTTTTTAGGCACATGCTACGAATTAGATTATAAGCACTCTAGCGCATAAATATACCATGCCAGTATATAACCAAAGTACAATAACGAAATTCGTAGGTAATCCATAAAATTATCCTGTAGTGCAGTGCCTCAATTCGGAAAAGATAAAGCGTTCCACAGAGTCGGAAAATTCCCATAGAGGTAGTATTGGCAACCGGCTGCAGTGGTTAAATTCAACCTGTTTACCAACCTTTGTTAGCAGAGCGTGCTTTGCCAATCATCGAAGCCTGAAAGCATCACACTAATGCTTAAGTGAATATCGGTTTACATAATGAATCGTTTATGCATTTTAGTTACCCTGTTACCGAAAGCGGATTCAACCTCCTTAAAGGCAGTATAAATTGTCGGCACATAAGTTAACTTTCCGCCTTCATATCCAGGCAAAACCATTCAGTCATGATGGCTTAAATATGCATACGGAAACGTGCCAAATCCATGCATATGTGGATTTTTGCATTTGCGACCCTATCAAAAACCTCTTCTTCAGTGTTGATTGAGGTATTTCTGATCAAATATCGCCTGCAACCAATATATGATAAAATATAGGTTGCTTCTATTACGTTAACAAATACCGGTCGTCTACATACATTATCTGAATGGATGCTATTACTTCTCTAGATTGCGTCCAAGAGCGAGCTGTAAATTAAACTCACACGAGACATTATTTCCACAAATCTCGAAATGTATAACCCCAAAAATTACAATCCCTAAATTACAGATGAATCATAATAGCAAAATTCTCAATACTGGCAGAGACCGCAGACAATAATATATCTCTGGGAAGGAAGACATTAATTTAACGTCGCTTTGTGATACATTTGCAAGCTAACTCACTATTTCATAAAGTCAAATTTAAAGAGTATCTGACAATGATGTGCATGGATTATCTTAATGGATGCCATACACAAGAGTGTAGGTTACTATAAATATGCCAAGTACTTTACATTTGTAAGACTGAGCAGATTTATTGATCTTTGCCGTATTAGAATAAGTCATTTTAAATGGAAGATAGTTATTATTAGTTAAAAGAATTTTGGCTTTAAATCTATAAAATGAAAAGAATTATGGTAAATAAGTCAGAACCTAATCGTTGGTGTAGTAAGTTATAACGTGTTGGCATACCAATCCAGAGTTCCGAGATTCGAATCCCACCAGCGGCGACCAATGGTTGTTTTGTGCTGACAACAGGTTACGATAAAAAGTGCATGCAGTGAAAATATCAATGATTCGAAATACACTTTAAATTTTAGGTCCATTTTAAATCATTATCTCGAATCGGGTGAAGTTATTCTACCGACCCATGCCTCACAAGACGTTATGGAAACTCACTCAAAAAGAAATTACCTGGATATGCAACAATTGCAACTGTCAGAAATCGTGACTGTGGAATTTTAGAATGTTTGCAGTAATATTTTATTAAAACCAATTCTTTACGTCTGCCGAGACATCTTATCATAAACCCGGAAACAATGTTGACAATAGCAGCTATAATATAATCCGAATTTGTTTTTGTATTAGTTCTGTTATTTTGACATATGCAGCTAAAAATATTACTGCAAACTCAATTTTTTATTTTCCCAGAGCAATGCTGTTCCACTCCATTATCTTAACATAGCTATTCCTTAGCCTTTAAACGAATTCTATAGGAGTTGCCAAGACGAAGAGGAAGAGGAAACCATATTCTCCCTCCTCCCTCCGGCCCTAACCAACCGTAAGAACCGGTTTTTTGGCTACCCCTTTTTTGAAGAGTTAACCTAAATAGTCTCCATTGACGTCAGGAACCTAGTTCGGTTCATCAGGAGCTTTAATTGCTTCCCGAATACATGACAATCGTAAGCGCTTTCCCCTCCAGCCAATATTGCATATTGGCCCCCCAAAAACTAGATTCCACTGGTGACAGGGAACTAGCGCGGTTCACCGAGATTAACTAGGTAGGTAGGTAGGGGTCTGAAATACAGTCTCAACTGCAGTATCACAATGGACAACTTTGGCCTACGTTTTATCTTTTAGGCAGCGACTCTAACCTAACCTAACCTATTCCTTCAAAAATATCATGTATTGGTTCAACATCAGTTGTATGGAAGTAGTTCAATCTATTGTTCTCAAAACAAGTTTATGATTTTCACGAATTTTTGTACTCGCTGAAAAATAATTACTGAACTTACTTGATATAAGTTTGAATTTTTAATATTTTTATGATGTCGGTATTTTGAATTCATAACAGAAAAAGTATACTTTATTTTTTTATTAATACTAATTAATTTAATATACATAAGCAGTACGCCTTCCAATGCGGTTGCAAAGAAGGAATCCTTTCAATCATCCACGGCGACGCATTCCTCAATTATTTTACAGATGGATTATTTGCAATTTTGTTAAATTGGTTGCAACACGTTTAAGAACAAAATTTCGTTTCCGTTTTTGCTTAATACAAAAATCACTTGCTTCACTTTCACTAAATTATTTTCGAATGATTAAAACTAGTGACTGAAAAAAGGATGTCTTTACATGTCACCGTCTTTTTTTCATCCCTTCAGCCTTAATGATGTCTGCCTGCTATTTTATTGCTGTCTTCTCTCTCGTTTATGATTTATGATCATTCACACAACCAAGTTAAAAATTTATATTTTGCATATATTTTTTTCTTTTTTTTTGCGGAAGAGGTGAATATCTTCCAAAAGATACCGGACAGCCCGTGCCCTCCGGTAGTATGAGATTCTTACTCACTAAAAACACCTCTCTGGGGATTAGCCAAAACAGACCACATAGAATCGGGTCTCTTTTCGGACTCTCCCAGTCTCCCTCAGTGGGGTAACTGAGTATCCAGTTATTCCACTGTCGCCAGTCGGTTTCTTGGGTCACTGCTAGAATCCTAGCCTAGCTACAGGAATCCATGCTGGCCCTCTTCGTCTCCAGTGTTCCTTCTTGGTCCATGCGTTACTTACAATCTTCACCCCTTCTCTGTCCACGACATTAAGCCATAAAGCTGTAGTCCAGAGCCAGGACCCAGTAACCCCCTCCGGATTAACCGCAGCTAACCCTTCGGAAGATAGGTCTACATCTTCTACTGGTGCGTGTACCGCGCAGATAGCCAACTCGTTAGAGTCTACCATCTCTGCACTGCCGCAACTGAGGAAGTCCTGGTTATTATTTTGCCAATGGCACCTTCTTCCAGGACTACTACAGCACTGTCAGCCGGCGCAAACCAGCCTCCATAGCCGCCACAGTACCTTCAAAAGGTAATTTTCTCAAAGCGTGGCTATACCCACGGTACCCGCACCGTGGGTATAGCCAGCCTGTTAGGGTCTACCATACCTTCCATCTCCACTCCAACAGAAGTTCTTGAGGAGACACCACTGCAGACTCTCTTGGCATGGCCTAATATAACCTTGGAGTTGGGGGATTTTTCCCAAATTAGTTACTTGGCTACGTTCTAGGATGCATCCGTATCCTAGAAGATTTCAACTCAACTAATCCAACTAATCTTTATTGCTCTATTTGATGTTTGTAATATCTCTTTACTTATGCCATTGCAGATATGTTTGGTTTGGCATATAAGTGTACAGTACTTAATGATATGAGCAGCTATGAATATATCTATACCATCCATATTAAGTTTTTATGTAGAAACAAATATTACATATGCTAATATTATTTGTAGCTAATTCTGATATAAACTTTCAACCTACCAAAATGGTATTAATTTTTTTGAGTGTCGGAAGAGAGAAAAGCAATAAATTAAACTGCTTTTGAAATGTAGGTGTTACAAGAACCGGTTTTGGAAACCCTCAACTCCTAGGCTTTAAAAGAATTCAAACAAAAATTAATTTATCAAAAATTGAATTTTTAACGTAATTATCTGTTTCCTTAAACCCGTCAACCTCTCTTCCATACGCGCCACTTTAAAGTAACGTAAATTTGAGTCATATTTTAAATTTTTATTGAATATAAATTAAAATAAATTGAACAAAAATGCTTTTTCATCTATATAATAATTTTCTGCTTTGATCCCTTTTAATTTTATCCCTTAATATTTTTATTTAACAAATCTTCATGATCACCTTGTGACCGAAAGGAGTTAAATGAACTTTGCCAAGGAATTAAGTAAATAGTGGTGCCCCCTCGCGTTAAAAGTAAACCAACATTCTGACAGGAGCGTGTGTCGCTAAGAAAAAGTTGGATGCCATACAAAAGTGCTCAAAGAAATATTTTAATTTGTTTTGATGTTATTTCGTTATATTTTTGGAATTGTTATTAAAGAAAGTGTTGAGTGCAAGAACGTAGATGTGAAAAAGTTAAAGAGAAGAGGTAAGGATTTAAGTTATTTGCGTACTTTGGATTTATAATGGTGGAAATGAATTTTGCGCGTCTAATTTATTTGAAGCCCTAACAATCTTTACAAGAGCAATGATTTGAAGGGCATCTAAAGTCTAGACCAAATTCCTCCAATTAAAACAAAGTAGACTGTAACAGTTGAACACAAAGTTGATTCTTTACATAATCTCGATAAGTTAACATTAATTATTGCTTAATTTAGCGTTAGCTCGTTTCTTGTTCATATTTTTTGTGAAGCAGTACTTAAAAAAGACAAAAGACTTCCAAATATTCAGACTGATTCAAAGGATTTTATATCGTACTCTCGCCTACTTAGGGATATTTAAGAATAATTTTTTTCCCATATTAACGCTTTGCCCATTTGGACTTCTTCAAATGAGTGATCTTTCACTTCTACTATATTAGATGATGGATATCCTCTTAGATATCTGTTTTTATAAATTCCTCAATTTTTTATACTTTAATTCTTAATTTCGAAAGGAAAGCTGTGAAACTACGAGTATGTATCCGAACAGAACTCTACAATTGCCATATACAGGGTTTTTCAGATGTGACGTGCAGAAATGAGTGGGGTGATAGATCTCATCTAACCCCAAACAAAAAATTGTATTGCAATAGGGGGGGGGGGGCAATCTGAACCGTTTGGGAATTACATTTTTTTTTTGCAATTTTGGTGGCATGAACATCACTCATTTATTTTTATCTCTTGGCGACGCGACATTAAGAGAGGGGGGGGGGGGAGTTGTACTCTTCAAGAGTATCTAGTTAAAATTTGAGGTCGATTGGAGCACAACTGCCGGAGATACAGTGCCTCGGGTCTCCCTCCATTCGATACA
The DNA here is from genome assembly GCA_964036015.1 of Leptarthrus brevirostris. NCBI lineage: Eukaryota > Metazoa > Arthropoda > Insecta > Diptera > Asilidae > Leptarthrus > Leptarthrus brevirostris. Next base: position 24,905,771 of record OZ038375.1, on the reverse strand, counting down.
TCCCATATATAAAAGAGCAGTGTTAAAACATTAAACGCGTTTTTCGGAGATTTAGTTTTTCAAAGTCGGTGATCACTGTAACTCAAAAACTACTCATTCGATCCTTCTCAAATTTTGCACACTTCTTTTATACATAAATTACGAGGTAACAACGTCGATTTTGTATTATTTATTATTATAATTAATTTTCCAACAAAAAATTCGCCGATTTTTATCAATAAATTTTCATAAATTCAAAAATTTCGGTTTTTACTTCTAAAAATTTATTTCCTGTCAGTCGCTCAATTCAAAATATTTTTACCCAAAAATTTAACAGAAGAGTCTTGAAATGTTGTACTATTATGTTCTTTGCTTAAAAATAAATTTATATTTACCGTATTTCTTGTTTGTTTATTTAAAAAATTGTTTGAAAATAAACCTCCCTGGGGGGGCATTAAACAAACGCTAAAAACTACTATCCCAACCTTTCCAAAATTCTTAACAATCTCGATCTAACTCCTACCATTCCAGATACAGTCACTACCGAAAGAGTGAAAAAAATGTCTTGAAATTATCAAAAATTCAACATTTTCCGAAATTTTCTCCGAAATTCATGTAATTGATACACCTGTTATTTATTTTTATTAAATTTTCCCTCTTATTGCCTTTTCAATAAGGTACAACATGCTCAGGTAAAGAACGATCTCCTTCTAAGTCCCTGTTTAAGGCGTATTGCAGCCAGCCTCTCCCGTATTTCATCGATGCATTCCCAATTCCCATGTAATTGAATCCTCTCCAGTGTTAACAGGGCTTGAATAAACTTCATTCTTTATTGTTCTACATAAGAAAAAATCTAATGGGCTAAGGTCTACAGATCTAGAAGGCCAAGGAATCGGTGCACCTCGTCCAATCCAGTTATTACGAAAATTTTCATTTAGTATCCCACCAAATGGTTGTCGATGATACTAGCCCACACATTGATACTGAATCCCTCTCGATAAATGACCCTCCAAGCTTTAGCAGAACACTCTCCTAATTGTACTGCGACCCGTCTCGTGCTGGTTTTAGCATCTTGCCTGACTAGAGTGATTATTTGTAGAAGTTTTCGAAGTTTCGGGTAGCGTTTCCCTGCCGTCTGATGTTACACTTCCTGTTTCTCTGAACCTTCGAAAAGTCCGTTTGAATACCCCTCTTTGGGATGCTCGTTGATTCGGGAATATCCTCTGATATTCCAGTGCAGCACTGTATCGTTTCCGTCTACTACACAATAAATGTAAATAATAGCCGCTTATTCCTCACAAGTAAATTCTACAATTTTTTAATAATTTTTGCTCAGAAACACCAATTTCAATATCTTGCTGACTGACCCCCTTTTATAGTGAAATTTCCATTAGGTATGAGTTACAGAATGCCAGGATACTAGTCTGGCTAACACAAGCTAATATAAAGTATACGTAGAGTGTTCAATAAGAAATTTTTTTTTCAAACCTAAACAAACCTCGTCGAACTCAACTTAGGTTAAAGCTTTTTTGAAAGTTGTTCAACAACAAAACCATATATTTGTTGCTTTAATATTCACTGCCTTAGCCTCTGAATAATATATCGTTTTTGCTTCTTCTTCTTCTTCCTTTATTTTTTTCCTTCATTTAATGATATCTGCTTTCCTAAAATACTTGTTCTATTAGTGATTCTGGTCGTTTCAGATTTTACTTTCCTATTGTTTAGGGATCGGATTCTAAGCTGACAATTAATACGTTCCTGGGTATGAAAACATTGTGCTTGTTAAGTTGGTATACAAGCAAAAAGGTAAGTGCAATTAACCCTTCTAACACAGAAGGCGCACTTCTTTGGCAGGAGCCCAGAATCAATTCACCTATTTCATCAAAATGATGAAATGAGGCTCCCACACCAGCATGCAGAGGAAGAAACAAGATAAAAAGGAACTGGAAGAAAACAAGCAAGGAAACCCCGCACGCAACATGCAAACAGAGAGTCACGGGAGCACAGAAAATAGATAGTTCTTAAACAACACTTTACTCAGATTTAAATCAAAATTAGAACATGCATTAACAGCCCTACATAAACGGTTAATAGGTTCATGCATGCCATAATTAGTTCTCGATGGTTCAACATGCAGTAAAGGCAGTCTTCGAAGGTTATGTTGGGATTGTCTGAAGGAAACCTTTCTAATAAGCACACCTGAGTCAATATTGGAGTTCAAGAGCTGGTGAATAAAGACCAAGTCAGCAACCCTGCGCCTTTTATCAAGCGAGTGCAAACCAATCAACCGGAGGCGGTCGGTATAGGGCGGGAGTCTAAGCGGATCTTCCCATGGGAGCTCTCTTCACGCAAATCTAAGAAAATTACGCTGCACCGATTCGATACGCTTGGAATGAACAGCGTAGTAGGGCGACCAGACCTGAGATGCATACTCAAGAATAGGTCTAACTAAGGAGCAGTATAAATGAATCAAGGTTGGTATATCCGAGAACTCTCTAGACCAACGCTTAACAAAGCCCAAAATTAAACTGCCTCTGGACACGACAAAGTTAATATGCAGAGAAAAGTCAAGTCTCCTATCGAGTTTTACCCCAAGGTCAGTTACGGACAGCACACGACGAAGACCATTCCCCGCAAAGTTGTAATCCGAAACTTGTGGATTTGCGCTCCTGGAAAAAGTCAAAGCTTCAAATTTCTCAAAATTGAGGTGTAAGCCATTATGCTCGCACCATTCACGAAACGTATCTAAGTCCCTTTGAATAAGGGCGGCGTCACCACCATTTTTAACATAGGAGAAGATCTTCATGTCATCAGCGTAGATTAGAACACTAGAGTACGAGATCAGATGGACAATGTCGTCAATGGCAAAAACGAATAATAAAGGGCCAAGATGACTGCCCTGCGGTACACCAGATAAGGCCCTGAAGATTCTAGAGAAAACGCCACAGAGTGATACTCGATATGACCTGCCTGTTAGATAGGAAGAGATCCAGTCAAGAAGAACAGGGGGGAAACCCAGCCTCCCGAGTTTAAATAAAATAACGGAGTGAGGGAGTTTATCAAAGGCTTTACTGAAATCCGTGTATATGCAGTCAGCTTGCATGCCACGCTGGAAGCCAGAAATAACGTGGGAGGTAAATTCTAGTAAGTTAGTAGTCGTTGATCTACCGGGCAAAAACCCATGCTGACTGGGAGAGATTAAGCCAATACAACGCTCTATAAGCTGTGAATACACTATTGATTCAAATAATTTGGGTATGCAAGATAACTTCGCGATTGGTCTATAATTTGATATAATATTCTTGTGGCCCTTTTTATGAACAGGGACTATAAAAGAGTACTTCCACAAAGCAGGAAATTTACCAGCCTGAAGGGACCTATTGAAGAGAATCGCTAATGGAGTAAGAAGGGCAGCGGAACAGGATTTGACGAAGGCTGGAGGGATACCGTCAGGACCAGAGGAAAAGTCCGATTTAAGTTCATTGATTAACCCGAATGGATAAACATGCCTATGGTGAAAATGTTTTATGGTTACCTCGTCTACGTTATTTGTCAGCGAAATATTTCAATTTGTAAATTATCATTATATTACGCTCCATTATGGTGTTCGTCAGAGTTCATACTTTGGCCTTGCATTGCATTCAGTATTTATTTCGGAAATATAACTTACTATTTAACTTTGTGAATCTTAAAGTTAACAAAACAATTTAAAATTTCTTCTTCTTCCCAACAATGCGATAGAATTTCATCAGAAGTACAATTACTTTATTGCTTTACTCAATTCTACTTTCCTTCTATTTATATATTACACAAACAAATTTTTTCGTGACAATTTAAACAATTCTATTAAATGTTTACATATACATGCCTACGGCTTATTTACAGAAATGAATTTTTTTGCCCAAAATATTACCAAGAAATCTCATTACTTCCAAGTAAAAGCCGATTCACAAAATTCCTGTTGATCATTGCAAAAAAAATTGACGGCACACTTATGTGTATTTACATACGTAGAACATTCTGCCAATTTCTTGGGTAACGTTTACATGTGGATGCCAAACGACATTTTGTTTTCGTATTTTTTCTTCGTTTTAAACGAGTACAGAAAATATCCTTAATCACTGTTCTGCTAGTCAAGAATATCCTCGAGATATTTGTATGTAGAAAGAATGCTTAGACGTGGGAGATTTCATTTATTTCACACGAGGCGTTTAATAAAAAATGGACCTTCCAAATGTAAATCAAATAATAATTCAGAGGCGTTGTAGTATTCTTATTGGTTTTGCTTTGCTAATAATATTTGACTTTTGTAGTTGTAGGTTATCAGCCTGAAGGCATCCTTTTGGTTCACATAAAATTTATATTTACATTTTTTTTCTGAATACTATCTTTTTCACTCCTTCGCATTTTAGTAGAATTATAGTCACTTCAAATCTTTGCTTATAACTGCGGAATTGCTTCGAATACAAATTCCACCTTTGACTCGATCAGCCCATGTACTTGTACTTGTTCGAGTAGAGTTTGCAATCTTCAACAAATTATGATATCAAATGAAAATCGAGAAACGTGTATACCTACATATTCGTATGCCTCTAAGAAAAGTTACATCTACTGCAAAGAGTACTTAAGTTGTTCAACATCCAGCTGAAGCTGTAAAGGAAAAATTTCAAAAAGCTTTCGCTCTTCCTTGAAATTGATAAATTTACTTTGAATTCAATGGAATTACCCAGGTAGATATACTGAACCATAAAACTTTTACAATGCTGAAATATTTATGTACAGGAATAGAAATTACCTTATGTCGGCAGCGTTTCAACCATATGCACTACCCAAGCGATCCTCTGATTTCCTTAACGTTTTCATTTCACTTTACTGTTCCATTCTATCATTTTCTTCTTTTTCTTGAAATTAGACGATTTTCAACTGAAATCCTTTCATAAAAAAATATATTTATAAGCATTTTACCTCATTCCTTCCACACATTTCATCTCAGTTGATGTTCATTCTGAGTAATTTGCTAATTTAAATGCAAAAATCATCCTCGAGTTACATTATCGTATCCCTTTTTATAATGATGACATGTTTTTGAGCGCAAAAATACCCATATATTTGCAGTGAAGCATAAATAGGGCTTCCACGGTTGATATTAGTAAAAAGCTTCAAAGTATGCGGTATTGAAATTTGCAATTTCCTTGTTGCCATAGCCCAGAACACTAGTCTGATGTATATTTCATGTTGGAATGGAATTGAATAATAAGCTTAGGATACATGCAGTAACATCTGTTGCTTGACGTAATTTTTAGAAAATGAAAGAACTGCTTAGAATATTTTATACTGTTACTCTTCTGCCTCTGTGCATTTCAAAATACCACATTGTTTGGGATTTGTTTGTTATCTTGTAACTGAGAATATGGATGGCCTGATTTGACAAAATAACAAGCTACATGGATATGGATTTGCTAGGAATTTGTTCAAAGTTGCTTTGGCTTATACAGGAAAACAGTAAGTAATTTCAAAAATACTAACTGCAGCTGATTTCTACAGTCCTAAGTGCCACCTTTTATCCTAAACAAAACAAAAGAAGAAAATTTCGTCACAAATAAATGTCAATTAGTTCTAAAGCCCTCATTCGACTGAATATGATAAGCCAGCAGTTCCAAACAGCTGACTTCAAATGTCATTAATTTTCATGGGTTGTCAGTAAGAAATAGGAGACCCCCAAGCGTTACTTCGGACTTACTGACGGTTTTATTATGTTTGTTACTGAGTCTTTGGAACCATTTTTTTAAACCTTTCCAGAATAGCAAGAAAACGTTTTGGTGAAGATAATTTAGTTTTGTAAAGATAAGTAAGCAAGACTACCGAGTTGTTATATTTGAGTATACATGGTTTGTTTTGTAAACAAAAAATCCTTTACCATAGCAGCACCATCTGGAAAGGTTTCATTATAATCTTACATTTTGGACCTAAAGTTCGTCGACTTGTTGTCTACAATTAACTTAACTTTTTTTTTATAGAATATTTGTTTAATTACTAAACGTCATTCTCTTTGGTTCATAAAACCCCTTGTTGATCTGGGTATCTTCCTTCTCTACAGATCTTCTCCATGTGATTCGCGGTCGTCCAACTCGGTACTTTTCTTGGATTCTGTGCGTGTTCGAATCTAGAGACTGTCGTGCGATGTTATTGGCTCTTTTATTAGTGTGTGGTCTATCTATTGCCGCTCTCGCATACGAATACTGGTGTCTATTCCGTTTTGGCCTATAGGGCTGTCTACATCTGCTTAGGAGACACCGATTGAAAGGCTTAGGTGATATTTAATATATCACTTTCCATGTTGAACAACCGTGCAACAGAACAGATTTTAAATAATATTGGATGTTTACAATTATGGAAAATATGAGCTGATGATAATGCAATTTCACTGACTTTATCTTATTTTACAAAATGTTTTTTTTTACTTTATTTTTCAATAAATTCCAACTTTTAATTTCGCTTCGATGTTTTGTGACCTATGTATCTCCTAGACCTTGCCAACGGCATGTATTGTTCTCCCTGTTTCTTTCAAAATAATATCGAAAATGAAAGAAATTAAAACAATTGTGCAGCTGAATTGATGATTAATATACAGGCTTCCAAAATCCAAACTAGTATACCAGAATATGTATAGGTTATGAAGCCTCTAACAGTGAACTCAACTAAAGAGAAGTACAGATCAAATGATTCAGGTATTAAAAACAGTCTACAGTTTTCCTAACATGGAAGTGATAAAGAATTCGTCCGATTTAACGACAACGATTGCAACTGGACGTATAATTTAAAGTGGATTTCGAACCATGGGCATTAATATAGTGTAATATGTTGTCAGCAGAAAATAACCACGGGTAGCCGCCGGTGGAGTTTGAACCTCATGATAAAAGGTCAACACGTTATCATTTACTCCAACGGCGACTATTTCTCTCCCAGTGGTTAGGGTAATAGAATATCATGCGCATGGTCTCGGTTCAAGACCAGCTCGCCCAATGGTTCCTTTTAACGCTGACTCTCCGATTCCTACAAAGTGGTGTCAGAAGTGGGATGGAGAAGGCCTCATACGAAGTAGCCCCACATCGGTAAATAAAAGACTTAAAAGACTGACATATGTGGGCAGATGTCATATCAGGACGGGCGAGTTTTGGGATCGAGACTGCTCCATTAAAGAACTTTGGAACGGAGAATCGGCAACGGCGCCGATGGTTAGGGTAATAGAGTATCTTGCGCATGCACTCGATTCAAGACCAGCTCCCAATGGTTCTTTTTAACGCTGATTCTCTGATTCCTGTTGTCATGTAGGGGGATCCTGTTTAGAACAAATATTTCGAGGTCTCAAAAAGGAGTAATATAGCAAGAAGATTTAAACTACATTCTTCAGTAAATTTCTTCAAACCACATTGATTACGATAGTATCTAATTTTTATTGGCTACCTTAAACATTTGTAAGAAAAACTACGTACTTACCGGGCATGCTTTAAATCTGATACCTTTTGTTTGGTTACGGAAAGGGACTTTTTATATTGTGGATTCCACAGAACTTTATAGTTTAAAAGCTACTTCAACTGTCCGAATAGGTAAGATATTTTTTTAATTCAAAGCTAAATAAGGATATGTATACCATAAAAAACCATTTGCTCTGTGAAAGTCTAACCATCAAATTCGGTTACCACAGGGTTAATTAAACTACCTACCTACGTCATTTCAAGATTCCATGATTCATATTAATGCGTACAATGTTCAAATTTATCTTTTTTACCTCAATTGCGGTATGCAACAGGGCTCTATTTTTGGACCCCTCCTGTTTTGCTTATATTTTATGAATTTACGATTTATACTTATGCGGATGATGTTTGTTAGTCCAATGGATCTTGTTAGTCCAATGGATCTTATTAAAAATTGTATTATTTGTCTAAAAGGCCATCTGCAGAGAATATGTGAATGCGATAATTAATTCTCTCTCTCTGTTTTTTAATATACAGAAATAAGATTATCATTTGAACGTTATGCCGCCAGTTATTTATAATAATAATAATACTTTATCTCATTACATATTCTGATGCATAATTTTTCCTAAGTCTGATTTTAATTGTCGGGTTGTAAGTCCCTATTTGCTTAGGCGTGGTAATATAGAATTAACTCTTCTAACTCAGAAGGCGCACTTCACAGGCAGAAGCCTGGAACCAATTGACCTATTCACCAGAATATAACATATATTGAGGTGAATGAGGCTCCCGCAACCCATGCAAAAAAAAAAAACCCGTCCAAACAAAACAATCAGGGGTGCATTGATAACAGAGATCGCTTAAGCAAATCCTTAGCAAGAGCCAGGTCAAAAATAGGACACATATTCACGGCTCTACACATGCGATTAATAGGCTCATGCATACCATAGTTAGACCGAGAATGAACAACATGTAGTAAAGGCAATCTCCTTAACCTATACGGAGTATAAGTAACTAAACTTGCAAGAGAGCGAGAATCTATATTCGAGTTCAAAAGCTGGTGAATAAATACTAGGTCAGCAACTCTACGTCGTTCCTCCAACGAGTGCATATTAAGAAATCGGAGGCGATCCTCATAAGGAGGAAGCCTTAATGGAGGAAGCCTTAATGGTAATACCTATACGCAAAGAAGGAGAAAATGCTGTTTAAAGTGATTTAGCATTATTAGCTAAAACACTGTTTCTAGAACAACTGGAATTTCCATAAAGGATTCTGCTATTTTAGACGTGGCAACTTTCATTATACTTTTCATAGTTTTATAAATCTGGTATGTATGGTATTTTTCCGTAAACCTCAACCCTCTCTGTACGAAGAATTTAAAAATATTTTTTTTGCAAATCTTTATTCAAACCAATAATTTCTTTGATAATAGCACAATTGGAAGTGCTTTGATGGTTGAGTGGCACGATCACCACGCCATAGATGCAAGTTCAAACATCGGCCTGCCTATAACTATTTCTTTAACTTGCAATTGCAAAAAACCGACTGCGTCTCTAGGCTGGTTAGCTCACAGCAATGTAAAACCAATATCTCTCATTCCCATTACCCTAAAAATTTCCCTTCCGCCCATAGTCATACATGTAATGCATCTCCGAATCTTCCCCTGGGCTTCGGTTACATCATAAAAGAATTACCCAAAGTTGTTATACTCTAAGATACATTAGTTAGATTAACACCTTACATGAATAAGTAAGGGCAACAGAGGTCTTAAAATATTAATAACGTTTCAACAGTATGCTCTGAGTCCTCCTGTCAGCAGCTAAATTTTTCATATTAGATAGCATTAGATACTTGTTGGTGCAGTAAGCGATAACGTATCGGCCTTACAATCCGAAGGTCCCCGTTTCGAATCCTAGTTCTTCTCTCGCCCTTTGCACCACAAGTGTTACGGGATCTAGAGAGAGAGTGAGAAATATAATTGAATATTTATATTGAGAGCGAATGGTGTACTATGAGTTCTGGGACGACATTATACTTTTCTGAAAATCAATACACTTGCGATTTTGATACTTCAAAATTTAAAAATTCCCTTTATATGTATAAGTTTCCATTTCCATCCGTTAAACAAACTGTTGCCACTCACTTCTACTTGAAAATGTAACGAAAAGTAAGCTCCATTAGTCCCAAAAATCAATTAGCGACTGCTGTGCTCCTTCTTTCCTCTACTCTTTCAGAATGGAGATTTATTTCAGGTAATTGATACTGATTGATATGTAACGCTATATGAACCTACCTGGGACATGTGTGTATCATAACCGTCAGCACGTGTCACACGAGCTCCTAATTCTATCGAAAAACATTAATAGGAAAAAAATTTACAACCTTCAATGTTGGCTTTCCCTAAAGTTAAAATCGAACCCCTTTCCAGCAATTGTACTCGCTTACATTGTATTTCTTCTCTTCGCGTAGATAATATTACCTCCAAGCTCGTGTAATTTATAGGAAATTCATCTGGGAACCTCATTTATATAGAACACGATTTTATCTATAAAAATTAATCACTCTGCAGGGAAGCAAATTCTACGTAGAAATTTTAAGGCACTCACGTACGAACTTAAGAGCTTTTCGATGTCAGGCAAAAGGTTATACAAACATTTTTTTCTCAGAAAATCTTATAGACTTTTAACGCTTTAGTTTTGCTGGTGATCTAAACTTTTAGAATGCCCACTTTTCGAAAAGGATTTACATTTTTATCAAAAATACATGAACTTTCAATTTTGGGTTGTTATGATGATCAAATTTATTCGAATCCCAGACAAAAGCTATAGATTAATCAAAATTGAAAGTGCCTCGTTTCAAAAACCCAATCGATCCATTTTGTATCATTTCTCATTGACTTAATCGGTTCATATGGATTGTTATAAAGCAGAATGAGACCATAGTACATTGCTAATTTTGGAATTTGACCAGAATTAGGAGTCTTTGTTCTCTAATTAGGTCATCATATAGCCAGTTTCAACCACGTTGGAAAATTGTCCTATGGTGAGATAGAAACTTTCCAGTGCTAGGGCTTACGAGCAATCCGTTCGTGGATTTATCAATAATTTCTGCATTTAGTGCAGCTACAAAGCGAATGGAAGAATTGTTCAGACCAGAGCAATTTCAGGCAATTACAAAACCCTGCAGCGAAATGCACTTACAAGTTGACCTCTAATATCCGAAGTTATTGTACGATAAAATAAGTGCCTGCAGGACGTCATGTGAGTATTTTGAATTTTTCTGCATTCAACAATATTTTGCTTTCAAAGCGAAATTTTTTAATGGTATTGATATCGATAGGTATTCCTTTGTTTTATATCGAATTTCGATACATTATTTCGACCGTTTTAGTTCGAATGTTTTGTGTTTCGCAGTGAACTAAATAGACTTTATGAAAATGATAGCAAAATGAACGGGGTAATGGGAATTTACCACAGACATTTTATACAGTCACTTGTTAAACTTTCATTATGTACGATTTAATTTTCGGTGATTTATTCCTAGTTATATGTCTGGGTCCTGTCAAAATCTCGCTCACTTTATAAATGTTTTTAAAGAACTCTTTCAAAAATTATGCACTTATACTATGCTTGTCCCAGAGTGATAAAGTTGCCTAATAAGATTAAGTATTAAATGCGAGCGGTAACAAAGTTTCTTAAGCATTCAAATCTAAGCGGTCCGTTGAATATTCTCCCAATCAGCATATTTCGTATTAAAAAACTCATTCCAATAGATACTTTAAACTAAATATTTCTACTGCAGTCTTGTTTCATATTTATACCTACTACTCTTCTTTAAATTATCACAGAGATCCGCTTGCCGCGGACTTCGATAACGTAGGTATTCTAATTTTTTCTAATTTTTTTTTTCCGACTTTTCTCGGATATCAAAAGATATCAATTTTGTTGAAATGTAGTTTAGTTTACAGTCAATTTTTGTACGATTATCATCAGTTAAATAAGTTTAACCTTAACTATGCACAGCTTCTCTACTAGAAGGTGTTCCACAGAGATCAATGCTCGGTCCTCTTTCAGGTATCTTGTTTATTATTTTATTGAATTTCTGGAGGAATAAACTTACTGTTTATATGTTAATAATGTAAAGGAATAACTTTCATTTTTTAAGTCGTCGTTGGAGTAAGTGATAACGTCTATCAATACGGAATCCCAGGTTGTTTTTGCTGACAACAGATTACAATAAAAAAAGCCCATGGGGGAAAATGTCAGAGGTCCCAAATTCACGTTAAATTGCAGGTCCACTTGCAATCATGGTCTTGAATTGGGTGAAGCTCTTCTCCCGCCCAATGCCCCACATTGGGTTATGGGAACTGAAGAGAAGATAGATTACTCTTATTCATCACGGATAGAAGTGACTCTATTTTGGCAATAATAATAAATAATTCCAGTAACATCCGGTTTGGCAACCTAGAGACAATATGCCTTTTCGGTGCGCTCCGATGACTCATTAGGTCACGTTACGTCCGATTTCTTCGTACCACTCCCATGCAATAGAGGAACTTTCAACTTAGCCAATCACTACAAAAATCAGACGATTTGCTCACTATAGGTTCTGAAGTCTATCAAAAAGTGATACTGTTTTGTGCCGATAGATAAAGACTATCAGCCGACTTTACCGATTAACCAGGTTGATAAGTTTTTGTAAGTATAGGAAAGCGGAAAACCTTTGCAGCAGGGACACATCGTTGATGTTTTCCATTGCTATGAATATATATAGTGTTGTGGTTTTTTGGAAAATCATTTTTAAAGTTGTAATTCCACCCCCCCCCCCCCCCCCCCCCCCCTTCCGCGCCTTACAACAATCTCTTACAAATAATTCATGTTCTCTTACTCAAGCTATTGCTTAACAAAAGTTCTAGGAGGCATATTTAAACTTAGAAGGATTTTCGTTGATCTCCCTATGGTCCAATGAATATGTGCAACTTAAGGACTGTACGAATCAAATTGTTAGAATTGAACTGAATCTGAATCTTGTTCTTAGATTTCTCACGATGTACTTTACACTGTCAAAGTAAGTGATAATCAAGTCCTGATTCGCATTTGAATTCAAAAAGTAAGATGTGAGGGACAGGAAGCTCCCCGTTGTTATTTAAGTCTGATCAAAAGCCTCTGATTACTTACTTACTCCGCTGATACATGGCCTACGACACTACAGGACGTCACTGCTCTTTGTCCTACGCGATTTCTTTTCTTTAAGTCGTCGGTGGAGTAAGTGATAATATGTTGGCCTACCAATTCACAAGGCACAGGTTCGAATACCGAAGACGTCAACTCATGGTTGTTTTCTGTTAACAACAGTTTACGATAAAATGGCAGAGAAAATCTCAGTGGTTCGAAATAGCGAATCGAGTGAAGTTCTTCTTAATAGATTTAATTTTATAACTCACTATGAGCGGGAAGGTAAAACGATGCCATAAAATACCCCCAAAATTGATAAGAAAAGTAAATAACTTTCGAAAAAAATTACTATAACGTCAGACTAAGTGGCTGACTATAAGATAGACACCGTATCGATCTCAAAAGAGTTCCAATCACAAGTGGAAGAGCAATCGTTTAGTACGGATAGGACAGCAATTTTTTAGTTCTAACAATAATCGCTCGTCAACGGAACCGCTACAGCAGCCAGGTGGAATCGTCTCACCTAAGTGACCGTAGGATCGGTGAAAAAAATTATATCGATGAATCTACCCAAGGCGTTCGCCACACCAAAAGACTTCGTCAATGCCGTCCAAAAACGATGCAGCATGGAGAGCAGAAGATACTGATGGCAGTAGTCCTCTGAGTCCACCCAATTTATGGCAGGTGAATTGAAATAAGCAAACAACAGCAATTCATCAGAACGCATTATATCATTCGAGAGGTCATTAATCAAAAAAGAGTTTCACAAAGAAATGGAACGGTGCAGCAAAACATTATTTATATAAAATGACCAGGAATACTACCCTGTTGCAATCCGTTAGATTCGGAAATCTCAGTGAAAAGAGCTCCAAGGAAATTTCACGCTGCACAAAATCCCACAAGCAAGAGTACAGCTAGTGAACGAAATAAATAGAAATCTAAGCAGTGAAAGCTGTTTAATAAGAATTTCATGATTAATCTTATGAAATTCCTTACTAAAATCAGAATCCACCTGCTTACCAGATTCAAAATTTGGCAAATATTAACGGAGGAATGTCATTAAACGTCGGGTCGTAAATATTTCCTTAAGCAAGCCATGCTGGAAAGGTATGCATGAAAACAATTCGCGTCGCTAAGCAATTCCTCGAGAATTTGTATAATATGGCGATAGTTAACAATGAATCTCTAAGTATCACACTGGATATATTTTTTTGTAAAGGAAGTACTCATATATGAATTGTTCTTCTTAACTTCTTGTTTTTTTAGAAAAATGTATGGTGTGCTTCGAAGGTTTTGTCTTCTTTCTGCAGTTTGTTCACTGAAATGTGATTAAATTATTTATTTCTCTCTTAAGTTCCCATAACGTCTTGTGGGGCATGGAAGCGGAGAAAAACTTCATCCGATTCGAGACAACAATTGCAAGTATGCATAAAATTTAAGGTGGATTTCGAACCACCGACACATATCTGCAATCCCATGTGGACTTTCCACAGTAAGCTATTTTCATCAGAGAACAACCACGGGTCGCCGCCGGTGGGATTCGAATTCGGGTTGGAAAACCGACATGTTATCACTTACTTCACTGACGTTTAAATTATTTATCGTTCCTCAATTTTCCTCACGCTCGATGAAATGTATGATAGTAAATTGACAGCTGATTCAATTACTGCATAAAATTCGTGTTCAGTCTACGTTGAATTGACCACATTTTGTCATCTGGTGACCTTTATGTTATTCTTATTATTTGGTACAAATACCCTGCGTCTTGTTGTTACAGGTGTCACTTTCTTTAATGTAACAAAGATATAAAAAAAGCCCGAAATCTCATTAAGTTCCCTACTACTGCCGCCTACTAATTAAATATTAGATTTCTTTACAGAGTTTTTTATCTGACATCGCGTACCGCACAAGCCTACAACGAATTTTATAAATAAACGGCGCCTCGGGTTCATCTGACAAAAGGACAGATAAAATCGTGAGAAGAATAACAAGGCCGAACTAAGAGATTCATTTCTCCCACCTCGAAAAGTTTCACTCCTGAAAATTCAATTGTGAAATAATTTTTTTTTTTAAAATGGTTCCATCTAAATTTCTGTACGTGACTTCAGTCGTTCGAGTTATTGTCCAATCAATTGATTCCTTTGGGCAGTACTTCCGATTTGATTGTTCCGAACACTATCTCTCAATTTTTTCAAAGGCAAGGCTTTTTTCTATAGCGGAAATGGAATATCATGCCCAGCCGGTCGAACCCTTTTTTGTCCAGAAGAAAAATGATTGAACTTTAAAAATAAAATTTTTAGTGAATGAAGTCGTTTTAAAATTTCCTCAAGACAATTATTAACAAATGGTGGGTTGAGGAAAGTTTCTCTAACTTATTTTACGATTAATTCAAAAACTTTTTCTGCTCTCGCCTTTTGGGGGTTTAAGCTAAATAGATAACCATAATTGCTTCAAAGCCGGCAGCTTTTGAACTTTGAAAATTCTTTGCACTTCCCTGTCGAATAAATTTTCTTAAAGGATGAATTTTGAATATAAATTAATTAAATTGTTTTCTTTCTTTTCAGGTGAGTGCCAGTTGTTTCAACGTACTATGGATACACTATTTGCCATATTTACGTAAGTACAAAATAAGTCTAAATATACCGTCGGCTCCTAATACGAAAATCTCAGCTAAGTGTTTATTTATCAATGTAAATACATCCTACGTCTGTTGTAATTATCTTTGAATCTAAATTTATTTGTTGTTAGAAATTTGTTAATTCAAATGAAGTGAGAAAATTCAATTTGAGACAGATTAATCGCAGCAAATTCTTTCATAGACGAAATAATTATCAAAATTGAAAGCCATGGAATGACTTGGTGGTTCTGCTCTCTTTCACAATATTAGCAGCCTTTCAATAAAGTTATTGATCTAGAACATCTTTGAAGCAATTACAAATAAATTTTGCTCGGAAAAATAAGAACAATGAGCTCAAGAGCATTAGCAATTTATTTCTGTTTGATGAATCATTTCCGTTTCGTTGTGTGTTCTTAAAATTAAGACAGAAGCGAGATTTGGGTCATTAACTGGTCTGTAGGAGTCCATTATTTTAATTAAGGGAAAAATATCCCCCAAAGTTTAAATTTTCACTTGTAATCTCCTAAGTTGTGTTAATTAATAAACTCGAGGTATCAAGAAAAAATCAATTTCTTTGTAACTTCAATTATTTCTATAAACGAACTTGCTGTCGATTTCGAACTAACAAGAATCTAATTAGAAACAATTTTAAATTGGTTTTCTGGTTAAATGAAATGTTTTTAATTAGTTTGGTGAAGGGCCTTTTCAGCAATTAGAAATTATTTCTGGAATAATTTAATTGAGTCAGAATAGTTGAGAACTTTATTTTGACTCGATACAAGTTTCATTCAAAATCGTTTAAGTTTTAACTTAAAAGTTATGTATGCGGTTATTCGAAGTCGAGTTATTGCAATTCCTTGTGAATATCTTTGAAAGCTTACGTGAAGTAATTTGTAATCTATCACATTCCTTGTTAAAACTGTGATGAAACCTTTACAACTATCATTAAACCATACTTTTATTATTTGCATTACTGTTTTCGTCCTCTTTTACTTAACTGCTAAGCATACCACGCTGATGATGACTAGCTTGCACTTTCAGTCGAAACATCCATCATCATTTTTTCTTTGAGAGCTCAAAAATTTTTTGAGCGATCACCATCCCAAAGGAAAAATTCAACTTCTGTTTGTGGAAGGGTAAAACAAGTGCTTTTACTTTTCATTTAAACAAATGACTTCCACCAAGTGTTTATTGAAAGGAATTTTTCCGACTTAAGGTGTATAGTTTTTATTAATAATAAACCCCGGTCGATTATAGAAATTTTCATATTTCCTTCCGATAGTTTTAGCTGATGTCTTAAGCCTTGAAGTGACAAACAAAAGCATTATGTTTGACCTTCACGAGGCAATTTTATATGATACCACACAGATTTCTTAGTTTTCTTTTTAAATAAATATTATCGACTCGTTTTTCAAGCCCGGAAAACCCTGGATTACCGGGTTTTCTTTTTTCTTTTTAAATTTACCCATTAGTCTTCCCATGATTTGGGGAAAAATAAAAGAAAAAGGTAGGCAGAGATCCTTTTACATCCACGCTATTCAACTTTAATACAACAGGAGATAGGGTTGCTCCTGAGGAGATATCCGTGATCTTATTGCCCTTGGATTCTACAGACTCCGCCAGAATGGCCTATTACAACCTTAAGATGATCTTTCAACAGGTTGTCTCCTCCCGTATTAGTTACTTGGCTACATTATATGATGTATTGCCAGATTGCTACAACTTTGAGGTGTAGCTAATACTCGAGAATGTCCAGATGAGAATTGTAGTATCCCAGAAATCTTTCAACTCTTCCGTCCACCCTACAGCAACGTGTGTTTGATGTTGAACCCATATGTGTCCACAACTTTTTTATTAGCAAGATTTATGGGGGCTCGACAGTTTTAGTTTTTTGCAAACACATAACTTTGGAAAGTGCAATCGATGATTTAATTTAAATTTTTCCTAAGTGATATTCTGTATTTGCATGTATGTGATATTCTGTATTTGCATTACAAATGCTTCCTTTGTCTTTTTGAGCATACTTTTACAAAGGATAAGTCTGCAGTAACTAATTTCGTACAATTATTAAATTATTGTATTCCTGTTATCGAGCCCAGTCGGAAGCTTGACTACATTTTCACTGATCTTAGTACAGCTTTCGAAAGAATCAACATCAAAATTCTTATTAAAAGTCTTTACTCTCTTGGGTTCCCGCATGTTATTGTGAATGTTTTCTTGTATCGCACTCAGCGTGTAGTGTTTCGTTGAGCTCCTTTGATCATTTATCACTGAGTCTACAACCCCTTTATAAACAGTACAAGCGACTTAACACTGGTCAACATCATCATCATCAGCCAATTCGGATCAACAAGGTTTCATTTCCTGGACTGACTCCACACTTTGTTATACCACAAGGCTCCATGTTGGTTCCATTACTCATTAACGTTATCAAGCGATCAAGTTTACCTATATTATTTGCATTATTGATAACATCATCAGAATTAATACTTGCGCAAAACACTATTAGTTAATATTGTACGTTATAAAATATCAGGCCATAAATTTCTACAGTAGCAGCTGGATAAATTTAAATATATCTCCAGTAATTTTAAATTGTAAATATTAAAACGTAATAGTGTTGATCCTTTAAGGCTTTAATTTAGCCCCCGGTATATTGTTTTTCCCAAAATTATATAGTACTCGTTTCACGTAAGATAGGTGTAAATTTAAATGAGTGTACCTACATTTTGTGTTTATGCTCTTTCCTTTCCAGTTGGGTGCACTTAAATGGACTTTGTCGTCCTAATTAAAGCATCGAGCTCTAGTTTCTATGTATAATCTTTTCATTTGCCACACTACATCCGGAAGCTCTTTCACTTCACGGCATCCTAAACACAACAGAAATTTATTAAATTTTTGTAAAGCGTGTATGGAAACTCTTATCTTCTCTAAGTTGCTCTTCCGTATATTATGGAATATTTTGCCCTTAAAGACACTACTGGTATTTTTAAACAGAACATCGGCTACGTGTGGAATCCCGAAACCTTAATTTTATTCTTCAGTTTTGGGATACATTTTCAACAAGATGATATTATTAAATGGACTTCCTAAGAGAAGTCTGGTTTTTAGTATCTTCATAAAATAGAACCGTATCCTACTTGTGAACCTTTGTTATTCCATTTAAACGAGGAGAGCGCTAGTCGCAGTTTATTTACCCTTAATAAAATCTTAAAGAATATGGGCTCCAAAATATTGCTTTGCAAGCAATTCACTAGCCAAAACTATGAGAACATTTTTTTTTTGAAAATTCTTCGTACTGCACACAAAACCGGCGTACATTCAAATCACAACGAAACTATCGGAATAAGTTATTTGGATATTTGAAAACTTCTCGCGCCTGCAAGATTCATCAAACTCTATTTGAGGTTTAACAAAAACAAGAGATTGTAGAATCACTACCACGAAGTTACATCCACTTTACCGAAGAACTTAAGAACTTATCTTACTTCAAACTTAGTCATAATCTGTTAAGTAATCAGAGCCCCTATTTAAAGTCTATGACTTGTTATGAATCCAATGGAGAATTATGCTGGACGTCCCAGCAGAACAAAGTCGGACATTTAAATCACAATTAACAAAGGTAACACGATCTGGGGGACAGAAGTATTCAGCCTCCGCAATCTTTCTGTGTGGAGTGGCCAGAAATTTTAATTAAAACGAAATTCGCACCCAACCAGCCTATATTCGCTCTTCTGGTGCGGCATTCATAAAGCGTCAGAAACTTTTGTGCTCTTATGAACAGCGGTGATGTAGAGGAGTGAATTGTTCCCAGGCTGGCCTAAAATTGTTTCATTACTTGGAGACTACCATAGTTCCCGGTTAGATGATACGCCAGGACTTTCGAGAATGCGGCTCGTGTGCTGCCCAGATATCTCCAAGGTAGGCTTTCCCAAATGGGAATTTGCCCTCCTCACTATGAATATTATTGCCGAGGGAAAGTATGAAATTGATTGCGGTTTTGGACAAAAACATTTGCTCTAATTTCAGTTCTACCCTAACCAGTAGTCATGGATTCATATTAGACTAGACTGTTTGTGATCGCACAATAATATGCGTTACAGAGTAGCAGTCATATTTTTGGGCGGATATTTTACAAACAATTCGTACATGCTGCGCTATTAGTTAGGCCCCGTAATAGAAACAGTTCAGGGAGATTTTTACGTTTGCCTAGACCCCTATTGCAAAGCACGCTATAAATGCAAAACCAAATCAAATATTTGCGGTAAGGAAGAAATTCTTTTTGCGTTTTTCAATTTCAAATAAAAATTAAATTTACATCACAGCGGAAGAACTAAGACTTCAAAGGGATCCTGTGGAAAGAAAGTTGCGGGTGCGGGTGACTTGGGTTGACAACTTTTGGGTGCCTAATGAAGGAGCAATTTATTTATACCGAACGTTGTACTGTGGTGAAAGGATGAGTAAACTTAGGTGGGCGACTTATCCTTAAAATTTCAAATTTCGGATGAATACACGTCGACGAAGCGAAATAAAAAAATTCTTCAAGAAACATTTTTGCCTAAGAAAATGATAAAATTCAATTTTATTCCAGTGGATTGATGTTTTATCATAAAATAACTGTAAAATCCATTAAAGAATCGATCCCTGAAAGGAAACATGTTCATACGCAGCATACGGAATTTTCTGCCCGGAAAGGCAAGGTTGCACACCATAGTGCGAAACGTCTGAATGCTCCTCCATTAAGATGAACGTTGATAAGTAGGTGATAAGATTCTTACGTGGGACTTTAGTGGAGAAGGGTGAGGCCAGACGTTATCGAAATATAAATGACTTATTGATCGCATGTGAGAAAATAATTTTGTTTGCAGAGCATTTCGAAGCTGTGAATAAATACTGTCCCCAAATATGTCGTGAATCCTTCTTGAAAACATTCTGGAAATTTTAAATCGGCTTGTCCCCATTCTGCTAGTTCTGGTTGAGGCTTCCCAAAGAAGATGGTGTGAAAATATAATGCTTAGGTGATATGCTCGAATAAATCCCAAGAAAGAAGGCATTGAGACTAATATTCTTCTCTTATTCAATCTGTACTTGAGCACAAAAGGTACTTTCGACACAAAAGTCTGGCATTATGGCAGAAAGGATTTGCATGCAAATGCTGACACTGACGAGGAAACAAATTCCGGAGTATCGTTTTACTCACAAATCAGAAAAGTGCAGGAAAAGTACAGGAAAGCTGACTACACTCGTTATTTTTGTTTGTAATTGCACATCCTGATCCTGCCTTTGCTGAATTATGGTAATTTCTTACACTTGACTTGTCATTAAATCAAACTTGTAAAAAAAATTGTTGTTCAGTGCTCATTTCGAGATACCTCACTCCATGTCCTTCCATTAATCCTCTGCTCTATATATTTGCCATGTTTTAACACCTTAAATTTTATTATTGCAGTGTTGTTTTAATTGTTCTCCGTTTAATTCTGGGTTTGACATTTAAATTTTTGCTACTATTCTGACATGTTTTTCAACACACTTTTGCACGCTGGCGTCGAAAGTTTGAAAAGTTTTCAATTTCTTGCTAGCGTTATTGTGTGTTTACTCGTGATTTCATTGCTATAGTAAAATTTCCTCCTGCTATACTTGTTTGCGGATAGTTTCACGGTGTAGTATAACAAGACAAATGGCGTTAAAATTTTATTTTTCGCCTTATCGTATGCGGTTTGTAGACGAATAAACTACAACGGAAAATTATGAATCATTTTATGCTTGTGTGTGACTCTACGTCAGTCATATTTGCAGGAAAAATATGAATTTTAAAATATATTTTGATTGGTTGTTTAACTGAAACGTTGTGGTTTTATTTTTATTACTAGTAAGTAAATGTCGGGAAGAGAAATTAAAAAAGGATTACCTTCTCTGTAACTTTCGGTGTACCGCAGGGCTCAATCTTGTGGTATGCTATGTTTCGGGATATTAGTAGGTATAAGGATATAGTTGTAGTCATTTTGACAATTGTGATATTTTAGAAACCTATTCGCAGCTCTCTCCGAGAGTTATCTTCTCCGAACCTACTTTTGAACTATTCATTCCATAAGCGAGTATTTTCGTCTACTCATAAGATATTATTGTTTGATTCTCTTTATTTCTTTTTCTGGTGGAGATTTTAAATAAGAAGCATTTTTATAAGCAAGCAAAGCAAACAAAATAAACGGAAAAAAAATAAAAACAACTTAAAACTCTATTCCTAGTCCTCAGCAGAATGATCCAACGTTTTCATCACTTAGCCAAGCTTTACTATAAAAAAGTCACTCAGAGATTAAAAGTTCTGTCTAAGTTACGGTGGAGAACCGTAACATTTTCTAGTTATTCGTGAAAAAATTTAGTAGACAATTTTTCAAAAATCACACCGTAAATTTTACGATTCACGTACATTTTACCGTGCTATTCTGTAAAAATGTGAGTAGAACCGCAATTCTTCTGAAATTTCCTCTCCGTTTAAAAGTGGTCAAAGATTCTAGCGAAATTCACGATTTTTAACGTAGTGTTCTCCCGATGGAAAATCGGGGGCATTCGAAATGATGGCCATTTTCAAGCCATGCTTATTTTTTTATATGATAATGCCGAAGCTCAGGGGATGCGCTATGATGCAAAAGCAGGAAAGGGAAGGGTATAGAAATTGAGTTTAAAAGGTGCCGATGTACGGCTCGTTTGAAAGTTTCGGGCTGATAAGGAGAGGGAAGAACAGAAAATGGTAAACTGTTCCACATCCGTGTTGTTCTGCTTAGAATAGATTTTCGAAATTTGACGGTGCGTCAAACTTTGACGTAGAGAGTATAGGTAATATATGTTCGGTCCAGGTAAGATTGCTGGATATCCCAATGTCATAATGTTTAAAGAGGACGAATTGGGTATATTCTCTCCGTCGACTAAAATAGGACGAGGGTGGACTGGCCTTTTTTTAAGAACATTTAACATAAGAAGATTTGCTCTGCCCCAAGCGAGGTTCATAGAAATGTTCATGATTTCAACATGTGTTCTTGGTTGATTTATGAAGCGTTCCCACGGGAAATCATTGCAGAATCAAAACAAAGCGCGAATGCAAGGGCACTGTCGTCGGCGAAACTACAGAATAGGATTATTAATGAGAGATATTAAAAATACAAAGTAAGGTTGATGGAAGAACTGAACCCTGAGGTACACCGGAATTTATTTCGTTGGGATCAGATGTAACTCCGCCTATTTCTACACGGATTAAACGGCCTGACAAAAAACTCTCCATACATTTAACGAGGTGAAGGTGCAGAACACATGCTTCACGTTTGCCTAGAAGGGGAGCATGCCAAACTCTATCAGAAGCTTTTGAAATATCAAGTGGGACGATTTCGGACTCGCCAAAATTATGGAGACAATGATTCTAACGCCCTGTAAGAGGCTCTAGTAAGTCTTCGGTTAAGGGGCCAGCGCGGAAACCGTACTGGCACTCGTTTATAAGATGGTTATTTTCTAGATATTTCATCAACTGAGAGTTGATGAGTGATTTAAAAACTTTAGATAAGGCCGAGATTAGTGTAATTAGCCGATAGTTAGAGGGATCGCATGCCTTTTCGGCTGAACATGAGAAAGTTTCAATGCACATGAAAATACTCCTGTTTAGTATTACAGATAAAAGAAGTTTGCGCAAAGGTTTAGTTAAAGCAGAGGCGCAGCATTTTAAAACCAGGGTCTAGAAACCGTCAGGTTCAGTAGCTTTGGACTTGCGAATTTCGAAAACTAAAAACTTCCCGTTTACGAAAGTGTAGCGTCTTTTACCTCATAGTGCACTGCGATGTCGATGGAAGCGGCTGCAATGTTTTTGTTATGGAATCAAAATGGTGAACTTATATTTCTTCTACTGTTAAGTACTGATATAAGAAAATTTCCACATTGTGTTGGAAAACAATGTTTAAGTGAAATTTCTTGTCGCTACTTCTTATTTTCAGTGTTTAGCATTTATAGCAACCATCTTGATGATATAAGTCTAAAATGTAAAATATCGCTTAATATCACTTGAACACAGTCGAACAAAATGCCTCCTGCTTGTACAAAATATTCATTATTCACGTTCTGCCGCTGATGACAACTTCTTCTGTAATAAAATATTCAAATCCTTGTAAAATTAATACCGGAGTACCACAAGGTTCTGTAATTTACCCTACGCTTTTTCTTGTTTTCATTTACGAGCTTTTGTTTCTTATGCTTAATCTTTTACAATGCTTTGATGGTGACATCACCCATAATACTTTCCCTCTCGTTAAAAGGCTATTGATCTCAACAGAGTAATTATGTTGTATCATCCACGATCCACGTGGAAGTGCCATTATCTTAAACGGAGTCCACATATTCGATTCATTAAACCACAAATAAATACTAATTAAACTACAATATCTCACAGATACTCGTGTATGGTATATGTGTTGCTAAATGCTTTCAAGACGCAGTGCAGATTTATCAAACATAGCCCATTCACAATTTTGTCAATTTCTCTTGATGGATTCAACCTCAGCAGATCATTTATTTTCCGTCGTACAAACAAATTTGTTGGGGTTCTTACATATATAAGGAATAATTAACTTCGTCTAACATAGCTGACCAACATGTCCTTTATCAGGCATATTATTGTATATAATTCTCATATTTCTGCTGGGGCAGGCTACACCGAGTAGTCCACGTTAGACAAAGATGCACGAAAAGCCTTTGGCAATTCTGCGATTACTTCGAAGATTGATTCTCTGAAACATCGACGCAACGTCAATTTTCTAACCCCTTTTCTGTCGCTATTTCTTTGATTATTGTTCTGACAAAATTTCTAGCTTAATTCCATTTAGAGGTTTCATCTCTTTACCCGAAAATAAAATTGGGACGTTCTGTGAAATCTTGGCAATCCTTTTTAACCAGAACTGTTTATACCGCGCATTCAAGCGAAACCTTCACGATCGCTTCGGTTAACCATTTAAGCCATCTGACAGTAAAGATCTGCTGCATATTGAAAATTGTAGGATGTCTTTGGGAATGCATCCTCAAATAAGATTGCTAAATGCAGTCCTCAACTATGAATACTCCATTAAGACTAATATTAGATATACATATATAAATCTGCCGATAGTTTAGCGTGGTGACTATCAGCCCACCAGCCGATCAGCCTCACATAGACCTATAAATGGTCCGTTGTGTTAGATCTGCCGATACATAAACCGAAATTCATGCCATTCAGTTCTAAAAGTAGCTTTGACTAACCAAAAATGATCATCACTAATTTTTTTAAATGAATTACAAATATTTTGCCATACCATGAAAGATACAGGTTTGTCAGTAGATTTTAGTAGGGTTGGGCGTACCTGAAGGTTCTCTTCTTTGTTCAATTTTCTTCGAAAAGACTTGCTGTGTGAAAAATTAAGCTGGAATTCCGAAAACTGATAAGCTCCTATTGTCTTGTCGCCAAAAAAAAACCTCTTATGCGAGGAACATACAAATGTCGTTGTTTCATGATCTACACATGCGTTCTCGATTGTCTACTGTAGCATTTCCACGTGAGTTAATTACAGAATCAAATGAGTACGCGAAATTAGAATAAAGGATAGAAGATCATTAATAAAATGAAGAAATAAGGTTGATGAAAGAGCTCAACCCTAAGGTACACCGGCATTTATTTCGTTGGAATCAGATGTAACTCCGTCAATTACTACACGGATTGAACGGTCTGACTATCGATTTAATGAGGGTAGGTTGCAGACCAAATGTTTGAAGTTTGACTCAAAGGGCAGCATGCCAGACTCTATCAAAATCTTTTGAAATGTCAAGAGCTACGATTTCGGACTTACCAAAATTATGGAGATAATGATTCCAACGCTCCGTTAGAGCCGCTAGTAAGTCTCCGGTTGAGCGGCCATCACGGAAATCGTTGATAAGATGGCTATTTTCTAGATATTTCATCAACTGGGAGTTGATGATTGATTCAAAAATTTAGATATGATTGAAGTTAGTGCAATTGGTCTTAAGTTAGAGGGGTCACATGCTCGGCTAGACATGAGCAAGTTTCCATGCACCTGGAAAAATTCCTCTAATATGACAGGTGAAAAAGTTTGCGCCAAGGTTTAGCCAAAGCAGAGGCGCAGCATTTTAAAACCAGGTGCGAGAAACCATCAGGCCCAGCAGCTTGGGACACGTCGAGTTTCGAAAGTACCCTAAAAACTTCCTGAGTGAGAAAGTGTAGCGGCTTTTGCCTACTAGTGCACCGTGATGGAGATAGAAGTGGCTGCAATGAAGGTGGCAAGCACAATTAGCAGCAAAACAGGTTGGCCTTGTCCAATGAGTCAGTAGAAACATTCCCATCATAAATGAGTGGTGGTGTTGACGAACAGGTGAAATTGTTCTGTACGGTTTTAACTAGAGACCAGAAGCCCTACTAAATTGAAATTGAACTATGCCCGTCTAACTATTGAATTGCAAATATTCCGCGCATCTCTATAGATATGTCTCAATTGCCTCGAAAGCTGCTTCCTTGTTTTTAATGGCTCATTATTGAACCAATTGGTGTTAGTTGGTTTGATGTTTTTGAAGCTATGAGGAATATAGCGATGCATTCCAAACCATAGGATGTTTAATATATAATCGGTGCTTTTGTTAACGTCTCTCACAGAAAAGCAATCAGACCAATCCAGCTCTCTGAGATATTAATTACGTCCCGCCCAATCAGCATTTTATATTGCCATACTAATCTTCTGGTGGAATTTAGGTTAGTGATTGGCAGAGATGAGATGGAGATAAGACAATGGTCCGAATTTCCTCAGAGAGCAGTTACCGAAACAGAGTACTTATCTGGATGTGATGTTAGAAATAGACCCAAAAGATCGGCGTTATGCCTCACAGTATCAGGAACACGAGTCGGACATTCAACCAGTTGTTGTAAATTAAAGGACTCACTAAATAACTCCACGTGTCTTAAGGACGGGCTTGTGGTAGAAAAATGCCTGAGCCACCGTGTGTTGTGGACGTTGAAATCGCCAGTAAGAACGATTTCAGAAGAGGGAGATTTTTCCAAAATCTTATCGATATCGGGAGATAGCTTATCGAAGGAACACACAGTGTCAGTGTCAAACATATTCGGGCTACGATATAAAAAGCAGAAGTGAATGATGTGCCAATAGAGTTTAAATCTAATCCAGACATTATTAAATTCTGAATATGTAGAAGAGAATTGAGGGAGATGGGAGAATGGCATATCATTGCTAATATAAACCGCGATTCCACTCTGAGGAGAGAAGAGCGGTACCAAGTGATATCCAGGAATGTGATACTGATTAATCGGAAACAACGCTGGTTTCACTTAGTGCAAAAACAGCCGTGGAAAATAGTAATAAGCCAAACCGAAAAATGGTTACTTTTCAAGCCCCGAATGTTGCAAAAATTTAATTAAAATGTTTGCATACTCTCGGTGTTAATTTGACCAAAAGAAAACAAAATGAAAACGTACATCGACACAAGGACGATTATACTTACATTGAATGTTTGATGGAAAAAAACGATATCAAATGGAACGGACTCACCAGACTGTGCTTTTGAATAGAGCATAAAAGCCCTTCCCTTTGGCGAAGACGGCACTATCACTTAATAAGTTTAATTTATTTATTTATTTGCTTTCGTAACCGAATTTAAATTTATTTTGGGAGCAAGATACGGCGACACGTAATTCCCCGCCAGCGGTTCAATTCAAGCTCCTTCTTCTTCCTTCATTTCTGAGAATATTTGAA
This sequence comes from Leptarthrus brevirostris, assembly GCA_964036015.1. Taxonomy (NCBI): domain Eukaryota; kingdom Metazoa; phylum Arthropoda; class Insecta; order Diptera; family Asilidae; genus Leptarthrus; species Leptarthrus brevirostris. The sequence continues at coordinate 24,878,743 of OZ038375.1, read as the reverse complement.
TTTTCATAGAATTTTTTCAATCAATTGGCGGCTTCGGAACTCCGGGTATGTAATTGTCGGTTAAAAATGGTTGACCCGCAAATATTTTTCAGACAATTTTGTACAATAAGTAAGTTAGGTAAGAGGATTTAAAATAGTCGTCTTAAAGGACTCTGACTCACTAACATATCCTTCGCAATGTGAAAGTTTTAACGAGCTCCCCACATGTTATCAGTAAAGCACGTATCACAACTGTTTTCAAAAACAAACCAACGCCGTTCAAGCTTTTCCATTTATTTCTCTCCCTTTTTGTGTGAAATTCCACATTTTCTTTATAAGAATCAACTTTCAGTCTCATAAAATTGCAATTGCAATTTTATGGTTGAATTTATCGCATTTTATCACAATCCCAGTTGTCGTAATTTAGTTAATATGAACATTTCACTCCGTAATGCGTTCATGTCAGTTTTTTTCCTTTTATCAGCATATTTCAGCATTCCAATTTTATGGCGTTAAGAAATTTTCATTTTCTATTCCATATAATTTCCCTTTCCGAGATTTCTTTTCTCATGTACTCTCCCCGGAAAAGGGGTAGCTGTATTCCACATGAAGCTAAAATAATGGCCCACTTTCTATTAAAAAAATATCAGAAGCGCCGTGGAAGAAAAAAAAAATTTGCGCCCCCATAAATAATGGTGCAGATTGGTCTGACCTGACACGTTCGTTGAATTAGCAATTTATGACACAAAACTACAAAAAGTTAGTACAGGTTTTCTGCCTCTCATTTGAGATCAACAAAACACGAAAAAAAATTACTAGGGAAAATCCCCAATGTGGGAAGTGTGATGGTTTCTCTGACACAATAAGAGGAAAAAATGTGCCGGCACCCTCATGGCTTGTTATCAAATATTTATCTGCACTCAAACTGACTGACAATTTCAGCGCCTTCTTCTCAAGATATTTATCTCAATAATCGCAATCATCTACGTCGCATTTCACTGCCATATAATTCCTGAATGACACAAGTGGCCGTTGGTTTTTAAACTACCCCATCCTTGGTCCACGTTTTGTATATTCTATGAGAAGTTTCTACTATATGGAGAACACTAAAGAGAATTGCTCGCTTTCTCTTGGCAAAAGAGATACAAAAATGGATTTATGAGCTCCTTTGGTATCCTTGTTTCAGCTTATATTCCCTGAAAGGGGATACGCAAACTCCACTGCGCACGATATACTCTCCCGGGTCCTTTTGGGGATACATCTGGATCCAGCATCCGTAACAACAGAAGTTCCTTGTTTTCAGTTGGTTTTGTGCAATTGCCGCGTTCGCTTTAAATAGTATCGCGTGAATCTCCTGGACGCGAATTCAGATAAATAAAAGGCGCGAAAATTTTTACCCTATCCGTTGACCGAGGCATAAAAATCAAGTTCAGAACACCGTGAATGACATTTGAATCTATCGGTTTTTTTTTGTAATTTATCGCTTTTGTTGACTTTGAATTCGTTTTTGGATCTTTTTTCATTATAATCCGGTGGTATCTGTCGCGGATATCCGCGTCTGTACGCACTAAATCACGTCCTTTATCACTTGTCAGAGTCATTCGGGCAAATATCTTGAGCCTTGCTCTATCTTCAACGATGACAATGATTTAAGGAGATGAACTCATATCGCAAATAATGGAGTTTCGGATATCACAGCGGATATTTGCACGTGGAAACGAGCACGATTTATTTTTTTGGTGATACTGTAATACAATCATATTTGTGGTGCGTGAAGAAAAATTATGTTTTGTGTTTTGTGTAAAAGTTTTATATACGAAAAATAATACGAAAAACAAGTGCACGATTTTTGTTGGTTTCTTTTCGCAAATGGAAATATCTTCATCAAATACTTAATTCAAAAAGAACTGCATTCGTTTTATAAATTGAAAAAAAATTAAGTCTGTAGGACTGCGGCTTGTTTTGTGAAATTTATTATATCCTTACATTAAGTCAAAAAAAAACCTTGATCTGTGTAGGATTTTTGTTTATGAACTCTTTCAGGAAAGCAATTTTCGCTTTTAAAAAGCACATTGTTTGACTAATGAGATTCGTCTATGAAAAGCCGTCAATAAGGACCTTTAAGGTTGGGTAAATTTAGCTTTTAGCTATTAAGTGGATTCGTAGGGTTCATTCTTTCCCCTTTACTTTCACTTTGAACCTTATTGTAATTTAATTAATTGAGAAGAAAAATTTTCACTTTAATTAGACTTTACCTTTATAGACGGTAAAATCAAAGCAAAAACTTACTCTTTGTTGTAAGCTATTTTTGTATACCTTCTAAATGGCTGGCTGTGGTTTATTTTTTATTTATTTCCTTGTAGGCCTTCTTCACAGGATATTTCCTTTGCTTTGTAAAACAGCACAAGATTACTTGGAAATTTATTGTACCCTTTCCGGCAAAAAGTGCACTTTGTACGAAACCAAGAATTTAAAGACTTTTATGAAATTAAATTAAATCCTCGGACTAATAACTCTCGAGTTATGCGAATGTTGGCACCTTTTATGTGTCACAATAATATTTACTTCTTTGGCAAAAATCCAAAGTCTGCACTAGTTTTCTCCGTCGGAAATGGAGTAAATGCCCGGATTATGGCACTAAAACTGTGCCATAAATTTTTGTAATTGACATTTTTTTAATAAATTAATGAATAAAAAGAATTGTAGTAAATCAATGTTTAGAGTTTGATAGTTGTAATTATTCTATTGCAATAATATTGCTTATTTAAGCATTTCAGTTTCAAATAACAAGAGTCCATTTTTCGTAACGAATATTCGTGAAGAGAAATCTATTTAAAGTTCTAACAACGTACATATTCACTTTACGATCGTTCAATTCATTTAAAGTGCGCATCTACCTATTTTTTGAAGTTGAATTGATTTACAAAAAATCTTATTCAATTACTCGACGAAACTAAGTGCATCTGCTAAGGCCAACTACTTTTCTACGCTTGATATCATTTCTTCCAAGACATAAAGCACTGTCGAATTTAATTTGGTTATCCGGAGGAGTTTTATATTCCTTTGCCATTGAAACTGGTAAATTCGGGGAATTATTGAAGTTTTTTTTTTGTGAAACAATAAAGTGGCTTAAACACGTATTAAAAGCGATTTTAAAGATTTAAAAAATATGGAATACCACTAATACCAAGTTTTAAGCTTTTGTGAAAAATTTCCAGATTTACTTCGTTATTCAATGTAACTTTGCATAAAGTGTAAATTTTTTGTAATCAATGGAAAATGTAAGGAAACAGATTGAAGAAAAGTAATAAACAAAGTAATTATACCACATTTTAAGCCACTGTAAAATTTATTTTTAAAAATTCAAGTGGGCGATCGCAAATTGAAATATAGTTCCCAACAAAATCAGTTCAGCAACAATTTTAAGTTTCTAAAATATGAAAGTGTAAAGATATTTAAAGGTGTCAAAAACCTAAAACTATTAAAAAAAATCCCGGTTAAGTGCAAGTAAAACTCACGCACCGAGGGTTTCGTACCTTGTAAGGTTGTTGATTTCTCAAAAACTGTGCTATTTAGAGAAATCGATTTATTATTGCTGTAATTTTTACGCAAATCTTTATCAACTTTAATTATCTCAGATTTTTCGCTTTGTAAACTTCGTTGATAGGGGAGGGGGATGGTTTTTTTTTAGACATTTTTTACCGTAAGTCAAAAACTGCGCAAATTCCCTTTCATATGATACCCCACTTGACTTAGTAATCCTATTTTTAAATTTTACCCCCCCCCCCCCCCCCCTCCCTTCCAATAAAATAAACTTTTCCTTAAATCTTCTCATTTGCAATTAAGTTGGACAACCATTCTTTAAAACTATTTCAAATTTCAAGTCGAACGCATTGGTAGTTGTTGTGACAGACAGACGAAGTCATAAGGGTGCCTTTTTTACCATTATGGTACAGAACCCTTAAAAATAGTGTTGTACGTTTTTGCGTTTCTAAGCTATCTATTATCAGAAAAATTGACGGACTACAATATTTAAAAACCCTCGTTTTAACGTCATGAAAAAGTCCGTACTTGCTTTTACCCTTACACTATACAACAACTGAAGATAAAATTTGTATATGAAATGAAAATAGTTTTAATAGTTGTTGAAGATAGAGTTTTATATAACATGTAGTCTCCACGTTGAAATACAACCGTTTCAAGATTTGCACATTTTCAGCCTCGGCTTATAATAGCAGGAGACTTCCCAAACTTATAAGTGTTAAGAATACCCGAGCCAATCCATATCAAATCATCCAGGTCATGAAACCCATGGTTTCAGATTTTTATGATTTTTTTTTATACATATGTTCCATTTACCATCCCTATTAACCATATAAAATTTTATTGTGATATTTGAAAACTTGTTGAGATATTGATTTGCAAAAATTTACGGAAAAAGATGTTTTTGCATTACCGATAACTGTAGCGGTAGTGACACACTTTAAGTTAAACTTTCATAACTTTGGCAATTTTGATCAAATTACTTACAATGACTTGACACAAATGTTTATAACAACCTGCAGAATAAGAAAAAAATACATTTGACAACATATCTGTTAAATGGTGCACTCGTTATCAGCTCAAACCTGATTTTTTTTAAATATTTTGAAGAAAAAACATAAAATTTTAAAATTATATTTAAACTAAAAGGCGCTACAGTAACCAACAAAAATGTTTTTTTGAAATAATCCTTACAATATGAACTAATAGGTTCTAGAATAAAATTGGTGATAATTTGAGTGCCAGTGCTTGTAAACCACCCCTAGCCCCTCTCGACGTTAATTAATTATTTTTCTACATTAACATATAGAAAAACTCCGCGATTTTTTTTTTAATATTTATTGATTAGAGAAGTTTAAAAATAAATCCTATCCTCCAAGTGCATCAGAAACCACCCCCTAGTGTCACCATTGAGGTTGAATTTTTTTTTCTACGTAAAATATATAAAACCCCGCTATATATTGGATAAAAGGTATTATTACAAATAAACCGAACTCTACAAGTGCATCGGGAACCACCCCTAGTGAAACCCTTAACCTTGTATAATTTTCTTATACAAATTCATTCAATTAGTAAAGTTTTAGTATCTTTTTACTAGATATGCACGCTAGGGGTAGCTATTGTACTAATTGATATTTTTGGGGTTGGTTGTGATAATTCTTATAAGATACATTAAAATCAATAGCTATTTAATGAAGAAAAAAGCAAGGTTGTTTTTAAAACTTAAGTGTATAACACACAAAATTTGAGACCCTGGGTTTCATTTTTATCTTTGGCTGGATGATTTGAAATGGAGTGATCCACCCTCAATAATAGCTTTAACAATGTCTTTAAAGTTTAGGCAGTTCGATAGCTTGTATTTTTCAATTAGCATTTTCCGGTATTGTAATACCCTATCGCAGTAACCATGTAAGACTTTCCAATCCCTGCTATTCAGAAACTCAACAACTTCATTACGAGTAAGTCCTCCCTTCCCGAATTAAAATTTTTGAATATTGTACAGACTTCTATAAAATGCAACATATCTTCTTCCTCCTCTAAATTGCAAATTAAATACAACTGTGAACCCTCCCTTCTAAATAGACTTGAATTAAGACATATCAGGGCACCCCTGCACATAAGAATACATCGGACGAATTTGGTATTTTTATTGTCAGTCAGACTTTTAGAAAGCAAATGGTTTAATTATTAGGCTGAGAATAAAGGTATTACTACTAAACAAGGTCCGAACAAAAGTGGCTTAGAAAATTTTCTGAGCAAAAAGGAACTGCATGAGATTCTGAGCACAAACGATTCAGAGAAAACTTCGTTCAAAAACGACTTAACTACTTAACTGCATTTTTTTGTAGTTAAGTCGTTTTTGCCCGGAATTTTGCTCTGATTCGTTTTAGCCCGGAAACTCACGCGATTCGATTTTTCGCAGAAAATTTTCTAAACCACTTCTGCTTGGACCTTGAAGATCGGTGATTTTTACTCTGAGCCTATCAGTCCTTAATTCTTGGCTTACCTTTTTCCAAATGTATTTCCCTATTCCAATTCGATTCTTCTGCCCAATTCTCTTTTAAACAAGTGCTTTAAAGTGTCCTGCTTATACTTACATTATGTTTGTTGGTTAGATCATAAAGCTCTTTGTACCAGCAGATTTTTTTTTGTATATAACAATGTTTGCGAGGATTTTTGGTAGTCTGTTGGTTTTCAAGTGAAACATATAATTTGGGGTATGGTTTGAAACACCGAATAATTTTTTCAGAAAAAATCGCAAGTTTATCCACCTCATCAAAATATGTGAAGCTCTATACCTGTGCTGGATACTACATGATTGCGTTATAAACAGCTCTATATAGTGTACATTTTTCAGAAACGCTTATGCTTTTGTTCTGAATTCTACTTCTTCACATATACATTGATGCTGTTTTTTGTCCATGACTAGACTTTCCTGTACATATTTTTTAAAGACAATTTTGAGGTAAATATCACTTTTAAGTATTTGTACGCCTTAACTATCTCTCCCAGCACTCATTTTTCATTTCTTGCTCTGATAACTGCATTAACTCTATATGTTCTTGATATTTTGTTGTATCTCTGGGTCATCAGCATACATTAGTAGCCAGACTCTAACACCAGCCAGCAAAATACCTTCACCTACAGAATCATGCAAGTCGTTTAGGGACAGTGCGAAAAGTATGAGACTCAAAACACAACTCTGACGGACACCGATGTTGCGTGGAACCAGTCAGAACATTGTTACAATTACAAATAGCTGATAAAGTGCTGGCATACAGCCCCTGCAGTGTGCTTGTAAATTTCGTTTAAAGACTTACATTATGGAATTTTAGGAATAGAGCTCTTCTATTTATGAAGTCGGACGTCCATAAAAAGACTATGGAAGGAAAAATATTTCTGAACCTATAAATGTAAGGTTATCCTCTGAGTCACTAGTTTATCTGCCATTCGGAATTGCAAGGACAAGATCTGCACATAATTCCAAAAGTTGATTAATTTTTCCATTAATTGATTTATAATTTTGAGTTGCGTTTTTGCTTCAGCAATGGGAAATTTTCAGTAACTATATATGGCAACCCTTGCTCTTCACCTACTTCAGTATTTTCAAGCCACTTACTTCTTCAAAATCTATATTTTATTTGTTTGGATACAGGAAGCACGGGATTTGATATATTAATTCATTGCTGACCTACATTCTTTTCAATAACCTCTGACTTATATCATAAAAGCAAACCTTCCTGTAAGTATTTTTAATTCCAAATAAGAATCCATCAATAGCCCTTCCAGAGCTATGGTTGCGGCTTGCAGGCGCCCAATGCAAATTGAACTCTTTAAAAGAGGTATTTTAATTACAACAGCCATCAGACAACACAACATTTTTAAGTAGCAACACAATATCGAACTGCGAAATTACCTTATTTTTTAAACACGAGAGAATGGAAATTGTTTCAATTTATAATAAAGGCTTAAGGACATAATCTAGATAGACGACTACTTTCTACTTTGAATCACTATTTTGGACTTCATAAGTGGAATTTAAAATTGAGCCATGTATACGGACTGCGGAACCAACGTATAAATTATTAATATCTTTAAATTGAGCTTCCTAGATGAGATTGACTTTGTTTAAACCATCAACGTTACTGCAGAGCAACTTATTGTTGTACCATGCAAAAACTTTTTCCTGCATAAGTAAGACAGAAATTAAATCTAATATTTTATATGCACCAACATAGTGTCAGTGCCATAGTATCTACTTCAATAAGAAATGATGTTTTTGGAAATCGGTGATTTGATTGCTTAGCTTCTCAAAGTTTTAATAGCATTTAATGAATATGCAAGAAATTTATTAGTTTTCACAGTAATATAATTGTTGATGCCGAAACCTTATATTGTGTCTAAATGGCTCCATTCTCGGATCTTTACTTTTTATTTTATACTTTGATTGTTTTACATTTTTTCTATTTACTATTATGCGTATTATGTTCGATTCTGTATATTTAACTTCTTAATTATTGCTTCTTTAATTGTTTATGGTACCAACCACATATTTAAATATACATATCCCCTGTGTTTTTTTCTTGTTCAAAATTGTACTTTTGTAGAAATGTGATTAGTTACTGGTAGCAAACAGGATTCGTTTTCTTTAAAAATACCTAGAATTCTTCTATCGCATTTCAAATCTTATTCAAGATAGCCACAGAAAGACTTAGACGCCGAAAACTCTCCGACGGGGAGCAATCCTCTTTTAAAAGGATTCTAGCTATCTTAAGCGTCTACCCTTGAAACTGATAACTTGACACCATGACAATCAGGTGAAGGGTAATTTATCACAATGTTTTCAGGAACTCTATCCGGGAGTCATAAGGATCACTCATATGTACCTCTGTCACTTTGTAAAGAGGCTGATTCGCCCTTGCAGCCAGAATTAGTGTATTTCTGGTGGAGTAATTTGGAGCTTACAGTTGATCAAATTTATATGTACGAGCAATTAATCAAAGGAAAATATCATGTGCTCTTTTGCTTGGGCTCCGATAGTTTTTTCTATTGAGCAGGAATGTAAACGTTCGAAAGGTGACGTCAAAATAATTTTATTTTATTTCATCTTAACTGAACTGCTTTTGAGAAATAGTCTCGCAAACTGAACTAATTTCTCTCTTTCCCCTAACCCCTTGTGGGCCGTGTGGCGTGAAAAGAACTTCACCCGATTCGAGAAAACGACTAGAAGTGGATCTACAATTTAAACTGGATTCCGAAGCGCTGACATTTTCTCTGCAATCCCGTTTTAATAGGATTCTAGCTATCTTAAGCGTCTACCCTTGAAACTGATAACTTGACACCATGACAATCAGGTAAAGGGTAATTTATCATAATTTTTTATCGTATTCTGTTGTCAGCAGAATACAACCATGTGTCGCCGCCGCCCGGATAGAAAATGGTATGGATCCGTTCACTTTTTTAGCTTCCATTTTTCATTATAGGAAAGGTCTGTTGGAAGATATAATTGTTGAACATGAAATTGAGATTCTACTCCAACAGATTTTAGTGACTTCTCTTTATGTAAGCTGCATACTGTAAGCAACACTGAATAATAGTAAACAATATGTCAGTTAGGTAATATGGCCACATTTTTAAAATTATATGCTGCCCCAATAGCCAAACTTCAAGCATTTAGTTTGCACTTTCACTGCTTAAAATGAATAGAAAGTTTCTTGTAAGGTCATTCAATCTGTATAATATAATGATTAACGAAGTTACATCTGGCTTCTGCAAAATCAATTTGGGTGTACCTCAGGGTTCAGTTCTCTCAGTAGGTTTATTTCTTCTTTTTATCAATGAATTTTTATCTTTAACTTTCAATCTTATTCATAGTTTCACAGACGATAGCATCCTTGATTTCGCGTACTCTTTTTATTCTGTAATAAATTCTCGTGGGAATTCTACAGAACAGACTTACTGACCAGATTTCAGTTCTTACATAAGAGTAAAACTGGGTTGAATAAATCATCCAATTTCTGACATTCCTCTTTAAGGTTTATTGTCGCAATTGAAATGTATTGCAATTTACCAAATAAACGAGAAATTTAATGACGAAATTGGACCGGTCTAAAAGCATTCATATTGATATATCGATTAAAAAAATCGGAAATAAATATATCGTCTAATAGGATCTCAAAAATAAATATTTCTCTGTAGGTATTTTGAGTTCTAAATTGTTAGTTTACTCTCATTTGACCTACAATCGCGTAAAGTACTGGCAAATAAATTGTCGGTTACCAACAAGTATTCAACCATTATTCAAGATACAAGTAAATTTCATCTTTGCCAATATGTTTACATGACATACAAGTACATACACTTTACTTCTGCATGAGAAAACTCTACAAGGACTTAATGAACCGAACACAGGTGTTTTACGATAGAACAAGAGTAGATCACAATTTTCCTATATCGACAAGAAATACCTAATTTTCACCTGAACTGGAAAAACCATCATCAAACATTATTCATATTGCCAGAACTTATAAATTTAAATCGTGCACACACATATTTACACATAACCTGGACGAACTATAAATTGTCCTTGCCCAAGAGCTCAGTCAACTCCGAGTAAGTGAATACCTACCAGAACTGGATGCACATACATGTAATAAATCAACTATACCGCAAAGGACCGTGTTTGTCCAGCTTTGTGGTCCTTAAGGTATTGCACTTGAACAATGTAATTGAAACTGCGCGACAATTCTTGGTATATCGTGCAGCAGTGTTCACTGGCAGTTTGTCATAATAGTAAAGGAAAGGAGGAAGATGGAAAAGTTCCTTACGGAAAATTTATCCTGGTGGTTGTCGACAGTTCTTTAGTAGGAGAGGAGTTCCTTTTTAAAAATTATTCACATGAACTTCGATAAAAGTTGCTGAAAAGTTCACGAGAACAAAGAAGAATTTATGAGGCGATTGCTTTTATTAATGGTTTTCTTTGAAAAATCTTCACACTTTCCAGGTAGTTTGCGAGTGTTGACGACTACTTGCATTGCTTTTTCAAATTGATGAGTTTTTTTTTTTTGGGTTGTAATTGAGTAGTGTGCTTTTTTGAAGTATCTTGGATGAATGTATGCTTAAGAGGAGCTCGCACGGATTTATAGATATGCATTTAATTTTGTAATAAAATTTAATCATTATTCACTTTATTCTCTTTGGTAAAAAGCGTATTACTAATCTGTTGACTTAACAAGCAAATACAGAGTTGTTTATGGAGTACCGCAGGATAGCCATTCTAGGCCAATATTGTTTATACGGTTTTTAGTAATATTTTTCTATTCAGATATTGTTTTCAGCACTGCAGGTCGTTCTTATTTAGTTTATGTATTGATTTGTCGGCATTAATAATTTTTTGAAATTTAGATTTCTATTAGTTTTAAAGAATAATCATTATAAAAACATGTCTGATTATGGTGCACAATACAGTGTTAGAATTTTATGTAACTCATTTATTAATAGTGGTATTATTCCGTTAACCTGTTTTTTAATAATCTCAATCAAAAATTAATCTCCAATTCGTGATAAGTATTTGTAGGACCTTAACATAAACTGTATATCAAAAGCTTAAAATCTCGGAAATCTAAAAGGCTTTCCAGAAACCGTAGGTTACAAATGAGTCAAACTATTTAACCTCCCTTGTGGGGCTTGGCGTGGGATAAGATCTGCGCCCAATTCGAGGACTGCGATTGCAAGTGGACCTACAATATAATCTGAATTTCGAACGGCCGTCATTACTGTGCAGTTTTCGATGGTCTTTAAGCGTAATCTATTATTAGCAACAAATAACCATGTATTGCCTCCGGTGTGGATAGAACTAGGGGCATCCGGGATGAAAGACCTTACTCCACCGACATGTGAATACACTACTATTAAAGCGGGTTGCTGTAATGTATCCGGCAACACTAGTGTTGATAGGCGCTATCTGACGTCTCTAGTAGTTTGACACTCGCTCGAAAAAACCTCGTGTCGATGGGTCTAAAGAAAAGCCAAAAAATACAATCGTTATGCGATATGTAGATAACGAAACTTAGATATATGCGTATGAGCCCGAAAGCAAGTAGAAGTCGAAGGTGTGCCGCTTCCAAGATGAGTTAAACCCAATGAAACTTGTTCGCGCAAGAAGCATTTCGTAGCAAATACTAGCCTGTTTTTTTGAGAAAAAATGGGCATGTGCTTATAGTGCCGCTAGGGGATCGTAGAATGATCAATTCTGACAGGGGTATAACCATTTGTTTGCCAGAAATAACAAAGCACAACCAGTGATGGTAAAGAAATACGAGTAGAAAAAGTCAGTAATCGATGCTACACCACACACTGTATCCGTATATGTATCTAAAGGCTTAGTTGCGGAACCATTGTTTTTTCCATTTACTCTTAGTGGTGAAGTTATGGTGTGCTACAGGGTTAGGTCCTGCGTCCTTAAGTCATTTTTGTTTACTGAAGATGAAGTTATACTAATGTTGCTCAAAAAGATTGTTAACATTGTTTTAAAATCTATAATCGATTATTTTTATCAGCAGATAACTTTTTGTGTTCGGTTTAGTATAATAATAACAAACAATTTACTTTCTTATTATTGAGTAGAATGACTCTTTAAAAAACTTAGACCGTGTTCTAAAGTAGTTTTGGTTGACAAGTAGAAACGGAAAAGGACAAAACTAGCAAAATACTCAGTGAACCTGCCTACCATGTCATTATTGTCATGTAAGTCTCTGATATGATCGCAAAAAACTGCCAAAAGCTCATTTTAACATTCCGTCAAAAAGGTTTTCGAAGTTCTGAATACTGTATTTGATGGACACAAAGAGGCAAAAAAGTTCTTTACTCGTATATATTTAATTGCACAAACGAATTGTACTGAATGTTCTTAAATTAAACAATATTTCGAAACTTTTTTAATTAAAGAATGTCCTGCACAGAACCCAGATACTTTTTAGGTAATGTGATTTGTGAATAAAGCATACAATACTGCAACGCTCTTTGTCCTCCAAGAACTTCCCGACATCCAACACTAATCTTTATGTGACGTTAAATAACTTGACAAATTCATATAAGCCCAATCTTTCTAGAATATAAATGGAAGTGTAACTTTTCCATGAATATGAGTATATACGCTTCAGCCCAGACCGAGACCACTGTCAATTATGGTTAATACAATGAATGGAGAAGAGTACCCATACTGAATAGCAATTTCATCTGCAGAAAGATTTTACGACTTTTTGTGCTAAATCATAATCAGACTTCCTTTTTTTTGTGTATGATGTAATTATTCAAGTGAATGTTGGAAATGGCAATGTGAGTCTCAACACTAAGTAATTTTGGGCCAAAGCAGCTGAAGGGTATATTCCCTAAGGAAATAAATGTGAAGATTATGTCAGAACTCTATAATAGCTAACTTAGGGTGAGATTGTGCAAAAAGGAATATCTTAGATTATTTTTTTTTTCGTGCTCGCGAAAAAATGTTATGAACCGAAAGATGTAAGACGCGTTTCCGCCTATTCTTCTGGGCGGTTAGATTAATTTTGGAAAATCGCATAAATATTCATTGAAAATGTGAGAATATTACTCAACGAATGACAGCTGTATCAAACAAAATGTTGAGTGTTATTTGTGATTACTTTAATTTATTTTCTGATTATGCACTTAACGAGGAAAGGGTTCCTGATATTAAATCTACAAGGCATCAAAGAGAAATCAACTTTCGGTCATGGATTGTTTTTCTTTTTCACTAAGTTATTCTATTGTGAAAACTTTTGAAAATTGTGTTTAAGTTACGAAGTAACTTTAGTACTGGGTTACTTACTTAAAAGTATAAAGTTAAGATAAAATTTCTTATAGCGTTACCAGAACCGTATCACTCAGCTAAGTTGACAAAGTATTCGTTAAATTTTGGAGAACTTTGTAGGTCAAGATGTTTACAAGTTTTAACATGATTACAACGATGACTGCATAAAGTAACATTTGGTACTCAGTTATAGTAGTTGAGATAATAACGAATTGGAAATTTAATTTCTATGTAAACCCTTCAAAGTTTCAACAAATTGTGGTCATTCTATTAAACTTTGTAAATTTGAGTTAATCACAAACACGTTGGCAGTACCAACAAAATGGAAACATATTTTAATTAAATATTTGAGTAACAGAATATTATTATATTATGTTACTCAAATATTTAATTAAAATATGTTTCTGGCTTCTTAAACTACCTGAACTTTAAATTCCATTTTGCTGGTACTGCTAACGTGTTTGTGATCAACTCAAATTCACAAAGTTTAATAGAATGACCACAATTTGTTGTTTCCTTTGCTAAAGGATGCATTCCGCGCATTGGTGAAGAAAACGGAAAATTTTTTGGTTGAATACTATTAAATTTTAAAAAGCTAACGACTCTTTTAAAATCAGTTTTTCACTAATCGTTTTTTCCGAAGACTTTGGTCTATTTACACGTAGGTACTTCATAAATCGGATTTTAATTAATAGAAAAACCTTTAGTATGTGACTAACTACTATTTATATAATACCAGGGTTAAGCTCGTTGTGGCTCCCCATATAAGCCACCAAATTGCAACTCTCTTGATTCACTAACCAATGACCTTTTTAATGTTGCACATCAATATCACAATATTGTATTTGGAGGTGATTTTATCTGGAATTTTATCACACCGGTTGGTCTGACTAATGCTTTTCAGATTACTTTGGATGCTCTATAATTGCAACGAGTAAACAAATTTGCAAAAATAGACAATATTCCGAAATTTACTAGTCATTCGTCTTTTCGACTGGATATCTTTATAACAGCAGATCTTTCAAAGATTTTCTTTTTCCATAAGATTTCATTTCCAGGTACACAGATCATAATATGATCATGTTAACCTATGATCTTCCTCTCAATTTGTATAACGAACCTCTTACCTACTCCTGCCTAATGCTAATAGTACTGCGCGGGACTCCGTTTTTTGGACACCTAATTTTGATGACTAGGTTGATTTCTTGAATAATACCGTTAAATTTGTGTAATAATAGACATGTTCCGCTGATAGTTATAAAATCGATCTGAAATGTCCTTCGTTTTCATTAACATCGAACATCGCACTCTTCGTAATCAAATTGTTTCCGCAATACAGTCAGCTTAAAAATATAATCACAATAAGAAACTTAGCACCAAAATCCCACCTAGGGTACCTACTCTGGAGAAACCTGGGTAGAGCTGGAACTCGATCCAGTCACGTTAAGCCTTGTGTTGATAATGCTAACCTTTTAAATAGTAAATTCTCTTATATGGTAGCTGATAACTCTCCTGCTTGCAATATCCCTGTCGCTAATGATCCTATCTCTTCGTTTTCTTTTTCCAATGTGTCGATTGCACTGAAATGTTTTTCCATAGCTACGTTCCATTGGGCCATGCAGAGTACTTCGGCGTACTTCCCCAATGGAACGCTTTTTCTTTACCCGACTACTTCGAGCCGATGTTAAGTTTGGCATTTCATAAATTGTACTTACAGATTTTTGATGTGCTGTGAAAAATATGATATGTTATGCGATAAGTTCAGTAATTTTGGAAAAAGTTTTAACGTCTTTGATATATACGGGAAGCCAATGCTTCTTTTTAAACTTTTTTAATATTTGTAAAAAATTAAAACAGCGGAAAAGCCACCTATTGAGAGCTTTTACAGCAGAAAAACCCTAGCGGAAAAACTCGGTGTCACTACACCTATCTTTGATCAAGTCTAGCTTGGTACTTGGTACTTGGATGTACACCGGAGTACTCTGAATGACCCAATGGAACGCAGCTAATATAAATAGCATTAAATGTAATGCAGTAGGCATTGATGGAATTAACCCGAGGTTTGTAAAACTCCCTTCCATATGTTCTGTCACCACACATTTATGTAATACTTGTATTTCCCAAAGTAGGGAAATTATCTAAAGTTATACCTGTCACTAAGTCCCACAATGTCAACTGCTCTGCCTTTCGGCCAATCAGTATTTTATCATTCCTTTCCAAGATCTTTGAAAAAACTAGTTATTTTATTTCTTCCAATTACCTACATGACGGTTAATCGGGATTTATAGCAGGGCATAGGTGTACGACTGCTTTACTAAAAATTGGCGTTAATAGGAATGAGTCTTCCAAGGTTTTACCAACGCGTTTGATACCGTCAACAATCGACTACTTTGTTCTAAGCTTGCCGATAATTGTAACCTTAAATCCCAAGCCACCCAACTTATCTCCTCAGAGAACTTTGCCAAGCCATCTCTTCGAATGGTACTTTATCTGATTTTTTGTCACTTACTTCGAGTGTACCACAGGGTTCTATTTTGGACCACTGTTATTTTCAATTTTTATCAATGACATTTTTTCATTAGCTAAGTATTGTCAATAACATCTTTATGCAGATTATGTTCAATTATAACTTTCGAGACCAGTAAGACTAATTGAGGAAGGAGTTTATTGCGTTAATCCTAATCTGGAGATCAAAATGTCATGCTGTTGAACGGACATCTGTGAACATGGTTGAGCTTCCTGTAGTTATTTTGAATACTGTTGCTATTCCTTTCAAAAATTTGATAAGAAGCGTTGGAGTTATTTCAAGAATAATGCACCAAACCATTTTATATTTTTGACTAAGTTTTGTGGATTGTGCTCTCTCTCCATTAATTTGATTTATTAGTTTTTTGCCATTTTGTTTTTTTTTTTACTATATTTTCCTTGAACTTTCTTGTATATTCCAAAAATATGTCATGCCTTAATTGTACAATTGTTTGGACAAATTAATTTTAATTTTAATTTAATAGCTAGAAAGGTGGAATTTTTAAAGATTGCAGATGTCAAAGGCGATGTTGTAGAATCGATTGTTGTAACCTTGGAATCAATTATTCTGTAATCTAGGCAAGGTAGATTTCATTGGAGACATTCTAAAAATATTTCTGATTTATTTTTTCATAACATTTCTTTTTTTTATGATGTAGTCAAAGCCCAAGGGGCAACCCTATAATACGCTAGTATGGCTTCAACAGGAATTGGAGTATGGGGAATGAGGAAACTTGAATGTCTTGTTTTTGCATTTCTGCGAGCTAGACAACAGCCCAGAGACAGAGTGTTTTTTTTTTAATTTAAATTGAAATCTCTCGGGGAGACAGAGACTCAAACCCTGGAACCCTGGTGTGGTGATCCTGTCTCTAAACCAATCCATCTAACACCGTCTCCTTAATATTTTTGCTTTAATATTTTTTTTGAAGAAAATTTTATGAAGATTATAGCGATTATATAATTTTTGAAATTTTTTTATAATTTTTGAAATTTTAAATTCGAAAAAAGTTCATTTTTTTCTTAAGGTATTGAAGTGCACCTCGATACCTGTTATATCGGTTACATAGTAGAAAATAAGTGGGTAATTTTAGTTTATTTTTAAAAAAAGTTTTCCTTTTAGAAATAGTCTAAGAGTGAATCCTCTGCGCATGGTCAGTTTTAACGTGTGGATCTGTAACACATTAAGCCTCATGGCGATGCTGGTGGTAGTTGTTGGGGGGGGGGGGGGGGGTATAGGTTATAGGTAGGTCGAGGCTTCTCCTTTTCAACGATTACCACAAATCCCACCCCGTGCAAAACTCTTTCACTACCAGAACTCTTACAATTGGAAGGTTTAGCCTGCATCAAACCATTAACGACACGGGTATGTAGTTAATGAAAGTAACAATGCCGTAAACGTAATAATGTGTCGTAGAAAAAGGTTGCTGGAGTTCGTACATTAAATAAAAAGATGATCAGCTTTTAAGAAAAATTATGGAACTCCTAAACTAGCGGAAAGTTAGAAGTAAATTTTAGTGGTTCCAAACTTTAACCTTGGCCTTGGGTTAAAACTTCTAGCATGATATTACCTTGTTACACATTATTTATTTTAAAAAAATCAGTCTTAACAAATTAATACCAACTACTCTTGGTCATCCTGATCAAATATGTTAAGATGTCATCATTTAATCAATTGATCAATACATGCCTTAAAAATTCCGTAAAATTTTTTTTTTATTTTAGTTTTGATACACTTTAAGTAGTAACCAAATACTTATATATTTTTTCGTAAGTGCACACATTTTTCTACTACGATTCGATATCCATAAATCAAAAGTTGGCGGTTCGAATCTTACCATCGTTTTCAATTTGGCCGAATCTATACTTGGTATACTTTCCTTTACACGAAAACTTTATTTGGCATAACCTATAATCTACCACCGATTCAAGTATTCCAACATAATTACAAATAAATAGAAATGCAAGGATTAAAAGTAGCTTTTAATAGATACCACCAAACCAACTAAACCAAAACTCATAAAAAGTAGTAGCTTCTATGCCATGTTATAATCCTAGCTTAATTGGGCAAAACCAAAATCGTATACATCCTCTTGGATATTCTTTAAGTCCTTTGGGCATTTCCTATTATAGTCCTGAACAGAATCAAATTAATGCCGGCTTTCAT
Source organism: Leptarthrus brevirostris (assembly GCA_964036015.1). NCBI lineage: Eukaryota > Metazoa > Arthropoda > Insecta > Diptera > Asilidae > Leptarthrus > Leptarthrus brevirostris. The sequence goes on along the minus strand of OZ038375.1, from coordinate 24,860,705 downwards.
TGAAAACCACCAACATTGTATGCTTATATGAAATTCAGATTGCGGAAGCAACAATGAGCATAGTTAAGATGCAAGAAATTCCATATGATAATACCCTAATTTACAAATACTACCATAATCCCATCAAATTTCCCACACATTAAAACCACACAAATCTGTTTTGAAATTCCGAAAAGCATCAAGCTAATACAGCAAAGACGATTATAACCTAATTCAGAATTGTGTACAACACGTTCATATTTAATAACCACTACTTGAAAAGCTAATGATCTAGCACAGTTTCCGTATGATTATGCACAAACTTTCACATCAAGTTAGCAGCAAACAAGCAGCACCAACAAGTTGAAAGATAAATGGCCAGAAATTCCAGCTCTAGCAGCAGCAGCAGCAAACTAGTGTAAACAAGATTTTAGAAAAATTCCCTGAAAGCTAGAAGCACACATGCTGCTTGCTACCTTGTGTGGAGTTAGAAACTTCATAAATTTCAATTGGTAACTTGTCAAGAGGATCCAGGGATTTGATTAAAAACATTGCACCAGATGCATTACAACGGAAACTGTGCGCTATGCAGATGCTACCGATGCCGTATAGGAAACACTCTGTCTGTATTCCCTGTCAGTGATTTTTTGAATTCATACGAGTTTTAAGGGATAAAAAATTCATCTCACAATTCATGCTAGAAGGGAAATCCATAGTAGATAGTATTTCGTGATAATATTGAATTAGTTCACTCCAGATACCAAATTATTTGTTTCCATCAATAACATTTAGTACCCAACTATAATTCCTACTTCGTAATGAAGATTCATTAAACAAACCATTTCATTACCGTGACACGAAAAAATTTGCTTGCACTTTTCTACATAAGACCGCAAGAATTATGAGTACTTTATCATAACAGGTGGGTTACACAACATCGCTCCCCCAAATTAGGTCAGGTGTAGAGATTCACCTGGGAATTGTTTTTACGGATACGTGTTTTGTGGGAACTCTGTGCCCGATAGCATTATCACGAATTCGCTTTTCTAACTACACCACTGTGGGTATTAAACAGATTTTTGAATTATTTTCTGTCAAGAGATGTATTGTAAAATAACATTAAACTGGTTAATTTTCCCTCCGAGATTAGCGAAATCACAGCATTTTCTCAGGTAATTACTTCATTATTTACGCGGCTCTGAGTTTGGTATAAGAACTTTATATTAAGAAAAAAAGTATCAAAGGAACTTACTCAAGCTGAAACATCCACACCTTAAACCCCTAAAGTAATTAAAAACATATTATCAATCTCTTCGCGGTTAGATTGACGTTAACAAGAAGAATGAGAAACTGTTTGGCAATTTTTCAGCTTATTTGTGGAAATGTAATTAGTAATTGAAATGCATTTATTTTTTAAATTTATTTGAAAACTATAAAAAATTAGTGTTTTCTATATCAGAATTATTTGGAAAGCTTTCTTTGGCATTTGCAGATTTCTTAGTCAGTTTACTTGCAAATAAATATTTGTCCATTTTTTTAGACATTTTTCATAATTACTAGAAAACTAAAAACTGCGACATAAAAAGAAATGAAAACATATTTTATAATGTGAAAATGAAACCCCTTTCTTATGATACCCCCCTTCACCTAGTAACGCCCACTGTAATATTTTGCCCCTCCCCACTCGACTCCTCTTGCAGCGAAATCGAAAATATATATATATATATATATATATATATATATATATATATATATATATATTGTTTTCATATTTTCATTTGCAATAAAGGTGCGCAAGCATTATGTTAAACTATTAAACTATTCCAAATTTCAATTGGTACAGAACCCTGAAAAAGGTAAAATATATACGTTTATTCCAATAACACTAAACGTTATATTCAATTAACAATATAATAGTAAGCTAGGGTGTGATGTTATGGCGGATTTTTTATATTAGGCTATAGCTCGTATAAAAACATATTCTCAAAAAACTAATTCCTACATAAGACTGCTACGTCCTAAGCTAACTTTTCGCTTCAGAGTGATATCATGCTTCGTTTTTAAACTCAAGACTATTCCACAAACATCTACACTTGAGCCATAATACCACAAAGCAGTGTAGTTATAGCGCATTTGTAAAATCCGGAGGTTCTGGCACATGCTATGGTCTGATTCAGTTCATGCCTGCGTGAGTTCATGTCTCGAAATAGTTCTGTACCTTGTTTATTGCTTAAGGCTTCAAAAATCTTATCAGTGAGTTGTCTCTCTACTACGTGAATGTAGCTATTGTCCGGTCTAAAATTAGTCGGCTTTTGATTAACTCCATTGATTCTGATTTCGATGTAGTCTGTCTTACTGAGACCTGGCATTGTGGAGGGATTTTGGACGTTAAGCTCTTTGATTCCATTGTTATCGTCTCGCTGCTACACTAGCCACTCCCGTTCCCAGGGATATTTCGTCCAAACTCGTCAATTTTCCTGTATCTGAGTTCCTGATTTCCTGATTCTTAGTTCCTGTTCGTTGCTTGAGCTTCTCTACGAGGCGGACTTACGTTGCTCGTCGGCTGATTTTTATAATTTTTTGTCCACATATGTTAAGAGCCTTACGGATGCGAAGCTGCTTTCGGATGAACTAGTCCTTTTAGGAGACTTTAACCTGCCATATTCCATCGATGACGACTTCTTTCGGCCTTTATTTCCTGCTGCTCCTGGGATTTCTACTTCCTTTATCGAGGGTGTTCTTTCCGCCACTTTGTCGCATTCTTGTGGTATTTCGAATGTATTCGACAAATTTATGGATCTTTTTCCAGCACTTAATTATCGCTTTTGATTAGGTTATTTTTGATTCTGTTGTATCTTCTGATTATCTTAAATATAGTTGTCAATAATAGCTTGACTCCTTCTCGGAATGGTCTCGACCAATGTTTCAGTGTAATGCAACAGTAATAAACGCCAAATTGTTTGATGCGAGCAGACAACTGTGCAAAACGAAGTTTAATCAATTGAGTGATTGGCATAGTCACCATCCCATGGTTCTAAAGTTCGAGTCTCGGTCTACCCGCGAGTTTTTAAATTATAATTAAAAAATCCAAAAATGCACAAAATGTGCAGGAAATATTCAGATGACCCGAGTAAATTTTCAAACTAAAAATCAAAACAAAGTGTTTTTTAAACTCGAGCAAAAAACCAACTTAGTCTCTGGGCTGTGGTCTCGCTTGCAGCAATGCAGAAACCAGACATTCAAGTTCCCACATTCCCCTGATCCCTAATTCCCTTCGAGCAAAGTCATGCTAACGCATCATAGGGTTGTCCCCTCGGCTTTGGCCTTATCATAAAAAAATGTATAGGTTTAGAATCTGGGCAGATGGGCTGCCATTCCATTGTCTCTTTTTTTGGTTTTCCACTGTCTGCCGAGACGACTATAAAGTTTTGGGTCGTTGTATTCCTCCAAGATCCATTTTTCATTTTTAACACCGGATCACTTTTTTACAGACTTCAGAAAACCAAGTATCATCTGAAAATACAACTTTAAAAAAATCGCGATTAATGTTCTCGGCTGCCCATGACCTACTCCTTTCTATTTGAGATTCCAACAGTAAAAGTTTCAGCCTCGTACTACGGCCTCATCGTATTTATGCTGACATGTATATAATTTTACGATAGCCTTGTCTTACTTTGCTGCGATATCTCGCGTTTTTCCGCGTTCAGATAGATCATTTATTTTCTTTGTTTCGTTATATCGTTCCCTCCATTTCTGTACCAAAAATACATAATATTAAAATGGAGTGTTTTACACAAACGCATTTAACAAGTATCCAGGTCGATCTTTTACAATCGCGTGTTTTTTGTAAATCAATATGTCGAATCGCTGTGTTTAAGGTGTATCTTCTAAAATATCGTTTAAGCACTTGCGTTGCAACACTACGTCGACGTAATTCTTGTTAAACTTTATCATAATGGTTCCACACTGTTACAGACCAGAGAGCTAAATTAGAATGACATAGTTATCTTCCAAATGTTGAAGACATCGCCATAATATTAGATAAAATTTTTATGTATGTTCTACAATATTTTCATTCTAGTTTGTAACAAATTGTGACATAGTCAGCGAAGAGCTCACTTAAAGCCACGGGGAACGATTTAAATCATCTATACAATTTAGAAACTACATGTAGTCTCTTTCATTTCATATCAGCTATTTTTGCAACTTCCTAATAATACCAAACAAAGTAGAACTGTACACGCCTAATTAAATTAGAGGAACTTCGTTATCATATTCAACCTACTTTATTTCTCTGTCGACCTTGCCGCATTAGCAGAAGCCGAGTTTTATAACCGTGACCGGAAGTACGTGTCTAGGAATAGTTTTTTCACATAATTGTGTTATCGAAGAAAAACAAAGAATTTGCATAATATTTGTAGCCTACATTATTTCCACAGCATCCTTGAATATACCTGCAACAAACATTTGTTTTTTTTTTAGACAAAACCGTGATTTTGGCACTTCCAGAGCAATATCTTGAATTCGGCCTGTGCACAAACTGCACACTCTGCATAAAACGTGATTTCAATCTTAATGTATTCTGTAATATCTCCACTGCTCCCAACAGGACAATTGATTAAAGTACTGCAGCATGCTAAGTATTATTAGTCGAGATTAGTTCTGATTGTTGTTGGCATCTGTAGTTGTCATAGAATCCACACTTGTAATCATCTGGTCAAGTAGCATGTTTGATAAGGTGCGGGTTGTCTTATAATCATGACCATATGATTTTTCTGCTAATGGATATCATCTTGTGATACAAAAATGTTTTTGTCTCGAATAAAAGACGAAGAAAATGTAATGTGGCAATCAATCTATTTCGGTTTGGACTCCAATTTCATTTTTCGAGCAGAGCCTTTTACCTGGAAAGGCTCAAATCCATTTAAATCTGATAAAGTGGATGTCGGTAAGTGACATCTGGTTGGCAGTCAGATTTATATCGAAATAAAAATGGGATCACTTCCTTTGTTGATTTTCTCCTTTCGATTTCTTATTTCCGTTCTATCAAAATCAAAAAATATTCCAGCTATGATACACATTTGATAAGAAGTATTTTTAGTGGAGAAAATCAGAATCTATACGCACAACGACCAATTAAGGATCTATTTCTCCAATTTATTGCGTCGTTGCTTTCTGGTCTGAAACAGAATATTCTGGATAATTGTTTCTTCTCAATCTTTTTTTTTTGTTTCTTTATAATCCCCATGATGTTCAGAACTGAGGCCGAATATTTTTCTTTCCGAATCATGTTATGCTTCTCCAAATAATCTTGAGGAAAGCAGCGGTGGGTTTATTTTTCTTTTTCTACCGAAAGGTCCTTGACAATAATGATTGTATTAAAGTAAGATAAGGTCGCAATACGCGAACTTAATTAATACTTAAATTTGCAGGCTTAGCAGGAGTTTTGGATTATGGGTTTAATGCTAAAAACATGAAAATGACGTTCCCCAGTGTTTCCATATTATATCCATTCCCCCCTGTAACCTTTTCAGTTTTTACGATAATTGCGTGTTTTAAATAAGAAATTATGCTGATAGCCATTTGCACCGAAATAAACATTTTCTTGGTGTTCAAATGTAATCGTACTAAATGAAGGTATCACGGTGTAATATGTCTTAGGAATATTTTAACTGATGAGCATAATTAAATTGTGTTTTGTGCCCAACTGCTTACATTGCATGCCCTTAGATTAGCGATTTTCTATCAAAATTAGTAAACACAATTTCATTAGCAAAAATTCTTAACATAACAATACTGGTAACTGCTGGTGTCGCCTTAAACACCTAAAAAGTTGTCGTTTGGGTTCACCACTATCTAACACACGTTAAACGTCGCACCCTTATTTCCAGCATTATAATGACATCAACAATTTCCACAAATTAAACAAAATTTCGAAATCCTGTTTATTGTTGAACGTCAGAAAACATCACAGGTACTACGGCGACAACGCTTCCCTCATTGTGTGCAAAAGAAAAGTTTCTAAAGAAACAAAACTTTCTCATTGAGAATTTTTAAGAAAATCATCACTTTGTCTTTATAGTCGACGAAAACTTTGACGCTTTTAATCCTGCCGGAGAGAAAAAAAATTATTAAAGAAGAACATTACGACGAGCAGGGATGTAGTTATTACCAAAAAAAAATTTTTTTTGGGACAAAACATCAAAAATTAACCAAGTTTGTATGTAGCCGAAGTTGTGTAGCTTCCAAACTTTTTCTGTTTCCGGAAAACTCTAAGTTGTTTGGTGTTTTATTGAAGAAATTCCCTTCTTAGAGAAGGAACTTTGTCTTGGGATTGGTTATCATATGTACACAAGGATTTGGAGTGTTTAGAGGAGTGCAATCAACTTAATGAGGAAATATTGACGCCATTAAGAAGTTGGTGGTTCTTAAATAATTAGAAGTCGGATGACGTATTAGATTTAAATGGGAGACAATTTTTGTTTAACTACTAACAGAAGCAACTTAAGTCATAGTAATTATGAAGAATCATGGAAGTACTTAAAATGTCATTACTGCAATGACGACACTTAATAAGAAAACTGTTTTAATAGTCAGGTAATCTAGAAGTTTCACGAGAAAGATGGTTGCATAAATATTAGCAGGAAGGTTTTGTAAAATGAGTTTACATAATGTTTTCCGAACCTCACTCAATTTGCATGTTAATTCTACAAAAAGAAATGGGTTGAGTCTATCCCAGTTTGTTCGCAGTAATAGAAAATGTATTTCAGATATTTCATCTTCAACAAATTCATCGTCAGCTTGCATAGAGCTTTCTTAGCACTAAATATTTAATTGATTTACGGACAACAGTATTTAAAAGAATGGTGGTCATTGTCTAACTCTGATTCAGTGCTTGAACTGCGTTTGTATCATTTTTCTTTTATTTCAGATTTTCTTTTTTTTTTAACCGATGTACCGGTCCCTATTGTTATCTCTTTGTGTGACCTTGGAATAATCTGTGATAGGGAACTCAACTTCCGTTCTCATATTGACAGCATAATTAACAGAGCTAACTCCGCGCTAGGGTTTGTGAGGCGCTGGTCTAGAGAGTTCTCCAATCCATATGTTTCCAAATCTCTCTATATCTCCTTCGTTAGACCTCTCCTTGAATATGCCAGCCAGGTATGGTCACCTACACAAACAACCCATATCAATAGGATTGAATCCGTCCAGCGTAGGTTCGTTCGCTTCGCTCTACGTGATCTCCCGTGGGCAGACAGATTCAACCTTCCACCCTATGAAAACCGTCTGAAACTGATTGACTTACAACCCTTAAGTAAACGTCGTGATGTTTCTGACATTCTCTTCATTCATCAGCTATTAAGTGGAGCCATAGACTGCCCTTCAATCCTGCAATCTTTACCCATCTATACTAATCCCCGCAACCTTAGGTCCACTCCCCTTTTCCGACTCGACCGCCATCGCACAAACTACGGTCAAAGCGAGCCAATTACCAGGATGCTTCGAAAAGTCAACGACCTTTCCTCCTTTGACTTCCATCTGAGTAAATCATCCCTTCACAAATCCTTATATCTCGACCCCGTCCATCCTGATCGCATTTCTTAATTCGTTTTCCTTCCAGCCAGTTTGTTCCTTAATGAGAGCTCATATTGTAGCTTTTTCAATTTATTTATAATTTCATCATTTATCATCTAGTATAGCTTGTAGTATTAGTATTATTATTATGGAATAGCTTGTATTAAGCTTAATTAAATAATTAATTAAATTAAACAAGCGACTATTATTAGAATTAACCCTTCTAACTCAGAAGGTGCACTTCACAGGCAGAAGCCAGGAATCAATAGACCTTTCCACCAGAATATAACAAAATATTGAGGTGAATAAGGCTCCCACACCAACATGCAAAAAAAATCCAAAAACCAAAACACCCAAACAAAAAAATCAGGGGTGCACAGGCAACAGAGAACGCTTAAGCCAAGCTAATACAAAACATACACAAACCAAATTACGAAGACCCTACAAAACGAGTGAGTACACCAGGATGGTTATAAGTTGTAGAGGCTCCTCCTTAATGTTACCTTGCTTATGTTAGTGCTGAAAACATCACCAACATCATTAGCAAACCTACACATGCGGTTAATTGGCTCGAACATACCGTACCTAGTGCGTGAGAAAGCAATCTGTAAACTTGATAGGTTGCCAAGGGAATAGAACAATTCTCTAGGTAATATTCTGGAAGAAAGTTCCGCACTGTCAATCTGTCCCTGCAGAAGCTGGTGTAGAAAAATTATATCAGCAACCCAGCGACGCTTCTCGAGAGTATAGTGTTATAGCAGTCCCAACCGCTCATCATATGGAGTCAGAATAAGAGGGTCAGTCCAGGGCAGAGCACGAAGGGCCGCTGAACGGATTCAATACGTTTAATGTGAGATCCGTAAAACCGAGACTAACCGGGAATAGTAGGAATCGAAAATGAGTTGCATCACTAAACAAAAATTTGTGATAAAAAACTGGATCAATTTGCAATTGTTAAACCAAAACAATTGCTCAAACCGCGAACAAACAAGACAAACGACGGTCATTAGGCTTCAGTTCTTGAACCAGCTGTATTGTGTGGGGATGTAAACCTAGATCATGCCGCAATATTTTCCATGCAATAGACTGTGAAAACCCAAGTTTTTAGAACGACACCTAATCGAAATTTCTTACTTTTCGCTTACCCCTTCGTTCACAGCAATGATGGATGATCATGTAGTGAATAATTCGTACGTAATCGATCAATAAAACGACGTATAGTGAGCTCATTAAGAAGATCAAATGGACGATAAAATCGGCGAAGAGCCCTATAGCGTTGGCGACCTAAACACTGATTTTTAAAGTAAATTTATACAATATGCAAGCGTTGTTTCAGTGTAAGGCGCTTCAATATTAATTTGAGCATTCTTGGTTGGTTGGTTAGTTTTCGAGGGGGAAAAAGATGCATGTCTTCCTTGCACTGAGGCCCTTAGTGGCCACTGTCGAGCCAACTTATCCCCGTAACGAATTGAATAATTCAATTATACCCTGATTTCTTAACTTCTGCTAAATCTACTCAGCAGTATGTTCCTAAGAGTCTAGATCTTTTTTGCGTTAGGGCTGGGCATTGGCCGAGAACGTGTAATACGGTCTCGTCTTCTTCCCCACATCCAATGCATAGACTGGTATTTGCCCTTCCTATTTGTATGGCATGAGCTCTTAGTCTTGCATGTCCTGTCACAAGGCCAACAAGAAGGTTTTAGTTTGGCTTTGATAAGCTTAATGATCTTTTCAGATTCATGTGCATTGAGAGTTCTCCAAAACGCCTTTGTATGTCTGGCGATGTCGGATCCCTCCCATTTTTCTTGGTGCCTCCTCGTTACCCATTCCATTATTTCCTTTCTGATTTCATGGATGGGTATGCTCAGGTTGAGCATTATTGGAGTGTCCTCACTTGCGCCCCACCACGCCAGCTCATTTGCTTTTTCATTTCCTGGGATGCCGCAGTGCCCCGATACTTATATTTGGGTGACATCGTTTTGTCTCCCTAGTTCCGTGAGGGTCTGTTTACATCCCTCTATCGTTTTGGATTTAACCTCGGCGTTAGTTAACGATTTGATGGATGCCTGGCTATCCGTGCATATTGCGATCCTGTACGATGTTATTCCTCGTTCTATTAGCTGTTTAGCTCCTATCTCTATCGCTGCGATTTCACATTGAAGAACCGAAGAGGAATCGTTAACCCCTCCCCATAAATCCCGGTTTAGTTCCTCGCACGATATTCCAAAGCCACATCCACGCTCGCATTTTGAGGCGTCTGTGTAAATCGCTAAAGGGTTTTCTTGAATTACCCTATTGTTAATCCATTCACTTTTTGTCAGGAACTGAGTTTTTAAGATTGCCTCCAAATTTGGATTACCCGTTTTCAAGTCCCAGCAATCTTCTTCCATTACATACTTGGACGATCTTCTCATGTTCGGTTTGCACTCCCCTTACCTTTCACAGTTTATTCATTCGCAAACGTATAGCCGAGTTTAGTGCTACTTGTTTAACGTAGAATTCCAGTGTAGTAATATTTAGAATGACCTCTAAGGCCCTTGTCGGTGTTGACCTAGTAGCCCCTGTTATACCTAAGCAGCACATACGCTGGGCCTGGTCCAAAATCTGCTGGTTTCTGTCCACCTCCATAGCTTTCCACCAGACTATCGCTCCATGTGTTATCATGGATCTGATTACACATGTGTGTATCCATTTTATAATATAGGGTGATAGTCCCCATGCCTTACCTACAGCATTTGTACACGTCCAGAAAGCTCTTACCACTTTGTTTTTCTTCTCGTGTAGGTGCCTAGCCCAATTTAGTTTTCCGTCCATCAGCACACCCAGAAATTAGGCTTCCTTCTTTAAGGTTAATCTAGTGTTTCTGATGCACGGGGGAACTATCTTTCTTAATTTATGTCTTTAAGTGAAGCAGCAGAGTTCCGTTTTACTTGGGTTTATCTTCAGTCCGCAATCCTGCGCCCAAGAGGTTGCCGTGTCGATCGCTTCTTGAAGTATCTATCCCAAGCTTTCTTTAAACTTACCTCTAACTACTATCGCTAGGTCGTCCGCATAACAAGTTATGAAGAGACCTTTATCTGATAGGGCTTCAAGCATTCTTACTGAGCAAAACTATAAAAAAACCTGCCGCAGCTAGTTTGACAAGTATAAATGTTCAACGGAGAGAAGTTTTAGGCAAAATAACTGGTCGACTCACCGTAATCGTGTCGCTGTATGTTAAGTAACACATTCTGACAGGGTTATGCGGAGAGAAAATATTAAAAAAATTACAGTTGTGCTTACCGTAATCGTATTGCAAGTAACACATTCTGTCAAAATTTAAGCAACCGCACTATGAAATTTACGATCCTTCCTTCTAATTTTTAGTAATTTTATAGGCAATTTTTATGCAACAGAACCGTAAAATTTACGTGTCTCGTAAAATTTACTATTCGATTTAAGAAAAATTGATCGCCAAATACAATTTTTTTTGGAGAATAACCGTCAAACTGTAATTTTCCCAGCTCTTTTATTCTGTTTTAAAGTGAATTGTTTTAAGTGAAGATTGACTTTTTAATGAAGTCGTTGAAGAGTGCTGCTGAAGACTAATTTTAAATTCCCACATATTTTTGATGGTATTTTTCTTGCTAAGCGTGAATTCATTTAATTAATTTTCTGTATTTTGAATTCTATGATCGAAATATCCTTTCAAACCGAACACATACTCATAGCCCTTCGTTTAGGAAATTTTACAGTGTTTTGCCGTAAAAATTAAGGTAGCTTCTTCAGTTCCCGTAATCCCTTGCGGGGCATGGGGCGGAAGAGGAACTTCACCCGATTGGAAACAACGGTTATAAGTGGACCTACAATTTAAAATGGATTCCGAACCACTGACACTTTCTCTGTAACCCCCATAGCATTTTTATTGCAATCTATTGTCAGCAAAAAACAACCATGGCTCGCCGTCGATGGCATTCAAACCTTGGACCTTCGGATTGGTAGGCCATCACGTTATCACTAACTCCACCAACGACTTACGGTAGGTCAGGTTGCAGAACAATTACTGTTGAGAGGATTCTTGTACAAAAATTTCGGAACTTTTCTTTCGAGAATTCTGTCCCGACAAAAGAAACACCCTTAATCTGGAGTTGTTTTTAGTTGTGTCTTGTGTCCTTTCTGTCTTCTTTGCGCGGAAGAGCTTTAGGCTATTTATGATGACAGAAGAGCAATACCTTTCTAAATTGGTGACTGATTGGAGGACTATGAGAGGCATCACATATTTTCTTTTTGTACAATTACTTTAGCTTCATCATTCGGTTTTGCGTCAGCTAATTCCTCAGGCTTTTCTTCTCATTGTCTCACCAACAGGCCTTTGAAAGCTTCGACATGGAGTCACAACACCTGCTAAATCATGTATCGTAATTGTGTTGCCAGAATGATTGAATAATAAATCTTTGTTGGAAACCACTCCAACGGTTATCGAGTAGCAGTTATATTGGATAATATTTTTACTTTCTATATATGTTATTGCATTTTGACAAATAAAGAGGCAATCCAATGCTCCAATTTATGAAATCTGGCTCTGACAAAAACAAAAGCTTTGGAAATAGCAGTGACAATAGGACACGAACTGTGATCTGTTGGTCTTGTCTAAAGTATCCTCAACTGTAAAAGTAAACAGAGTTAGTGTGAACGAAAACCTTTGCGTTAACAGGCAAACCTATTGTAATTAATCTACCCCCTTAACGTTATCACAAATTGACCTACTTTCGACCTAACATATTTGTGCAATAACATTTGGTGCTTGAATTACAGTGATTATTTTATAGATATGTTCTAAACCACTTTTTTCAATCTATACCAGACTCCTTCTATTGCATATTCGGATATCGAACACCTTGCTTGAGGCCATAACTCATTTTATACATTTTGAGAGCCTGCATATTTGTTTTTAAAAGTTTATTTTTATTTTTAATTCTCTGCTGTTCTTCGGAACTTTAATTTTACATCAACAAGTTGTAAAACTGCGCTTTTAATAAAATAATAAAAAAAAATATTATAATTTAATTTCAACAGAAATTCAAAGCTGTTAGCTTGAGTTTATTCGTAAGAGTATTTGCCCAAAAACAACATTCACAAATAAATAGGATAATTAAAAAAAGCATTAACATGATTGAATTTAATTCAAAATAAAATAAATAAATAATTGTAAATTGTACATAAATACCTAATGCGTATACCATCACTTTGCAACAGCATTAATTTGTTAACAAATATTTTCTTCTCTGTTAAACTCGAAAATAGTTATTTTTAATTTTCTCTATAATAATTTTGGCTCTTTAACTTACTAAACAGTTGAAAATATGTCACTTCTGCTTAAGTACTCTGCTCTCCCCTATTCTAGTGCGCTGAGTACTAGTTAATAGAATTCTTTGAGAATTATTTTTTAAAACAGTGGGCAAACAATATTGTTCTGAAATTTTTCTCCTTGTTGTTCAACATTTAAAGTAATAAAAAATTAATTTCATTTAAAAAAAATTAAATTAAAAATGCGTAATAGAATTCCAAAGTCGAAGCGAAACAAACGGAGTGGTATAGACATGTTTGCGGCTTCCCAGATAATCTGAAAACGATTCTTGAAATGATTACGAATTAATTGAAAATATTGAAAAGTTTAAAAATAATCGCCATTTTAAAAATGAAGTTAAAAAACTTTAGCGCCAGGTTAAGTCCGGTAACTAAAAAATTTTTGTTTTCAATTTGCGGTTACGAAGTGCGGGGATCAGAAGTTTCATCTACCAGCGTAATTGGGGTATGTGGAGGAAATATACAATATATATGCATACATATATTGGTAACTATTTGATTAAAAAAATTTAGCCCCCCCCCCCCCCCCTCCCTGTAACCGACCACTTGGATGAGTTAGATGAGAAAAAACATTTGACAGGAGTACTACAATTTCTTTGGCTTGTGTTTCAGGACCCTATTACGAGCCCAGGAATGCCTTTCATTGGAAAGCGCTTTAATTTATATGGCTGCTTGTAGCAACTTATAACTTTTGTTCGAATGAATATTATTTTGATTTTTTCAGTAAAACTTCACTCTGAAAAAAAGTTTATCTTCAATACAAAACATCAGTCCTTGAATTTTTAGAAGAACAGATTTTTGTATTAAAACTTACAATTTAGTATTATTGTTATTTTAGTTACATTTTAAATGTAACTTAAAGTGGAAAAAAAATTATTTTTAAAACCTTAACTTTTTATACAAAAACTACTTGAGAAAAAAAACTTTAAAAATTTATCATTTTATCGCTACGTAAAAGAGAAATACCTCTTAAACTGTTGAAAAAGTCACCAACGTTAGTTAGGCCAAAGGAGAGTAAGGGTCTGCCACCGTAAGCACGGTTATGGTAAATCTGATAGACGGAACAGCTGAAGAGTAATTATTTCCCCGAATATAGTTGTTAAGTAGTTCGGTAAAACAATGAAAAAGACAAAGCCCAAAGGAAAACTTCGAAACAAGTGCTAGTGGAAGGACAGGATTTTGTAAAATCGTATTGTGTTAAGTCGTCAAGAAGAGCGACACTAATGAATGCTGCTAGGACGAATAATGGTTTGTAAATGCAATTGTGCTACAAACATCCTTGTAGTAAATGATTCTAGAACTAACGCTTCAACGACAATTAAACATTTTCTGCACTGTACAGGTTTTTGAGATGACTTTTCGGAAATTTTACATTTTCACTCTAATCATATTCAAAAAAGAATCCTTAAAGGGTAAGAGAGGACATTCGTCAAAATATAACAAAACAAAGAAAATTATTAATTAAAGGACCTAAGGGACTATTCAAACGAAAGAAGTAATTAATCTGTCGAAAGGAAGAGAGATAAAAACTAGGACACAAGTGAATGAATTCATTCAAAATAAATCAATTATCCTGATAACAAACTGTTGTTTGGCTTAGCACTTTTTGGGGGCTCCAAATTAATCTGCTTATGTCAGAGCGTGATTAAATATTAAAAGCAGAGGAAAATGTATCCTTTTTCAGAATATCATGGAAATGTGGTTTTCGTGTTATTCCATAAAACAGCATTTCTGCTTTCTTCAAAGGATAAATTTTATTTAATTCTACCAAGAAGTGTTTAACGAGTGCTGTTTTAAATAAGATTTGGTTGTTGCTCTTTTTTTTTGTCAAGCCGATGTGGAAACAGTCACAAGTTCAGCAAGGCAATCAAAGCACGATATAAAATTATGAAATCCAGATGATTCCGTGGGAAGATTTCGTGAACGTTCAACTCTTTCAGTTAACTCGTACCTAGTTGAAATGATGGAATGCCTTTTGAAAGAGCTGAACTTTTAATAAGTTTCCCCTGGAAAAAACATAAAAGATGAAAGCCCAATATTTATTTCGCGTAGTGTGTTAAAATTATGTCTCGGGGTGTGTTTGACCGAGATGATAGAACTTTTCTTCTACGGTCTGCTTTCAGATATAAGATTTGTCAAGGATTTGCTTTCGGATAAGTACGCTTGGAGCTGTTACTTCTTATCCACTAAGGTCCTTTAGAAACTTGAAACTTTAATGATGAATGCAGTGCACAACTTCTCGAAATAACCAAAACTCGGAGACAGCGAAGACTTGAGAACGAACTTGTGAAGCACAAATCTTTGGTTGAAATAAAAGTTGTGCATTAAAGTTTGCGCTTTGTGGTTAAGCCTTAAGGGTACGTGTCAAAGGATGGATTTTATTTATTTTCCCTTAGGAACTCGCTCGTTTGTCTCCACATCGAAGTATCTATTAATTTACAACCAAATCAAACCAATCCAGTGAGAAAAGTTTCGGAAAACTTGCACCGATAGCAAGTGACCTAAATTTATCAGGACATTCACAAACAAGAGCTTTTCCTCCCTTTCTACATTGATAAATTCTTGATCCTGGTAAACTGAACGAGGAGCGACTCAGCATTCTGAAACTACAGGTTCATAGTTCATACACTTCTACTAGTTGGTTGTGCAGAACTTCTAAATTGTTATAATTTGCACTAAAAGCTGGAACTCTTTCCTTTCTAAGGTGTTTCACTGGTAGATAATCGCCCTTGTTACTCCTTCCTAAAGTGTGCACTTAAAAAAAAAGAAAAAATTTAAAATTTTTTTTATCATGACTCCTTAAGCCACAGAGTGAAAACCATTTTTATAAAAAATGTTGGAATGGAACGGGTCCAACATAGGGTTGTATTTCATGTTGCTTTGGAGAGCATCTTATACCTAAGTGCTTTTCTATTGCTCTTCCTTCCATTGAAATTGAGAGTAGTATACAGGTATAATCCTGTTAAGAGCTTTTGCTGCTCCATCCGCCCTTATTCCGAGAACCGAACACCCGAGTAAATTCTTGTTAATTTTTAGCAAACTCTCCTATTGAAGTGGAATGCAACAATTTCCTGCTGGATTTATTTGCCCTGAGGTTAGCTGTTGTAATTGATTTTTGATTACTTGCTCAATTATTGTTTTGACAGATAATCCTAGGATTAAAACATACAATTTTAGCACTGGAGAACAGTTAATGCGGAAAGGGTTGACATGCCCGACAAAGTGTTACAGGAAGTTTTTTGATGTAGGGTGAAAGCTCGAGGATAATCAAGTTTTAAGAATTTTTAATTAAGAAACATCCATGGCTCGGAAGTCAATACTTAGTTTTACCGGAAATTAGTTAAGGTAAGAGAAATCCTGATCCACCTGCGAATGTTGGCTTAACGAACAGCAAGTCCGGCTTAAAAGTATTTTGCCGTGATGCTAGACCATCAGGTGAAATTAAGTAGATTGCAGATTACTTTGCGCGAGGTAGTTGATTAACCATCTGACTTTCAAAGTAGCTTTTATAAATTTATTCTCATTTATAAGCACGGAGTTTCACCTTAACATTTTCCAATTTCTCAAAAATTTCAATTATCTTTGAAAGCACCGATACCAGCTAATGATTTTAATAGCCAGATTATGATTATAAAGTTTTAATAGTGTCTTTTGAGGTAATGTTTTCTGAATACTAATTTCAATGTATTTTCTGGAATACAAAAACAATGCTGTCCAGTACTTGTGTGGAGTGTTGTTGCAAGGTTTCATTTGCTTGAAATATTCATCACATCTACTTCGAGGACCTTCTTTTGTTTGAGGATTTGTTAAACCATTTAAGAAGGACAAAAGAAAGTTTAACAACTTCTATTGAATGTTGAATTTCTATGCACATTTTACAGGCAATTAATTTCTTAAGTACTGATACGTGTTTATGCCCTGGAGACTAAATGGAAAACAATTCATTGTTTCTAACTATTCATTTCAGATGATGTATAAATTGTAAAGTTATCTCTTGTGCAGTTTGAACAAAGTAGTCAATTTTAAAATGCATTCCTGAAGTTGTCATTTATTCGAATAAAAAGCATAGTGGAATCATAAAACAGGCTTTCAATGAAGTATTTTCTTTTATATGTGAAATGAAGGTAAATGCAGGGGATACACGAGTATAACAATTTTCTAGAGAAAGATTTATTTTTTAATATTCAGTAGGTATTAGTCAAATGCAAATCAAAAACACTAAATTGGCACTATTATTTGTTCCTATGTAACCGTAATGAGAGATATCGGGGTACCTGAGTAAAAATAATTGAGTTGGTATATTTACACCCATAGCAAGCACAGACGTTAATATTTTTAAAAGTACGCGCCCGTTGCGAGCACGCATAACAAATAAACGCGCCCGATAGTATTATGCACGCTCTCGCCACAGTCCCAAAACTTAAAAATACGGGTACGCATGCTCCCGCTACAGGCACGAAAATCTAAATACGCCTGCCACAAATCCATGCTTCTGTTGCTGCGTTCTGGCTTTAACACATTCCAAACTGGTAGTACACCTCGTAGATTATGCGAACTTCTCACCAATGTAGATGCGTGTCCACCGTAAGGGTCATCGGTCACCAGATATTAAAATAGTTTTCAATAACCGATGACTTACAAGTTAAGTCATGACAATAACAATAGGAACAGTTACCTGAAATTTGCTGTTTTTATTCTTATATATTTTCCAGTTGCAAACTTAATGAACGAGTAAAATAAGACTTAACTCCACAACCTGCTACTGGGAAGATGGTTTTGTTACTTCTGACGTTGCCCTCGAATGAGTTAATCTACGAAAATAATTTTATTGTTTTTATTTTAAATTTTAGTCTAGAAAAAGTGTGAACGTATTGTGCTTGATTTGGACCATTTCGTGCGCCTTTTATTGATATGTGCTTGCAGCGGGGTGGCATTTCGAAAAGTATAGTTTTTACTAAGGCTTACCGTGCCTCATTTGAGTGCTATTCAGGAGTTTGGACGCTCTACGTATCTGTTTCAGGCTCGAAATGGGCGAGTCCTATTTTTAGTTGTGCAACCCGAAATGTTATGAGTTTTGTGTTTTTAGAATTTTGAATGACGAAATTGTTGTGCGACCACTCTAGTTATACTCATATACATTTTACAGCTGCAGCTATCTGTAAGCTATCCCACCGGCATTGACCCATAGCTACTTTCAGCTGATAACAAATTGAACTAAGTTAGAAATTTTTGGGTTAAAGATTAATGTCGGTAATTCGGAATCTGCCCAAAATTTGGGACCACTCGCAATTGTTGTCCTCGAATCGGGGAAATTATTCCCCTCCCCATGACCCACAAGTGGTTACGAGAATTAGAAAGAGAATTGTAGAATTATAGACATTTATCAGCAACTCATAATTACATACTAATACCAGGTTTATATGACAGTTGAGAACCGTACTTTTTACTAGAATTTTCGTATCAAAATTCCAGAACTTCTCTCCACGTATCAATTAAGTCTGCATACTAATTGTTGTTCAATCTGCCACTTATAATTAAAAATACTTTCACTTATTATTGATGTCATTCAGTTTTAGACAATGCTTGGTAGAACATACTTGATTGTATGTTTAGACATTTGCCGTAGTAATCATTACCCCATATAAATATATATAAAAAACTTTCGTACGAAAACAATGCCATTTTCCATTTCTTGTACCACTGACCATGTTTGAACACAAAATTATAGTAAAGTCCAATTTTAATGGATTTTTTCTCACACGACGTCAGTTTCAAAAATTTCTAGAATGAAAAATTTACCTGTTCAAATGTTTTCGCTTTATAGAAAATATTACAAAGAAAACTCTTTTGAGATATACAACCTGTTACTGAAATAATTTGCTAGAGAATTCAGTACACACTGAGTACTGTGCAAAGTATTTTTTGAGCAATGAAAATTGAGAACGTAGTGCAAGACAACTATAAAAACTCTACTAACTGATTCGATACACTTCCACTTCAAATCGTTGCTGAAAATACTCGGGTATTTATGTAAGGTTAGCTTGGCTTAAAGACGGAGTTGGATCAATTGGTTGAGCGGCGCTATCACCATGCCATGGTTCCCGGGTTCGAGACTAGGGCACCCCGTGGGTTTTTAATATTGAATTTAAAAAAATCCGCTCCGCCTCTGAGCTTGTTGTCTAGCTCGCAGCAATGCCAGGCCAGAATGGCTTATTGTAATACGACAGTTGAGACTGCGCTCAACACTATTTAACAAAAAAAAAAGAGGATAAAGAACTTACTAGGAGTTCCGGATGAGCCAAGCTAGGATCTCTGTCACCAGTAGAAACTAATTCGCGTAAAACCCAAAATTACTGTTGTCGGCGAACCTAACAACGCTAACACGTGACCTTTACAATGTAAAAATTTTATTAAAAATGTTTTGACTGCAACTTTTACAAAACAAAAACACTAAAACACTATAGTACACTCCTATATACCTTAGAGCAAAGTGCAGAATTTTAAGTTGCACATAGTCGTTGTTGAAAATTTATCAGTGCGTTTTATGCAAAGACTATACCTATACCCGTAAAACAGAGTTATGCCTTATATAATTAAAGCTTTTAAAAAATCATAATCGTATTTGAGGTGTTTTGTGTTCATTTATCCCTACAATAAAATCAAACGCAACCACGTGTGTTTGACATAATAGTCATTCGCATAACACAATATTTGAAGGCTCAACAGAAGAGAAAACGAATATTCGCAGGAGTTGAAACAGAAATTATTAAGGACCAAAACTGTTAGAATTTATTAGATAAATGGACGGAACGAAATCGTGTGTAACACATTCTGACCTGATGACACAATGGATTGATTCCAGAAGTTCAATGGAAATCCGTTTACTAATACTTTCACAGAAAATGTCAAAATTTATCCAATACTTTACCATAATGTTGCGACAAAAAGGTCATTTCAGAATTCTAACTCGAGCTATTGTTGGATATCTAATGGATCTATTTCTGTTATTGTGTGCCAACATAACCTCTTAAGCGAACATAAAATAATATTTTGACAATAAAACCAGTGAACTGGAAACAATGGCTCCCATAATTACTTCTCCAAGTGCGTTATGTAACGAAACCCATAAAAGTGGAGCACCAAGAAATGAACGAGAAATATCAGAATCTATCCAAAGTTGGGACGGCATTAATATTGCGAAAACAGTTTGGGCTATCCTTCCGTCCAGGTTTTTGATGGGTTCGATTGGAAAATTTGATAATATTCAAAGTTATCAATGGTTTACAAAAGTTTGACGGCTGATGGCATGAAAAACACTAATCTAAACATCTCCAGGGCTTTCGAACCCTTTTCTGAAAGCCCTAAAGTGATTTCCGTACAAATGGGCAGCATAGACTTACAAAAACCGCATCCCCCCTCTAAGTAGTACAAGATAAACTTGAAGTGTAGGGGTTGAAATGTTGACACGAGTTCTTAACGACACTGCCAAAATTGAGATAAAATTTAACAGACACAACATTGTAATGGAGTTAGAAAACATATCGGATCACACGGCACAAAATCCGAATGGAATCCATTTAGTCAAGTTTACATTCGTAACGGATTACATGAGAGTTTCAAAGTACTCGTAATATCCCGGATTATTGTAGTGTAATTTTAGGACTATAGCAGAAAACGGATAGGGTCGATGTGCTTTAAACCACCGATACGTGTCGAGCATATAGAGCCAAGCAAAACTGATGAAATTTAAATCTATTTTGGGAGCATTTAACGAATATTTATATCAGTGACAGATTTACAGTGCGGTTACTCTGGAAAAGTCTGAAATTTTAGAATTTATGGCTGTTTCCTTCCCTATGCTTTCATCCTGGAAAACAATTGCATTTCGAGCAAAAATTGGTTTGCTTCCTTCGTATAGATTTGTGCGATTTCGTACCTTTACCCAAACGGATTTATTTATCTGATTTACTTGCGTGCAATGGATGCATCGCTTTCCGGGAGAATTGTATCCTTTTTCCAGTATAGCAATGGTGAAAGTAATTGTGTGCTGAAAGAACTTTAAAATAATTCAAGAAAGAATTGCGAGTTAAGCCATTCGCAATGGTGCTTTGATACACTTCCTGCCATTTTTATGGGATATGAAGCAGTAAATCTTTAGAGTAGTCAAATTTTCAAGACCGAGGAGAGAACATATTCCGTTCGGTATTTATGACTTTAACAACTGCCTATTACTCACCGCATTCGTACGTAGACCTGGAGAAGCCCGTAGAACTTATAAATGGGTATTTCAAGCTATTACAGTGCGTGTACCAAAAATTGAGTTGAAACTTTCATAAAAAAATTTTTTTCGACTGCTATTTTGTTTGATTTAGGTACACGTTTTCATGGAAAGTTTGATTTATTCGGTGTGGTAACTCTAGGAAATGGCAAATTTGCAAGAGCATTCGTTCAATTAACAGGGTGGTTACTGTCCAAGTACGCATTCAGCACGAAATAAATAAATGTTTTATATTAAGCCCAACCCTAACACACTCGTTCTCTTTTATTTACGACCACCTAACTTTCGACTGCTTAAAATGATGAATTTCATGTAAATCCTTAAAAGTTGTTTGGTGTATAGTGAAAACTAGCGCCATCAAACATAACCACACTTTATGAATTATGCATTGAGGATTTGAAATTTGAATAGGATTTTAGTGCATCTAATAAAGGCAGAACATTGAAGAAATTTATTACAGCGGCAGGGATAGTGGAATAAGTGGTTACGCCATGCTGTAGAATACCTCTGATAGGTTGTGTGTCATATTTCAGAAAGTATGAAATCCATATATTAATGAATTGAAAGTTTTGTTAGGAAATAGCTTATTTTAGAATGACCTCTAAATTAAAGGGAGAAATTGTGGTATAAAGGCAAATGAAACAGCGATGAGGACCACGATAAAAAGAGCAGTATCGAAGTGTCCTAGCAACGATCGAGTCTACATGGTCGTCGACAGCAAGACGAAAGTTAAGGACCACGCCTACGTCCTTGATATTGTCGACCCTACCCAGGACAACACCATCGATAGTGTAGTCGAAGAGGAAAGGAGATCTTTTACAGGAAAAGGTCATAAGTGCAGTTTCCGTTGTTTAAAGGAAGGCAGTTGCGTGAACACCAGTCACAGAACGAAGCCAAGTCTGAGTTCAGGAGACCGCAGTCTGATTCAATTCACAGGTAACAGCACGAAAAATCTTAGCATCGTCTGCATAACACAGAATTTTACTATTGGATAGCAGAAGCGAAACATCATTAATATGTATGATAAACAGAAGCGGGCCAAGGATACTACCCTGAGGCACCCCCGAGGTGGCAAAGATTTGGTTGGAAAGAGCACCTCGAAATAGGACTCGCTGTGTACGACCAGACAGGTAAGAAGACAGCCAGTCGACGAAGCAATGAGGAAACCCAAGAATAGACAGTTTATATATTAGGATTCCATGGTCAATCCTATCGAAGGCCTTACTAAAATTTGTAAATACACAGTCCACCTGCTTACCGGCTTCGATGGTCGGCAGAGAATAGTTAACGAATTCAAGGAGATTTGTAGTGGTCGATTTTTCCTTAAGAAAGCCGTGCTGGAAAGACCGCAGAAAAGGACTACAGTGAAATCGAAGTACGTCGCTGACGAGGGACTCAAAAACCTTCGCAGCATGACACAAAGTTTAGAGTAATGGTGCTGTAGATAATTATATATATTTTTTTTAGAACTCTTAAACTTGGATGGTTTTTACACCAAATTGATGGATTTTGCACAACTCACAAATTCAAAAATTTGTTGGCAATATTGTTTAAACTTGGTGAGGAAAGTGAGTTTTAGCCACCCATTTTGTTTTTTTTACTATCAAAGCTGTGCTCTATCGGTTAAGTGAATAAAGTAATCCTATGTTTTTCGCTTAAATAAAAGAGATTAGTATTTACGCTTAAAGCCTAAAATAATATTAAGTTTTATGTAAATTACATCATTTTGAAGCCGGTGTAAATATATTAAATAACCCGAGTAAAAATAATTGAGTTGGTATATTCACGCCCAAAAAAAAGTACAGGCATTAATATTTTTAAAAGTATATACACGCCCCTTGCGAGCACGCATAGCGAACAAATGCGGCTTGTAGTCTTATGTATGCTGCCGCTATAGGCCCAAAAATTTAAAAATACGCCGGCCACACGTAAATGCACGCTCCCGCTACAGGCACGAAAACCTTAAAATACATTCGCCATAAATACACGCTTCTTTTACTGCGTTCTGACTTAGGACATTCGAGTATGGTTACTCATCGCGTAGATTATGTAAAATCATGTGTGTCACCAGCCACTTGATATTAAAATTGATCCCAATAGCCAATGACATACAAAGTTTGACAATTATATTGATAACAATCACCTGAAATTTGCTATTTTTATTCTTATATATTTTCCAGTTTTAGTTATAATCTTTTGACGGAGTTGGATTAATTGGTTTTCAGGACCACCGTACCATGGTTCCCGGGTTCCTCCTTATGGGTTTTTAAAATTAAATAAAAAAATCCACTCCATCTCAGGGCTGTTGTCTAGCTCGCAGCAATGCAAAAACAACAGATTTAAATTTCCTCGCTCCTTTTACCATAATTCCCTACCGACTAAAGCTACCCGAACGCATCAAAGGGTTGTCCCCTAGGCTTTGTCCACGTCGTAAAAAAATATTAACGCGAGTAAAAATAAGACTCAACCGCACAAACGTTGTCGGTTGCTGCGGAGATAGTTTTGTCATTTCAGACATCGTCCTCAAATGAGTTAATCTACGAAAATAATTTTATCTTCATTTTAAATTTTAGTCTAGAAAATATGTGAGCGTACCCTGCTTGTTTTAGACTATTTCGTGCGTCTTTTTTTGATATGTGCCTGTAGCGGGCTGACATTTGGAAAAGTACAATTTTTACTTAAGCGTACCATGCCTCATTTGCGTGCCATTCAGTCGCTTTGACGCTGTGCATGCCTATTTCAGGCTAGCAATGTGCGAATCTTATTTTTACTCGGCAAATCAATATGATTTAAAACTATCGGAATATTTTAGCTCACAGAATTTTAAGGTTACAAGGTTTTTCATGTTCATACAACTTCAAGTAAAATCGATTCAGATATTTTTTATTTCTTATTTTGCAGTGTCTTAAATATTGCATTTTCACTGCATGCACTAAATTGGAGTAATCTCGAAACCGAGGCTAAGAAATTGTGGCGGGGTGAGAGCGTTTGATAATGTTGTAAAGCACATGTTGGCAATACCTCAGTCAACTGAAAACGATCTCTTATAAGTGAAAAATAGAAAAAGAGTTTCTGTGATTTATCAGAATGGGCGACAAGAAAAAAAATTGGCACATCAACTGACTTCTTTTACAGACAATTGGGATAAAAACCTATTATATGTCAGTAGCATCTAAGTTCAGTGATAGAACATCTGATAGGGAAACCATCTTTGTACCCACCGAAGTTTAATTATTTTAGTCTCCCTATTTTACATGATGTTAAAATTCAAGTGAAACTTTTGAATCACAAATGACTGATAGAATAGAGTTCAACGTTATGTTCTCTTTGAATCAGCTATTACATTGTTTCTCCTATACATCTTTCTTCGCACATCTGCGTCATCTCTATGTGAAGGCGAGAACTTTTTGAGCTACCTTCGTTTGTTTGCACGTCAAAAACGGAGTTGAGTTGCACGAATACCACGATATGGATGCAGGTTAGAGCCTCGGCCTACCAATGAATTTTTAATTTGCATCTGAAATAAATAAAAATTCACTCCGTCTCTCCACTGTTATCAAGTTCGCTGCAATGCAAAAACAAGACACTTAATTTTGATTTATTTCTCTTACCCTAATTCTCTTCTGGCCTATATTTTTCTAGTACTTGTTTGTTTTTGCAATGCATTTAAATGGGAAAGAATTTTCTCTTCACTAACGAGTTATTGCCAGTTGACATCAAGTCGATTTCAAACACTCTGTTATAAATTTCTGGGATGTTTAATGTTAATCTGTTGATAGATCAACATCAGCGGAATAGTACAGTAATAAAAATCTCGGTTATTATTCCAAAGACTAGACACGAAGAGAAAATTTCTAGAAGAATTTTTACGCAACAGCACCGTAAAATTTCCTGAAAAATGAATTGAAAATCAAAAACGCAGAAAACTAAGTCCTCCACAGCGAAGAAAATTATTTCAAGTTTCTTTAAATTCACCTTAATTCATCATTCTCAGTATCAGCGAAGAGTACTGGCAAATTACGGTGGAAAACCGTACAATTGCCGGTTACTCCTAGAAAAATTGTACATTAGGCGGTCAGTTTCTCCTGAGGTAAAGAGTAAATTTTATAAGTTATGTTAATTTTACGGTTCTGTTCCGTAAAAATTGCCAATGAACACATTATTATAAACTTATATGGCCATAAATTATGCACTTATGTAGTATGGAGAATATGTTACTTGCAACACGATTTCTATGAGTGGAAACGTAATTTTTCCAGGTATTTGTTCTCTGTGTACTATCAAATTTATTACGTGTTTGCATATGAATATTTCCTAACTAGGGGTTTTGATGTTTCCATAGGCCCATACATACATTCATACATAGTAACCATAGTCATACCCGACAAAATACTCTACCTTCCAGTGAGTGTCTAATCGAAATCGGTTTAGTCGTTCCCTAGATTAGTTTGAAGGAACAGACCGACAGACAGAATTAAACAGATATGTTTATGCTTTTATACCGTGTAAATAAACACATAAACAGTTATTTCGAAAACACGGACAGGAAATTCGAGTGTATTTATATGCCTTGATAGGGTTCGAATTTTTATAATCAAGTAATCAAATATGGAGTCAGTTGGTGGAATCATACGAATTCAATCATGGCATGAGCCAAAATAAATTTATTAACTTCCGAAAGGGACCAATACGGCAATAATTCAGTAAATGAACTTACAAAAGATGTTCTGAATTTATTTTCCACTTGCCTCTAGGGTGTTTATTCAGTCAAATGAATGAAGTCGAAACGAATTACCTGCTGCCAAGCTACTGTAGAATACATGGGATTACACTAAGGACTTAAAGAAGAATATACAAGGAAAAAATTAATAAATTTTATACCAACCTTTTTCGCCATCACAATTAGTTAATAATTTAATTTTTCACAATTTCTCTCAGGACTCGTGGGGAATTGTGCTCGGTGATAGGAAACAAACATCTTCTTCTTTGTGATCCTTACAACAAAAGTTTGTAAACCTTGCACAATCAGTCTGAAGCTAAATACTACAAAAGACGTCTACAGTTTTCCAACGTCACACAGTAATTCTCTAGAGCGAATAATTAACCCAAATCTATTCAACTTAAATTTAGCGTTTTCGAAACTATCTCAAGTGTAGGACCAATTCTCTTTATTAAGCGCTTCATTTCGAGAAAAAAAAAGACCAAAAAACTTTTTAAAACTAGTTTCTCTCTTATTTTAAGATTTTAAGGAAAAAGAATTGTTTCTTATTGGGAAACATTTCGGAGCAAGCAAGCCATTCAGTTCTCGAGGGTATTAAGCAAATTTTCTTTATCCAAATTTGTTTTGTCATCAACATTGAACTTAAAGTAGTTTTTGAGAGTACTTAAAAACAGAAAAAGTTTGAGCAAAATTAGTTTATTCGAGTTTTCTTTAAAATCTTTTCAAACCTAGAATGAAGAAAGTAACTTTCAACGAGAAATATTCAAACAGGTACTGAGTTTGGAATTGCAAATATTTATTCAGAACTTACTTTTGAAACACATTTTACTTACAAAAAAAAAATTGAAAAATTTTCACAGTACAAAGTAACTATATCTTCTAGCTGTATTTAAAGTGAGTTTTATTCGAACTTTTTTATCGAATCAGGTAATACCTTGCCGAATTCAATCCCTTGCTTTCACATGTATCGATTTTATCGCGAACAGCAACAAGTAAAAGAAGATAAGTCCCTTTTGATTTTTCCACTGAATTTTGATAATCCTTTGGTTTTGTTCATTTACACCCTGGAATTTCGTAAAAACTGAGACCGTAAAACTTAAAAAATAATAGCATTACCACCCCCACATCACCATCATAATATTTTATATCCCTTAGAACATGACTGCTATCCTTTTATTATTCGTCTCTAGGGACTAGAACCCCATCATCTCTGGTAACGGAGACTACATCGTCGTTGTAATTAAAATCAAACTGCTCGATAGTAGCCTTTTACTAGCTGTTCCAGCTATGAAGCCAACAAAAATCGTCGTTTGCGAAAAGTAATCTTATCACCTATATACTTCGGTTTATTACCGAACACACTATCCCCCCAATTCCTGTAACAACAATATTAAAAATTTCAGAATGAACAGTCGTGGTCATAAAAAAAGTATAAAGTGGTGAAAAGCGAAAGAAAAAAGTGAATTTGCGGAAAAAAATTCGAATCCTTCCCTGGCAACTGGACTATCCCAATGATTACATCTCGCCGCCAGCGCTTTCGTTTTTAATTAGTACAGGGTGTGTATGAGTTTTAAACGTTACATATTTAGCGCCATCCATGTGTACACAGTGAAAGTTTATTACAGTTCGCGTTCGCTTGTGACTCCGGTGGAGGAAATAAGGAGCATCCCCGAACACATGTTGGCTACGGAACTGCTCCCAAGAACGAAATAATAGCAATTGTTTAGTGAGTACGCGGTGGAACTTTATCAGCAAATAATATGAAAAGTTTTGGTTTCGTTTACTTTTTTCAATTATCAAAACTTCGGAAACAACTGTCGCCACTAATGCACTCGTTGTGCTGGTGGTTTTTCTGGTGCTGACTATATTTAGAAGGAGTCTTTCGAGAAGTAATGGTGGATCCCCTGAAGATATTTTGGGTCCTCACTAACAGCACATATCTAGGTAAAATAATACTATTAACATTTCTTATTTTGTTATTAAGACTGGAATGCATGCAATTTATGTATTTTGTGTTGCAAAACTTTTCGCATTTTTCTTTTCGCAAAAAACTTATCCCGAAGTTTTCTCGTTTGAAAAGAAAACAGCAAAGGGCGGTTGAATTGGTTTTTTATGATTATGGGAAGTGGAATGCGGTTTCTATTTTCATTCAAGCCAGATAAAAGTTATCCGACTTGGAGAAGTTGTTTTTTTCAAATATACAATTACAATTTTATCACAAAAAAAAACAAAGGAAGAAAACGGATCTCAGGTAAGTACCTTATCTATTTATTTGCATTATATCGCAAGTGGTCCTTGTAGCAAACTTTTGTTAAATTCGTAATAAAGGAAACCTTCAACTGCGAACACACCGGGAAACGGAAATTTATTCTGTACTTGAAAACCTACTCATACATAATTTATGTGAAACATTTAATTTTATTATTTATTTGCTTTTATCATAAATGAAAATTGTACATAAATTAATTTGTGTACGGTCCCGGGAGCAGCACTTCATAGCTTTTAGGAGTGGTTCGTGCTCCATTATGTTCTCAAAAAATACGATAATGAGTGCTTACCATTACATTATTTTGCCATGGGAACTGCTTTTCATTTATTGTAATAAAGGAGCTTTGGTTACTTTGCCTTTTTGGCACAAGATTGAGTGGATCAAAACAGCGAACTTAAAAGCTTCCAACTGAATTAATTCATTTCAATTTTTTCTAATCAATTTAAATTAATTCGGGATGTAATTAATATGCCATTTTCAGAAAAGGTTCAAATAAGGTTCTTTGCTTTATTTTTCAAGCTTCAATGCGCTGCTTTAAACCACTTTTAATTACTACTAAGCAAGAGGAATTAGTAAGCGAAGGTGCGGAGAAACTGGGTACCGTAATTATTTTATAAATTTTTGAAATTCTGTACTTTATTACAAAAATATTAGTTTGCCGGCTATTTTCCTTAGACAGATGTGGACAACCAAAATAATTTACTTGCACACTCGAAAGAAGAAATCTCGTAGATCAAATCAGAACAGTCCTGGTATTGGGTTGCCAATTTATTATTATTTCTTTAATATACAAATTAAATTAAACTAATAGTAGTGCATTTGTTCTTCAGAGAAAAAAAACTTAAAGCTTATCAAAAACTGAGATACTCAGGTTAGCAATATTATCACCATCAATCTATCAATGAGATGTCTGCTGTGACTATCTCCTTCTCTCTCATACGTGCTGCACTCTTCATGCGTCTTCTCCAACAACACATTCCGCACGGAATCGCTTTCATCTTCAGATGGAAAGCTCTCCTCTTGTTTTTTTCCCCTTGTTCTATTTCTGTTTCTTTTCTTTAATGTTAGATGCAGTTGGTTTTCTTTCTGTCGTAACTTGCTTCATCTTGACAGTCTCTTTATTTTCATTCTTTGCTTCTTTTCAATTCTTTCTTCTTCATGGGGCGGAAGATATTTTAAAAACCGATGGTGACTTAATTCTATAGTAACCTGATGTTAAAGAAACATCATCAACAGGTCCGAGGTTGATGATGTTAAGAGATCAGAAAATTGTGAAGACTGATCACTATATAGATCTGCTACTGTCGTTGAAAGTGGGATGATGACGAAAACCTAATAATCTGATGACGAAAACCTAATGTTCGCAATCTGATGTTGAAGGAACTGGACCTGTTGATGATATTGGGAGATCAGAGAATATTAAAGGATGATCACCAGGCAAAAAAATCGATATTCATAGATTGATCAGATAAATTCTATTTATTTCAACATTTTAAAATTACAAACAATTAAAACTGTCCCTATATAAAAATATAAAATAATAGTTTTTCAAAAAATATTTGCGATGTATAGTACGTTGCGCTGTCTTTCGAAAATATTTCCAGACATCATTTCGCACTGGAACCATATTTTTTAGTATTTTCTTGCGTTACTGGTGAACGCGAAAAACGCATGAGCATTCGACTTGGCTTAAATTACACAAGTGTACGTTCATGCCTCTGCAAGCAAACGTGTAAACTCACGTTGAGTAATGTACAAATGCAGTTCTCAACCAGCGGTGGTTTTACCTGAAAACATTAATATTGCCAGATGTGGCCGTGCTATATACTGCTCAGAACGCATGCGTGGGAAGATTTAAACCTAACAACAACTATGAGATTTGATGGAACATACAACACTATATAACAATAACGAGTAAAACAGTAGAGCTTGTTCAGTTTTGGTTTTTTAGATATAAATCAATTCGAGCTGAATCGGTTTCGCGCAAAACCGAGACTGAGTTTAATCAGTTCGTTGATCCGCACGACTACCATACCATTGGCCCCGGGTTCGAGACCAGAGCATTTCACCGTGAGCTTTTATTAAGAAATTAAGATAATCCACTCCGGCTCTGGGCGTTGTCTAGCTCTCAGCAATGAAAAAACAACACTCAAGTTTCCTCACTCCCCTTACCCTAATTCCCTTCCGGTCAAAACCATGCTAACGCATCAAAGGGTTGTCCCCGAGGATTTGCCACATCGTATAAAAAAAACCGATTCGAAAATCGAAAGATCGAATGTGAAAAATCAATATTTCGAGATCGAATGAAGATCGCTCATCCCTATCTGCCTCTGGCATTGAGAGTAGGAAAGTGTTCGATTTCGTTGCTGCAGCAGGTATTTCTGTAGTTTCAGAAGGAGCATACAAATGCACTGGGTTTCTGCTGAACGGCAAAATTTTGGTGATTCCTTGATGGCTGTTTCCATCACAGCTGCTCTATCGGATGAGCTGCGTAAGAGTTTTGCCACTTGATAAATTGTTACCTGTCCCCCAGCCTGGGCTACGATCCAATTCCTAACATCGCGCTTCCTGTAAGTGGAGAGACGAGCCATGAATCGAATGAAGAATCAACTCAGGGATTTTGATATGATCGGCTTGACCGTCTAGAACCAATAGCACTGCCTTTTCTGAAGTTGAATTAGAAAATTCATCAAATTTATTAAATCACTAAGGGAAAATTTCCTTGTTTATCTACGCTGACTCATGGAAAAAAATACTTGACGCCCAGATGGCGCATCACCCTTCAACATACAGTTCGTCCTCTTGTGTTCTTCTTTCTCCTGATGAAAGCAAACTGACCTGCTTCTTCCCACACAAGGCAGGGACTGGTTGGGACAGTCATAATCAATCCTCGTTTCGTCAAAATCGTAAACAGATCATTAAAAGCCTGAACTACTGTTTGGTTGAATCTCTTTTCGCGAGCCAATTAAGTTGGTTCGGGATTTCTAAGAGGGTTAAGTTATGCCAATTTTAGAATTTATGCAGCCAGTCCTAGCCACCTCTTTTCTTTATTTATCTCTGAGAACTGGAAAACTCAGAAAACTCACCTTCGGCTCATCTTCTTGCTCTTTTATAAAACGGTGTTATGCAGCCGCAATTTTGTTTAGCAGCTTCTTGTGGAGATAAGCTTTTTCTTCATTTTATCCTTCAATGCTGATTGAGGGACAGTGTACGTTTTGTAAACTTTCAAATAAACCTTACACCTATCCAAAACATCGCTGATCACCAGAGGCATATCTTCTTCTCGCCAACTTAGTCTTGAAGTCTTTCGCTTATACTTGCGCAGCATTTGGAACCTGAAATTATAGTAATGTTATTAGAAAGTGATAAAATAATAGAATTCTAATTTGAGAATAATAAAATTAGGTAACATAATGAGAAAAAATGTTTAGGACTTTAATAAACAGCAGTTTTTCCCCCGCAAAAATATGGTGGGAGATAAAATCAGGTATTACCCGGTTTTGTCCTAATCCTTCCTACCGGGTTTGAGCACAACAGGGGTTGTCAAAAACAAATGGCTGCTATCCACTAACATATGTAAATTTTTACTAAGTTACAGAATAAAGAGGTTTACTTACCAAAAATTAAAATCACAGAACCTCTTGCTCACGGGACCTTCAATTTAAAAAAAAAATGTAAGAAAAGTGTTAAAAAAGCACAGCACAGATCTGCATAACCGCATCTAAAGCGAATTGACAACCTTACAACCAACCTTACCTTATGAAAATATAAAGTACTCGGTTTGGCACGTTCACCCGGTTTTGCCCCTATAATTTTACCAAAAGTTTCTGCAACGGTTAGAGCCAAGTTAGTTGATTTGGTTGAAGTTTTATTTATTGAGAACCTAGGCTTAGGTTCTCAAAACTATTTATAGAAGGTCTATGTTTAAAACTTAAAATAGTTGTTGAAAGATATATCTATATTCATCTATAGAGGGTTATAGCAAGTCAAAATTAAATTTTTTATCTTAAAAAAAATGAGTGCTAAAATTGTAAAAAAAATTCTGGAAAACAATCGTCGCAAACACAATACGTAACATGACAGTTATCACCTGTAACTTTTCATCTATCGTTACTGGTCTAACTTTTCTCCAATTTTTAACAATATAGAGAGTAATATTAAGCAGGTTAATGTGATTAGGTAAACTTGTACGCTGCTGTCAATAAAAACTCTGTCACAGCCTACTATTGATGCAAGCCAGGAAGCTGACACGAACACCTCAGCTTTGGTGGTGTAAACAAACCGAAACTTCCTACAGTAAAGAATAAGAAAAGTTTGGGGAATTCACGATGAAAAAATTATCATTTATAATTTCATGTGTTTTAATAGGAAGATTCTCTCTTGGTTTGTTTTGTTGAAGTGCGTCAATGACATCAGCATTTCTCTCTTGTTTTGCTTAAGACAGTGTGCAGTTTTATATGTGCGCAAGGATTGGTTAATCTTTGGTACAAAAATAACTCTTCCCGTGTCGCAAACTCATCGCCAAGAACAGTTCATCATGTCTCTAGCCCCGCGTAATCGCTATATTTGGTCATCAGTCGCTAAGTTCTTTCGAACAAATGTGTCGAAGAGAGATGGCTAGTTCTTGTTGACAGAGATACTAAGATGTACACTTATGCACTGAAGGTACTTTTTTCCAAAAGTTAGATGTATAAGCTAGGTCTGTCAGCCCTGTCTTTCTGTGATAAAATAGTTTTTAAAAAAAAAGTTGAACCGACTTCACAAAAAGCGCTAAAAAGCATAAAATAATTTTTAATTTTATATCTATTACGACATTTTGAAGTCGGTGCAAATTAAACAAACCAAACAACTACAACAAAAGTATTTAATCATCCTTTCTTATAATCCCGTAAGCTGAAACGTTCAATTGTGGTTATGTAGTTGTTTTATTTGTTTAATTTGCACCGACTTCAAAATGTCGTAATAGATATAAAATTAAAAATTATTTTATGCTTTTTAGCGCTTTTTGTGAAGTCGGTTCAACTTTTTTTTAAAAACTATTTTATTTTTCACTTTTTAGTGTCTTCTACTCTATACAACGAAAAAAGAACCATCCAAATCGGTCCACGCGTTAAAAGTTAATTCTAACCCCCTACCTCACCCCCATTCCACTAAACTTTTTTTCTCATGGTATCAATCAAGGAACATACTCTACCGAACATAAAAGGAATCATCGAAATCGGTCCACGCGTTACGAAGTTACTACCCCTCCCCCTCGCCCACCACCACCCTAGGACCAAATTATTCTCCTATTAGCAATGGGGGATCACACTCTATACAACAGCAAAAGAACCGTACAAATCAATCCACGCGGTACAAAGTAAGGTTCCACCCCCTTCTCCCACCCCCCTTCTCCCACCCCCACCCCAGCAACATTTTTTTTCTCGTAGTATCAACCAAGGATCATATTCCATCCAATAGAAGAAGAATTATCCAAATCGGTCCACACGTTACGAAGTTAGACTACCCCTCCCCCCCTACCACACCTTTCACCATAGGACCAAATTATTCTCCTATTAGCAATGAGGGATCATACTCTATACAACAGAAAAAGAACCATCGAAATCGGACCACGCGTTACAAAGTTAGGTTCCACCCCCACCCGCCACCCCCATCCTCCCAACATTTTTTTCACCTGGTATCAACCACGGAACATACTCTACCCAACAGAAAAA
The DNA here is from genome assembly GCA_964036015.1 of Leptarthrus brevirostris. Classification (NCBI taxonomy): domain Eukaryota; kingdom Metazoa; phylum Arthropoda; class Insecta; order Diptera; family Asilidae; genus Leptarthrus; species Leptarthrus brevirostris. Next base: position 24,826,821 of record OZ038375.1, on the reverse strand, counting down.
GAATTATTCAAATTGGTTCACGCGTTACAAAGTTAGACTACCCCTCCCCCCCTCCCCCACCCTAGGCGAAATTTTTTTCTCCTATTAGTAATGGGGGATCATACTCTGTACAACAAAAAAAGAACCATCCAAATCGGACCACGCGTTACAAAGTTAGGTTTGACCCCCACCCCCCACCCCCACCCTACCAAAAATTTTTTTTACATGGTACCAATCGGTGAACATACTCTACCCAACAAAAAAAGAATCATCAAAATCGGTCGACGCGCTACGAAGTTATGCCCGGTCAGACATAAAAAAAAAAAAAAAAAAAAAATAAATAAATAAAAAAATACGCGTTGAACTTAGAACCTCTTTGTTTTTGGGAAGTCGGTTAAAAATTAAGAATGTCCTCAAAGAAACATAATGATTTATAAAAGACCAACGTTATCAGCAATAGCCGAGTTACATATTGTCCTCCAGCATCTGGTGATCAGTTTTAGCCAAATATACATCAATATATATATTCGCGCTCAAATTTAGTTATCAGAGTTTCATCCCACCATCTGATGAAACGGTTGTAAACTTTTCACTTACTCTTCATCTCTCTAGTGACTGCTTCCCATAACCCGTTGTTAAACTTGTGTCGTGAGAAGAACTTCACTAGATTCGACGGTAACGTTTACAAATGAGTCCACAATGTAAAGTGGATTTCGAAACACCGACATTACTCTGCGATCCCCAATATCTTTTGAGCGTAATCTGTTATCAACAGAAATAAACTTCGGGTTTGCCACCTGATCCTACTACTCAACCTATGACAATTTTACTAAATATTGTATCATCCCTAGTACCAACTCCATGATATTAAACGATGTACAGTCGATACATAGATTTCTTAAGCCCAACCATCCAAATAATTATCTGTTGTTTATAGCCAAAAGTCACCTTAATTGAATCAGTCCGAGGTCCTTCAGGCATATTAAATCTTTCGCATGTAAAACACTTTCTGTGAACGCTACAAATCCACCATTTAAGTGAAATTACTGTTCGTAAAAAAATTCATTGGCTTGCACATTTGCTAGAGCATCAAAATAACGATACTTTTTTAAATTAAAGTTTAGTTATAAGTTATAAATAATTATATTTGCTTCATTGGGGGATTCGAATCGTGTTTGACTCGACTATTAGAGTCACAATCGCATTTTTATTTTAGAATAAGGACAGGGTCTTGACTATACAATTCAAATATAAATCGGCACACGCAATAGCGGCCTTAATTGCAAAGAAAAATTTGGAAGTTTATCTTCGTTTCTCAAATATAATATACTATTCCTTCAATTAGATTACAGAATGGTATAAAATGTGATCAAACACTTCTTTTCATATGATGTTAGTTTTTTAGTCTCTTCTCAAGAGGCATTATTTATTATTTTCTCAAAGTAATCGTTCGTTTTTTGACTATAAAATGTTCTAGTCTAGTAATATTTTAGAAAAATACTGGCCGTTGCAGACTTACCAAAAAAAATTTTCTTTTTGAAAATAATTAAAATAGTTTAGTGCCACTTTTTGATACCTGTCCAACGTCGTAGTCTTGCTCAAACATCCATTTAAAAAAATATTACTTAAATTAAGAGCTAAAGCATTCTTCAAAGTATTAAAATTTTTTAATTTACATTTTCAATTCATTTTTAATTATTTCACTTCAAATTGAATAATGATTGTACATACCTCTCGAATATGTTGCATGTACGTGACAATGTTTGAGAACGACCGATATTTCATACCTGTTCAAGTACGTGACTATGCAAGAGATTCTCAGTTGTAATCGAAAATCAATTAAACAATGGAACAAATCAATTTCTGTATAACAAACCTATCGTAACCATACAAATCAGCAACGAATAATTGCTGAGTGGAATCAGAACATATTTTTTGTGAAAGAAAAACATAACAATCCTGATGTAAATTGAAAATAATTCTTTGAAGTGTTGGGTTTGTGATTAATTTAAATCACAGGGTGATCAAACGGAGCCCGAGACGGAGTTGGATCAATTAGTTGAGCGGTACGACCACCATCCCATGGTTCCCGGGTTCGAGACCAGGTTTCCCCGTGGGTTTTTTAAAATTGAATTAAAAAATCCACTGCGTCTCTGAGTAATGCAAAAACAAGACATTCAAATTTTCTCATTCCCCTAACCCTAAATTACCTTCCGCCAAAGCCATGCTAAGGCATCAAATAGGTGTCCTCTAGGCTTTGGCCACATCGTAGAAGAACACTTTTTGGGCTGAGGTAATTAATTAGGTACTAATAAATAAATTTCGAAGAAAGTAAAGGGAATATAATTTTTAGAAAATTTAATCAGGATTCATACCACTTACGTACAGGGTAGTTACACGTTTAAAATTTTATTGCAGCAATAATATTTATTTTTAAAAGGTCGCTTGAAATTCTTTCAAAGGTGTCGTTATCTTCTTAATGTTACCAAAGGTGTCGTTATCTTTTAATGTTCTAAATCGTCCTTAACACTTTACATATTCGCACCTATTGCAATGATTAGCATTGAGTATTCTGCAGTAATATGAGTCCATAAGACACCGCCGTAGGTACTCGTCTTTAAAGATTATGGGTTGCACTTACTTCAAAATTGTTATATCAAAACGTTTTAGCATACAGCCCGGTAAACTCCTTACGTGTGTATTTTCCGGACCTCATAAAGTCCCAACGGGTAACACTTATTAAAATAGGTCACACATTATCCTTTATGTTCTTACATTTTTCGAAATCCGCCCGATTATTGGTTTTACAAAATATTTTTAAAATCTCAAGATTATTTCAAAATTGCTTCGTTCGGTTTTGTTATTTCAATATCTTTCAGCTTAACTGGAATTTGCTCATAGTAAGCACAACAAACTTGCAACCAATAGCGTAACTGTGGAAAATTATTTACCTTTGGGCTTGGAAAACCCTTGTAGAAGTAAACATGAACTAAGAAGTTGCAGAAGGTTGCTTCCAGAATTTCCTGACATATTTATCTTTTGTTTAGTTAGGGAATATTTATACTTTGGGCCTTAGCATAGTACCCCCGCCTGGCCAACAGTATTTCTTGTAATGTTGGTGCCTTAGAGGAGTGGTATTTATTTAAATAGATGCACATGCGAGCGTACCTGCTCTTATATTTTGCATTTATGGTGGGTACGTGAGTCTTAATTTATTCCAGGGATGATATAAGCTTGTTGATTTGTTTTTATTTTGTAGGGCACTGTAGTAAACTGTGTCATACTTGTTTGCTTCCGCATCGTAATTATGTCAGGATTTTATCCTCTGTTCAAAGAATGCAGTTTCCGATTAATCTTAAAGTTCAATAAAAATGTAGAAAATATATGTTAAAACTTAAGAACCTTTTCGTCGTGACAAGGATTTGTTTGAAGGTTTGTTAATCGGCAAGCAAAGATTTATTATACGGATTAGAACCTCGTTCGAAATAGCAATATTCCGTAAACCGATTTTTTATTATAATTAAGACAATGGAAAGAAGGAAGTCATTACACTTTCAGCCGTCATTATTATAGGTAAGGGCTTATGCAGAATAGTGTACTTTTTCGATAGCAATGAGTCACACAATTGTCGGGCTTTTTGTTTTTACAAATTTTGTCAATGACTGAATACTTCAAAATCAAGTTAACGTCGTCAGTTACACCAAGCACAGTTTCAAATAATATACCTATAGCAAACAATTCTACTTATATAAATGAAAAGAATAACAATCAAGCAGTTTACAAAAGCAAGCTTAACCAAGCTGACTCTTCAAGAGTAACTTAGAAGGGTGAAAGTCAATGGAGTCAAAGTAGAAATTAAAAAGGTACGCGTACGGTGAGAGTCGTTCAAACTTACTAAAATGCGGTGATGAGACACATAGTAGAAGTCGTGATTCCTCCAAGAGGGAGCCGGAATTAATATGTTATGTTTATGTTGTTCAGGAGCTACAATTGAACCTTACAGGTAATTCAAAGCAAACAAATCTCTGGAGTTGCAGTATCTTCTTTCAAGAGTATCTAAATTTTTTCAAGGAAGGCCGCGTAGAGAGAATCGAACGAACCTCCGCTGAACCACTTTATTCTAAATGATGGTTGTCGCATTGAAAGCTTGGTAATGTAGAGGTCATCAAATTCTTTCGACCATCGCTTGATGAAACCCACGGTCGCACTGCACATGGCATTAAGGTGATTCTCGAAAGAAAACGCGAATTCAGGCAGACACACAGAATTCTGGCATTTTCAAGCGATATAAAGGGGCATCCATTGATGGTGAAATTCAACTTTACAGGATTCTTTTTTTTTGAGGAAGGACATATATGTGCACGTACAGTTTATAAAAAGGCGGCTGATGGAGCACCACGTCATCAGCGCATCAAAGAATTCAGAATAAGAGAGAGTCACAGATAAAATCATAGCTGTAAATAATAAAAAGCAATGGTCTGAGTTTGCTGTCTTGTAGTCCACAAAGTACTCGTAGTGAGCCGTCGTCAGCGAAATAAAGAATTGTAGGTGGAGATAGTGTCAAAGATAATCATTGATGTAAATAATAAAAAGCAATGGTCTGAGTTGGTTGCCTTGTGGCACCCCTCAAATTGCTCAAAGTGAGCTCCGGCGACTCGTAAATTTGATCGTAGTCAATAGATAGATATGTCCATAACCAATAAACATAAATATATGAAAACCCGATAAAAGAGAGCTTGATAACAATAATTCTGTAAGTTATTATATCGAACGCCTGGCTAAAACTAGTTAAAATTTAGTCAACCTGAGTGCTACTCTCAATAGCAGAGATGCAAAAATTGGAGAATTCCAAAAAGTTGGTGCTGGTCGATTTGCCTTTCATTAAGTCGTATTGGCAAGACTTCAAAGATCAAGCCTCAAGCCAAGGCTGGTAAAAGTATTAAGCCTATTGTAATAAGAAACTGTTTCAGAAATAAAGTGATCTTGTAAATCTTGCTACAGTCACTGTTAACAGAAAAAAAATTATGTTAGATAACCAATTAATCTTTCAAAAGTTAGCTGACATCTTCAACTACTTCGTCATTATTTTGGGAAAATGCTAAAAACAATAAAAGAATGAACATTGATCGTTTTGGAACGCTACAAGAAACTGAAAGGATGCTAGAGAAGTCATAAAACCTGTAACATTGCTTCTGCCAACACAATTTCGCTAATCCGGCCTACAATCTGTGTCGCTTGTGATGAACAAATTCTTTTTGGTATAATTTTAAAATTCTGAAAAAATTCTAGGATACTTTTTTAACTCTCTAGAATATATACAGTACATTCAAATAATTCCAGGACTATTTTTTTTACTTTACTGGTGATGCGGGAGATCGGTTTCCGTTGCACGACAAAGTATCAGCGGGATCCGCTGCGCTAAAAGGGGATTGTTTAGAAGATGTGGAGACAATCAAAAAAGGATTGTTACGAGTATTTTAAATAGCATTCCGTCAAAAGACTTTCGGAGCGTCTTTAAGAGAATTTACCACCTTTGTAAGCGCTGTATAGGTAGAGAAGGGTTATATACATATTGAAATTAGTTTAATCGTAATTTTTCGCATTATTTTTAAGTCCAGAACCTTTTTGAATGTAAAGTATATCTTATCAGTACTTAAACCCAACCCCTACTGTTTTTTTCTTTCTTTTTTTGTAAAAGATTACCATATAATAAGCTATTTAAGCAGGTCATTGGTCAGTGCTCTCAAAAATTTACATTCTTAACAAACTTTTGGTCTATCCACTCGGTAATTTAGTGAAATTCCCAATCGCTCATAACTTTAACGAGCCCAGCGTTAATGAACCTGATATTTTAAAGGTCTTGTATAATAGTCGTCGATGGAGTAAGCGATAACGTGTCGGCCGCCTACCTATCCGGAGGTGCAGGTTCGAATCCCACCGACAGCGATTCATGGTTGTTTTCTGTTGAAAACAGATTGCGATTAAAAAAGGTCATGGGGGTTGCAAAGAAAATATCAATGGTTCGGAATCCACTTTAAATTGTAGGTCCACTTGCAATCGCTGTCTCGAATCGGGCGAAATTGTTCTCCCACCCTATACCCCACAAGGGGTTAAGGGAACTAGAGTGAGAGTGAGTGGATAATATTCTACTTTCTTAGGCAAACTCTCAGCATTATGTCTCGACCTCTTTTTATATGTATTAAAATCTTTCTGTCGAAAAGTTCCATATGTATTTTATTGAACGGTATTGTCGTTATTCTCGACAATGTCTATGTCGGACTGCTGCAAGGCTCCGTTCTCTCACTCTTGCACTTTTTTTATATCTTTATGATATCTTATATTTTATTTACACCTTAATCCATAATCTAATTTTCTAATCTGAATCAATAATTGTCGAGTTCACATGATTGGATATAAAAATCCAATCCAATCTCACTTATCGTATGGATTTACAAAAATCAAGCTGTCTAATATCTCTGAAACATGTTCAAAGTCTCTCTTCATTGAAAATCTTTGGAATTCTGGTGTTCCAATTTATAAATTAATTTGTTTTCTGCTACAGCAAAAAATGCTATAAAATATTTAGGTTTCTCGCAGAAATGAAATAAATACTTAGCCTAGCCTAATTGACTTAAGGCTCTATTACAAGGCAGATATGTATAAGACTAAGGCTTGAAAAATATCAAATTAACAAATATTCGTAGCATCTTTAGCTCACTCTATTTTAATTACAAAAAATTCCAAAAGCAATTTTTCATTATTATTAACACCCCAAAAGGCTTTTACACAAAAACAGCAAAAACTTATTCTTTCCGGCCAGAGTAAAAAAAAACTTATTCTACGAAACAAAATGTATCGATTGGCGGCCCTCTATTTACAAGTCAATGAAGAGGCTACAAAAATGAAGGCATAAAATGGCGCCATGTGGTAACCTAATTTCAAGACAACCGAATCAGACATCTAGCAAAACAAACATTGTAACAACACTTCTGACACATGCAGATGAAAAATTGTCCTAATCTCTTACACTCAGATCGTATATCAAGCACTAGAACGTCCAGCTGGAACGGAGAAAACGAGGACTTTATCCTCCCGGTTCCCGCTTCAGTGAATAATTTCAATTATTGCACTATCCCAAAACGGATAACTTCAAGGCAGTTGACCCAGGCGGAGGAAAGTCTCCATGCTATAGTCTTCTAGATGTGTGTTATCTTGAAGATGGCAGGCTTAGTCGTTTTGGCAAATCCAAATGTTGGCCAAGACGGAAGTCGAAAATAATTTCTTGTTAATGCAGTAGTCGGTCGTAATTGTTGTCAATGGCAACCAAAAGGGAGCACTACACGTGTCCACCCACCAACATAGTGTATCATAAAGCATATAAATCAGTTTATCCTACAACAAGTTCAGTTCTATGTTGACAAGATAAATGACGGTTATACTGTCACGTTTGTAGTACTAAGGGATAGGGATGTGTTTCATCCAATTTTGCTCGGGAGCACTGCGGTATCTTCTCCCGTCTTTTCTGTGGCTATGACACAATTGTTAGATCCTTGTAATTTAGTGCCACAAGTTAATCCAATCTGATTGTATTAAAATCCACCAAAGATTTGCACATGGCACGAACGAAACGAATTAGTTCACCCAAAAACATGAAGCACATGTGTGTAAGGCCACAGGTTCCAGACCCGAACAGTATAGTAACCCAGTTCCGAGCGTTATCAGAATGGACCCAAAACGACATGGTTAGATGGAAGACGAAAAGGCAAATGCCCTGAAATTGTTCCGGCAAGTTAATGATTAAATAGTACAAAATCGTGTAATCAATCATAGTCCCATACAGGGATTGTACGATCATGCCCGCCAACGAAACACACGACCGCTTAGGGTATTTCCCGGAAAATGGATGAGGTCACCCAAAGAGCATCTAATATAGGAACCCTGTAATCAGTTAAATGCAGGCCCAAAACCCAATGACTAAACTCATTAATGGTAGAGTGATAACTCATGTTATTGCGAAATTCCAGCAGGTTGAGAACTCTTATCACGCCCGGATAAGATAAGTTTTTCTCGGTGTTGTCAAATTAGGAAAATTCGCTCGCTGACATATGGAGGGTGAAAGTCATTAAATTTGGAACATTTATCACACGAAAAAGGTTTTATCAAGAAATGAAAAAATTGCGTTGCGTACGGGTTCCATTAACTTACGAAGGGAGTTCGACGTTACAAAGATATGGACGTTTTGGCTCCTTAATCGATTTTAAGTGGAACTCTGTTATCCAATCAATTTACTTCATGAATATTCCTTTAATCTTCTATACCATTATCTATCGATGGGAAATTTTATCTACATTTTGTTATCGTGCAGGATGATGCAAATTCAACTTGTTGCTTGGTCATTAAATTCAAATGATACTCTAAAAAACAATCACATCATTCGAAATATGCGCACGCTACGCTAAGCTATGCAATTTTCCTTAAAATGGTTATTAGGATAATATTGGCCGGAATATATAGTTTGAATCCCTGATACCAGACAGTATATCTGCTTAAGAGTAAGTACTTAAGGGAGTGATGGAATAAAGCTGATCCAAACCCGTTCTTATTAAGACGTACTGGAAAATGCATTCATGCCGAGAATATGCATTATTTTACAGCTAAGTAGTCAGTAAAGTTTTATAGATATTTAAAGACTCATGAACGGATTTCCAGATAGAGTAAATGTAGAACGTACTTATGGTGATATTATTCTGTTTGCGTTGAGTTAGGTTTTTTTCTAGAGCGTAGGAAACGCGAGTGGTCTGAGAATAGAATCTTGAGGTACATCGACATTAATTTTATGTATTAGAGCGGTAATAGTAATAATTAATATTAATTGAAAGTCCTAAGGTTGATCAAATGAGCAAAACGTGTTCTACTAAAGATCTTCAGGAAATTTTTGCATTAAGTTGAAAATGATTCATAGAATAAATGCATTAGCATCCTAAATCATATATCTTAGATTCTTTTTCAATTCAATTCAATTCAATTTATTCAAGAGAAATTGTACAAAAAAGTTATATCTACTTTATAATATGTACATAGTAATCTAATTTAAGGTATTTCAAAGTTAATAATAATTTTAAAAACAAATATTTCTAGGAGAAATTAAAGGAGAAAGTATGAAAGAAGGGAAATGAGGAATGAAAAGATAAGACCATGTCGGACCGCCACAACTCATATATTAAAGCCTTCTAACCGTTTAAATTAAAGAAGTTTGCAACATCATCTCTGAACCTGCCAACCGAGACAGTACGCTTAGTCACTACCGGGATTTGATTCCAAAGTCTGATGCCCTGGACGAAGAATGACCTTTCTGACTGTTTGCAGGAGTACCTAGGAATTAGCAAAATACTTGTCCTGGAGGAAAGTAGAAATTGTAATTTGGAGTAGAGATACATTGGATTGCCAGAGTATATCAGTCTATGAAGGAAGACACACAACCTTACTTTGAGGTAGACCTCAAGAGTACAGCGGAGAACAGCTGTGGAGTGCTCAGATACATGATCATAACGGCGCAGTCCATTTACATATCTTACTGCGGAGTTAAAGGCTACTTTCAGTTTACGTTCAGATTGTGAGTCCAATTTACTAAAGATTAGGTCAGCATACGTCAATATAGGTACTATTAGAGCTTTTACAAGAGCGATGTAGGTGTAAAATAGGCTGAGGCTCGGAGTCTTCGCAACACACCGTATACCTTGCCTACCGTAGCATTAATGTGGTCAGTCCATGTCAGTGTTCGATTTACGATGACTCCCAGATCTCTCACACTGTCAAAGAAAGGGATAATTGAACCATTCACCAGAACAGGAGGAAAATCAGATGCATCGATGGAATTTTATATATCACAATATTTTGGGTTTTATGCGCGTTCAACTGGAGGCCATTAGACATGGCCCATGTAGAAATAGCTTCGATATAATCGTTTAAGAGACAAATGCAATCCTCTATCAGAGCCATCGGTCTAGAGATATAAAGTTGAATATCATCAGCATACACATGAAAGTTAGATGAGTTAATTACTCTTTTAATGTCATTTATGTATATTGCGAATATTAAAGGAGCAAGCACAGATCCCTGTGGAACTCCCCGAGAGGGGCAGAGTGAGCCATAAAAAAATTATTGAATTGATCAGGGCTGAAATTAGATTTAGTTATATTATTACTAGGTCTGTAGACGGAAGATGGTAAAGAGGGATCCAGCTTTGAAGCAAAGGATTGTGATTTGGCCCATATTACTGCGCAATTCACCTTATTCCGCAAGCTTCGCTGACGATTCAAATGTATCTCACTTTCTATTATATGTGATAAGATATTCTTTATGTGGCCTCCATTTATTTCCTCTTCAAGACAGTATACAAATGTGACGCCAGAAAATTTAAATTACTTTTAAATCACCCACTATAATCGTCATCCGTAAAATTTAATTATCGTACAGTCATTCTCTCTGATAATGCCAATCACAGCAAAAAAGCACCTCTACTTAGCTCAGGTGCGACTTTCTGCGTTTTAATAAAGTACTTGCGAAATAGCTTACATCACCTTTTATGTTCCCCCAATCCTAAAAAAAGCCTGCTCAGTATCGTATTTTAAATTCTTTGATATTTGGTACATATGATGAAAAAAAATCGAGGAAGCAATTTTAATAATTTAACTGATGTGATCACATGAAAAATGTATAGACTTTGTTTGGTATTAAAATAAGTCTTTTAACCGTTTGCTCACGCACATGGAAACTTCAAGAGTGCTGGAAATAAAAGACTTTTAGGGCTCGTTTCCATAATACAAAGTTATTACTGCAGAATTCTTCAATATTTTTTTAAGAATTTCATTGAATATTTTATTGAGTGCTTTACTAAACTAAAGAGTGTTTCACGATGCGATTTAATCCTTTTTTTGTGTTGGGAGTATCATTTGAAGTATTTACTTTAACATATTTTAATCCTGTCATTTTAGTATATAAATTTAAATAGAAAAATAATAAAACCTCAATCTAATTAAAGGCAGGTGGCAGAATACACTCCATACAGTAATGATATAGTTCAATTTCATGCAAGTATCTAATTTACAAGGGTCATTCAATAATTAAAGAAACAAATTGGTCTGGGGAAAAAATGGTTGGTAGGACAAGTTTGGTACTGATCAGCTGTTGGATGAACATTGCTGTGTTTATAACCTCAAAATTAAGTTTAACGATGGCAAGTCCACTTGAAAATTCCACATTGTTTCAACAACGTTCTGTGATTCGGTTTTTTCTTGCTGAAGGTGAAAGACCAGCTAATATATACTCTAGAATCACTAAAATGTATGATGAAAGCCAATACTACTCAGATATGCTTTTGAACAAAGAGAAGCCAACTATGAGAGAGAAACTTCGTGGATCTTAGAGGAGAAGTGTGATTCTCCATCAAGACAACGCAGGTCCTCACACTGATCAACTAACCCGTGAAACCATCAACAAAATAGGCTGGGAGTTATTGCCTCTTTCTCCTTACAGTCCCAATTTAGCACCATGTGATTTCCATTTGTTTGGTCCATTGAAGGAGGCATTACGTGGGAAGAAGTTCCAGGATAACGAAGATGTCAAAAAATTTGTGGGAAATTGGCTCAAACACCAAGACAAAGAGTTCTTTGCAGCCGGTATAAAAAAGTTAGTAACCCGTTGGAACATGTGCATAAATGTTGGTGGGGATTATGTTGAAAAGTAGGAAAAGTTTTGTTTTGTAAAAATAAAAGGTTTTTTTCTCAGACCAATTTGTCTCTTTAATTATTGAATGACCCTCGTACAATTTGAAAGTACTTTAAGAAGAAAGAACAATATCGATGAATTAAGTGATAACTCTATCATCAGGGTCCCGGTTTTGTACCCCACCAAAAACCGCCATTGGTTTTTTCCACTGAAAACATATTACGCTGAAAGGCCATTAGAGGTTGCAGAGTAATGTCGGTGGTCTCGAATCAACCTTAAATTATAGGTATCCTTGCGACCGCTCCATACCAACAACAAGGGGTTACGGGAACTAGAGAGACGAGAAAGAATAAAAAGATATTTTAATTATGTAATAACATTTAAGATGACCACAAGTAAAATCATAATGACCACATAGTAAGTCATAATGGAGTAGTCTGACTAAAGTAGTGGTTCTGTCTCGAATCATTTATTTAGTTGAAAGAAAGGTTGCTTTTTGTCATCACACAACTTCAATTTTAATATCTAACTCAAATATATCCTTCCGGTCACTAACGTACTCCAATTCAATAGCCTTTTCTTGTGTTTCGTAAGGAACTTTGGAAATGTTGACAATGAAGGGATTGCGAATAAATCTCCTTCACATTTTGGAAGTAAACGATAAAATTCATTTTTCAGCTGCTTCAAGTGGTATTTCATGTTTTCTTGTAATTTTACTTTGATAGATCCACTCGTTAATTCGTTTCAAAGTATTAAACGTAAAAAGAATCTCACCGGCAACTTTGTTGATCCCATAAGTCAATTTTAGAAGTAAAAGCTCTAAGTTTATTTTGAATAAATTTGTTCCCCGTTCCTTCCAAATGTTTCCTTCCTGACTCCCAGCACGCGTATACAAAGGGAAAGTCAGTCGAAACTGCGCTGCATGTGGTAGTAAGAACGGTTGACCAGTCACTTAGTAACAGGGAATACACGTTGGGTGTGTTTCTGGATATTGAAGGGGCTTTCACCAACGTCAAGGCTGAAGCAATTCACGATATCCTTATGTCTCACGGTACAGACCACTCTGTCTGCCAGTGGATTGGCGCAATGTTGTCAAGCCCCCAGATCCACACAAAACTGGGTAACCACGAAAGAGTCAGGTCCGTAGATAGAGGAACACCCCAAGGGGGTGTATTTTCACCATTATTGTGGCTCCTAGTGGTCAACGATATCCTGATCTCACTTGAAAGAGATGGGATAAAGGTGGTGGCTTATGCAGATGACCTGGCCTTACTGGTATCACGAAAGTTCCTAAGCACCATTAGCGAGTTGATGGAAAGAGCACTAGGTAAAGTCCACAGGTGGGCGAAGAACTGTGGTTTATCGGTCAATCCTCAGAAGACGGAGGCAATCCTATTGACAAAGAGGAGGGTGATCGAAGCCTTCGAAGCACCCAAACTAGCGGGCAATACCCTTGCACTAAAGACCCACACTAGGTATTTAGGGGTGATGCTCGACTCCAAACATAGATGATCGCGTGAAGAAAGCTTCGATAGCGTTCTACGCCAGCAAGAGGATGTTTGGCAAGAAATGGTATAAGCCCTCGTATTGTCCACTGGATGTATATAGTACCTCCATAGTAAGACCTATTCTTACCTATGGCATAATAGTCTGGTGGACTGCTCTAGGGCAGGAGAGCAATCTAAAGAAAACAAACAAAATTCAAAGTGCTTGCTTGGGCATCTCCGAACTTATAAGCACAACGCTAACGGCTGCAATAGAGACGTTGCTCCATCTCCTACCGCTCGACGTCCATGGCAAAAGTATAGCTGCACGCAGTGCCGTAAGACTGAAAGAGTCCAACTGCTGGAATTGCTCTGACAACGACCATAGCGGTATACTATCCGGAGGCTATCTGCAAGTTAACACCGACTACACCACCGCACTACTTACTTTCTCCACGAAAATTCCAACTAGAGAAGAGTGGGGGGATGCCACCGGTGCAGAAATATCGGTCTTCACGGATGGGTCTAAGGCGTCGACTACCAGACCATTGCATTGTATTCCAAGCGGAGATCTTGGCCATAGATAGGGCGGTAGCACTAATACATGTGTGCCCAAACCTACCAATGGGTAGAGAGATATGCTTGTACATCGACAGCCAAGCAGCTATCAAGGCGCTGGACTCAAACTTAGTCAGGTCACGGCTGGTCGGCAGGTATCTGGCTGGTCTCCGAATGTTAGGGGCGAGACACAAGGTAACTCTCTGCTGGGACCCTGGTCACAGTGGTGTTCAAGGGAGTGAGTCAGCTGGAGGGATCACAATAGGATGATTCCTCTATTGACAGATCGATCGGCTAACTTAACTTAACCACATGCAGCCTGTCAAGGCAGCTGTGGCCTGAATGGGATTTGAGAAAAATCGCGTTTCTGCTAAACTGAAACCGGATAAACCTCCGAAACATTGTGGCAGTTATTACTGGCCACTGTATTTTCGGTAGACACGCAGAACGCAGAAATAAAAAATATAAACAAATCACCAATTAAAATTTTTAGCATTTGGTTTCCGTAAAACATTAGCAGTTGTAGTAGTAGTACAATAAACAAGATCTGTGCAATAACTTCATATATTCGTCATGTTGCGCGACATTGATGTCATATTTACGAATGAATTGTAAATGAGGAATGAATTGTAAAAAAGCCATTTTAAAATCAATTATAATTTTTTTTAATATCTTGTATTAAAGGAGTATTAGGTTTTTATGAATTAAAGTTTTTATGGACCAATAGGGCTTTATGTAAAGTGAATTCAAATATTTTCCGACTGCCCCTTCAATAAGGCATGTCAAGTTTGACTAAGCCCACGTTACACCATTTGACATTTATTCGTGGAAGGTCTTGTACCCTCTACACCACGATGTAGCTGTAAAATAATTTACTTTAAAATAATTACGGAGCGGGCAATTTTTTTATTCTGACTTCGGCTTAACTTCTAAAAAATAATTTCTTAACTTCTTTTTTTATAAAAAATAATTTAACGATGCATACATACCGCGGTAAGTCCATTATGGAGTAGCAGTCTCCAATATAATCAATCTCTCTGCACATTATAAATTACGTATAACCGATATCACGTCAGAATAATATCGATTTTTGCTTTGAAAGTAGGAAAACTTATATGGGTATGCGGTTGTGATCTCAAAGCTTAATTATGTAAATGTTTCCACTAAATAAACTAAGCGCGTTTGCAATTCCGGCTAATAAAACTGCCCTAGTAAAACCATCTTTCTTTTTGGTTTCTACTCGAAAAACCCTGCTCGTATAACAAAGCAATTTCAACAGTTGCAGAGGTACAATACTCTGTAGAAAAGAAGCCGAATCATCCGAATCCGGGAACAGGTTACGAAATTAATCCCAGCCACCCTTTAACACCCTAATCAAAGATGCAAAATTCTTAACATGGTGCTATTACGCCAACGTACTCTATGCAGCAAAAGAGAATCATCACAATCGAAGTACGCGTAGTAAGTAAGAGAAATACTCCCTCCTCTTCGCGTAAAGATTCGAAATGTTATATTTTCTATAATTTACCAGTGAAGAAACATATTCTGTATAACCGAATAAAAATCGTCAAAATCGGTCTACGCCTTAGAATGTGAAGAGACGGCCGTTCTCCCTAAGCCACAATTTCAATTATAATACAAATGGAGTGAGCATAATTTAAACCATACATTTGATTTGGGCAACCAACTAACCAACCTAATAAAAACTTCAGATATAAAATAATTGTGAACATTATGAAAACATCTATAAAGAAGATAAATTCAAATAGGTCCACACAATACGAAGTTAGGCTCCACTTCTTCTCCACTCCCTTTTCCTGATACTTATAGGAGAATATACTCTATACATCATAAAAGGAATCATCCAAATCGGGTTACGTGTTACGAAGTTATCCTACCCCCCTCCCCGAACCCTAGCTCAAAATTTTTCCTCGTAATAATAATAGGGTAAGGAGTTGAGTTCCGCCAACTTTCCTGGTACTAATGGGAGAACATAGTCTATAAATCATAAAAGGATTCACCCAAAGTACGTCCACGCATTACGAAATTAAACTACCCCTCCTCTCCCCCACCCTAGGTTCAAATTGTTTCCCCTATTAACAATGGAGGATTATATCATCTATACCACCCCAGCACAGAAAAATAATGTTTTTTTACTTTATCATAGACTTGTTCTTCGATTTTACTTGACATTTGATAGGTGAATTTCTTGAATTTCTTTTTGATTCTTAATGCCTGAAACATCTTCGATAGCCTTAAGCAAACATGACTTTACTAAGAATATGCTGGTTAAGTTAAAATATCTGTGTTAAAGTTTACGTTATCCTTATTTCAAGTTTACATTTTTATATGCCATTTGGAGTATAACCTCAACTTTTGATGTCATTCTTCACTTAACCATTAACTTTTCTATGAGCCGATGTAGTGTTTCGTAAGTCGCTTTAAGTCGATTTAGTATGGAGAATATTCTGGCAAATAAAATATATAATTTTGTTTGTTTTAAAGTGGGGTTATTAGATCAATCAATCGGGGTAGTATATGACAGTGCTTCATTTGCACGGTACAACATATATTTTCAATTCCTTTTATGCCGCATAGTTTTCGACTTACGATGAAAAATGTCCATCTTCTCCCCGGCTTCTTATCACCGAAGTTTGTAAAGTGGAAAATCTGAAATCTTGAATGTGAAAAATATGCAAAATATTCCATTAAGTGATGTCTCTAAATAGTAAAGTTTTTTAGAAATCAACAAACTTTCAAGATACGGAATCCTCGGTGCACAATTCTGACTCATACTTGGCCGGAATTTCATAGCCAACTAACTAGGAACCCTTATAGTTTCGGTATATCCGTCCATCTGTGTATATGTGACAGCCCTCCCATTCTCTCATATTTATATCTACTGAGATCTACAAAAGTAAATTTATGATTCGAAAACAAAATAAAATATACAATAACTCCATCGACTACGGTCTAGATAGATAGGTCTCCTAAAATGCAAAAAGATAGCTAATATATTTTAAGACCTTATTGTTTTAACACTTCAGTCACGAGATAGTGGCCTTCAAAGAAGCTATCAACAGCCCCCCCCCCACTAATTTAAAAACTACTGATGCAAAATTCTGAAAAATTCACGAATGTAGTGTTTAGTTAGATTTTTAATAAAAATTATAAATAAATGCTGTAGCAAAAAGTCTTTCTGAAAAATGGCTACGAAGCTCTATCATGTGCGCACCACCCAACACAAGCTTGGCGATTCTTTTTTACTGTGCAAATTTTGCAAGATTGCAACATTTGACGAATTTTCATCTAGTCATGCGGAGATCTAATTAAAACTATCACAATTTCTTTGTAGAATTACCAAAACCGGCTCGCTACCGCTTTCCTGGTTAGTTTCGTTGATTTTGTCGTTCCCTTTATAAACACCTCGCCCTAAGCATTGCTTTATTGTGTAGAATGAAGAAATAGTCCAATATAAAAAAACGCACTCCCACTCCTACTATTTATTTTGATATGTTCTGTATTGTATTTATTTCTTCAGACCATTTTATTAACGATGACAATATTGAAAAATTTTACTCGAATTATCTCTTTCGGAGGAGATCTGTTTTTTTTAGTAGATTAGGTTTTACCTAGCATCTTAGACTTGTGCCATATTTTGTTTTAATTATCTCTAGACTGGAAGACTTTTATGGCTGAACTGAAGTTAGTGCTATACCTGTTGCTATCAATTTTATACCAGAGCCGCACAAATACGACTTCTTTCTTGATCAAATTCAGCTCGATCTTGGCTAAGTATTGCTTTGTCTCTGATCAACGGGTACATAGAATGCGCTGCAGACACTTATTTACGATGGTCCGAGTTTAGACTATTCCATACGTCAGTTCTCATAACAAACATATGTATAACGAAAAATAATATATTTTTTTAGTTTTCTAAAAAGAAACTCAGATCTTGCTGAGGTGGCACTGTATGTATCATGACATATGATTACTTAAGTTTGCTACTTTGCATGATAATTGTTAAATTATTTTGTCTAATTAGGAATCCATTAAAATGGCGTCACAAATTACACATTTTTTACTTCTGATTTTCTTTTATCAAATCTACGTCGGTTTTGTACTATCATTTAAATTCCATAGCGAAACATCTATTCAAGACACTTAGTCTTTCTACTTAATAAGACCTCCTCAAATTATTTTATGTTGTCCTGTGTAAATTAGCACGGAAAGAACTAATTAAAAAAAAATAATTTTATTATTCCACTAAAATTAACTTGATTGTAATAGCTCTGATAATTTTTTAGGTCGCCAAAATAGAACACAAACTTGTTTTACAATCCTAGAAAACTATCAATGGGTGAAATTAGTTATATTGCTTAATTATAAGACTATACATATAGTCGACTAAAAGTAGAGTTTTGTCCGACTTTTTTTGCATGGCGCTTTAACTCGTTTTACAAAAATAAATGTGGTCCTTCGGATAAAGTGCATATCTATGTGAGTTTCTATTCTGGAGTTTATTTCAAAAGCGTAATATATGTAAATTACACTATGTCTTTTGTAGGGAAATCTTGTAGTGGTATCCGAAAAATGTAGATTTTTACTTCTCGGCGGAAAATTACTTGTACAACTTAATTGGATTTAACTTTAATTTAAATCAGCGGCTGTTTTTATTATTTTACACTTGTGACTTTAGCAGGAACAGATCTGTTCGTTTTATTATCAGAGCCTCGCAATTGATTACATTTTTAATTTCACCAGGTTAACAATCGTTATAGTCTACCTTCACGTTATTTTTAATAAAAAAAACTCTAATAACTTAACTGCTCCACTATATCGATGGTTATGCGCACAAAAGTTGTATCTCCAAGTATCTGAGTTTCGAGTTTTCGATTGAAAAGTTGAAGTCAACGTGGAAAGGAAAATATTATTTCAAGTTCCCTGAAACTTCCTATATTGAATCAACAAAGCACAGAAAGTATTAGTCCTTGTGCGTTGATTACACAGGCCTACGAATTTAAACTTATAATTTTCCTTTTTAACAATACTATTTTTTTAGGTAATAAAGTGTGCTAATTTCAAAAATAGTGTTAGTTTTTTGCATCATATAACATTTTTTTTATATATATTTTTTTTTTATAATTATCAAAATTAAATTATATAAAAAAGTTCTGACGTTTAGAAAAACCAAAATTATTTTTGAAATCAGCACACTTAATACCTAAAAAATAGCATTGTTAAAAAGGGGAACTATAACCTCAAATTCGCAGGCTTGTGTTATTTGAACATTGAAAACAGTTCTGGTAAGCCAATAAAACCCTGCAAGACATCGAAGATAAAGGAAGTCCTAGATCTCTTGCGCATATGTTCAAGCGAGTTTAAAGAGATTAGCGCAAGTCTTTCATTATATGCGGTTATAATCAAGGGATTATTCCATGGAAGACCACACAATGCAAATTTGATAAACCTGCGCTGAATAGCCTCAGTACGCGCACTATGTACCCATTATAACGGAAACCAAACGGGACAGATATACTCTAAAGCAGGCCTTGGACCATCTTTTACAAAGCCCTTGTTAACTGTTTAACTGATGTGATCAACGAAAGGCAAATGTGGATCAAAAATAACACCAATATTCCTTTCCCTATCTGATCTGTTTAGCATGTTTCCACTGACAGAATAGTCAGACATGAATGGATTCTTTCTTCTAGAATACGGTACAACCGTAAATTTATCAACATTTTAGAGGCATATTATTGGTAATACACCACAAATTAAAAGACGGAAGATCAGAGTTCGGCGCAAACCAATAGTTGTTGTCTGAGACAACACGAAAAGTTTAAGCGTCGTCAGCATAGCATAAAATATTCGAGTTTACTAAGATGAAACCCATGTCATTAATAAAAATAATAAATAGAGGTGGACCCAGATGACTGCCCTGGGGCACACCAGAACTGACTGAAATTTCAGAACATACTGAGTTCGGTCAAAGAGATAGGAGGAAATCTATTATACGAAAAAAGATAGAAATGCCAACACAAGTTTGAAAACAAGCAACTTGTGATTAACACGATCAAATGCGTTATTAAAATCGATATAAACACAATAAATCTGTTCACCAGCCTCTATGCCGGAAATACAGTAGTTTCAAAACCTCACAAGGTTAGTTAGTAGTCGTTGATTTGCTTTTGATGAAACCATGCTGGAAGGACTCCAAGACCGGTATACAGTGAAAAATAACCACAGACAAATTAGCAATAGGTCTATAATTTGATAGCGATAGCTCTTCTAACTTTTTTTAATAAGCAGAAAAATGGTAGACGAAATACTAGGTATTAAATATCCAGTTTGATATAAAACCAATTCAATTATAAGTAATGAGTCGGAACTGAATTGAAACTCGTCGGAAACTGAACTAATTCTAGACTGTAGCTATACCTAAATTGAGCTGGAACTGAACTGATATGTAACTGAAATGAACTAATATGTACTGACACTGAACTGATTATAAATTAAAAACGAAATAATAAAACGATATATGTAGTTATAAAAACAATAAAATTTTTGTCAAATTCAACTTTCAACACCATTAATAATTTACCTTTTTTTCTCTCTATTTTCAGGTAAGCATCTGCATTCAATAAAATCACGGTAAAATGTCAAATTAATCAGGGTAAGCAATTTTTCATATTAAAATTAGATAAAACCCATAATGTTATTGGAAGAAAAAAACATTTTTCTCCAATATGTCGCCCGTTGGGAGAGAAGCTCTTATCGTCAGCTTAAAAATTGATCGCAAAAAGGTTGCCTGTGTCAAAGAAAATTTCATTTGTTCAGCTTATTTTTCGCTGTAAACCCAGTTCCTTGTAGATACGCAAAAACATGTTCGTACAACAAACAAGTCACTCTTCACGGTACCTCCAATGTTTGCCTGCCTGCACACTGACTATTTATAGATTAAAAAAAAAGAAAGGTTACTCTCGTCATATGCCCCGCATGTATGTAAACAAATATCCATAAATCAAGCTCCACTTCGCTCCATTTGAACCTTTTTGCACATTAGTCATGGCGTTTACGGCTTCCATTAGCCCGCCATCCTGTTATGAACCCCCCCATTCGTATTTAATAGGCTTTCAATAGGCTGCTTCGAGGCGACAATATAAATTGTGTCTGACATAAACAATTAGGAAAATTGAACCAAATATATTGACCAATTTCCCAAAGTCCCAAAGGATCCATCACAATACAGTTCATAGTTGGCATTGTTTTGGGACTGTTAACTCAATTAGTGTCACATTGCTTCCATTTTAGTCTTTTTCGAACTCAAATAGGTTTGCTGACTGCTGCCTTTCCATTTTGTCTTTCAGAATTGTAGAAAGAATTTATGCTCATCACATACCGTATATCAACTCCCGGAACCCTTATTTCTGTCACTGAGTCTAGCATCTCTATGGGAATTCGTTCTAAAAGTGCTGTCTTGAAAGGATTTGTTCATGGTCTGACAAAGTTAAGGACATGAAAAATATTAAAATTCCGGGGCTTTATATAATAACATTGCCCTTTTGCTGACACATTTCGGCGGCTCTTAAACTTCTTGAAATACCAAGAAAAGCCAATCTGAAACTATTTAAAGAACATCACCCTATTAATAAACATCACAAGCTCCCGCTTTAAAGGCACGTCCTTAAATCCTTGTACTGGCTCCCATTCTCTTCCCGCACTTCGACTACATTAATTTCATAAATTAGCCTTGTCCTCGCTATGAATTTCAAACAGTGTCACGCCCTGGACGCAAACTTGCTCCGAAATTAAAACTTCGAAATTTGAAATTCTAACCATGCCCTGGGTATTTACTCCAAAAAGGCTTCATGGGATTTTTGTTTCGCCGCCAGTGACGGTATACACAATCAAGTACTATACCTGGCCTGCAAATAAACTTGGGAATATATTTCCTGCCATTTCGCATTTTGTGCACCCCCTCTACGTCCGCTTTTTTTTATGTACACCCCAGTGGTAGGTATTATCTGCTGATTTCAGTACTATTTTCTGGATTTGCAACAAAGTTCGTCATAACCGTTTGAATTTGGGACAAGCTTTGTTTGAATTCGCTGCACCGTAGTGCAAAAACGAACTATGTTATGTGGGTCAGCATGGACCAGGTGCCAGAGATAAATCTTTAAGCGGTCATAATTTAATGTGTCTAGGCTATCAGCAAATATAAAAGAAACTTTTCGGAGTATCCTTTTCGAGGAGTTTCGCTTCATGTTTACAGAGTCACGCAGGATACTGCACATTTGGGACAACTTTTTGAATATAAAGTAACGAAATGTTTCGGCAAGCAACAGGGATATTCCAAAGTTGGTTGGTCTTTTGTTTCGTTTTAAAGTTTAGCGTTTGTCCCGTAGTGTTCATATTATTTTTTATTAGAAATTAAGTTTATGCTTTTTAGAATTTTAGGTTTACGTTTAAAAGTTATGCAAGCGAGGAACATTGTAAGAAATCTTGACAATTGTTAAGAGAAGTAAGTGATATAATTTTGGCCAGGTTTCTTTTTTATTAAAACGTCTATAGGTACTCAATAAGACTATAAAAACATTCTCGAAAAAAAAGTATACAAAATCTATTTAGAGGATTTCGTGAAAGATAATGCTTGGCAGCCCCACTTGAGTCTTATATTTTGTTTTTTGCTAACAAATAGATGTAGCAAAGCAAATTTGGGTTAAAACAACAAATGTTAAAACTCGCTAATTATGTACTTCTTCAAATCAGAATTATGTTATGTTTTGATGTCTTCGAAATACTTAGGAATTATCTATTCTTACTTGTACCTTTATTGTTTTAGGCGTAATGAAAGTAAACGGAGCAGAGTTTAAATATTCTGCAAGATAATTTACAGGCCGTCATTGATAAGTCCGGTATTGAACCCAGTTAGGTTAGAACAAAAGAACACCACGAACATTGTATCACATTGAATCGCCAATGTAAATGTCCTATATTGGCCAACAGAAAGTTCCGACATGCCGGTTGACCAATTGTCCTTTGTTCAATAAACAGGTATTTTGAAGTTACGGCAAAAGATTCAGCGCGAGTGGGATGGCATTTTTATTGATTTCATTACAAATCTTTATGAGAGTATGCCTCGCAAGCCGGCCGAGCTTCACGAAAATTAAGGACCTTTGTATCGACTTCGAGTTCCAAACTGGCAAAATTCATATCTCATAAACTAAGGGTGATAATTAAAGTAATTTTCTGTGAAGAGTATCTAGGTTGAGAATAATAAAGAGTCTATTTTAGGACCTTTATTGTTCATACGTCTTGAAAATTATTTAACAAGTACCTTTTAGTTCAGATCACAGCCGTTTACTTAAAAATAATTTTTTTTTATTTATTGCATTAATGCTACAGTTGGATTGTTTTTTACATCGAAAATAAACGTAAAATATTTTCATGTTAAAAAAAGAGGTTCTTCTTGCTTTCGGCCTATCTTCAATCTCTTCTTTTCTATCTATATTGTCAACAAAGGCACAGGGACCTAATGTCATTGATTTTATCACATATTTATTTTCGGGCCACCATTTAAAAGGTAAACGAAAATAAGCCAGTTTATTCTCGCATCCACTGAAAATCAATTGTTTCTGCCTGTAGCTTATATCAACCTTTTTTATTTTTAGCGGGAGAGGTGAAAATCTTCCAAAAGACACCGGACAGCCCGTGCCCTCCGATAGTGTGAGATTCTTACTCACTAAAAACACCCCTCTGGCGATTAGCCGAAACAGACCACATATGATCGGGTCTCTTTTTGTCCCCTCCCAGTCTCTTTTAGTGAGTATCCAGTTATCCCACGGTGGCCACTAACCTCTGTTTCCTGGGTCACTGCTAGAATCCTAGCCTATCTGCAGGAATCCATGCTGTCCGACCGTCTACAGTGTTCCTTCTTGCTCCATGCATTAATTACATCCTTCAACCCTTCTTTGTCTACGGCATTGAAGGGTTCCAGGCCATAAAACTTTAATATTCCGAATTATCCGCAGATAACCCTTCGGAAGGCAGCTCTGCATCTTCTCCTTGTGCGTGTACCGCGGAGCTATCCAACTCGTTAGAGTCTTCCATCTCTGCGCCGCCGCACCTGAGGAAGTGCTATTTATTATTTTGCCAATGGCACCTTCTTCCAGGACTGCTACAGTACTTTCAGCCGGCACAAGTCAGCCTCCATAGCCGCCGCAGAACCTTCAAAGGTAATTTTCCCAAAGCTGCTTCTGTTGTGTTGTGGGTACCTGTTAGGGTCTACCATAAACTCCACCTCTACTCCTACAGAAGTGCCTGAGGAGACGCCATTCGCGACCCAATTACCCCTGGGTCCTGCAGATAGGGGAACACTACTGCAGATTCTCTTGGCATGGCCTACTACAACCTTGGATTTAGAGGATTTTTCAAGAGGTTATCTCCTCCCGCATTAGTTTTAGGATGCATTGCCCGGTTGCTACCGCTTGAGAATGTACAGATGAGGATCGCCGTATCCTAGAAGACTTCAACTCATCCGTCCATCCACCAGCAACCTTATATCAACCTTAGTCAGCCCCTGAAGGCAAACCGCGTATTTCACGTAAACAAATAAATATTAGTACGTTGGCATTTCTGACGGCTATTTCCGTAATGTTTTCTGCAAAATAAATACAAGAATATCTGTCGATGTCACCCTCCCTTCCAAATATCTCGAATTGAAATTGTTATTCGAAACTTTGGGTACATATACTTGAATAGTTTTCTCTAGTTCTTTTAACCCTTAGTAGGGCATAGGGCTCATATGACACCGACTCTCCACCTGGTCCTGTTCTGCGCCAACGATTTCAACTGTGGCTACAATTTATTGATATTGGTACTTTTCCTCTTGACAGATCTTCTCCATGTGCTTCGCGGCCGTCCAATTTGGCGTCTTCCTTGAATTCCATAGGGATGCCAATCTATACCCTGCTTTGCGATGTTGTTGGTTATTTTCTTAGTGTGTGGCTTATTCATTGCCACTTTCGTCTGCGAATACTGGTCTCTATCTCGTCTTGGTCTGTCAATCTGTGTAGATCTTCCTTAGTAATGACCTCAGGCCAATGGATGAAAATACCGATTGACAAAGCCATGTAGCTTAGATGTCATTTGACAGGTCATTTTCCATGTCGAACCTGTACCACCGAACAAATTTTACGTTTGATTCGAAGATGCGGAGTTTTGTGCGTCTTTGTACTCAGCTTCAGCTACGCCGTCTGCTGTAACACTTCTTCCGAGATAGCAAAATGTATCTTTGCTGCTCTTCCAGATAAATTTCATGTTGTGTCTCCTGGCGCCCAAGCTCATAAGTTTGGTACTAACAGCAATGTTCTTAATCCCTGCTCTGCGACCATTTCTGCTCTCAATAATTTTACAAACAATTTATGGAATACTAAAAATTCTATTTTTTTTAGTCATCTAAACTTGTTTGCCCCCTTAAATGGAGAGCTTTAACAGAGTGTCAAAGAACTAATATTTCTTCTCAAAATGAGTGACTTAGGACCGGTTTCACAGTTCAAGTTCAAACTCAATATATAGCTTAATTTCAGTTCTTTCTTTAACATGGTAAGTTAGCGTGCCATGTTAACAGCTTGATAATACTCGTACAGTTTTGCAATTCTAAACCAATATAACCTAATTTTGGCGATGATAGTATGTTATTCGGTATCCTCGGAAGGTTGTACAGTATGTGGTGTTCCAAGCGGAGTGTGAGGAGTGACATATTCTTTTCAGACAGTTTAAAAGTTGTCTGACCTAGCTTGTCATCCGTACGTATAATTTTTTGAAAACTATTGTTAGATGCACATTCTCTCATTCTGGTAAATAAATGTATGAGGTCTAGCTGTGTTTTTGAACCAGTAAACACATATTTAATGTTATTTTATTATACACAGGACGTAAATATACATGGCGTGCCAGACTTCCTTTATAGCTCGAATTCCATACTTAATTTGGAAAAATAAATTGTATTTGGATGACAACCGAGAAATTTCATGGCGGTAGGGGGGTTTTGTGATTTTGCGTCCTTTGTATCCTAACCCAATGTAACCACCTGTACACCACCTTTTGGAAATCTAAGAATGGAAACCTCAGAATGTTTCTTTTCATTTGAATGATTTTTCTAAGGCTTTTGATTGTATTGATCATTGTATTCTCATCCGCAAACTTTCTTCTTATTTTAGGCGTGATACTTTGGCAGTTCAAATCATTAGTAATTTCCTCTCGGGAAGTTTCCAACAGTTTAAGGTTCTCCTCGCGGCTATATCTAAAGCAAGGCGTGCCTCAAGGATCAATTTTAGGTCCCTTACTGTTCGGTTTATTTATTAATGATCTGCCGCTGGTGATCCACGGCTCAATTCTTCATCTCTGTGCGGACGACGTCAATATAATTTTACGCCAGCCAATGGGACTTATTGAGGACTGCATAGCACACATTAATTTTGAACTTGGTAGTATATGCATATGGACCCATTATAATCGATTGCAGCTTCACCCTAGGAAATCACAGTTTATCATTTTCTCCAACAGCGTAATTGATCAGTATAATATTCCATCGGTGGTATTAAATGGGTATTCGCTACCAGTTTTAGAAAAAGTTAAGAATCTTTGGACTACTATGAATCAACAAATGAAATGCTTTGACAAATACAAATATATTAGTTAAGGTATTAATAATGCCTTTCGTAGTATGAATTTCCCGAATCTAGATAGCACCTGTGCGCGTAAAATAGAAGTTGCTTTCAATAACTGCATTCGTTTTGTTTTCGAACTACGGAGGTACGACCAAGTTTCACCGTTCCGGTTGAAAGTGCTCGGTTGTACATTATCTTCTTATCTAAAGCAAAGGGCTTTCGCTTTCTTGTACAATCTACTTCATTCTAATAAACCGGAATACCTTAGAGTTTTCTTTAACTTCACAATATCTCAGCGCAAGAGAAATCTTCTAATACCACGCTTCTACAAATCGGTCATGGAAGATTCCTATCCTGTCAAAATTATTCACATATGTTACAATCTTCTTTTTAATATCCAAACTTCGGGCACCATTAGTAATTTCAAGGCATTCGTGTTTGTATATTTGTGATTAGTGGTTTTGGTACAACGGCTGTGGAAGACAAGATGATTGGTACGATAGTCACTTTATCCATTTTCCACATCCATTGCACCTCGTGTGCCAAATATGTGTATTTTGTGATCTTCTCCCTAAAAGTGTTCTGCACATTGTTGGTGTTGGCTACTGCAATGTCAATTATGTATGTTGTTTTGCTGTGTTTATCTATGAGAGTAGTGTATTGTGGTGTATTGTCCGATCAGTTATTTTTGACCGATCATATGTGTGGAGTTTTCAAGAACAGTGTCTGGTGCATATTTGTAATATGGTGTGTAAGTGGTGGGTGTAATAAGGTTGTGTTTTAGGGCTAACATTAGGCTAACATTGCAGACCTGGTTGTGCCTATGCAAGTAATCTGTTTCAGTATCCTTAAGGATGTGTTTCCTATAATTGCTCGTGTTAATGTCTTTGCCTTGTATAGCAAGCATGAATCCCTCCGTCTCAGGGAATAAATCACCGCAACTGAACCAAGCGTTCGACGCATCTTTGTCGACATGATTTTGGTTCAAGTCAGCGTAATGTCTTCCATGTAGAGACTTCTGTGATCATACCTGCTGTTTATCTGTGTGTGGCTAGATTTTGTGTATTATCCAGCATTCTGTTATTTAAATCAAGTGATCTTGGAGAGTTATATTCTATTCTTTAAAAGTATTCTCTGATACACTTCACTTGTTTATAATGTAGTGACTTTATGTCTACCAGGCCGGGACCGCCCTCGCACCTCTGTAGTGTTAGTCGTTCGGTACAGGAGTTAAGATAGTGTGCCCTGTACCTTGTCAGCATCGTGCGCATTTTCTTGTCCAGTACTTCTAAGTCCGGCTGTGTCCATTTTATTACCCCAAAGGAATAAGTAAGTACTGGCGTTGCATACGTGTTTATAGCCTTAATGAGATTTTTTCCATTAAGGCTAGTTTTCAAAAGACTGTCTCTGTCCTTGATTGTTGGAATCCAAGATACTTGCAGAGTTCGCTCTCCTTCATGGGTTCAAAAGTGTCCCCAGATGGGAGATCGAATCCGACAAGTTCATGTTTTCCCCTCGTCCCATGAAGCGTTCTATATTTGTCACCTCCGAACTCAATCCGGATGTCATTGGAAAAATCCAAAGTAGTATGCAGTAGTTGTTGCAGATGAGGTTGCGAGGAAGCGTACAATTTGATATCGCCCATATACATGAGGTGCGTGATTTTATAAATATTTGCCCTGTCGTGTCGCATATTATACCCATAACCGGTGGCATCCAAGGCACGTGAAAGTGGATTCAGAGCAAGACTCAAAGCGGTCTCCCTGGAATATACCTCGCCTGATTGGTATCGGAGATGTTGTAATCTATGTGTTTGATGTTTTTATGTATTTTTTTTTGTGTTCCAGTATTTCATTGAGTGTTGCAAAAAGTTGATGAGTGTTGGGTTTATTTTGTATACATGCAGTATATCGACCAGCCAAGAATGCGGGACAGAGTCATGCGTCTTCTTATAATCGATATATGCTACATATATGTTCCAGCGAGCAGTTTTTCACAGAGTCTATGAGCAGTTGTTCTTTACAACCCAATGATCCTTGTCTGTATCCCTGTTGCTGCTCAGACAGTATGTTATTTTGTGATTTATAATTTCAGTCAAAAAATGGGTTCTGAAATGATATTGAAAAAAAAACAAAGTAAAGTTTCGGGATCTTCAATATTCATCATAATCATTACTGCTGGAGTCTGTTTTGTCGTCATTTGATTCATTTAATATTTCGTCGGTTTGTATTATACCTAGTCGTGCCATAAATTCTGTCACACCTTTAAAGTAGCATGAAATCTAAACAATAAAAGATAATATGTGTATTTCTACGAAATTTATTTTAACAAGATATTGTTTATTACATAATAATAACTTTACTCCAAATGACCTCATTTTGCTTTTATACAAGCTTTTAAACGTTGTGGACACTGGTCTATAGCGGCACGCACGGTATCCAACGACATTTGATTTGCTGCTTTCACCAACGATTTTTTCAGACTTTCCAAATTGCGGTGGAGAGTTCTGCAGGCCTTGTTCTCTAACTCTGTCCATAATGCATAATCCAGCGGATTTAAATCTGGACTCCCGGATGGCCAATCTTCTTGTGCAATAAAGCAGAAATGTTGTTGCGAAGCCACTGCTGTGTGCTTCTTGCTTTGTGAGCAGGAGCAGAGTCTTGCTGGAAGACCCAATGTTGTCCACCGAAGAGAGTTCAAAGTTAAAGAGTTAAAGGTTTCACAACACCTTCTAGCACGTTGGTTTGATAAACCGCCGCACCGGTTTTGACTCCTTTTTCGCAAAAATGGAGTGCTGTGACACCTTTATGGGATACATCCCACCAAACCATTACAGAAGCTGGATGATGGCCTCGTTGCACCCTGGGAACCGTTTTTTTAGCTTCTTCTGATGATGTTGCATAAACCTTATCATTTTGTTTATTAAAAACGTGCTCCACAGTAAAAATTTTTTCGACGGTAAAGAGGATGTTCTCATGGCCATTGGTTGCGTGCCAAAGCAAGAGACGCTTACATCTTTCCAATCTTATTTCCTTTAACCGAGGAGTCAACATTTGGGTCGTTGACCGACGATAAGTCTTCATATGAAGGTCATCTCGAATGAGTCTACTCATCGATCTTGTGGAGATTTCCAACTCCCTCGACAAAATTTTTTGTTTGCGCAGTGGATTTCTACAGATGCGCTCTCGGACAGTTTTGATGGCACTGACTGTTCTAACAGTACGTGGGCGACCGGTCCTTGCTCTATCATCTATGCCTGTGGTTTCATAAATTCTGTGGCAAAATTGATATAAATTGGTCTTAAAATCAGTTATTTTGATGATGAAAGATGCTATATTTGACGAGTTGAAATTGTGTTTTTCTGTCAAAAGTGGTACTTTCATGGATTCTATTTCATACTTTTTGTTAAATATTTAGACTCGTGCAGCACTGACATCGTTACAATTTACATCTCATTAGTTAATTTTTGGATTGTTCCATTTTTTTCAGTATACTATTTATGGTATATCTTCAGGATCAGTTCATGCTACGAAAGTTTTTTGATAAAAAAATATATAAATAATAAATAGCTTCACTTTTTCTTCATCCTTAAATGATGCATTGTAGACACAACCAGTATACGCGTGCAAAAATGACAAAGCTTTGCAGATCTGTGAGCTTTTCATATAATTCTTTAAAATTAAAATTACACAGGCCTGCGAAATTTTGAAATTTTTGCCCCCTGTGCAATGAATAGTTGTTTCCGAAGTAATTTCTCCCGCTGAAACCGAATTCGGGCTCAAAATTGCTCTTTCACGTCAAGTTTTTGAGATATTCTAACCTTAAAGTGCAAAAACAGTGTTTTTTTTTCATTTTTGGGGTTATGTAGCACCGCGATGTTTTTTGTTTTTTTTTTTTTTTAACTATTTATAAGATCTTATAGTACAAGGCTTCCTTTTTCAAATGTTGAGTGTGCTCAAATATCTTTCTTTTATTTTTAAATATTCAAAAAAAGATAATTTTTCAACCCGTCAAAGTAGAAACCCCCTTAAAAGTCAACAAAATGTATTCTTCGATTCTAGACGTTTAAATTGAATACTAACTTATGTAGGTGATTTCAAAGTTTGTCAGACATATCTGGAAGCGTTTATTGTCTTAACAGTTGCCTAAGTGATGATGTTTGTATGAAAATTTAAACACTCACTCTCTCCGTCGACATACACAATTATGTTAATATGTTCAACATGTTCCTTTCTTAATAATTTATTTACGCACGGGAAGTTAAACCTTTCAATAGGCATGTTGTGGCAAATTCATTTCATTATAATTAAGAATATAATTCAATGTAATTTCAAATTTGATTTTAATTCTGATCCTAACTTCCACATTTTGCAGATTTTGGTCCGTTACCATCTGTCGTCATAACCAACAAAACTCCCATTTTTTTCTGAAAAAAGAAAACAAAATTTCGATGTTAGCTTTCGATTTACATAAACCAAAATTGCGTAAATTCCAATATTATCCTCCCTTCGTTCTGCATTAAATGCTGGCATACATATATGCTATCTGAACAGTAAATCCCTCAGGTACTCTACTGCTTGAATAATTCCATTATTTATCAGAATTGAAGCTTCATGCAAGGCCTTAGTAACAAACGAAAGATGGTTGATAACCTATGGATTCACAATGAAACAAATGATAAAACAACAGAATTATAGAGAATTCAGTGATAAACCAGTAGGAAGATACTAAAATGCCTTTGGGTAGGAATAGAAATTTGTGATCCATTTAAGAAAAGTGTATTTACCTTAAGTATTTTATAACTTCCTTAAAATTCTGTAATTAAAACCTATACATTGAGGATTGGGGAAATTTAAATCCTGCCTTTAATAAATAATTTAACATAAATATTTTTTAACATTTAAATTCAGAGATATATTATATTAGGAAATGGGTCCTTTTAAAAATGTTTACTCTTACTGCTTTAATCCCTTAAACCAACAGTATATGTAAGACACTGTTCGCTCTGTCGGTAGGACTTTCATTGGTAGCTTCCAACGTTCTTTAACTTTGGGTAAATGCATCAGAACCCAAAATTTCTGGATTACTTTTTGACAACCGTCGAATACGGAAAACAAACAAATTGCGTATTGGCTGATTTAAATAAGGAATTCTTAACAGAATCCTTATACTCAACATTTCTTTGCTTGAATATTTCCTTCCATTCGTTGACATCTTTTTTTTTACCAATCGTGCTCACCATGTCTTTTTTCGTCGAATTTACTACATCGGGGTCTTTAACTCTTGCAGCGTACCCCAAGGCAGCATACTCGGCCATCTCCTTTTTATTCTTTATGTCGACGATATTTCGTTGCTTTTTATTAGTTTTAGAGTTCTTTGTTATGCTGACATTGCTAAATTATTTCAGGCTATTTCTCGGAACACCGATTGTATTCTTTGTGAAATTGAGTTATCTTAGTTCTATAATTGACGGTCTAGTAATGATCCTCCCTTAAACAGTTATAACCGTACTATTATTATTGTCTCTCGTAAATGATGCCATTTTATTTTAATTTATTTTGCGTATAAAAGCATTTTAAGCAGATTCAAAATATTAAGAATTTTACTGTGCTTCTAAAATCTTGTCTCTGATTTTCTGATTTTAAAAGATGGTTCAGGAAATATGACTTCCTTTATGTGGTCTCATTTCTTTGCAATGGATATCAATTGTAATGAATCCACGCTGCATAGATTTCTTAGGCTCCCTGAAATAAGCCACTTGTTCTTATCGTAACAAAGTAGGATTGATTTTAAGATAGAAAAGAATCACAATGAATTCAGAATATATTTTCTCTTCTATTTGGTACAGCGGACGATAAACGGTTTAAGAAATCACAAGTTTCACCACATAGCTTTACTGCTCTTCTTAAACGGCATACGCGAGTAAAAAGGGCAATATCTCTTCCCTTCAACGAATGCTTCAATCAACTGTAACACCAGTAGTTTTTCAGAATTGTAAGATCAGAGTACTTAGGAGGCAGTTTTCTAAGATACCCTATAAAACCCTGCAAGACAAACTGTTGAGATCAAAAAAATCAATCGAGGCTTCCAGGGTCTTAACTAAGAAGAACTCCAAAAATGATGTTATGCTTAACGCAATTAGATTGGCTTTAGTTCATAGCATTGTTATATAAAATACGATTGCTGAAACCCTAAAAGAAGCTCACCCCATTCAATTCTGCACCAACAAAATAATACAGCCATTACACTAGTTTTGTTTGACAATCATTGTTACAAATGAACTAATCAAGCGATCACCTCCATTTGAATGATTACGTTTAGTTTGGAACTAAGTCCTAATGTGGTTATGTTTTGCGGGAAGAGATATAATTATCGACAAAAGCCTATTAAGAACCTGTATTAAACTTCCTAATGACCTTATATATACATAGGGGGATTCAGATGGATGTGCCGTCTGGTTTTCCATGTTATTCCCTGAAGTCCCCGCGCAGGACATCATAATCTCGTTTTTTATATATATACCAGCAAATAATTTTCAGGACTCGATGATCCAGGGCAAAATATTAAAACTTTTGAACCACCCTATGGATTCCAATTATGATGCCTTATTTGAAAAGCCAATAAAACCAGATTTCAAAGAAGGAACTAATTGTTTTTATGATTTTTCTCTTCTTGGAATTTTTATCATGCATTATCCAACATTTCATAATTTTTTAAATGCCTCATTATTTCCACAATTTTCCAAAAATAGACATAAATCTATTACTTATTACAAATTTTCTGAGGGGGGGGGGGAGATTTTTGATTAGTCCATTTCAAAGAATACCAATGCATACCGAAAGGCTCCGTGATCTGAATCACCCTGTAGATATGTAAAATATTTAGAGTCTCATCCCACAATTACGTACTGGGGTAACTGCCTAATATATGTATTGTGGCATCACATACGAGAGCTGTTCAATAAGTACTCGTGTTAAGAATGAAGACACCGATTTTGTCAATTATTAATTATTTTAAATGATTTCTTTATCCCTGCCGCTTTTTTATTTCCTCAAATAATAAGAATTATTAAGCTCTTCACAATATGCGTTTGAGCCGTATTTTTTACCTGCGAGGCATTTTTTCATATTTGTGAGCCAGTAGGAATCGCAGGTAGCCTGGTCGTACAAATACGGAGGAGAATGAGGGGGGGCAGCAATTTATAACATAATTCATGCCCATTTTTCGCGAACAACTCCAGATGAATGTGCTGGTGCACAATCTTGGTGAAACAGCAGTTTCTTCTTCGCCAAATCGGGTACTGTTTCTTTTAGGGCTTTACGATACTCGAGATAATTCTCGCTGCCGGTATCGGTCTCGACACGACCGGCAGCGAGACCAATATCATTGGTAACAGTACGATACCGAGAGCGAGATTGAGGTGACGAGAGTGGTCGAGATATTAGAGAGCGAGATCGTCTTCACCTTGATGAGCCCAAGACCGAGATCTGCCAAAGTCTAGGTCTTGTCTCGGTGCCGTGAAGCCCTAGTTTCTTTCAATTTCTCGTCAAATTAGTCCAATATCTCACTGTAGCGTTGTTGAGTAATCATCTTTTCTTTTTCCAAAAACTTATCTCAATAATTGTTACGCTTTCTTTTAAGCAGATTCACCGGAAGCAATTGGTTTGATTGTTGCTTCGTTTCCGGGGTATAATGGCGAATACAGGTTTTATCGACGGTGATAACTCGATGGAAAATTTCCTTTGGATCTCGCTTAAATGCGTCGAAGTTGAAAGCCGCACTTGCACCCGCAATCGCGGCACACTTCGGTCCAACAACTTTATCATTACCTACTTATCATGTAAAATATTAATTTTCATTCCCATCGAAACACGTACGATCTCTACTTCTTCATGTTATTTCGTTCAATGATAAGCCAGAATCATGTCGTGGACTTTTACAATGATTTCTGCAGTTACCACATCTGACGGGCGCCTGGGTCGATATTCATTAAAAACAGATGTTCGACCACGTTTAAATTCGTTTAACCAATACCTTACTCTTGTCATTACTGGCGAAGGGTCCTCATAAATAGCAACCAATTTTACTTTTATCTTGTCACACGCTTTCCCATCGAACAGCGAAAAGCGGATAACTGAACGACGCAATCAATCAGTGTCGTTTTTGTTTTATCGTCATCTCTAATAGATGGCAGCATATGATCGTAACACCAGCCTACGTAAGAAACGACATCTGATTTCAAATACGGGTACTTATTGAGCCGGCCTCGTATCAGTTACTAAAAAAGTAAATTTTTGAATGATTTCCTGTTTACTGAAACAATGAGAGAAACCTAAGCCTCACTAAAACATTTCATCAATTTTTTAAACAGTCCGCTTACATGCTTAATAACAAATTAATATATTTCCCTACTAGCAAGAAATAGAAGAAATATTTGAGACAGAATGATTTTAAATTTCTAATCCTTTAACTCACCACTCGAAATAGCTGGTAAATTAATGTTGTAATAACAATTTTCATTACTTTGGTGAGTTCGAACCCGATATTTCAAAAAACTTAAAATCTGGTTTGCTGCATTTGGTATTGATTCGATGCTAATAAAATTAATTAAAAGTTTAACAACAACCTTCAACTGCAGTTCGACCATATTGAATAGAATGACTCCGAATCCTTAAAATTTAACGCCGTACCGCAAGGTTCCGTTTTTCCAACCAATATTTTTCTTTTATTTGTTATTTGTTGTTTCAATACTCGATATAACTTTGCTAATGGCAGCAAGCTTCATTTTGAATACTTCTTTGACTGTAAAACGGAATACGGTGAAAATGTTATATATATTAATTTAGACGTATGAAGTAAACCCTGCTTCATAACATAATTTGCAATTAGATGTACAAAAATACATAATATTGCTTGTTTCAACAATTGGTAAATGCCAATCATAGTCAAACACCCTAAAAAAATAATTTCATAGCAGTAATTAAGTTCTTAAAAGCAATTATGTAGCTAGAAAAAGTCCTCTCATTCTCTTTATTAAGTGATTTTTCGCTTTGATCTTTATATTCTTGGAGATTAAAATTAAAGGGTTTAAGTCGTGGCGGTTGTTCCTTAAGCACGAAAGGGTTCATTTCAGAAACGCCAACGCAAATTACATATAAAAACACTTTTTTCAGCAATTTTAACTTTTTAACGTTGATGATATGTAAATTAGTACTTTAATCTTTCCTAATCCAAAAGGATTTTTTGCACTTTTAATAATTTTTTTTCTGCAGTAAATCAACATTGAAAATCTTCTCGAGATAAAGAAAAATATTTAATTAATGGAAAAAAAACTAATTTAATACCTCAAAAGAACTTCTGAAACCGTTTATATATCTTTAAACTTGCAGGCTATTTAGCATTCGTAAATACGAGCAGATATTGACTCAAGAAAAACTTGGAAAAATGAAAAATTCTGCCCTCTTTCAGACGAGTACTTATAGCAGAACTTTAGGGTTATTTATCGTATCTACAATGACGTAGATCTCCACGAGACCAAGAGTAACCTAGAAAGTGGGCGAATAACAAGAAATTTCTATTGACTTCACTGCTACTTTATGTTCTGCGAAAAAATAAGAGTTTTGAGCGTTCCACTAATGGAATTTGCTTAACTTTCTTTGAGCCGAAACTCAAAAAAGGCACGTTCACCGGAAAAAAGCCATTGAAGCGCCATGAAAGCACTCTACAAATGCGTAGCTAAACTCAGAAATTGCTGACAATAAAATTTTAACAATATGAAAATGAACTTTGTTACAGTAGCGCCCACGGTTCAAAGAACACAAGGAAGTTATCCTTGAAAATTATGCCTGTACACCCAATAAACTCCCCAGAACAAGCGCTAATGTTGTTGATGGAAAGGAAAAGACTGTCGGCACAGAGTTTTAAATTAACACTCTCAAAAAGGAACCAAGCCTAATCGCACATACATTTGCAGTGGTTTTAAAATATCCTTCAAAGTCCATGCTAACTTTCCTGCAATTCAGTCACAATCCTTTCCAGGACCGCAAGAACAATATCAAAGCTCCTTCAAGTGGTTTCCGGTTTTCTGTTATTGGCGAAAAGTTTTCATGTTGTTGGCTCTTTTCGAGACAATGGAATTTTTTTTAGTTTGAAACTTTCAAATAAATGTCAACAGCATTAGTCTGCGGGATGAGTCCAGTTGGGTATTACACTACTTTTACCACTGAAAACAAAAACGACCCTCAAGTACTTGGAATGCTACGCTTCATATTGTCCTCTTGTGGAATGTGGATGAGGTCGGCAGCTTCGTTGCATTTCAATTGTTTGGGGGTCCACTGTGTATTTCGCATATCCTCTACTGGGAGAACTGCCATTGCTGCAAAATGTAAAGTCCTGTCCGCCCTGTTCTTCGGCGAAAAATCGCGCTATAAAATAAAATCGCGCCCTTCCACTGTCGTCTACTTGTTGTTCTATTCATGCCAACATGTAGAAGAGAAATCTATTGCTGCCGGCCATAAAAGGATGATTAAGGGCTTCCAGATTTTTGTCCAAGTTATCCTGGCTTCCTTGATTTTTTTTTCAATATCCTGGCGCAGTTATTATCGTTCGAGCCGTTCAAAGATATTTTTGCCTGGCCAGTGAATGTCCATCCTGCTCAATGAATAGAACGTAATGATTGGATTCATGGCCAGAGGAAACTTTAGTGACGGGATTATTTCTGCCATTATCCAGAAATGGTCGTATATGCATCCTTACGTACGGAGAGTCCTTCGGCAATTTGTCATGTTGCCGAAAGGCCAATAGGTGCACGTGTACATATGGATGTAAGCTTCCTCTGTTGAAACTTTTAACTAGACCTCTTTGCTTTTTGGATTCGTACAAGTACTGCCTTCAATGCTTGGAGCTATTAAAATAATATGTTGCCAAGGACTTCCGGCAATGAAATAACCGAAAAGCTTTACAGAATGCTCCAACTGGTCGCATTTATGTCGCCCAAATCAATTTATTTCACCACTTCGCAGTATAAATGAGGCTATGGCAGATTTTAATTAATGGATGATCGCTTATTAATGGCGCCAGTTTTGGTATCAGTATGACGCTATACTTCTTGTGGATTTATTTTACTGATGCTGTTTAAAATTGCGCTTACTAAACTGAATCTGAACTGATGGTCAGAATGATGTAATTAATTTGGATTTAATGAAACTTCCGAGAATGAAAAGGTGTAGATATTGCATGATCTTTAAATAATAGCTATAAAATTAATTTAGCTGTGAGATTAATGCTAACGTATTATGTATTTGTCGTTTTAAAAAGGGATCTAAAACAGTTCATTTGTCTTAAATTTCATAGGCTATATACAAACGACAACCTGTCTGTCACTGTTGTACAGTCTCTAAAGTTTGAAAGGCGTTGTATTTACGTAATTTAGGAAGCAGTTAATAATATAACTGATATTTTTCTTACGTAACACAAGGTTTAGGAATTAAGGATTAAAAGGTCAATCTGTAAATTTTACCATGCTCACTGCAACAATGGTCAATGAGTCCTCTCTTATTAAAACTTCTAAGAACTTTAAGATCATAAACGGAGCTCTTAAAGTGCAGCCTCCGAGGTCAGCCTTCGGGCAGTCTTCAGTCTAACTCTCTCTTTCCCTCTTTACGCTGAATCGAAAGTACTTTATGAAAAATTGGGAATCATTATGACATGGCTAAGGAACCCTATATGTTCGTACCCTCCTCCTTTCTTCATTCCCTCCTTCAAAATGCCTACAGTTAATTCGGCCTATGGCGCTGATAGCCTTCTTTGTTGGCTGGTCCTCAATGTTGTTCATCTTTTATCGTCGGCACTTTAGCTTGTGGCTTGACACAGTGCAGTAGTGTTGTGAACGTTTTTTTTTCTTTTTCTTATGTTGCCAAAGCCCAGTATATAACCCTATGATGGTCGTGCGGCTCAACGAATTGATCGAACTTCGTTTCCAAATTTCATTGAACCTAGAGGACTGTTAGAGTGTGACCCCCTGGCTATTTGCAATCTCTTCAAAACTGTTTTTCTGGAAAAGACTATGATATTAGTGATAGGACGAAAGTTTCCACCAATTTTTCTTCAACTGAGGTATCTTGTATTTGACGAGACCATCATCTTAAAATATATCTCGAATGTGGCCAATATTTTCTCTAGCAACCCTGATGGTATCCTAGCCTCCTTTCTGAAAGCATGTCGCACGTCCCTGGTTTCAATTCGGGTTCGTTTCAACACGGTTTTATTAATGGTAAATCTATCACAAGCAACTTATTAGAATTCTCTAAATACTGCCTTTCCGCCGTTGTGGCCGGTAAGCAAGTTGATTGCATATTTACCGATTTTAGTAAAGCTTTCGACAGAATCAACCAGAGAATTCTCATTCATAAATTACACGGTCTAGATTTTCCTCTACTTTTTGTAAACTGGGTTTTTTCGTATCTGTCTGACCGTACACAGCGTGTTTTCCTTCGTTGTGCGCTTTCTAATCAAATAATAAACACCTCAGGGATGCCA
The DNA here is from genome assembly GCA_964036015.1 of Leptarthrus brevirostris. Classification (NCBI taxonomy): domain Eukaryota; kingdom Metazoa; phylum Arthropoda; class Insecta; order Diptera; family Asilidae; genus Leptarthrus; species Leptarthrus brevirostris. Next base: position 24,787,862 of record OZ038375.1, on the reverse strand, counting down.
CAAAGTAGCCATCTTGGACCGTTGGTTTTTATCATTTGCATCAATGATGTATCAACGATCCTCTATAACTCGAGTGTTCTTTGCTACGCTGATGCCGCTAGATTTTTTCCTACTGTTTATAAATGAACAGGATTTTTTACTTTTAAATTCTGACTTAGATACCTTTCATAATTGGTGTTCTATGAACTACCTCCCCCTGAACATCCTCAAGTGTACTGCTATATTGTTTTTACGTATGAGGACTCCACTGCAATTTACCTTTATAATTGATGGTAGTTTATGAACTAGACTTGACAAGACTACTAGGTCATTCTTGCCACTCACTTTTTCTTTAAGGACTTTGAAGATTCTCTTGTAAATAAGGGTAACGCGTCATTAGCTTTTATTAAACGCTTATCAAAAGGGTTCGACGACCCTTATATAACAATATTTCTCTGTTGTACATTTATTAGGCCTATTCTAGAATAAGTCTCGCACTTTGGTCCCTCGCATAGGACCGCCCACCACAGATTCTTAAAATTTACTTTTAGGGGTCTTCCCTGGAACAATCCTCATATTCTGTTTCCATATTAATATCTACTATTTTTGCTTTCGATTGTTTGCAGGGCACAATGAGTTCTTCGGATCTGCTGGACTCTCTACATATCTCTGTTCCGGCTCGCTCCCTGCTCTCCCACAGACTCTTACAGACTCCACTTAATAATAAGCTTGTTTATATTTACTTTCCCATTTCGAGAAATCGGTTAAAAGATCAGCTAAGTTAAGGTTATCTCACCTCTTTGGTGGAGTCGTCGGTGGAGTAAGTGATAACGTATCGGCCTACCAATCTGGAGGTCCCATGTTCGAATCCCACCGTCGGCGACCCATGGTTGTTTTCTGCTGATAACAGATAACGATAAAAAAAGGTCATGTGGGTTGCAGAAAAAATACAATTGGTTTGGAATCCACCTTAAATTGTAGGCCCATTTGTAATTGTTGTCTCGAATCGGGTGAAGTTCTTCTCGCGCCTTATGTCCCACAAGGGGTTACGGGACCTAGAGAGAGAGAGAGAGAGACCTCTTTGTTATTGGCTGTTTCATATTTGAATTGAATCTGCAGTAATCAGACATTTGATGAGTTTTTGAATAAATAAATAAACACCCAATATACTCTTGGAGGTTTTTTTTAATTTTGTTAGAGAATTGTAGCCTTCTCAGCCGTGCATTTAAATATGAAGTTTTAGGGCAAGAAACCGATCCCTTTTTAAGTAAACTCTTTAGGTCGTTATGTCTGAACTAACAGTTGAGATTTCAAATTATTGTTGCCAAACTCAAATCCAGCAACAAGGACTGGCGTATTACTAAAATGTTTTGTTGTTTGCATAAAACGCGTTATTATTGAAAAGGGTTACTTTGTAATCAAATTTACCCCAAATGCTACAAGTACTATCGCATGCTATATTTTATCTGCGCACAGTCTCCACTTAAAACGTCCTTTCTTCTGATAAATTTTCAAAATACACAAAATTTGTAAACAACGAATTCAATTAAAGTGACTCATTTCCAACAGGGTCGGCTTAGTTCTGAAAATGAAACCTCGACTAAACGGTTTTTGTATCTATCGGCAAAGCCCTAAAGTCAAAGTTTATCGGCTTTTAATTAATAAGTTTTTTTCGGAAATTTTATGGATACGAAACATTTCACAAAAATTTTCGCTCAAGCAAGGGCTGGCGAAATATACACCCGACTTGTTTAGCTATCATTAGGGAAAATTAATAATTCATAACCAAATTTAAAGGGAATGCTAATATTGAAAGCAACATGTTTTCGCGGGAATTATTTTTGTCAGGAAAATTCTCCCGTGGAATCAATCGGGATATTCTTATCTGTCATACAAATTTAATTAAAACATCAATAAAATCAGCTGCAGGCAATCAGTCATCATGTCATATGCTAACATGAAAACAGATTGCCTGAAACCTTTCCAATTTTCGGAATTTTTATAAGGAATTACTCTCAACATCCAAATTTGAGCCTTCTTTTTCTCGAATTAAATTTGGTCCCTCTCCAAAGGCTGGAGAGGTTTGAAAGGGGAGCCGGGGTTTGTTTAATTTCCTGCAATACGACAAAATAAAATTGTGTATCATATAACAGCGGATGTGATTGTTTTTTTGACTTCGAAGTTTTTCAAATGTAATTGTAAGCCGCTCGTAAGCCCGTTCAAAGTAACAAAACAATCCAAAGAGAGATGGCTATCTACCATGGAAACACGCAACAAAAGTCATTGGCAAAACCGAAAGGAAAATAAGAGAACAAATTGAGTCGCTATCAAAAATTACGTTAACAAGGCTGGGGTGGTCCGGATTTAGTTGAGTGGAATACTCTCGAATCGTTTCGATAAAACTAATTTAGTCATACACACACATGGCAATACAAGGGTCATCAATACCCCCATTCAAGGGCCATCCTGATACCGTTCGGTAATCTTTTCAACTTTCAGCTTGCCCTATGGTTCCGTCCGGAATTTGGAATGGTCATCAGATCTCGCTATTTTCCTGGGATTTAGTATCAAACGTTATCTCTCTTGTGCCTTGATATGACTACTCGACAACGGACAACAGCCTTAATGCTCCACATACAAACGTACAAACAAGCCCATATTTATTCACATCAGACCAGAATCAAATGATTATTTATCAGATAGAGTGATCTTTTTGCTCTACGTTCTCAGTTTATTGGCCCCATACATTATTTATTGGCACTTCCGACCTCAACATGATTTCCGTTTTTGGGGCGCCCTCGCGTAGTCCGTTCGGCAAAATAAATAAAAGGCGCAACCCTTTATTTGTAGATATTAAAAAATTATTCGTATCGATTCGATTTATATGTGTCCGCACCCCCTGCAGTGTGTGTTTCGGTTGAAGACTGCAAAACGAGATAAAAATAAATCTAAATTCACAGAACTCCGGGATTGGAAGTCAGGACCAGACCAGGATTGCCGAATATCGGGCATAGAAAAAGTGTATACAGAGTAAAAGCAAAAAGGGGTGATAAATAACAAATTTTATTTAGTCCTGACTCCACCAACAATATTGTCCTGTCCAGTTGCCAGTTTTAGGTTCATAAATCTTGCAGAGTTCAGTTGCTTTGAGATTTCCTTTGGTTTTGTCTCCGATGCCTTTGAGCTATGCCCCAAAACTCCAGATATCACAGTTTTGTATTAGAAATTTATGTGGTATGCTCAGGACGCTGAAGCCTGTAGAAATGATTCTGTTGACGTTATGACGAGTATAGTGTTGTAGAGGGACTAAGATTTATTCAAAGGAAGATAATGGTATCTTTGAGACTTTGGATTATTGATGAAATGCTGCAGATACAAAGTTTCATGATGAATGCTTTCGGTTGGATTACATTTTGCTTTTGGCAGGTAGTTTAGGTTTTATATTATGCGAACCGGGGGTATGTGCTATTTTTGCTGAGAGATTCTTAAGGATTTCCTGGGTGCTCCAGTTTAGCATGTATTTCGGTTGAATATGATAAACTAGTACACATGGGATTATTCTTTTTCTTGATGAAATTCTTTCCAAATGATTGAATATTTTCCTCCTTGGTTTGATGCCGCTAATGGTTGCAAAGTATATTTTAGAATATTTGCTTTCACATTATTTTTGAATGATGGATTACAGAAATTTTATAGATTGCTGAAAACTTTATTCAAGGTAAAAGTTGGCGTAAAAATCCCTGATACCAACCGAGTCGGAATTCCCTTTTAAAGGTTCTTGTGTAAAAACTTATATGAGAATAATATGATCAATAGGGAAACTGACAAAATAGAGAGCGATTGTTGAAACTTTGCAAAACTTTCGGTATCATTATCAATTAGCCATTAATACACTGGTGGATTGCTAGAAAAATCATTTGGATGATGAAAAATTGACAGAAACAAGATAGCCTTTGCAAAATTTCTGAAAAAAAAAAAAATATTGATAACGTTAGTGAAACTTCTTGAGTTAAAATATATTTTGTAAAAAATGTTCAAACCCTCTACAAACGGAAACGGAGTGGGATCAATTGGTAGAGCGGCACCTGCACCATGCCATGGTTCCCGGGTTCGAGACTGGGTCTCGGCGTAAGTTTTTATTAAGACATTAAAATAATCAACTCCGTCTCTTGGCTGTTGTCATGCTCGCAGCAATGTTAAAACAAGACATTCAAGTTTCCTCACTTCACTTACAATAATTTCCCTTCCGGCCAAAGCCATGCTAACGCATCAAAGGGTTTTCCCCTAATTGAGAACAAACACAATTATCCATACCATGCAGTTTTGCTTTCCTCTGTTCCATGTTAATAACTTAAATATTGTTACATTTACTCCAAAGAATTCTTGCGTGTTGACACTAGTAAAAATAATTGAGTTGATATATTCACGCCAAAAGCAAGTACAGACATTTTTAAAAGTATATACGCGCCCGTTGCGAGCACGTAGTACCTATTATTCACACTGCCACTACAGGCCCAAAGCTTTAAAAATACGCCCGCCGCACGGGTATGCACGCTCGCGCTACAAGCATGAAAATCTAAAATTACGCCCACCATAAATTCACACTGTGTGTTACTGTGTTCTGGCTTTAACACAACCGCAACTGTTCCCTCACCGCGTGGGTAATGTAAAATATCACCCGTATAAACGCATGTTCAGCCTGTGGGTAATCAACCACCTGATATTAAAATTATCCCAAATAGCCGATGACACACAAGGTGAGTCATGACAATAATAACTATAACAATTACCTGAAATTTTTCATATTCTTATATATTTTCCAGTTTCAGTTATAATCTTTATGATTTTTTTTTTTTAAATAAAACTCAACAACACCAGGTTGCCGACTACTGCGGAGATAGTTTTGTTATTTCATACGTCGGTCATTCGAGTTAATCTACTAAAATTATTTTATTGGTTTTATCTTAAATTTTAGTCTAGAAAAAAGAGTGAGCATACCGTGCTTAGTTTGGACTATTTCGTGCGTCTTTGATTGATACGTGCCTACAGCGGGCTGGCATTTGGACAAGTATAATTTTTACTCAGGCGTAACGTGCTTCATTGGAGTGCCATTCAGACGTTTTACGCTGTGTGCCTGTTTCAGGCTATGAATGGGCCAGTCTTATTTTTCCTCGGATAAATATGATTTTTAACGGTTGTATTTTGCAGTATGACATTATAATTGTAAATAATTTAATAAAATGAAGAAGAACCTATTTATATCGTAATACAAAAACTGGCTTACATTTAGAGTGATTGAGAAGAGATCATCATAAATTTCGCAATTAGAATCGTCCTTTAATCATATTTATTTAGAAATATATAACTCAACGTCATCAGAATACATTTTAAAATGCACTCCTTCATTTTTTTAGCTAGATTATTTGTGAAACTAGAAAAAGTCAGCGGCCTAGTAACAGAACCCTGCTGAATCTCACAGCAATGGAAGAAGTATTCTGAAAATGACCCTTTGAAGAGAACATACTCTACTGCGGTCCCCGCAATAAGGGCAAAATAAATTTACAAGTAAGGCTAGAATACTGAAATTTATTTACAAGCTTATTATGACAATCGAAGGCCACAGAGCTATATATAATAAGTTAGGCAGTTGTACACTTACGTTGTAGTTCAAATCCAGATTATTCAAATTCACTTATTTATGGTTCTTACATGTAAGATTCGTGATCTTTTAAGGTGTACAGGTTCAATGAAATATCAAACGTGGCCAATTTTAAGTAATATTAAATGAAAAACTTTGAAAAAACAATGAAGTAACAATAAATTAAAAACTTACAAGCGTCTGAAGCAGACAACTGCTTCCCTAAACGGTGGAGATAAGTTATGTATAAAGACAATTTTAACTTAATCTAATGATATGATGAATGTATAATTATGAAAACATTAAACTTCGGATTATTTACTACATATTCAAAAGCAATTCCTTAAAACGACCGAGTGTATCAGTCATTCCCTTAAACAAATAGGTAGGTTAGGTTAGGTTCGTGTGGCCGTCCTAAAGGATATATTTAGACCTCAATATGTCCATTGTGATGCCACGGGAATGAAAGAATTCGCACCACCCAAGAAAGACCTTCACCTGCGTACCAGTGCAGGGCACCGGCAAGGAAGCTCGTCCATACAGCTTCTGCAGAAGTCGTTTGAGAAGATGCCCAAATAGGTAACTTATACCATAACTTGGTAGGGTAAAGGAAGAATAGACGCCCGGTAACTATGAGGTAGTAGTTAGTAGTAGTTGTAGTTATCGCCCTCGTTGACCTTCCGAATTATATCCAAACATATAAAGTTGTTGGGATTATGAAATTAAATTACTTTTGCTCCGGTAGCAATGCAGCGAAAAATGGGATAACAGAGGATTGACGAAACGTAAAGGGAATAGTGTTCAAATCCAGGAAGGCGAAAGAGATATTTAAGGAATTTAAAGTAAACTGAAGTTTGTAACATGATTGATAATCGAGCCTGCAATGATCACCAGAACTAGAAGTATTCGAATAAAAAAAAATTAATCGTAAGAGGTGTGAACGAACTAGATGACCACAACTTACGGAGTCCACCATATAGTTTTATGACAATAGTGTCAACATGGTCATTCCACGTGAATGTATTATTGAAGATTACTCCTGGGTTTCAAGCCGCGTTAATGAGAGGAATATTTGAATTGTTATGCTTGACGCGCGGTAAATTTTTAGTATTTCAAGGTGGTTTATATATTAGACTTCTCTGGATTTAAATATACCTTCTTTCCAGCCGACCACCCGCTAACGATAAGCAAATCACTATTCAACATTCTATATTGAGACAGAACTAAAGACCTGGACAGGTAAAACTATGTATCATCGGTATAAATCTGTAATTTGCTATGCTGATCACAATGAAATATAGCATTGATAAACATAATAAATTGTAACGGTCCTAGAATAGAGCCTTGTGGAACCCCCGAGGTAACAGCTTTAAAAGAGGAAAGTCTACCGCCAGACTACCGCCTGACAACGGTTATTCATCATCATCATCATTTCATCATGTGAAACTAATCGCAAAGTTTAAGTACTGAAGACCGAGATTTTAGCTCCATCAAAATTTGATTGTTTTCAGTCGATGCAACTCTATGAAAAGAACATGTTGGACCACACTGACTAGTACGCTTTTAGAAATTTTTCATCATAAGCCCTTTCATATGATACCCCACTTGACCTAGTAAAGTTGTGTCCCCTCAATTGAAATATATATATTTTTTTTTTCTCATTTGTAATAGAGATGGGTAAGCATTATTTAAAACCATTCCAAATTTCAACTCGATAACATTGGTAGAGGTTGAGATAAACAGCTGTTACAGACAGACGAAGTCACAACAAGGGTTGCTTGTTTTACCATTTACGGTACAGAAAAAAAAGGGTAAGGCAATTTAATCTTCATATAATAATTTTTTGAAATTGGAAACGAGTCAATATGTGACCGACAGTACTTTTTTATCTAATTATTGATGGATGTATGATACGCAGATTGGGACGTATAATATGCAGATTGGGACGTAATTACGATAAAAGCATCTTAGTCCGTATTTTCAAAATGAATTTATTTCTTAATATTTAAAATTTTATTATTCTCACTTATATTCACTTAAATTATGTATTTAGTTATTAACACGATTTTCAACCAGGCTTGAACCTTTATTGGCATTCAAGTTTGGTCTAAAGTTGAGTAGCATCGACGCAGTCCTGCGGCAACTTTAGACCATAATGGTGAAATTTACTTTGTGTGCGTATAAGGTATATCAGCAATTAAGCTGTTATTTATTAAGACATTTCAGACGTTTTGTACCATAATTCCGGGGTAAGTGATAACGAGTTGGGCTCCTTCCATCATGGTGGACAATGATTCGAATTCCGCCGGTGGCCCATGATTGTTTTTTTTTTGACAATCGATTGCCACCAATGACCTTCAAATTAGAGGTTGCAGAGTGATTTCGATGGGTCGGAACCATTTTAAATTATAGATCAACTTGCAATTAAATGTTCTGGAATCGGGTGAAATTCTTCTGCCACCCCACATGAAACAAAGGTGGACAGAGCGTTATTCCAACCTATTTGGCCTTTTGATAATCCGACGGTATGCCTATTATAGGCCCTCACCTCGGTAAGGTTCAATCCACCGTTAACTAATCCACGTCTTAATCGAAGGCATGCAAAATAATTTTAATTTATTATGTCTATTTAATTTTTAAAAATAATAAGGGTTTGAAGAAAGTTATATTTTCTTAAGCAGCCGTAATGGGATGCTCAAGCAACTTAAGAAATTAGAACAATGTTATGCAATGGAAAATGTAAAGCAGAAACAGGGCAACAGATTGCGATAAACACAACCATGTTGGAAGCAAAGAAAATGTCAGTGGTTCGGAATCCATTTGAAATTTTAATCATTAACTCGAATCGGGTGAAGCTGTTTTTCCTCCCCATTCCCCACAAGGGGTAACGAGAAGCGAGAAATATTGCATTGTAGAGTTACTTTAAGGAAGGAGTCGCAAGGTACTGATGCTCAACGTCTCAGTTCGGTGCAAGTACACACTACTCATTTCACTTACTTTTGAATATTGACGGTTCGATAGCTTCTACGTCTTTAACCCTCGACCAAGCTCCTAAGTCTTAATACGAATTGTCAATATTTTTGTTAATCAAGCTCTGACAACAATTCAGTAAATTGAACTAAAAGCCTAGAGATATGTATCTTGGCAAATAATCAAATACTAAATAATCAATATTAGTTAACCATATCATCAATAGTATTTTATAGCAAATAAACACTCTTGATTTAATTAGTGAAATAAAATAAATTCAGTTCTCTTTACAAAATCGGAAATTAATGCTACAATCAGGTACATACTGCAGAGATAGTAAAACAAATATACAAATGCCAGGTGAGTTCCAATTATTTAGGATATGCCGTGTAATTTTTCCGCAATGACAATATTTACATGATACTCAAAAGCACAAATTAAAAATAACTACTCGAAACCGATGTGTGATTATACTGCAGGCTTATTGACTAATTTTATTGCGTTCAACCTCTTCTTTACGAGAAAATTTTGCGATTGTTGATATAGCTGGTGAAGCAATTAAGAGTATAAGTAGACCTAGAATATTGTTTTAATACACATCCAATAATTACATAATTGATAAATGATAATTTTAAATTTATGCGAAATAGTTTTTCAGGTTTTTTGTCTTCTTAAATATTTAATTTGGGAAGGTCTGTTCATAATTATGTGACAACTGGTGTTATTTTCGTGTCAAACTATCGATATTATAAGTATCGGCCTCAACTCTGTTTGGCAGTTATACATCCACTTGATTTGCAAATTATTTATGTCTCTATGTGTTCACAAACTTTAAAAAGCAGGTAATTACCATTCTGTAGTGTTGTCCTTTTAATAAAAATCTTAATATCCGAATTAACCTAATATTCACTTAGCTTGTCCTTAAAATTTCAAATAAGTTCTTGACTTTGTTACAAATACATTTTCTTCCACTTCACTTCCCTATAGTGTAAACAAATATCGATCGATCTTAAGTAGAAACTCACTCAAAAAGTGTTTTCCAGTGTGTATTTAGAGGATGTCAGAAGTCCTTTCAGTTCATCTTTGACAAATATTTTTCCTTTGCGAAGATAATTCAAGTACCAAAACACGCCACAGTTCTGTGTTCTTTATTTGCCAGAAAATTATGTAATGCAACGAACATGGAAGAAATTCTTAACAGGAAAAAGGTTCTGTCTTTGAGAAACCTCGGTACAAAGGAAAACAAGTTTAACTGACCGTCAGGAAAGAAGCTTGTCAAATTAGAGACTGGATACCATTCACTCAATTCGTTCTCCCAAAGAAAACTTCGAAATTTACCCGAAGCGAAATTTTCCTTTTTACTTTTGACTTTGAATTACGACAACAAACGTTGAAACGACAACTTTTAAAATGATTTATGAAGAAATCTGCTCCCGTTGTCCTTGTACTCTTAGATATTTCCCCTTGACTGGTCCATCGTCGCAGTAATCGAGGTAAAATTTTGCAAAGTGCAAAGAAACTTTTCCACTTTATTTTTGCATTTACTGCGGTCCAAGAACGAGAAAACCTCGGTAAGTTAGATTTTTGCTGTAAACAAGAAAAGTTTCCATCGACCCTTTTATAAATTTCGAACCGAAAGACCCAGATAAGCTCGAAAGCTAATCCTGACGATATTATATGGAGTCCTACCGTACTTTGCTGGCATCAACAGTAAAGAGTTATGTGCCATACGAAATCCTAATTGTGAACGCAAGCAGGAAGTTCTGATGGTGCTCTATTCCCCCATATACAGGATAATTTTGTATCAACTCCTTATATTTCCTGGCAACATCCTTGGGCGGTTTACTTTTATTTCAGCGAACATAATTTAATCATGTGACGCACGTACTAACCAAGCTATAAACATTTCATGACAGTTTACATTAAGTCAATGGCATAAATTAAGCTGGCTTTGGACGAATGAAGTCAAAGTAATTAGATATAGATTTAAGGATTTTATCTTCCGGAAATGAGTGCTACTGAAAATTCATAGCCTTTAGAGGAAATGAAATGCGGCCAAAGTATTCCACAAATTGCTTATTTCAGTGTATGAGTGAGGGTAAACCAAGTATTTCAAAAATATAGTAATACGCTCTATATGAACAAAATTGTCACTTCAAAGAGAACGCTATGAATAGACTAATTTATCGAAAGTTTCATTTAGATATCGAGGACCATGAAAGTAGTACCCAAAAAAGTTTTCAGATGAAAGCTATTTTACTCAATAGAAAATTTCAATCCTGATGGAATTGGTTGCTTGGTGTACTTGGTGTAGAACGCACTGTCAAAACTGCTTTTCAAATGTACAATAACTTTATTTCCAACTTAAGCCATTAATAATGTCAATAAACGTTACTTTCTCATAGCTTATTTCACTGCATACAATTTGTGACTAGTGCTGGTAAGGAGTACCATAATAATATTTACATCAAAGAAACTGTTATCGATTCTTTGAGCATGATTCTTTGATAAGCCAAAAGTCAAAATTTATATGCGCAATTAAGTCCTTAAGAATCCCGATAACATTACTAAGAAATAGGGGAGAGGGTGGCAAGACGGTCTATTTGGGTAAAATGAACTACCATTGACTTTCGTATATCGAGCAGAGATAATTGCTGGCAAGCACTAAGCAACTTTAGGAAATATTTTGAAAAGTGCATGCAGTAATCGATAGCGTAGGCTTACTAAAAGGGTTTTGTAAACCCTAAAAGGCTTAAAAAAAGTTTGCGAAATAAACAATAATGTAAAAACACATTAACCTTCATAGACATTTTTTTGTGGTAAAACAAAAAACCCAAAATGGGGGCGCTGCAGGTCGATGAATATGGACCCTCCAAAAGACGCAGCTCCACGGTGTGCAGAGTTTAGGCCCTTCCAGTGATTTGAAATCCAAAAATTTGTAAGAGGCTTATGGGTATCGGTTTGACTAGATTCAAGCAGAAATTTCAAAAATTATAGAAATGGCGGGAAATTCAACATGGATTTTAAAATTTTTGATCTTTTTTCGCCTTTAAGGTGCCGTAACTTTGCTTTTAATATCGCTAAAAATGTGAATGTAGCCAGAATGAGAACCACATCTCTATCTAATAGTTTAAGCTCCGATATGATGGAATCCAACAGTTTTTAGATACCGAAGTACTAAACACCAGCTAGAAAAACATGGTTTCGAGAAAAACGCGTTTAACGTTTTGAAAGTGCTTTGGCGTGACCCGACCGGCGGTCATGAAATTGCGTACAACTCATTTTCTAGGGAAGATATGATAAAAAGGTTTACATAAGGTTATTCTAGAGTCTTCAGAATATTGAAAAATGCACAAAAGAAATCGATTTTTTGAAGACAACACAGCAGAAATTCGCCTTATTAAGAGCCTGACTGTCTGATAAAATAGCGACGTGTTGCGCTCGGCTGATTCCTGCGTTTAGGTCTCGGACGCCTCCCGAATAGCAAACACCCCTGCCTGAAAAATGCTGGTATAGTATAGAAGTATCTACAATCTATATTCCTATGCCGATTCCGCAGTCAATTTTTGAGCCGTCCGTAAATATTTCTATATCAGAGTTCCCCACCACTCTTCCCTGGTTGGAATCCTGATGGTGAAGTTTTTTCTTAGACTCAGCTTTGGAATGATATAGTTTGTTGTTAAGAAGGTTAGTTGCTCGGATAATATATTAAGGATATTACTGTAGCCGTATGATATCGGCGTTCAAAACCCAGATTCCCTAAGTCTAACTGCACTGCTAAATGCGATACTTTTTTTTAATATGTAGTTCTATAGGTAAAAGATGAAACGCACGTTCAAGGCGTTCGCGGGGCAAGATCGGATGGCGCCAGTGGTTCTCATCCCTGCTGCTCTTTTTATTCTACTGAGTTTTGTTTTAATATATTCCTTACTTTCTACAATACACCGAACTAGTGAGACGTATGTGAGTGTAGGACATACCACGGCTGTGCACATCCAAGGGACCATCTTTGGTTGAAGTCCAACCTCTTGCTTAAGGTTCGTTTAAGGTAAGAGAAGGCTATGCATGCTTTCTTGACCTGTTCCTCCACGTTTGGTTTCCAGTTTAGTTTTGTATCCAGTATAACGCCCAGATACTTTGTTCTGAAGGATAGCGCAAGTGTTTGTCTATTCAACTTAGGAAGTTTAAATTTCAGTATCTTATTTTAATGGTGTACAATATTAAATCGGTCTTTCCTGGACTTCTACGCAGACCACAACTTGTAGCCTAGACTTCGACCCTTTTTAGGGAGCTTACTTACTGATAACGAAGGGAAATACTCTCGATCTCATCTGCATATGCGACAAACTTGACCCCTTCACTTTCTAGCTTCAATAGGAGTTTATTCAACTAACCCTTAGTCGGAGGAGTGGCGATATAACACTTTCATGGGGTGTGCCTCTACATGCAGATTTGATTAGAAGGCAGTTTCTGAGATCCGCTTGAAAGATTCTAGTCCTTACCTTAGATACTATCCAATTTGTAAACCCCTCTTCAACTCCCAGGCTGACTAAGGATTCTTGAATTGACTCAATGCGAACGTTATTGAAGGTTGATTGTTTAACAGTTCGCACTACCTCATGTAGAGCCGTCTCAGTGGATTTACCCTTTAGCTAAGTGTATTGTAATTTCAATAAGGAGGATCCATCAAAGATCTAGTAGGTGATTATCTAGGACTCGTTCCAATATTTTAAGTACAAACGAGGTCAGACTAATTGGTCTGAAATCCTTCGCGGATTCATGCCCTCTTTTGCCAGTTGGCTCTAGTAAAGCTGTCAACAGAATCAATCAGAGAATTCTCATTCATAACTTACACGTTCTAGCTTTTCCTTTTATTTTTGTAAACTGGGTGTTTTCGTATCTGTTCGATGGTAGACAGCGTGTTTCATGGGACGCTTTCAATTGAAATACTGAACACCTCAGGGGTGCCACAGAGCAGCCATCTTGGGCCATTGTTATTTTATCATTAATAACAATGATGTATCAACGATCCTCTTTAACTCAAGTATTCTTTGCTTTGCTGATGATGCTAACATTTTTCGTACTGTTGCTCATGAACCTGAGTTTTTAAATTTTGACTAAGATGGTGTTGGTGTTCTATTAACTATCTCCCTCTTAATATCCTCAAGGGCATCACTATAATATTTTCACGCGAAAGGACTCCTTTAGTAGCTCATTACCAGACTTGACAAGGGATTTGGGGGTCATACTTCACACTCACTCTTCCTTTAATGACCACATCCATTCTCTTGTAAATAAGGCTAATGCGACCTTAGGTTATATTAAACGATGGTCAATAGAGTTTGATGGTCCTTATATATCAAAACTGCTTTTGTACTTTTGTTAGGCCTATTCTGGAATATGCTAGTCTTTTTGGTCACCCTATTATGCGGTCTATATTATTCGCATCGATGCCGCCCAACGTAGATTTTTGAGATAGGCCTTTAGGGGTCTTCCCTGGAATAATCCTCATATGCTGACTCCTTATTTGGGTAACCTCAAATTATTCCCATTGGATACTCTTGAGAACAGGTGTAACAACATTAAAATTATTTTTGCTTGCGATTGTTTGCAGGGCAGAACGAATTCTCCAGAGCTGATAGGGTCGTTCCTGTGGACTTACAGCTTTTTCGATTTAATGACAAGTTTTTTATCTCTCGAGAAATCGGATAAAAGATCAACTTAGTGAAAGTTACTTTATCTTACTAGTTGTTTCTTATATTGTTCTTATAATTTGTAGTAATCAGGCATTTGATAAATCTTTATAAAAAAAAAACAAAATGCGAGTTTATAAGTAGTTCAAGGGCCATTAGTGGCCATTTCTGTCCATGTCCCATTTCCTCGCTCAATAAACGATTGGCTACAATGAGCCTTGTACAGAATCTTACTGAGCCCCGCCGAATCCCAGATATTTTTGCTATTATGGCAGTAGTCCATCCACGGCTTTCATATAAATCTTCAAGCAGTCTTTGTACGGCTGCCAGAATTTACGCTTATATATAGAGGAATATTTCCATCATTTTCAAAACAAATTTTGAAACTGAAATTCTTCCTAAAGCTTGCCAAATAGAATAAATAAATTTGACATGCTTTAGCTCTAAGTATAGGTAATTTCGAGCTCCTTTAATTATTGATAAGACAAAAAACAAAATTAATTAAATAAATGCTCTTTCCCAAGCAAATACTTCAGACGTCTGCCACAAAAGTAGCCTATTAAATAGATTTCCCCTAAACGGGGATTGATTGATGTGAATATTTCTATTAAAGCTATTAATCGAACGAATATATCTGCCATTGTATTTGATGACATGCTAAAATGCATAGCTTTCTAAAGTGTTATTCATATTTAAAGAAGAGTTGCCAGATACCTGAAATACCAAGAACGAATCAATCACCTTCCCAGAAATTCCCGACATTCAATTCAAGTAAATCGTAAATGACTCAGTGATTTCCTTAAAAGTGATGAAGTGTTTAGCTCTCCCGAACTCCTTTTTCAAATAAATTTCCTTTATGGATGTTTGCGTACTTATTGTGGTTACAGTCATAAATCTACTGAAACTGTGCTCACAGTAACTCCAGATCCTTCTGTCGCTCCATAACTCCTAGCTTACTGATGCCGAAGGATTGCGAAATTGTTCCCATAACAATTTTTCAACACCAAAAATTGTGGCCATTTTTTGATAAGCCATCCGTTTACAAGTCCACCACAATTATCCCAAGAAATATGATACGTCTCGAAAGGGTATCCTATGCCTTACATATCACCCAAGCCCGACAGATTCTCTTCTGTCTTCTAACTGATAATAAACGAGAAATTCGCAATTTAGTTTAATGAAATGTGAAATAACGTTTAAGTGTTACGAGAGCTGGGTCAATATAACCTCAAACTTTACCATTGGGTTTTGAACCCGGCTGGGTTGGAACGCACATAATGGGTTAGCTAAATTGTTTCATGACTCTCCCCGCACCCTTTGTGCACTTGATATGAACGTGATTTTATTTTTATACGAACGTTTTCCTTCTTGATTGCGCTCCGTTCGACCCAAAACCGCAGAATGAAATTTTTCAGTTGAGAAGAGAAACCCATTCACAATTTTAATCCCTTCGCCCGCCGTCACATTTTGATTAAGATAAATTGTTCTCTGTGAAAATTGCTCCTTTATGTTCGTCTGCGGTAAACTTTGAACGGAAAATCATTTCAGGAGCTGGAAAATGTGATTGGAATTGGTTTAACTCTTGCAATGACAGCGGATTTCTAATCACAGCATTTATCGACACTAGGTTTTGTGTATCGATGCTTGAGTGATATTTTGAGGACATTTTATGTTGGGTTTTTTGGGTTAGGTTATAGTTGTGATTCTTTTATTATGAACACTTTAGAGAATGTTTTGTTGTCGAAATGTTTTTGGTGGAAGATCAATTTTTCTTGATTTCACTTATAAAATGAGTTTTGAAATGAATTTTCATTTATTCGGTCTCTAACAAATCCTTTGTTAAATCGTCTATGGATATAAACCCTCCGCTGTGGGTATTTATTTTGTATTGGTAGGGATTTCATTCAAAAAAAAAACTATATTAGTACATGCCTACAAAACTTATTGGTTCAAAAGGATTTGATACTCAATTTGCGATTCATATTCAGTTATTGCAAAGATGATACAGCAAGACAAAACACCAATCTATACAGACATAGTCAGGAACTCGACCAAAGGTAACAATAGAGCACCTGCTGTGCTATTGCGCTGCTCTTTCTAGATCTAGACACAAATCGTTAGGCAGATACTTCTCCAAGTATCTAGAGGAGTGACATTAGGAGTATTCTGAAATTCGAAACAGAGACAGTTAAACAATGCCAGTGCTTCGACGGTAGCAGCACAGCATCTCTAGGAAATAGGACACCCAAACGTGGTAACGCTTTCGACCCGAGGTGGTATATGCGAGGTTTTTGAGGCCGCCACCTTAACCTTATTAAGATTTTGAATTAACGTCATCTTAAAATAAGAATGCTTAAGTGTTAAAGTAAGAAAAGAACGTCATATCTAACTTTCTCAGTAACCGGTCTCACGTGGTGAAGGTAAGGGAAACTTTCTCCCACCCACGTCGGGTCTTATGTGGCGTCCCTCAGGGGTCCAAACTCTCGCCGTCTTTGTTCTCCATGTTTATCAATGATCTGTTAAGTTGCCTAAAGTTTTCAAAGATCATTATGTATGCGGATGACGTACAGATATATATTTTTGGTGTAATAGGGCTCCTTGAGGATGGAGTGTCCAGAATTAATGAGGATCTGCAAGACATTTGGTCGTGGGCGGAATCAAATGGATTAATACTAAATGAAAGGAAATCTCAGGCTATCATCATATATAAAAGAGCACTAGATACACAAGAACTGTCACCCATTCTGCTTAATAACTCTGTTATAAATAAATGTTGTCAGAAACCTGGGTCTAATTATTGGTAACATTTATGGTGGACTACGTAGTCTTTGGTTTTCTGTAACATTTACTCCAAAAAAGTTGATTAAGTCTCTGCTAATTCCACTGATAATCTTTGGGGTGGAGATTTAGGGTTGTTTGGATGCTAAGTCTTTCCGCAAACTTAATGTAGCATTCAATTGCTGTGTACGATACGTATATAAACTACGTCGTTACGATCACGTGTCCTCTTTTTCTAGTACGCTATTGGGTTAAAGTTTAAACCAATTCATTAAATATCGTATAGTGGTGTTCCTTCGTAATTTGATGACGTCTGGGTGGCCGGAATATCTCTTTAGCAAGCTTTCTTTTGCAACCTCGTCAAGGACAAGATCACTAATTTTACCTAAATTCACGGTCTTGCAGTCGAAAAGATCATTCTTTGTTTATGCGATCAGACTTTGGGACTCTCTGGCCTCGGATTTGAGACGCACAGCTGCAATGACTACTTTCAAAAGTAAAGCCTTAGAGCACTTCAAAACCAACTAAATTTTTCTGAACTAAAATACTCCTTTGTTTTCCGCGGTTTTCAATTTTTTTTATTTTTTTTCTCTCTTCTCTTTGTCGATGGCAGTTTTGAAGGAGAAATTTAAGTTATTTCAACAGAACAGTTCCTTAGTTAGCATTTTTGTAACAAATTTATTTTTCAGTCTTTCCTTTTTCTTACATCTTTTGTAAAGTTAATGGATTTTTGAATTTGATTCTTTGTACATTTTAAATATAAGTTTTGTCAACTTAAATGTACTGAAATAAAATAGTATTGAATTGAATTGAATATGGGTATGTACCTTAATTAAATTTTGTTTATAGTTAGGTGTACGTGATGTGTCAAATAAAATCTATTTAAAATTGATAAGAGAAGTATTTTCTGAACACAAGATGGGAGTGAATTCCTTTTAAGTGTTTTTTAGATAAAGAAGGAGTGCTCGAGAATTAAATCGAGGAATTTGTAAATTATTGTGCCTGTCTGATCTAAGACATGTTAGTCGAATATAAAGATCTAAAGGTTCACTGCTATTTAAAGCATTTTTAAAAACATAAGCGTTTTAAAATCACGATACTGATCAAGCGAACGGCATAAAAAGCAACTCACAAGTTATGAATCGACTAAGATTGTGGACAACGCCTTTATTAATTTTAACTTCAAATATCCAGAGAACGCGCCAGAAAACAAGCCAAGGCTGCGAAGGCCCCGATACACTTTACTAAGCATTGATGAAATATGTTTGTAACATGGCAATTAACTATTTATCATTATAACTAGATTTCTTACCTCGGCAATATAAGTATCTTCTAAACTAACCAAAGTTCATTTACGTTGTTCCTAAAAATGGCAAACAGACACATTTCTTGGGGTTCAATATAAAATATTTAAACTAAGCTATTCAGAAATACTAATCAAACCCTCATTTATTTTAGAGACTTTGTCCTCTATTAATCCAGTCCTTCCGCACCGGTATCATCACCATACATGTGTTTAGACACATGATTAAGTATTTCTGGAAGATCGTTAACAAAAATTTTTAACAATGAAGCACCTAAAATAGAGCCTTGTGGGATACCATAATTCAGTTTAAGTGAAGTTGATAAAACTCAATTTACATTCCCACAAATAATTACCGAGTAATTGCAATTCTGTTGACAACAATTTATATTTAAAACTAACTTAACTAGTTATCGTATTAATAGAGAATGTTGAATACTTTCTAAGGACATAGTCACATCAAGGACAGCAGACGTATAGCTATGTTTTATTCTAAAGTTCGATTTGCATTAACGTTGTTGGTCGATTGGTTAATCACGGGCCCATTGTGAATGCCATTTAAATAAAAACCAATGTAGCTGGATCTAAAACCACATATAGTTTTCTGTAAAAATCTATTGAGATCTGCTAGTGCTGTCTCTGCCAAGTCATCCAAGTTATCGAAAAAACTTGTTTTCAGATAGGCAAGTCGTCGTTTTTGTAGGTGCGCCATGGATTTAATTTCTTCTTCATCTCTACAGTTTCTACTAGGGCTTCACGAAACTCGAGATAATTCTCGCTACCGGTGCCGGTCTCGACACGATACCGGGAGCGGCAGCGAGACCAATATCATTCGTAACAGTGCGATACCGAGAGCGAGATTGCGGAAAATTTTTTTAGTTGTTTCAGCTTTTATGTCGCTCCGAAAAATGTCAATTGTCTGATTTATGAGGCATGTAAGTATACACTGCTTTCCTCAATCGCTTCTTTTTACATTATTTCCTTCTCCAGATATTTTCGTTTTATCCCCAATAGCAGACCTTATTTTGGAGAGGGGAATAAGAAGAAAACGCATATACACATAGATATATCACTTGTCCTCGCTCCACGTTATCCCACCGAAATACCCTTTTTTTATCTTGCCGAGAGCGAGATTGCACCGAGACTGGCCTTTATCTCGCCGAGATTGCGACGAGAGCGAGATCGTCTTCACCTTGATGAGACCAAGACCAAGATCTGCCAAAGTCTCGGTCTTGTCTCGGTGCCGTGAGGCCCTAGTTTCTCCAGAATTCATTCGAGGGTCACCGAGTCAAGCGGCCACCGACGATTCTTCGAATGCGTCTTTTGTCGAACAGTAGTAGGTTTGAAGTTCTTTTAAACTTTATCTTCGGCCATAAAGACAATAAGTAATATTTACCCACCGTTCCGAAGTCATATCTTTCAATTTTACTTGGCTGGATCTATATCTTTGGTTTAAACCTTTTGTCACCTTTTCCTCTATGCCGACATATCCTGGAACCCAACAGAGCTGAACCGTAAGATGTTAAATAACTTCTAGTGCCCTGATATTGTCTCTAATATATTTCGAATTTATCAAATTGGAGTTTAAAGCTTTTAGTGCTGCTTGTCTTCCCACGCAAATGGTGGTCTCAGTCCCTTGCTTGGACAGCGAGTGCAGCTTTCACTATAACGTATATTTATGCTTGGAAGGCCCTGCACTCATTTCTGAGTCTATAAGACTTTTCTATTTGCAGCACTTCCGAGAAAACTACAGCTCTGATGACCTTTTCTGTTTTTTTTCTTCCGTCTGTGAAGATGGGTTTTCCCCTTATAATCTTATAAAGGTACTTTCAGTCTTCTCTGCTTGGAATGATAACAGAAAAGGGTTTTCCGAAGTCGTATTGTAGTTTCATATAAACTGTTGTGGGGTGTATAGCACTTTGATTCAAGAGATCCAATATGTCAAAATTTCTCTTTGTCTGAGAGCTGCTAATGCTGCCATTTTTTTGGTATGCAGTTCTATGGATTGCAGGTGTAGGATAGCTTGTGGTGCAGATTTTTATACCACCGGTTATTTCCAAGTAAGCTAAATCTTATTTTGCATGCAAATAATTCATTGAGTCCTTTCTTCGTCCCTCTTCCACGTTACGTTTCTAATTTAGTTTGAAGTCGAATATGATGCCCAGAGGCTTGCTTTCCGGAGAGATTTTCAGAACACTACTTCTACGTTTTGATGGTTTCCAAATAGGTAATTTGTATTTCCTTTTAAACAGTACCATTTCTGTCTTGCGGGGATAAACCGTAAGTCCATTGTTTTCGGTCCATCTTGAGATGCCTTTTAGCGCAGAGTTTATATCATCACTAACCGTAGGAATTTTCCGTGTACACGGAAAGTACGTCAAATTTTTAGATATTAGACTGTCTGGGAGGAAGAGGTGTATTAATCAGGCTGTATTTTTGTGTACACAGAAATCACTGTAGGCCTTTTTTAGGATCTTTTCAGCATGGCTACCTTAAAGGGAAATCGACGACTACTAACCTTCTTGAATTCATTAATTATTCTTTACTGACCATTGAGGCTGGCAAGCAGGTGGACTGTGTATTTACTGACTTAAGTAAGGCCTTTGATCGGATCGATCATGCAATCTTGGTATATAAGCTGTCCCTTCTCGGTTTTTTTTTGTCACTAGTACAATGTCGTAGGATGTCGAGGGATATAATGATTTTGTTAAGAGAGAAGTTCCAGAGTAGGCATTAATAACTCTGCTGTTAAACATCATCTGTATCCAGTTCATCAGAAATTTTCTTGTTCCAGCTTCCTTTGGAAATCATTAAACTGCAATAAATTTTTTGTTCAAAAGAAAATGATTTTTACGAAATAATGATAAATGTATATAGAATTTATTTATCTTTAAATGCTAAACATAATTAGAATTATAGAAAAAATCAAGTCTTGCATAGCTACCAATCACATCCTTTATACGAAAACCGATTTCTTGCTGTTGCTTAATTAATAATCTTTTTCAGTGAAGTTCTCTTCACTTTGACATGTTTCGTTCATTTACCAAAATAATCTTTCTAGAAGAAAGGAGTAAACAGATTTATGAAGGAACCCGATCTCCTCCCCCATAATTTTATTAATAACATCTACGAAAGGACATATTCCAAGTGCTTGCTCAATGAATCACATTAGTTTCATGGAACCAACTCTGTAAAATCTTAAGCTGTTATGATGTTGTGTGACGACCTCCCATACAGTACGTAAAATCAACATTGATATATTCCTTTACGTTTGCGACATTCGAAAATCTTTTCATATATGGTAAATATGAAAAAGCTAGGGACTTTTCACAGACAATGGAGTTGCAGCCACTGCCCGGATTGCTACAAAGATATGAATTTACATAAAAGGACTTATCATACTCTTACATATATCTCTCATCAACTAAACTTGTCTTTTTCCTTTTGAAAAGAAGAGAAAAATTCTTTCATTGATTATAACTTGATACAATTATCTTCGAGAGATTTATTTTAGACTTATTTCGAGTTATTTCGTTAACTCAAGATTCGGTAATCTCAGTTTGCTTACTCTTCGATTGATTGAAGAGTTCCCAACCAACGGTATACAAATTATCTTAACCTTAAGTGTCTCTTTCCTATTAAAAGAAGCTCATAGTTCCAATACTACATGCTATACAAATATTAATAATGCCCGGATATCAGAAAACATTGGTGGAATTTCAAAATAGATGAATAGAATTTAAGATTGGAAAGTGTTTCAAGAAAATATTTGAAATTGCTTGTGCACATATCTTGCATTCCTGCACTCAAGATATTTTGATGATGAAACTTCTCTCATCGATCATTCTTGAAACGTTGTGGCAAATAATATTCCATGAGATAGGTATGTTCCGAAGTAAATTAGATACAGGATGAGAAATAACCCAGATAATTTCACACATTTGCTATTATACGCTGAGGAGATGATGACAGAGATAGCCATTACACAACTTGTCAGAAAGCTAAGTGTTGATATTATGAGAGGAATGTAAACTTGTTTATCTTGTCAGAAACAATTTAATAATTTGTGGTTTGAGGAAGTTGTTTACAAAGTTCACAGTTTATACAAATCTATAGCTGTACGTCTGTTATAGTACTTTAGAAATTCTCACTTTAAAGACGATAAAATATGTTTAAGCACAGCCTGCCCTACATATGCATATACAAACACCTCATTTGCCTCTTATTTTCTTTTTACAATTTTCATTCAAGGTGCTGTCATTTAAAGTAAAGGCTTTCATTTTGTTGACGGAGCAAGCTTGTAATAGGTCAATGACATAAGTAATTCTCTTTGTTTTTTAATTATGCGTGCGTACAGTTGTTACTGTGTTAAAATATATATTATTTCTATGGCACATAAAAAGAACAACAATATGAAATATTGACGACACCCATTGTGGTAAAGTTGCCGTGTGTTATAGTTTCGCACCTTAGGAGACCTGTCTAAAGACACCCCACTCATTGGAGTAAGTAAACACAAAATTTTCATCTTATTAGATTTATAAATGAAAGAATGGAAAGGCTGTGACATACAGACAGACGGACGGACAAAAACCATTAAGATTCCTTGTTACTACGGAACCCCAAAACCTAAACTTCACCTACATAAATCAACGGATGAAGTGAAACTTCTTTCGTCTTTGTCAATTAATAAATTAAAATTAAGCAGGTGAAAAAGAGTAATGCAAAACATTAAGCTTCAAACTCTACTACGATTACTTATGGTTTATGGTAACTAAAGTGTGATACTATTTATTCTTTGTAAATATCTCACAGTGTCTATGGTTTGGACGGCCGGCAACTTGTCTATTATCACCATGTCTTTGCTTTGTCGAGTATGATGAATATTTCACTGAATTCTTATCTAATTTCGGTTTCATTCACCCGAATTTCAAATTGTAACCGCACCCCCCCCCCTCCTTCTCACCAAAAACCTAGCCTCATGCATCATCTTCGATTTGAAAATCCAAACCACCTTAATGATAAAATTCTAGTTCCGCCACTGATCAGAATAATAAGAGTTTTAAGTCTACCTGTTTGTCCGAAATGGTAAATATCTTAGTTTCCCGTATTTTTCGGCAATTTCTATTTACCACCCGGAAAGTACGTCAAATTTTTACATATTAGACTGTCTGGGAGGAAGAGGTGTATTAATCAGGCTTTTAGTTGCTTTATCACAGGCTGTGATAAATTATTTCCAGTAACATGAATATGGAAGTGACTATTTGCACTTATTGTGTACTTACGTGTGGTTCCGTGTATTTCTGTGTACACGGAAATCACTGTAGGACTTTTTTATGATCTTTCCAGCATGGCTTCCTTAAAGGGAAATCGACGACTACTGACCTTTATGAATTCATTAATTATTTACCGACCATTGAGGCTGGTAAGCAGGTGGACTGTGTATTTACTGACTTCAGTAAGGCCATTGATAAGACCGATCATGCAATCTTGGTATATAACCTGTCCCTTCTCGGTTTTTCTTCTTGTTTTGTTGATTGGTTGTCGTCTTACGTGACGGGTCGTATACAGCGTGTCTTGTTTCGTGGATTCCTTTCCAACCTAATCCTTGTCACGTTGGGGGTGCCTCAAGGTAGTATACTTGGACCACTCCTGTTTGTCGTATATATCAACGATGTTTCGCTTCTTTTGTCCAGTAGTAAAATTCTCTGTTATGCTGATGATGCTAAGATTTTCCGCACGGTTTCTCATGAGTTGGACATTAATCTCCTGAATTCAGATTTAGCGGTGTTTAGTGACTGGTGTCTGCGTAACCGCCTTCCTTTAAATGCGGGCAAGTGCACCGTAATGACCTTTTCTCGTAGAAGACATCCTGTTCTCTTCGACTACTCCATCAACGGCGTTGTCTTGGGTAGGGTTGACAGGGTGAGAGACTTGGGAGTGGTCCTCAATTCTCGTCTTTCTTTCGAGGACCATATTGACTCTACTGTTTGTAGGATTAACTCGATGCTGGGCTTCATCAAGAGATGGTCTAAGGAACTTGATGATCCCTACCTGACTAAGCTTCTATACTGCACCTTCTTCGGGCATCGTAGGTCTATTTTGGAATACGCTAGCCCTGTATGGTCCCCTTACTTTGCCGTTCACAACGACCGCATCGAGGCGGTGCAGCGAAGATTCCTTAGGTTTGTCATACGCGGGCTTCCCTGGAATGATCATTGGGTGCTTCCCTCTTATGCCGATCGTCTGGGATTAATTTCGTTGGACTCTCTAGAAATGAGGCGCAATATTTCGAAAATAGTATTTATGTTCGATCTTTTGCCGGGAACTATTAATTCACCGGAATTACTCGAGGCTGTTAATTTTGCTATACCTCAACGCACCTTGAGGAATCACGACTTCCTATTCTGCCCAGGCCACCGTACTCTTTACGGAATGCACGAACCCGTCACGTCGATGTCCCGCCTCTTCAATCAACACTCCGGTAATTTCGACTTGGACATCTCTAGGCGGAATTTGTGTCTACTTTTTATGACTAACATCACTGCATGTCATCACAAATTGATTTGACGAAAGTATTATCCGTGAAGTCTTCCAGTCTTTCCTCGGGGCCTATGAAGTTATCTAATATGAGTAGGTTCATCATCAGCCTGAGTCCCGCATGATACCGGTAACTGTGTGGAGTGTAATTATCGCCGATCCCAGAGTATTATATTAAGCTTGGGTTTTTAAGTAAGCATTCGACTTAAGAGTACATCTCGATAATTGACATAGTTTAAGGACCTTTCTGGCGCTTTTTCAAAGATAAACGTTTTTAGCCTTAATTTCAGTGAACGTTGTAGTCATTTGAAGTTTTCTTATATATTCAGACTGTTTTTAAGTCAGCTAAACGTTTTTCTTTGATTACTTTCTCATCACACTACTATTAAATTTCCAACAAAACTGAAAATCACCAAAAAATATTAAAGGACATTGAATTGTTGTTGCATTAAAATCCTTTTTTCAATCCTCTTTGCTGCCGAAATAAATGCAGGTTTAAACGCAAATTTGCCGGAATATAAAATCACCTCTAAAATATTCATTACCTATGAATTAACCATTTACAAATGGAATGTCAGTGGTTCTGTCCAGAACAAGTCGCAAACTGACATTTACCAAAATGCATACAAACGACCTATTAGAAAATCTAATGGATGGTTTGGTATTTAGCCGGGAATTTAATTTGTTTTAATCCTTCGAATAGTGTGGCGTTTCGGGGCCACAGTTGCTTTAATTAAAATTTCGGAATGTCGTAAAACAATGAACTACCACCGCTCTTCCATGTAAATGAATAATAGAATTTTGAATGTCTTTCCGTATATTAACAGCCACAGTGTAACTCCAGTGAATTCGTAAAATTTTTGGTGAAAATTTGGCGGGTATAGTACCCAGTTTGTTGGGTGTAAGTAATAAATAGTAAAATTTTCCAGTGCTATTTTTGCAAATAAATGGTGTACTAATCTTGTTGGTATTTAATTACAGGGAGGTATTAGGCCATAAATAATGGAAGGAGGAGGGTAGTATGTATGTACTGCGGTTTTTGAGCAATTAGAGCTAATTGTATAGAATTTCTATGAATTTGCTCATTATAAGGTCTTAAATCTGAAAATTTATTGTTTATTTAATTTACAAAAACCAAATGAATTCCACTAATATTGTATGCTTTACTAATTTTCATATTAAACTAAACAACTTTTCACCTCTGCATTTTCATTACATACCTGATGTGGTGATAATTATTACCTAACTTATCGGATTGTGTTTGTCCATTATATACATTATTTCCTGGCATTTCTCCGTTAGCATATTCATAAATTCCATCGAATCCTACCTACGAGTCATTATGATACCATCTTCTGACCCAGACTGGATAGATATCTACATTTTACCACAACTATTACCTACAAACACGAAGGCACCTACCTATCTTGGGGTTCAAGTGTCGTTTACTTAATCCCCGATAGTTCCAATTCAATTGACATTCAACCCTTTAAGACGACGACACTTAAATCAGCCCATGTTCATGTCTAATTTAATTTGAATATTTTAAATTCCATTTACCTGTCAGATTGATACGTACATGAATGTAAGATTTATTTAAAGATTCCATGAATTTACAACTATTGATTTTGGTTTGGAAATATTGGCTTGACACTTCTCAGATTCCGTCGCTTCTTTATCAGTAAAATGCATTGTCAGCCGGTGCGTGACATGATATCGAATGCAAAATCTTGTATGGCTGTCACAATCGAATTGAATGACTCAGTGAATTCAAATGATAGGTCAATTTATGCAACTTCTCTGTAGATAGTGTAGTTATAGCAGACTCAGTGATATATGACTATGTAGACTTTCCTAGCAGCAACATAGAATAGGTGCAGTCAACGAATTTATGACTTTGCTTACTTGGACATGTGTGTAAATTTAGGGACTTTTTGAGTTGAGGAGATGTCAAAATGTCACAATTGGGCTTTGATGTTTTAGGAAATAGGTTATGCTATGTATTAAGCAGTCAAAGAGATAAACTGTTGCTTATCAATAACAGCATTTTTTAGTTCGATATCAGTTTGAATATTATTATCTTATAGAGAGGTTTAGCAACTTGTTGTGTCACACCAGCGACAATAGTATGCAGTATTATTAGCCGATATCTCTCTCTCCCTAGTTCCCCTAAACTCTTGTGAGGCATAGGGCGGATTAGGTACTTCACCCGATTCGAGACGACGAGCCCAAGTGGACCTACAATTTACGGTGGATTTCGAACCACCGACTTACTCTGCAACCTTCAATGACCTTTTCGTCATAACCTATTGTCAGCAAGAAAGAACTATGGGTCGCCGTCGGTAGGGCTCGAGCCTAGGACATATGGGTTGGAAAGCCGACGCGCTACTCCATCGACGACATCAGAGATATATAATCACCCTCTCTCCAGTCATGAATAACTTAAATGCGAAAATTTAAGAAAATTTACATTGGTTGGGGTTCACTTCTTTTGTTTCTGGTTTGTTTGTTTCTTGCCTTAGACTAGGGCTTCACAGCACCGAGACAAGACCGAGACTTTGGCACATCTCGGTCTTGGCCTCGTCAAGGTGAAGATGATCTTTCTCTCGTCGCAATCTGAGATAAAGGCCAGATATATGCATTTGCTTCTTAATCCCCTCGCCAAAACAAAGTAGCAAAGGCTCTTCTTTGATATTGGGGATAAAACGTAAATATCTGAAGAAGGAAATAATGTAGAATGAAGCGATTGAGGAAAGCAGTGTATATTTATATGCCCCATAAATCACACAATTGACAATTTTCGGAGCGACATAAAAGCTGAAACAACTAGTAAAATTGTCCACAATAAAATAGTAAAAACTAATTACTCGTCCACTCTCGTTACCTCAGTCTCGCTCTCGGTATCGCAGTGTCACTAAAGATGTTGGTCTCGCTGCCAGTCCCCGTATCGTGTCGAGACCCGCACTGGCAGCGAGAATTATCTCGAGTATCGTGAAGCCCTATCTTAGACGCATTCAGCATTACACTTTGCGTAGAAAACATCATTTAAAAAGAGACCTGTTGAAATCAACTGTTCAAAATAATCGCAAAAATCTATATTTCGCTCCCACCATATGAACTTTGCCTCACGATAACACAAAATTGACACATAGAACTCGTTGAGTACTCAGGCAGGTAGAATGAAAACAAATTCACCTTCAATTCCTTCTTGAAACCATCTGGATCTGCCATTTAAGGTAGGTAAAAGTCACCGAGGAAGGCCTTCCTCCACATGTGTGCGAGAGCAGAGCAGGAGTATAGGAGGTGAAGTATACTCTCCTCCTGTTCTATGCAACTTCTGCAAGAGTCATTCGAGGGTAGTCCCACTGATCTAGCTTAAGTCAGATATGTCTGGTCTAATGGAAGGTATGGCCGCATCAAATTTAGGTACACTTTCCGACGATCAACGATTAGACAAACTTAGAAAAGTAGCTCAAGCTTTGCAGTAAAAAAACTTATAAACAGCAGGAGAAACCGTGATCAAACACCATACAACCGAGTGCCGGTACCGAACAAGGTGATATGTTTATTTCATGAACGGTTTGGGGCAAAAGCAAATAAGTGTGTAGAATGTTGTACTTTCCAACTGGAGTACCGCCATCAATGAGGTCTTATCGACTCCAACGCGTCTCTCACATCAAAAGGTGATGCAATACAAGTTTCTACTCACAGTATATCCATTCTTTATCAACACAATACTTATTCTAATATGCTCAAAGATTTTGTTGATATACCTACTCAAGCAATTCACAGCTCCGCTGTGGAAGCTGCACATTATATCGAGACAAGCGTATCTCCAGTTCTTGAACATCCTAGAAAGTCAGTAGGCAAAAAGTTAAGAGCACCTTTAGTATTCAGAATAGATCCTTCTGACACAGCAATTGGAGCAGTGTTAGAGCAGTTAATCGAATAACAGTGGAAGCCTATAAACAACACCACTTACGATCGCGAAATCCTCGCAATTCATTCAGCGATCAAATTCTTTCAGCACATCTTAGAAGATCGCATATTTATTACTAAAACTGATCATAAGCCTCTTGTCTACGCATTACACAGAAAATCTGAACAAGCTTTACCTTGTCAACTTCGACAGTTGTCATTGATTTCTCTGTTCATCACAGAAATACTATACGTCAATGGTGAAGATATTATATTCGCTGATGCTTTGTCAAGAATTAATCAGATCAGCATGCGGACAGTACGTACGTGATCCACAAGAGATTAAACAGGCTTTAGCAGATGATGAAGAAGTTGAAGACCTTTTGAAAAATCCTAACTCTTCACTACAACCAAGTCAAAACATCTTCATTGATTCTTTGTAATACTTCTTTTAACATAATACACGGATACTCTCATCCAAGCGGCAAGACAACCAGTAAAAAGTTGAAGGAGAAAAAATTGGTCACACAGTTTCTGTCCTAACCACATCAAAGTTCCAAGCACCAGATTCAATCACATTCACATTTACCTCATCGAATTACCAACAGTTAACGAATTCAGATACTCACAATAGTAGACAGGTTTTCTCGATGGCCAGAAGGGTATAGCCATCCAGCTACCAACGGAATGATAAAACTGGTAAAACACATGCACCGAAACCTAAAAGCAGCTCTCCACAAGTTCCTTGGACTCAGCGCCTATTACTTGTACTCCTAAGACTTCGCACGAGCCTGAAAGAAGCCTCACCCGCAGAATTATTATACGGAACGACGCTGCGTGTTCCTGGAGAATGCTTCGTTAATCAGAATATGCCAATAGATTCTCAAATCTTCACTGAAAAATTTAAAGAATGCGGGAGAAGCATTAGACCAACTCGAACTGACCATACGCAGACCATAAAAGGTGATTGAAAGAGTGAGGACAGGGTGTTCAAAACGAATGTTAATGGAGGAAAAGTCAGTATCATCAGAGACACAGCCTACTCTAGATACACGACCGGAAGCTGACACGAACAGCTGAGCGTTGGTGGTGTAAAAACCGAAACTTGTAATTTACTTGACGTGAACCTACAAATGTTCTGAACATATTGTCACGTTAAAAAGTTTCTCAATTTGAATTTTTATGTATTTTAGAGGGAATACTCTCTTTTGTGTTCGTTTTGTTAAAGTATTGAACGTAAAATGCATCACTGACATACGCATTTCTCTTAGGTTTTGGTTAGGATAGTGTGCGGTTTTATTTGTGGACAAGAATTGGTCAATGTGTTATATATGAAAAATTTAATAATTACGAACAATTTGGAGGTAAAATGGCCGAACTATCATGTTTTGCGGGCTTGCATCTAGAGTATAGGCTGTTTAAAACCTGACTGCTTAAAACCTACAAATGAAACCAAGTTTCACGCCACTAGTTCAGCTCAAAACGATAAAATTGAAAAACCAAATCCACTCCAATGGGTTTACGGCATGGACCGACCAAAGAAGAAGATTTTTACCAGAAAAAAGAAGATTTCCTTTTGTATTGCTCAAGCTTGAGGTGGCGCAGCTGTGTCAGGAGTTGGCAGCAATAAAATGCATGAGAGTCAACCTTCAAGAAAAAAATATGGCACGCTATAGCCGTACGTCATGCCAACAAAAGTTTGCTTAATTTCATAAACTAAATTAATTAGTATTATATAGTAAAAGCATATCGGACAACAAAACTAAAACCTAAAGATGCGGTTTAAACTTGTTTTTTGCACAAAAACTTTCAAAAATATGTGAAAGTTTAGTATTTTTATCAGATGCGGAATGGATCGGAACTTCTAAAACTTCGTTCATTTGTGGATTTGAATCTGAAACACTCGGAAATATAAACTATTTAATATTTTTGTCAAGACTTCTTTTTACATGAATATTTTTAAATGCCAAGAAACACTAAAGAGTGTGCTAAAAATACCAGTTTACTGTACAGGTTTACTGTAATACTGTAATATAATCAAAACCACATCAAATGTACTAGATTGGCGTTTCACTCAAGAAGTTACGAAAACTGCTGTTTGTGTAAAAACAAATTGAATAACTCCACCTGCTTTTGACCGAGTTTTTCGCGCATTCAGAGTAGTGCAAACTGATTTTTCTCTTACTTGAATGATTTTACACTATTTGCTCTGTGGAGCTCATTTTATTTTTCCCCTAAAGTAAATTTCAATATTGAAATTTCATTTTTAAATTAAACCTTCAATAAGGGAATTCACATAATTCAATTTTATTCAGTGCTGCCATAATCCTTGTCAGTCTTGCGATAGCTTTAGCTGAATCAATTTGAATTTTTCATTCACTGTGCAACAAACTAAATGTAACCTAAACATTCGAAAATTTAAAATCAGATCTAAGCTAAAATTGTGTCCGACAGCAGTTCGTTTTCCTCATAAAATATTTTCTGTGACCAGTTTCGTTCGGAGGAAAATGGGAATATAATTTACATGGTACCACGTTGAACTTATGCAAATCCAAATTCCATCCCCTAACAGCAAGATATCTCTGGTCCATTCGAAATCTTAACATACTAAATTTTTATATCTTCTCCATTAAATTGAAATTGCATTCAACACTAAAAGATTGTTTTTTTATTTCTTTCATTGCAGTGACAAAGTTCATCCGTATTGGCATTGCAGATAAGAACGATAACCCTCCGTACTTCGACAAGTCCCTGTACGAAGCTGAGGTCGACGAAAATGAAGACATTCAACACACAGTCCTTACTGTCACCGCCAAAGATCACGATGAGTGTAAGTATCCTTTAAATTGCACTTCTGGATTACATCAATTGAATAAATCGAGCATATCCGACTCGAACCTTTTATGTTTACCTTCCTCATTTGCATTCATAGAATTGCTTGAAATTCATACAGAAATCGTCCAGCACTACATTGGATCCCAATCGCCTATCTCATGCCCGTTTTCTGTGTTAGCTCCTCACATAAAATTTTATGCTAAATTTCGAAACAAGTAGGAGTACAAGTAGGTACTAGAGAAGCGTCTTCCGGTCTTATTAAAACATTTTGCGAGTTTTCATTAGACTAATAAATCACATGCAGAGCTGCTTTCCTAACTAAGTACTTCTGGCACAATTCTCGTAGGAAGGGAGGAACAAGCGCTTCCCGGTAGAGATTTTAGACACACATGGGAGTTGAAACCGGAATAATTCGAGGCAATAAATAGGTAAATATCAGAGAACTTATGCGTGCAGCTGAGTAAAGGATTAGAGCTCACAAATTCGCGAAATTTCGACAAAATTCATATTTTATTATTATGTCTTGGAGGAAGCTTCTTAGGAGTTTAAGGAACCTCATGTGGGACTTGAGACGTGCACATTGTAAATAAATTTTGCCTGACACCACATCAAATTTAGTTAAGATAAATCGTCTTTTCGTGTGATTTAGTCTCGCGAATTAATCATATTAATGTATTCGCAACCAACGAGTCTCTTCAGACGCACTATGTCTAATTCCCATGATAATATAAGGCCGCGAACGTTAACGTGCTCTTGGTTAAATTCGTAATTAAATTCACTGAACGAAAGTCACATGCCCTACAGGATATCCGGGACACGTCTAGATCTGAGCTCACCAATCACTTGAAAAGTTAACCCAACGAAGTCTGACTGAAACAACTTAACTTGAAAATTTGAATGAATCACCCGGTTCTGGGTACACAGGGTTCACCAAAAATATTTTCTTCTAATTTACGATTTTGAAAAGAAGCCAACATTATTTCAGCCGACAGACAACCTCCCAATCGAGATAAACTAAATTGTCTTCTCGAAAATTCCCAGTCCTGGTCGTGGTTCTGGCAATTTTAAAAGGGAAGCAGCCACAGAGAGCCACAAAATGTCATCTGCGTCATTATGGAAATTTGTAATTGGATTTCGGAGACAAAATGTCGCCCTTTGACACGCTTTTCAACTGGGAATTTTCTCACTAAACTAACTATTGTTAACTATGTGGTCGGGTGGGCTTCCTATTTTGCCTTCATTTTCATCGTTTTTCTTGTATTAGTGCCCGGGACAATTGCTTATTGTTCGCAGATCTTTCAAATCCCGGAAAAGTTAAAACCGGAAAAGGATCGATTTATGGATGTGCTTTAACTAAAAATTATTATCGCTCATTGTTGGATTTTAGCAGGAAATCTAGGTCAAACGTTTTATTTCTTTTTTTCTCTCCACTTGTTAAATTGTATCCCTATACAACATTGGATTCCGGGCATTTTTGGGAGCTCATGTGTGTCCGTATCCTTTCCAAATGAATGGTTTTCATAACTTTCGAGATTGTCAGTTATAGTGCTGTATCTGAAAAAGCTGGCGAATTCTTTGCTAGTTCAGTTCACACCTGGACAGGCATGCAAGAATATAGTGATCCATTTGTTGACAAAAATTGCTCCAGATTCTGTTGATTCAAATATCGTTTTTGTTGTGTAGAATTTGTATGCCAACATATTTGTTTTAAAATCCTCTAATATCGAGAAAGTGTTTTGCCTTTTTTCATATAATTTTTACAATTAAAATTTAAAGTACACGCTGGGTTTCAAAAGACAGGGAATATTAAGAACTCGAGTTCAACTTGGACACTTAAATTATTGCGTCATTTTTTTATGGTGATTCCAAGATAATACACTTCTAACCCTGAAAGGGGATTGCTTATGTAGAAGCCGTATAGAAGTCGCCAGAAAATTCTTATCTGTGCTCAGGAACAACATACAAAATGATGTCACTCGGCTCTTTAGATGGTTGGCTAAGTATGAACTAGAGGTTAGCCCTAAAAAGACCAAACAAGTTATGTGCAGTAAAATACATAGGATTTCTCATGTAGATTCTTCGTTTCTTAGCGGCACCCATCTGGCGTTTACTGCTAAAGTAAAGTATCTGAACATTATGCTAAATAGGAAATTAAGCTGGATGTTGGGCTATTGATGAAAAATATGATAGCCCACTGGCTCTCTGTGGCAATCAGTAGGCTAATCCTGTTGTGTAACGTGCTCACCTAGTGGCCATCCCCGAACAAGGTCACGAATCTTAATATCCTCTGGAAATACGTCTTCATCTATTCCTCTTAGTTCTAATAAGCAAACATATGACAGCAAGCGTTGTCATCAGACTCTCAGTGGTCCAATGTTTGAATTGGGTGCTTTACAATCCGGAACACCTTAACGCTCTCTCTAAGAAATCTTGGTTACACCTTACCTAGCTATTCTTATTTTCAGTAGTTTAGATCGACGATTAGGACTAGGGAGGACTGATAAGGCGAGGCATTGTCCTATTGCGAATCCGTTCTGATCTATACGGATGTCTCTAAACTGAAGGGAAAGCAATGTTAATTAAGGAGGCCCTGGTTTGGCTGAAATGAAGCATCTTACATTAAAGTTATATTGGTACTTGAGCCGCAGTGTTATTCGGCTCATACCTAAATGAGTTGGCTGATCAGAACCATATCCACTGGGGCCGCGTTCTAAGGTACAGAGATATCTGACCTCGGCTGAACCTTTACAATCTAGTTCCGGTGGATAGAGCCAAAGTAGTGTAGCCATAGGAGTGATCTGGCCATTGCCTTATTGGTATACACGCGATTTATACTCTCAGGCGAATGTAATATGATTGTCAACCAAGCCTTTCCAAGAAATACATAAAGCTTTAGAAAAATCGTTTAGATTTTTTTAAATGATGTAGCCAAAGGCCCAGGGGACAGCCCTATGATGCCTTTAGCATGGCTTTGGCGGGAAAAGAATTTAGGGTAGAGAGAAAGGAGAACTTCAGTGTCTTGTTTTTGTATTTCTGCGAGCTAGACAATAGCCCATAGACGGAGTGAATTATTATTTTTAAATTTCTTATTAAAATCTCACGGGGAGACCGAGTTTCGAACCGTGGACCATGGTGGTGATAGTGCCACTCAACCAATTAATCCAGCTCCGCGTCCGCTAATTATAGGAATTAACATTCGTGCTTTTACACTTAAGAACGATCTTCGATGTTTAAAGGTAGGGTATGGGTGAGAGCGCTAAAAGTAAGTAACGAAAGGAAATTGGATAAAAATAAGTACACTTTTATCGACAAAAATATTAAAAGGAATAAAAGTAATAGACGAAATATCATTAATGAGAGCAAGGACTAAGGTCGGTAAAAAGACTGAACCGTGTGGTACGTCGTAAGAGTTAAAAAGGAAAATTTAAATTTTTAAAAAAGTTGTTCGTATGCCGCCATTAATTTCGTGGAAATCTGATATAAATACTTATATTGATACAGTAATTAAAGGTCTCGGTGGAATATTTTTAATCCATTTAAGAAATTGAAGGTCTTAACCAAATTCTTGAAGTTTCACATTCTCAAAGTAGCAGTCTCACCAAATTTTTAGAGGCAACTAACATTATGGTTTCATTAAAGAGCTAAAAGCTGGAAACCAATGATAAGACGGTTGTCTTCTAGATATTTTATCAACTAGGAATTTACAAAGGCCTTCGAGGATCTTAAAATAGTTTTACATAAATTCAATTGGTCTGTAGATAATTTCATAGGTCGCTTGCCTCTCCTAATCAGTTTCTACGCATTGGGAAAACTTCTTGTTGGGCACGATAACAAAAATAGTACACGCATTGGTTGGCCAAAGAAGAGGCACAGCATTTTAATATGAGGAGCAAAAATTTATATAGAAAAGTACCTAGAAATGTGGTCCGAATCCTACTCCCCTGAAAAGATATAAATTTTTTTTATCTAATTGGTGATTAATAACATCAGATGTAGCCAAAGCCTAGGGACAACCCTCTGATGCGTAAGCATGGTTTTGGCCGGAAGGGAACCAGGGTAAGGGAAGTGCGTAAACTTGAATGTATTATTTTTGGATTGCTGCGAGCTAGACAACAGCCCAGAAACGGAGTTTATTATTTTAATTTCTTAATAAAAGCCCTCGGGTAGACCTGCTCTCGAACCCGAGGCCCATGGCCGCTTGTGCTGCTCAACGATTTGATCCAACTCGATCTCTATAAAATAAACGCCGGTGTACCTCAAGGTTCAGTTCTTTATGCTGCCATCTTTCTCCTCTTAATTAATGACATCTTATCTCCAACTTTGAAGCCCTTGATGACAGAAACCTTGACTTCACGTACTTGCTCGTTTGACTCTGCAATTTAATGCGCAGAAAATGACATTAAAATGTCGACATTTTTCAGTGTGGACAAGTAGAATGGTATGTTTTTAAATGCTTTTAATTCTGAATGCTAAATGTTATTACTTAAAAGTAGACTACAGGTCATATAACTTATTTCTGTCTATGGGAGTCAACATTGCTATCTCCTTTTAGTAAATCATCTGAACCTTTCAGATATTCAGCAATATTGGCTGGTTATTCATCAGGGGAGTTAGTGGTAACCTTTCATCCCAGGGTTCCCAGGTTAGAGCCCCAGCAGCAATGAACTTGGCTCTTTTCTGTTCACAACAGATTACTAAAAAAGGCCATTAGCAGTTGCAGAGTAATATCGGTAGTTCGGAATTATGAAAGCCTTTAATTGTAGGTTCAGTTGTAATCGTTGTCTTGAATCGGGTGAAGTTCTTATCTAGCCGAATCGATTTATGGGAATTAGAGAGAGAGATAGAGCTAGTACTGGACATATCTTTGCAGTTGTAAAGATCACGAAGAAATACTCTGATTTCTTGAAGAAGTAAAACATATTTCACTTCATCTGATTTAGCACTATGGTAGAGTCTCAAAGAAGCCTGAATGGCGTACTTCAGGTGTAGCTATCTCAGTGTTTAAGTGAAAAGAAAAGTAGTGCAAGTAAACACGGTAATATCATCATGATTTAATGCTTCATTGCCTCGTAGTATGAAGTTTCCTTTCAGAGTATATTTTCTTTGCTTGCCTCTTTTTAATTGACTTACCTTTACAGTAGCTCTACCCTTTATGTCGTAGAAAACGTAATCTACTCATTAATAGGCTAGCAGTACTGAGTCATTACATTATTCTTGACTAGATAGTCTTAAGAATTCTTGCAAAGACTATTCGCCAATTCATACAGTCTTTACAAACTTCGCAACTTGATTTGATTAAGAAATAAAATTAGAGTAGTTTTTCAGGCAACTTTTCTCCAATTCACAAATCAACAACAACATAAAATCTATCTTCGCTTGCTGAGAGGTAGGTAAAGTATGTTAAAAGTAAACAAAATACACCCTCAATGGAACACTCAAAACTCTCACAAATTTTTACTTCACTTATTTCAAAAAGAATTTATTTAATTTGAAAAAAAAAAAAATTTAAAAGCTAAAATTGCAAGTGTGAGAATTAAAGGATATTTTTTTCTTGTGAAGGACAAGTTGGAAGTTTCATTTTTAACACTAATTAGCATCTCACTAGGAATTCCTAAGGACCTGCCTTGACTACGTAGGTAGAATAAAACAAATGAATACTTGAACGTTCAGTTTGAAGAGGATAGAGTAGTTTCAACAAAGTCAATAATGAAGAAGTGATTTTATTTTAACAACGCTGATTACGAGAGAAATTTTTTTAGAGAAAAAATGAAAAATTAAATCACGTCTGATTTTATCTTAATCTAAATTTTGTAACACAGTCGACTCTTCCCAACTCAACGATGAACCGAATACAGTTGTAAGATGACCTCCGCTATGTGTAGAGTTACGCTACCCTACCTAGAGAGAACTCAATTCTCATATGTGAAGTATAAAAAATTAATATCGTAACTATAAAAAATTAACATCGTAACTAACCTTATACAAATAGCCCCAAACAGAATATTTTCTGGCGCCATAGTCTCAGTCATCCACCATATATTTTACTGAGTCTTAACTTAGTATTAACACAACATATTACGGTTAAGAGCAACTTGAAGATTAATGACCTCACAAGCCATGGATAAAGAAAAGATATTCAAAACTAGAGATAAACCATTTAATATTTTTATTGTGGAAATAAATATACTGGCACTTGTTGGGATTAAGTACAAAAGAAATATACATAAGTTCGGCTTAGGTAAGGCTTGATATGTACCTACAATGAAATCTACGAAAAAGACCAGATCCATTGGTCTACTTAATTGTTATTTATTGCACATTGTCATCATAAGGATGAATTTTTACGACTGATAGATCCTTAATAAATGGAATAATATTAGGCCCGCAATAGAACCTTGTGGCTCGCCATGGCTTTGAAATAATGAAGAATGCTTTACTTGTCTATTTCGTTGGAATAGAAAATGACAAATCATTTTGACTGCATTTCTATTTAAGTTGAAAAAAAAACTGAAGTATTCCTTAAAAAAAGTACTAAGGCCGTAAGTTTAAAAAAAGCATTAAGGCCGTAAATTTCCGGGATACCTTGAGAAAAGACATCAATACATCTAGCTCTAATGTAAGAACAATTGCAAGTGTTTGTAACCAAATGAAAGTTGCTTTTACAACGAATTTTATACAAATGCGCCGAAAATCAGTAGGGGGAGGGAGCATTTTTTTTGCTTACAGGGAACGGGAGGTTGAATGTTAATTATGTAAGCAAACTAAGGATCCGCAGTGTGATAAGTGTGGACTGAGTAGTCAGCAGACAATTAACATCGAACATGAAAAATTCGACATCATCGAAGACTAAGATCTATGTGTTAAAGTGTAAATAGGCTGTAAATAGTTAATAACTTTGTTACTTGCTTTGGTGATTAATAAAAAATATTACCTACGTCATTCCATTTTTATTTCGCAGATTTTCATGTGTTAGAGCTTTACTGACTGAGAAAGGGGCGGGAGAGGGTGAGAGTGGCTAAAACTCTGGTAACGTAATATTTGAATGATCCCCTTCGGTAAATTTTTGGTAGTTGATTATTGACTCGGAAAGCACAATCCTCTTTCAATTTAATAGGTTTCACAGAAATCTCATATATGTAGGTATTCACAAAACATACAAGGAAAAGCAGCTCAGTATAAATAATAAGGGACCAAGTATAGAACTTTGAAGTACTCCACTAAGAAAAGGCAGATAATAGAATAGCAACTTAAGTATCGAAATCCAGACTTAAAATATACAGCGATAATTATCTTGTGTCTATAATACTTGAATTTATGTTGTCATGATTTTGTTCGAAACTTCAAGGAAGATTCTCAATCCCCTGAGAGGATCGAAATCACAGATATTACAATTTTATGTTCGTATGACCGTTTATTCCAGTCTTCCAAATACGCTTTAGAGTGACATCTTGTTAAATCTTTGTTTAGAGTGCAGAAAATAATAACGTGTTGGCCTTCCATCCCGGAGGTTCTAGAATCGAGCCCCACCGGCAGCGATTCATGAGAATTTCCTGCTAACAACATAATATGTAGATGTACGATAGAAGGCCATTTTGGGTTGTAGAATAAGTCGGTGGTTTGTAATCCACCTTAAATTGTAAATGCAACTATTGTCTCGAATCGGATGAAGTTCTTCACCCTTCCCTGCTCCACAAGGGATTACATACACTAGAGTGAGAGATTAAACTTTAACCTCAGCTCTTCTTAGCCTACGATTTGTTTCTTTTAAGAATTTGTGTGTTGTAGTTTCAACATGTTTCTCCAATTTTCCTTATCTGTAGCATGAACTAGCATCACTGGCTTACAAAGATTTGTAATTTTTTTAATGCGTTACTGATGAATTAATTCTTCTAACTCAAAAGGCGGACTTCTCATGCAGAAGCTTAGAATCAATTCACCTATTCGCCAGGATATAACAATATATTGAGGTGAGTGAGGCTCCCACACCAACAAAGCACAGCAAACAGAGATCGTTTCAGCAAATCCTTAGTAAGAGCCCGGTCAAAAACAGGACACATATTTACGGCTCTACACATGCGATTTATAAGCACATGCATACCATAGTTAGACCGAGAGCGAAACGTGAAATACTAAATCCAGAAGGAAGTCTATTTACACCCGGGCGGAGCCGTCTTACACCTTAGAATAACGAACTACAGGAAGAGCTGTACTATGCAAAATTCCTATCAGTAAGTGAAGCTACTCCACGAACTTAAAATTAGTTCTAGTCGTTCATTACTGAGACAAAACCGAGCAAATATATTTCGTACTGTCGGTTTGTTTACTTTTGTGCGTAAAAAAGTTTTCTCGAGTGCGTTAAGTTAAATTTTGTCAAATTAAGTAAAAAAGTTTCCCTTCTAATACAGAAGGCGCACTTGTTGACTAATGCCAAGAACTTATTTACCTCAAAAGAAGGCTCGACAAACCAAGATGCTAGACAAAAACAAGTGGGAACAACAAGTTGTAGATGCTCCTTGTAAGTGTCACTTTGTCCACATTAGTATTAAATATGTGTCCAATATCATTAGCAGACCTATACATACGGTTAATAGGCTCGAACATGCCGTAATTAGTGCGCGAAAAAGCAATCTGTAAAGAGGGGAATAGGACCTATCTCTAGGAAATATTTTTAAAGCTAGTTCAGCACTGTCTAGCTTTCTCTGCAAAAGCTGATGAAAAAATATCAAATCAGCAGCCCAACGTCGCTTCTCGAAAGTAACAAGTTTCAGCAACCCTAAGCGCTCGTCATAAGGTCGCAGAAGAAGTGAGTTATTCCAAGACAAATAACGTAGGGCCAACAGATCACAAATCTGCGCTGGACGAACTCGGTACGCTTAATGTGAGATTCGTAAAACGGAGACCAAACCTGACTAGCCTATTCAAGCAGAGGTCTAACTAGGGATGTATAAAGATGGCGTCTTATATGTGGGCTTGGAAATTCCTTGAATCATCGATGAAAAATCCCAGCATAGAGTTTGCCCTAGCAGCGACGCTATTAATATGGGAGATGAAGTTCAATTGAAAATCAAGATACACTCCCAAGTCCCTCACCCCTTCCACCCGTTTTAAACCAGTAGGTACTAGGGCACTTTTCCCATTTAAGAGTAAAAATTGTAAATCTTCTTAAAATAGAGGCAGGTTCGAATCCCACCGGCGCCGACCCATGGTTGTTTTCTGTTTACAACAGTTTACGGCAAAAAAGGCAATTTAAGGTTGCAGAATAATGTCGGTGGTTCAGAATCTACTGTAAATTGCAGGCCAACTTGTAATCATTGTTTCGAATCGGGCATTTCTCCCGCCGCATGCCAGACAAGGGGTTACGGGTACTTGAGAGAGAGAGGAAGGTGTGTAATCTCTCTTTAATCTTTCTCAATCGCTTATGTTTTTAATGCATTTCACTATAGATCATTTGTAAACTTAACTAAGAAAATAATATCTGACAAGACAATATTTGCGAATCGGACCCGTATCGTTAAGTAGTAGTAAATATTTTGAAACATCGGTACATGTTAATAATCTTAAATGTGTTTTTTTTTCGTCTTCAAATCAAAAGCATATGTACGTTCATACACCACAGATTTATATAAATCGAATTTATTTTTCCTTCCTCACATCATCCCTTTTAATACTACTTCATCCTGAATCTAAATTATTCACCATTTTAGGGTATATCTTTGCACAAGCATAACTAATAAAAAACATCAATTTAAATTTCAGCCTCGCGTATTCGATACGAGATCACAAGCGGTAACATAGGTGGAGCATTCGCCGTGAAAAACATGACAGGCGCTATATATGTCGCGGGCGCCCTAGATTACGAGACAAGACGAAGGGTAAGTAGAAGGATGTTTCTCAATCCATAAAGGAACCATTCTTTTTCTTTATATTGTAACACATAAAAGAGTAATTTATAACTGTTAAGCAGAGTGACAAATTGGATGAAAACGGCCCTTTACATTCGCCTCCAACAATGACAAAGACTAATGAAATAAGCCCAGAGAAGCAGTGTTCGGGGCCCCGCACAAAAAGACAAACTTAATCCATTTGCAAATTTATTTTAATGCCACCCTTTCAATTTTGTAGAGGGTTTGTGAAACGCGACCTTCATTTTGTGTATACGAACCAGCATAATGCCATTATCCTAGCAACATTATCTAGAACGCGAGTGCGGTAGAAGCTTCTTTAAACTCTTTTTAATATTTTACGAAAACTTGATAGGTTAATTAAGCCAAGATAGGGACGCTATGGTGTCAAAGCGGCACTCAACAGGTGTGGCGTGCCGCGAATAATTAAATTTTAACGACTCCGATTACAGTTTGATAATGAGTTCTGGATAGAACCCTAATAAAATTTCGATGAGAAGTTAATAACGTGCGATGAATTCCACCCACAATCAACCAAATCACGAGCACTGAATCCCTAGTCATTCGATTCATGAAAATTTCAGTAAATGCCTTGCTAATGAGACAGGATTTGCTAGCTTATCCTCGATTGCTTCCACTCAATCCAACTCAAAACGTGCTCGTTATAAGTCCAGTATTTTGCTAAGGATTATTTGTGTCAGCCTCGCATAAAAATACTGTCAGAACAAAATATATTTTCATCCTGGTATCTAAGATATTAGGATACATGACAGATTCCAGAAATATTAATACACGACGGGGTCAACAGTTTCCTCGCCCACTTGATGCGTTCGGGGAATTTTAAAAAGCGATCGCCCTTTTGTTGTAAGTAATTCGTGGAATAAATCAACGCCTACTTATCCAGGATTTTCGTTTTTTTTATCTCAAATCCTTCTTGGTTTTAATGAGAGATGCCCTATGAAAAATAATCACAAAATGTGAAAATAATCTTTTTCGTTGGGTTAGAACTTATTTGCGAAAATCCCATAGCCTGATTTATTCCGGTTTCCTCTTACTTTAATGAAGCGAATATTTCTGGAGCGGATTGTTCTGGCCATGAGGGAATTATTATGACAAAATTAAGTTTCTGCTAACTTAGCACGACATCAAATAGAATTTCAGATATTCAGTTTATAGGAAGGCATACCTTTTTGGTAATAATACCCTAAAGTATACCTGAAAGATTTAGATTTTTTCACAGAAATGGGCCTAAGTGCCGATACAGTATCGACCTTTATGTTTGACCCTAATTCCGTACATCGATCGATACGAATAATGTGTTTACGCACGAAAATATTTTTTTTTCCAAATTGGTTTAGAAGCTAAAAAGTCATGGGTGTATCGGTAAAAGCATTGAGGTATGCTACAACGTGTCCTTCATATATTTTTAAACAATTTTTTTTAAGCACTGTAAGACTTTGTTCTGTACTTCTGAAGAACAATAATTGTACCTACTAAATATTTCTGGCTGTTGCTTAGACCTTAAATTACACTGCCTTTTAAAGAGATAGTCCTTAAATCAGCAGAAAAACTAGGAAAGGAATTTTTTCGGTGATGTGTTAAAATAGTTAAATGCTCTAAAAATAACTACTTCCTGATAAATTTGGAATTATGGAGATTTCAAAAACCAAACGTTATTTGAACACACGAAGAAAAAGGGGAGAAGCTATCTATGTATATGATTATGCGGTGTGTGGACTAATGGTGTCTTAGGTGACGACTCAAAGTCAACCCTAGCAAAACAACCATTGCATCCTTTACAAGGAAGCTGAGGTAAGATGTTCCCATCCTTGAAGAACTACGGATAGAATTCTGAAGGTGTGCTTATAAATTTAAATTTCAAATTGAATCCTCTTCTGAAAAGAATTACAATAAAAGCTTTGTCTGCACTTTGGTCGTGTCGAAGACTCTTCTGTAAAAGCCTAAAATGGGGCATATTTGCTGATCATAAGACCCGTATTGTATAAAAATTGCAGAGGACGTTTTCAATGGGAGTTATCCGTCTCCCCAGTGCAGCTATGGAGCCTCTACTGGACCTCCTACCCCTACATCTTTACCTAAATAAAAAGGCTTCCTCGAGCGCAATAAGACTGCATATTTCCAATCTCCTCAAATCAATTAATCTTACTGGTCACAGAAAAATCGTTGGAGAATTCGAGGATGATCCTGTATTCAACTCAATCTCAGATGTTATGCCGAAAAAGCACAATTTTTATACACCATTCAAGTTGGTCCTTGAAAGCAGAGAATAATGCACTCAAAAAACTGACCTAGGGCAGCAGACTCACGTTAGCTTGGGTACCAGGGCACGAGGGCCTTGAAGGCATGACAAAAACTAGCGCGAATTTTTAGTTCACCGAACCTAATCCGTGCTGTGGCTCCTCGAAAAGGCAGATGGCAATGCGTATCTGGACATGGCAGGGCAGATGTAAGCACTTACACTGTAACACAAACAGGGTTAAAAGAAGTTTATAACCTACCCAAAACAGAAAATGTTTCTCTTACTCAGAAAATGTCCGTCGACGGGGGGGGGGGGGGGGGGGGATTTGTTCAAAACACCCCCAGGAGGGTTTCTAAAATTTTCTTCTTCTTGGTTAGAAAAATTTGACTGAAATACTAAAAAAAATAACCTAAAATGTATATAAAATTAGAACCCCCCCCCCCCCCCCCCCCACAGGAGCAAATCCTGCGCACGGGCCTGACTCAGCATATCAGATTTAAGGCTTATAACAGAACTTTGAACTGGTCATTGCCTCTAGGCTACCACCTAAAAAAGATGGTGCTAGCTGACACTTCTGTTTGGAAGAAGAGGAGACAGCGGTACATATTATCTATCACATCGAGGCCCCCAGACAGCTCAGTGAGATTTTCCTATCACCATTAAGCATAGCTAGGGCAACCCCCAAACCACACATCTAATAATATGTAAAAATAGCCTTGCTAATCCGCGCTCGAAATTTTGCTCTTTTGTCAGCTTTGTTGGTAAACTTGTAAAGCACAATTTTCCAATAACAAAACTTGCAATTGCATTCACAATCCTAGAGACTTTCCATTTTCGGACCAACTATTGAGATGTACTAAAACGATTTTGTTTTTGTATAAATGCTTATGAGCTTGC
Organism: Leptarthrus brevirostris; assembly: GCA_964036015.1. Classification (NCBI taxonomy): domain Eukaryota; kingdom Metazoa; phylum Arthropoda; class Insecta; order Diptera; family Asilidae; genus Leptarthrus; species Leptarthrus brevirostris. The sequence goes on along the minus strand of OZ038375.1, from coordinate 24,743,149 downwards.
TATCTGCACGAGTTATGGAGAGTCAGACACGACCTATCCATAATATCTTATTCCTTCAGGCTTTTTATGTATTAAGCAAGAAACAACGGAACTTGGACAATTTACTTTTGCGTGATTTCAATATTATATAAACATTTAAAGTACTTTAAAGCGAAGACGTGCCTTCCGGGCTAGTTTTAACTCCTTTATCCGTTTTTACTTACAGTTACCGATACTTATACGTACAATTAATTAAAAATAAGCTCACTCGCGTTTACCCAATGCACAAGGTAGAATGAAGTCATAAGGTTTTGATTTGATTAGATTTGGAGGTGTGAGGTTCTCAAGCGCCGCGGCCACTGGGGCCTATTGTGCTAACCCTCTCAACTCCTTATAGTAAGCCGGTCCCTCCGAAGAAGTTCAACAGCTCCCGCAGTTGGCAGTCATTCAGCCCGCTCGGTACCAGGGTTGGTTTCCCGAATAGGCTAAATCTGCTCCTGGCTACTGCAGGGCATTCACATAGCACATGTAATGGGGTCTCATCCTCCTCCAGACAGAGTCTGCAGGTGGGGTCGATGGCTCTGCCTATCCTCACCAGGTGCTTCCTTAGCTGACAGTGGCCGGTAAGTAGACCTGCAAGAGTTCTAACAGCCGACCTGCTCAGCTTGAGGAGCTCCCTGGATCTACCCGGCGACGGGAGGGCATAAGGCTTCTTGAGTGAGCGTGCCCCTCAATATTGTTCCAATACAGCCTATGCCCCTCATTTGCGCGGTTTGCTATTAGTCTTTTAGCCGTGCAGAGAGGTATTCCACAGACCGGCTCCGGCCCTATAAAAGGGGTGTTAGACCCCTTCCTAGCAAGTTCGTCTGCTTTTTCATTTCCCGTGTAGCCCTGATGTCCAGGTATCCAGATCAAGCTTACTTGATTAGTTCTACACAGTGCGTCTAGGCTCCTTTGACATTCCCACACCAGATTTGATCTGGTGGTAGATGAAGCAATTGCTTTGATTGCAGCTTGACTATCCGAGAAGATTGAGATCCTTTTGTTTTTATAGGCTCTTCTTAGGTTCTCGTAGGTGCATGTCAGAATACCGTGGTATATATTCCCAGGGCCAGTGACAAACTGAATCATAAGTCATAAGGTTAATGCGATTACAAAGTCGGTCACCCCAATCTTGGGCTGCATTTTGGTTTTATACATGCGTTCACGTCATAAATTATAAATATGTTAGTTGCGCAATCATTTGTGTAGGTGACGCATTTGTATCGTAAATTTTTTTGAAGTGTGCTAAACTTTTGCGCAGATTTGTAACAATTTTCAGTATGCTCACAACCATCAAGGACTTTAGGATAGTAACAATACTTTTAAATGAATTGCCATATGGTTAAATAAGAAACTTAAAAAAAAGCTATTCCCTTACACGTCATGCATTTTGACTTAGTTGGATTTCAAAAGCAAGCGATTCTCTGTAACTACAGTTTCTTTGCAAGTCGCAGTTGATACAATCTATGTACGCAACCTTTAATTGAGCCTACATTTGTATAACTGGACTTAAATATAACTCGACGTAAACCTAGTTATCATTGAAATAATGCATAGAAGCATAATTTTGAAATTTCTGAATAGTAGAGTACGAACTATAGAACCCTGTGGCACTCTGTACACCAAATTAAATTTTTAAATTAAATTTTCTGTGTTTTCAAAATACATCCAGTTATTACGCAGTTGTTACGCAGCATTTCGCATATATTACATTAACAGTCACACAAAATTATGTACTCAATAAAAACCAAATTCTTAAATGGTATAAAGACTGGTGACTTCTGAAAGTACATGTTATTAATATAAAGCTAGTAATTCAGCAAATTTGTTTAAAAACTTAAATTTCGCAAATAGGTACTTCATTTTCCACGTACCACTTTTTCCTAACAGTTTTATTATACGTAGCTGTCCTCAAATAAGCAAGCTATCACAAAAAATACAATCGAAACGAACTGTGCCTAAAAGCTGCAAAAATCTTCCGACTCTTATAAACGCGAAATAATTCTAATAAGCAAACAACAGTTAATAAGTAAGTATTCTAAACTCTCCTTCTGTAAACTGCAGGGTTTTACTACTGTGGAAAAAGACATTTTAGAGAAAGAGGTGTTTTTCTATCTCATTCTTTTATTTCTAGTAATCAGTATGTGGCATATTTGTAAACACATGAATAAATTCTTAATTGCTCGTGTAGATGGAGCTAGCATCGATGGTTCACAGACCTGGTGCTTTTTAAAAAAAACTTCTATTTCGGAATTTTCAGCTCGTGGTCTACAAACGATTTGAGGAATGTTTAAATGACATATCATAAATTTAGTTAGATCTTGCATTTTAGCGATATAAAACAATGTCACTCTGCTTAACAAAACATTTACTAACAAAACATATTTAATTAAAATTTATTTTTCCTTCCAAAAAAAAATTTTTTTTAGTATGAACTTCGTTTAGCGGCATCTGATAATCTAAAGGAAAACTACACAACAGTAATAATTCACGTTAAAGACGTCAACGACAATCCACCTGTCTTCGAGCGGCCTACATACCGAACACAAATCACAGAAGAAGACGATCGAAATCTTCCGAAACGTGTCTTGCAGGTCTTAATTTTTTCCTAGTCAAAAAGGGTTTCTTTGCGTGTTTTTCTGTTCTGTTTTTGTTTTTGTGCCCTTAGCCAAAGAACCGCATGCTAAAAGCTTTTATTATTCTCACGACATTCACGCTTTTATTTTTGGCGTTTCATTATCAATCTTTTGTTTTTCTCTCGTCCTTAAAAGGGAACAAACAGGAAACTTAAAGAAGTTTTCTGTTATAGGAAATTACGTCAATATTGCAAAGTTATTAGTTTCAAGCTTTGTAAGTTGTTTTTTAGTTTTCAAGAATTTTCCAAGCTGGTACTGTGTCGTCCGGAACTCTTTAGAAAATTTTTTTGTTACTTATAAAGCTGAGCGCCAATAGGAAAAGTTTTAAGAGTTTAAAGGTCGTGCATCATGCCCATAACAAATAGTATTATGGCAAAGTCCTTGCACTTTTCAAAGTTGTTTATCCTTTTTTTCTCGGCAAGCATCACGTAAATTGAATCCAAAGGGTTAACAAATGGCAGCAAAGAGCCTAATTGTTTTAATCCACTGGCGTCCGTTTATATTAAATAAATTTTTTTTCCATTATTTTAGCTCGTTACGTGTGTGTAAAGGACGCCATTCGACTACCCTATCTCCTAAAAAGTAATTTATTACTCAGCATTGATAATGAAACGCTTCAATACTTTTTAATTGCTTTAAGTGAGAGTGTTTTTTTTTTCATCGTATATTTATTCATCAATCCCTTCGTTCTGGGCAGCCCCATCTTGGCCATTGGACCAGTTTCTACCCAAATATATGCGAAATCATCAACATCACATGTAGAGGGGCCTGAATTTATTCAAAAGTGAATGCCAACTTTAATTTTCCATGGTTAATTTGCGTCACAATCAATTAAAATTAATTCGAACGACCGAACTGAACTGAAATTTTAAAATTAATCATTTCTCGTTGAATTATGAAAACATAAAGTGAATCTGCAGAATAATTTGAATTTATGGCCGACTGAATAAAAAATTGTTTTAAAACATTCTCAACATTTTATTTATAGCGTTTTTAACCATAGCACCGATTTCGGTTCAACTTTCCATCGTTAATTATACGAAATTGTGAAATTTTTTTTTAAATTTTTCATTTGTAATTTTTGTTTCTTTTTTCTGTTCTTTTTTTTTATGTATTTCTGATCAGTATGAGCTGAAGTTGGTCGCTTCTGATAGCCTCAACGAGAATGAAACATTGATTGTTATTAATATACGAGATGTCAACGATTTACCACCAGTTTTTCCTCAGAGTTCGTACGAAAAGACATTGGATGAGGAAATCAAGGCACCGTTTCGTATTATGCAGGTGTTTATTGTTTCGTAAAATTTACGATATAAATTTATTCTCTCTCGTGTAAATGTACTTTATATTCAGCATAACTAATTACCGGAGCAGTGTATAGGTAATTTAGAGGTGACTAACAATTGTAAAAAGTGTTACTAACGAGATAAGCAATATTTTCTGTCTTTAACGTTATGGATAATTTTTGGAAAAGGTTCTTTTCTAGTCTTTGTTTAGATTGGTGTTGGAAACAATGTTGCATTCTTTTTAATTCTACTTAATGTTAGTCGACATTACTAAAATTATGTAATTGGCTTAGAAACTTTTTGAAATGGAAAACAATAGTTTGCAAAAAGCTATACTCAAGAAAAACCTGGAAGGTTTACATCTAGTTGAATAGACAAAATACAGAAATATACACATTTATAGCGGTATCATTGTTGGTGTAAAATAATGAAGATGGCCAAGAATCATCAAATTTCTACAAGTTTTACTGCCATCCATTTTTGTCTCCTTTTCTGTTCTACTATTTTTCCCTACTATTTCCCTTATCTTTTTTCTCTCTCTCTTTCAAACTTAATCACTCTTTCTTTTTTCTTCAGTCCATACAAATTGTTAACGGCCTGAAGCTTCTTTTACTTTCTCGATAAAATTTATTTTCGTGCACTTAATGGTATGTAACTGGGTCTATCAATTTTACCAAATATACATACACTTAATATCTATCTCTAGTTCCCGTACCTCTTTGTGGGGCATTCGTTAAGAGAACTTTACCCGCTTCGATGGTAACAATTGATTAAGGTGAATTCCAAACCACCGGCATTACTTTGCAATCTCCAATGGCTTTTTAGTGTAACCAGTAGAAAACAATGCTGAGTCGCCGCAAGTTTGGGCCAAGCCTAGGATACGTATGGTGGAAGGCCTTACTCCAACGACGACACACTAACCCGTTGCAGTCCATGCCGCCGCAATAGCGGCATTCTCAAGTCTTCATAGAATTCGGTGCCACCACTGTGGCGACATGATGACGCTCTGCACGGCGAACGAAGCTAGTGATAATGAAATAAAAGTACCCTCCCAATGCTAGATTAATATGTTTAGGTGAAATCATTGTTTTTCGATCTCTTCGGAGAGGGGGAGTAAGCGAAAAACGATAAATTTTGTCCGACCTGCTGGTACTCCTATCACCGAAATCTAGTTAATAGTCTGAGTGATATGCATTTACAAGTGCTTGTCCAAAAATATTCGCCAATTCCTAATCAGGTTATATTCATCTCGAAATTTAATTGGCCAATCGCATGTCGCCTGTCCCTCAGTTGAAGTATAGCAAATTTCACGTGAAGCAGCCCACAACAAATTCTTCTAATAGTTATGTATGTCCTGTTTCGAAGGCCATTACTTAGCTTCTTACACAAAAATACAGTTGGACTTAAAACCGCCGAGATCTAAGTTGTCGAAGAATCTTGCTACCAGACAGGTCAGCTGTCGTTTTTTTAGAGCTGAGAATTCGCAGAGCAGGTGAGCTAGGGAATCAGTTTCTTCTTCATATCTACTGCTTCTAGTGGCCATGGCTTCTACGGGACAATAAAATAAGGGCACCAACGAGTGTTAGAGTAGTTAGAATAGTTTATTTTTGGCCATACACTACGAGTTTTGAGACAATAGTTAATGTTTTTCCACCGTTCGTAATGAAATAGTGTCTTTCAATTTGCCTTGTTAAAGAGAGAGTCAACTCTTTCCATGGCGATTTCTGTGTCTGTGTTTGGACAGTTCGTCAGTTTTTTCAATACCGAAATGTCCTGGAACCCAGCAGAGCTGAACCCTATGGTATTAAGTGATTCCTAGTGTACATTTTGTAACATATTTCGATTTTTTAAGTTGGAGTTTAACGCTTTGAGTACTGCTTTCCACGCAGGGAATGATCTCAGTTCCTTATACCTGCTTTGCTTTGACACTGATTGCAGCTTTTATTGCAGCGTATATGTCTGCTTGGAAAATGCTGCACTCAACTGTGAGTCTATATGACTTTTCTATTTGCAACGCTCACGAAAAGACTCTAGCTCCGATACCCTTTTCTGTTTTTAGTGCATCTGTGAAGAGGCGTAATCCCCTAATAATACAATCAGGGTGCTTCCAATCTTCTCTGCTAGCTATGATAACAGAGAGGAGGTTCTGAAGTCGCGCCGTGGTTTCATTTAATCTGGCGTGCAATGCAGCCACCAGGTCGTCGATGAAGTAAGCGGTAACGTGTAGACCTTCTAACCCGGAGGTCCCAGGTTCAAATCCCACCGGCGGCGACAGATTACGATAAAAAGGGGGTTGGAGAAAAATGTCGATAGTTCGGATTACACTTTAAATTGTAGGTCCACTTGCAATCGTTTTCTCGATTTGGGTGAAGTTGTTCTCCCACTCCATGTACCACAAGGACTTACGGGAACTACTGTGTGTGTGGGACCTTATCAGGAACTAAATTAATAGAGCAGGAAAACATTTCTTTTAATTCATAGTATCAAGCTTTATTTATATTATTTCAATCTAGTCGTATTTATTTATTTAGTATTTCTCCCACACATACTCCACAATGGGTTATGGGAACTCGAGATAGAGAGAAAGTTATGCAACCCACTTTGATCGTAGAGATCCAGATGGTTGTGTGTCCGTTTTTCTTTGACGTTAGAAGTACGAACGTGTAGGATTCTTACCCACTAAAAGCGCTCCCCAGATCTCTCTTAGGCCCCTTTTCGTTCCTTGCCCAAGCAAATTACCGAGGAATGAGTGGGTTCATCCATCATCATCTCAATTTTTTTTTGGTTATTTCAATCATATGTTTATAGGTCACTGTACCAAGCTCTTCCGTTCCAAGTTAGGGTTTTGGGTTTCCCAGCAATGTTTATCTCTTCCTTGTTAAAGCAGGACATTGGCTCACTATGTGCTGTTCTGTCTGGGTCAATGGGTTGCATGGGTAGGATGGCTTCCAGCTGTTGTGTGAACTTTATCGCACCGGCCATTTCCAAGTAAGCTATCCTTTGCACCTTCCTTAGAAAGCTTTGAAGTGATTGCTTCGTTACTCCATGTCACCCCATATACATATAAGAATGGGTCTGACGATTTTTGTGTACATTCGTTGCGGTTAAATAGGTCATAGGTAACTCTCAGCCAAATTTTCAGAAGCTCGTAAGTCAGTCTCTAAGCTAAGGATAAAAGTTTTTTAAACTGTATTTTGTGTGTCCGCTTTAAGTGAAATACTTCATTTCACAAAATTGTAGTAAATCCTTGCTTTCGAATATTTTCGGAAATTCTGATTCGTTGATTAGACTGGAAATTGGCTTATACGAACTGTGAACATTGTTAAACCAGCTCAAAAATAAAACAGAGAGTATTCATGACAGGATTCCCGCAGCTTCTTTCATTCTTTAGCTTAAAGAGGCACTCATGCAAGAGTGGACTAGCACACAGTATTTTGTGGTACAAATTAAGACGTTGATGCTAAATTAAATAAATGCAGGTAACACCTGATTTTTTAAAATTAATATTCTTTCAATGTTCCGTTTGGATAAATTGTTGATTAATGCAGTACCGTTCATTATGTATCATGATAATGCACCTATCCACACATCTGGATTGGCAAAGGTTTTTTCATGGCTAAAAGTTCAATGAAAAGCTGACAAATGTTAAAGCTTAATTGCACTTTTAGATCTGATAAAAACATTTTCGCTAAAGTGATTAGTAGGTATGTTAAGTAATGAAGATTACTATGAAGGGACATGACAATTTTTAATAATTGTTTTTCATGTGGCTTAGCACGTTTTTTTCTTCAGCAATAATGAAAGTAAATAAATATGAAAATATTCTACGTCCCTCTCTCTCGGTAACATATAATATTTTATTATCATTGAAAATCTCCCAATTAAACGATATAAAAAATTATTCAAGTTCATGTTTACTACCCAAAAATCCCCCGATTGTTAAATTTTATTAATATTGTATCACATTACTTCTAACAATACAAAGATTGTTGTCATTTTATTCTCCAATTCATTTTTCCTTTCCGATCTGATCTTGGAGACTGAATATAATAAAAATTCAAATTTTACGACTCCATAGTCGGTAGATATTGAGAAAATCAAATACGTTCATTTCCTTATGCAAAATCAAACCAACCATATTCAACATAATCAAAGAATTATTATTACCCTTTCATTTCGTGAAGACTTCCTTTTTCATATTTTATTGTCAATCAAAGCTTTTTACGTATTCTGAGTCTTTCTCGTAAATTCCGGAAGTAATACTCCAAATTCCCTTTTTTATTCAGCAAGAAAAATTCTGTTTTAAAAACGTATTTTAAGTCATTTAATGTCGTGTCCCACTTGAAGGATATTGAACAATTTTAATATTCTTCAAGACGCTAAATACTGCTCCTTTTCGAAATTGCAATAAAATCCTTAAGACAAGCGATTGCTGTTGAGACATGAATGGCATTAAATTGCACTAATACTACTTCAGTTTCACTTAATTGAAGTTAATTAAATTTTTACAATTCAAAACTCTCTCCGTTTTGAATAGGAAAGATCAATATTGAATTTAATTTGAACATCTTCTTAGCTTTACTGTAATAAGGAGCACTTCATATTGTTAATTAAATCTGGACTAGACGAGCACGGACACTAGTTGGATTCCCTGGCTTTCTGTTTCCCTGAGGGTGTAATAACAAAAGCGTCTTAAATGTGAAAACTTTCTTAGAAATGATATTAAAAAGTTGGTGGGCGTTTTATATTTGTTCATTTGTCTCCCCCAAAAACTTACTTGTTTCACTTAAGTTTCATCAAGATTTTGCGCCCCCTTCTTTTCTCAAAAATAAAAAAAAGAAAATATTGAAGAGGGCAATAAAATTGTTCCTGTTTTTCGTGGTATCTGTGGCCGTTGATGACCTGCCACTCTTTCTAATGGTTTAATCTTCTTTAGCCCCTACGGCGTTTTTGAGTAATTTCATTGCATTCACCATTAGCTTAAGCCAAGAATGAGGCCTTGCAAGAAGTTCCTTCTGTAGAGAACTTTAAAGGACAACATTAGCGAAAACTTTTGAAGGTATTGAATTTCATAAATTGTGTTAGGGGAGACGTTACAAAAGCCAACGATTTTCAGAATTTTATGGAATTTACCGTGGTTGTTCCCAGGCTTAAATACAAGCTGAACACAATAAGGAAAAATTAGATACTTTCATGTAGGACGTTTTTATTAATCAAAAAAGATGTTTTAGATGATGACATTGATTGAAGTTTTAATATTGCATAAACTTCAAGGGGGAATTATTTAGAAGGTCTAAGAAGATTTTAAAAAGGTTGCCGTGGAGAAATATTTTTTTTTAATGGCTCAATGCACTTTAATTGTTGAGGCTGGTGATAGCTTAAAACAAATGCGTAAGCGTTCTTCTTTCTTAATACTTATAAGACTTCAACTGTTTCTTTTTTCTATTCTCTCCGATTTGAGGTTGTGGTTTTACCATAACCTTTCGACGAATCATGCCAACGTAATATGTGGTTGTTCAATTCTCCATATTTGGTACCTTACCAGTAGTCTTTCAGTTTCTCAATATGTTGGCCGCACTCTTTTTTATGGTATTATCAATACCCTCCTAAATTATAAATCAGCCGACTTTTTAACACTTTTTAGGGTTCCGTACAAAAAAGTTACCCTTTACACTTTATAAAATGTTTTTTCATTTCCTTTTATGCTTCATAGTTTTCGACCTATGACAAAAAATGTCTCAAAAAATAGAACCCCCCGCTCCCAGCTATGAAGTTTGCGAATTCTAGTGAAGTAAGTAATTCTAAGTCTAGAATACTCTATGCATTTCAATCAAAACATTTTGTAAGTAAGATAAAATCATTGCTACCCAACAATTTGCATTTTAATCCCCTTTTGATAGAACATGAGGAATCTTCCAAAGATACATATAGTTCCAGGTACGATTAACCAACTATGTGGTGCCTACGTACTAAACCGACTCCCCCGCAAGACTTCTGTTAGATTATACCTCACGGGGTTGGTTAGCAATATGTACTATATTTACATCCTACTAATTGTCGAGCCTCCTGATACGTTCTATTCTCCTTAATTGGTCACATATGTGCTTACATTCCACCAGTTGAGTTGGCTTCGTACGTCGTACATATATTCGGTTATGATCGACGGATCTGCTAAGTTATATTCCCATGCCCATGCCCATGCCGATTCCAAGTAGATCTACAATTTAAAGTGAATTCCGAGCCACCGATATTTTCTTTCTTTTTATCATAATATGTTGATAGCAGAAAAGAACCATGGGTCACCGCCGGTGGGATACGAAATTAGGATCTGCAATTTGAAGAGTCGACACATTATCACTTACTTCACCGACTCCACAACCTTAGCTAATAGTTTTCTCCTTAATGGTTTAGGTCCACCGATGTTTGGTAGCATCCTGAAGAGTGACGTGTGTGTGTTAAACGCCTTTCTGCTAACGTATTCCAGCGAAGTATTTTATAGACTATTTGCACCTGGTGGTCTGCCTGCTAACAGTGGTGTTTTTATATTCGACTACTTTGCTTCTAATAATAAAGACTGCCATAGTCTTTTGTTTCGCTAGTTGAAATACCGTTGATTTTAGCCACTTCAGATCACTGCTTCAATTTGTTGGACGTGTTTTACCATTTGACGATATCATCTTCGAAACCTTTTATTCTTGACCCTTGAGATAAAAGTAGTCTAAGTACTTCGTTGTATATGATGTTCCACAATAGGGGACCTTAGACTGACCCTTGTGGTACACCTGCAAAAACGTCATAGTATTCGGTTCCGTCGTCGCTTTCATACCGTAATTTCCTGTAACTTGAGATAATCCTTTTAATGTATTCCGGAGGATTTACTCTCGTAAGCACATTGAGGATGGGTATTTACTTTACCCAGTTAAAAGCATTCTTAACATCAACTGTAACCACCGCACAATACTCTTTTGTTCTCCACCGCCATCTATCGCAAAGCCATATTTGCCTGCCTTGTCTACTAGCATTTTCACAGCATTTATCGTCGAGCGCCCTGTCTGAACCCAAATCGACATTCTTATTGTGCACCCTGTTCCTCAGTCACGAGATATTTGGCTTCAAAGATGTTAAAACGCACCGTCCCCTTCCCTTTCTAATTTATAAGCTATCAATGAAAAAAAATTCTAAATGTAACCTTTAGTTAGTGCTTTTAATGGATATTATAACGTACACTGCAGCAAAATTAGCCTATGAAAAATTTTTAAATAACTCGACAGAACCCTTTCATAGGCGTCGCCCAATGCGCTCTTAACCAATATAATCGTTCTTTCATTTCAAACATTCCCGGATTGGATTCATTATGGTGACGAGATTCATTTTACGTAATAATTTTGTATAATGTAAATTATGTGGTCTTCTAAAATTCATTCAATTGTTTTTTTCATCTCTTCCCTTGAAAGCCGTATTTGATATGTTATTTGATGATCCAAAAGTGTTTTTGTAAAAAAAGCATTTCTTTACTTTAGCCTAAATCTGAGACCGCCAACCTCGCTTCCTACTGCCAAACATATTTTTGACCAATTATAGAGTATTCGCTGTTATTACACTAGCTGGCCGCGTGACATAGCTTGTTACTCCGCCACTTCATTTATACAAATTGACACGCTAAGAGCAAAATTGAGCGAAAAAGTAATTGCGAACAAACCCAAGATACACTATTCTTCAGCGCAAATATGGGTTTTCCCATTACAGTTCAGAGTAAAGGCAGTATACAAAAAAAAACTGCGAGTAAAAACGAGTTAAGCATTTAACTTTTTTGCTGGTAGGGAAAATTTAACTCAAATTTGCCCGCAGTTTTTAACTAAAATGTAAAATGCAATTAATTAAAATAAAACAGTTGATACTGTTTAAACTTTCACACAAGTCTTCAATTAAAAGACTAATTATTGCGCTTTTCTGCTGCGGGCAAGATCGAGTTATGTTTTCGCTGTATGCAGAAATCATCTTTTCCTTACCGGCAAAATGGGTTGGTTAATATGACCTAAAGTTGTTCCCTTTCTGCGCTCAACTATTGTTATATCGCTTTTGCTCGAAATGTTTTTCTAACTAAGTTTTCTATCAGTGTGTAATTTAATGAAAGAATTGTGTTTCGTATATTTGAAACACCCTGCTTATTTTATATTCTTTGCTTGGTCACTCTGACTTGCATTAAATTCCTTCTGAATTTGTTTCAGAAACACCTGTTATTGCCCTCGTTTTAACATCTCAAAATATTTGTCTGACGATTTAATATTCACATCCAGACCGTGAAATCTGGTTTAAAACTTAAACAATTATTTCAAGTAGTTACGACAAATCAGACACATTTGCATTCTCGTAATTATATTGCCAACTGGCTATACATATAAGCAAAAAATAGGTAGCCGCTCATAATTCCTTTCCTAAAAGTCATTTATTTTTTAATTTCATTTCAAGTGCACTCCTTCTTTCATTATTTCTCCTTAATTAGACTTTTTGAATCCACGACATTCTCCGAACAGCCGTCATCGTTCTTTCATTACAATAATCCCTTGTCACCTCATTTAGGATTAAGCAGAAGTCAACGACACCAACCAAATCCGTAAGCCTTGAACCGACTTTCTTCTCTTACATTTTGTAATCATTAATCTCATCATAATATAGCGTTAACGCTCCTTGAAGGGCCCTAATCCCCCGTACTATATAATGTTTCAGGATTGTTTTCTCTTACAGTGCCACTCTCTTCGCACCATTATTTTTGAAGTTATTCAATTTTATCTCATACCATTACATTTTTAGGCAATTTCACTTTCCTTAAAGGACTCTTTTCTTTAGTTCTTCTTAATATTCCGCCTTGGCAATTTCTACTGGTCCTTGGCAATAATAACCAGATAATATCTGCACATTATATAGTCGAATCTCTTCAATAGCAGACTTGGTAGGCCAGTGATTTATAAGATTATCAGAATGTTTTGAATGAAAGGATCCAACGAAATGTCTGAAAGAGTCGTAAATCTCAGAATCACATTGGGTCTCGATATTTACAACTTGGGACTTGTAAAAGTAATACGTCTATAGGCACCGGTTGGTTGTAGTGTTCACTTGATTGACCTTTCTTTTTTTAGCTTTTGCTAACTTCAACATAAATTCAACTCCCAATAAATGTTTACGGTTGTCTGTTTTTGATAACTTCTTGTACAAACTTTAAGGAGCTTTTAAATTTTGTTTATCGCTCCCTCTTTGTAGTTCATTTTTCCTTACATTGTGCAATTTCCAGGGAAAAAATAAAGTTTTCCGATCCCTGAATAAATTTGAATACCTATTGCGAAACATGTATTGTTGTGAAGTTTACTTTTCTGGATACTTTCAAAATACATGAGTTTCTGGGAAACTTTTCTAAAAAGTCAATACGTTTAGAGAAATTTTCCTGCAAAAGAAAAATATGTTGGCGTCCCATCATTGGAAATTCCGTGAAATACGTACCAGGAAATAAATTAAAGTTGGCATTTTAAGTTCCAATAAAATGTTCAATCGCTCGGTGACAAAAGTTCAACTGTGTATAATGTTTCGCAAGCTGTTAGTACGTGTATCGTAGCGCTTCTATGTGCATTGTCAATAGTATTCGAGCAGAAAGAGTTTTCCGAAAAACAAACTCAAGCAAATTCGCTTGGAGTGAGACAAGGCTGCGTTTTGTTACCTATACTATTTCTCAAAATAATCAAAAACGTGTTCATTAGCGCGCTGAAAAGTATTTTCAGCTAAGAAAATGGATTAATCATCTTAACATTTTTCGTTGACAACTTTAGCCAGTACACAGGCTTTTAAGACGACGAATTCATTCTGGTATGTTATGTGGCATGGTAAAGCTATCTTTACTAGAATCTATCAAAACCAGTAGAATTAAAACCAAAGCACAAGAAACAAAAAGGTTAGACAAATTCTGCTTCATACTGGAGATGAAAGGCCTATTGTTACATGCACAGTAAATTCAAAGAGCTCCGCGACTAATTTTCTTTTTAACTTTACTGTTGGCGCCACTTCCTAATGATCTGTGGAATTACATTGGATTGATCATTTAGTCTTCTAGAAAGGAATTATGGAGGGTCTTTTGAACCGGATTCGCCGCAAACAAAAATAATTGTGGGAGTCCGGACATTAGTTTTTACTGTACGACAATGCAGTAGTACATTCATCAATCGTTGTTTGTCAGTTTTTAAGGAATAAAATGTGCTAGTCCTTGAATTCATCTCCCAATAATGTTTCCAAATTTCGTGAGTTGGATCAATTCGTTGAGCCCCGGGTTCGAGACCAGGTCTCCCCGTGAGCTTTTATTAACAAATTAAAATAATCCACTCCATCTCTGGGCTGTTGTCTAGCTCGCAGCAATGCAAAAACAAGACTTTCAAGTTTCCTCACTTCCCTTATCCTAATTCCCTTCCGGCCAAAACCATGCTACCGCATCAAAGGATTGTCCCCTACGATTTGGCCACATCGTATACAAAAAAAAAACTCGCCTAGTCTAGCTCAGGCAAAACTAATGCTCTTCCATATGCTTTAAGCCATGCTAAAAGAAGATCGGCTTAAAGATGTGGGTCCCTGCAAGAATAATGCTATGAGGATTATAACTTTCGTACTGGGGTCTTGTGTTCTTTTTTTGGTTTCTTATTTGGGCCCGTTTTTATAAATTTTCTACCCAAATTGTCACAGTCTCTCTATTTAGATGGGGTGCGTTAATTGAAACGTTTGAGCTTCAAAATAATAAGCCGGGAATTTAGCTTCTTTACAATGTCATCATTTCCTGCACTCTTATAATTCCTGCCCATTTTATTCTCTGTTCCGAGACAGTAGTATTAGCTATAAGCCAGTCTTTTTCTATAGGAAGATATTGTTGTATGGAGTTATTATATTTATTTCATTGAATTCGCTGTATCCTGGTAACTGGGTAACCCACATATGTTCCGCAATCGCCTATGATATACTCACTACCTGGCAGTTGCAACGACGCGAGTTGAATTAATTTTTCTTTTGCAAGAATCTTGTGAATTCTGTGCTGATTCTCTTATTGATTCAATATTTGCGCAGAAATTGTCCAGGCCAGTAACTTGGAGAAGTATTATGTAAAGAAGTGTATTCAAGCATAGTAGAGTAAATTAGGTATTTGCCGATGACTACAGGGTCAGTAACTTTTTATATCGCCTTTAGGCCTATATGCCTTTACAGCGGGCCTGTATGCTATAATAGTTCCTCTGACATGGCTAGCGGTGCGCTGCTATCTCCACCAATTTTTCTTACATGCTTAGGGTTAGTCAAAAATTTTAATATTTCCGACTTAAAAAAAACAGACTGGGCACGGTTAGGTATCATCGGATTGCAACTGTTGGATAGAAATACAATCATTTCCCATATATTTGGTGCTTACTACTAGAATACACTGACAACAAAAGAAACGAATAAACGTAGAAATCGCACCGACAACCAATCCAAGGACCTCTTATTTATTTATTTATTTATTTAACAACAGCTTCGACAAAACTGGCTACTAAGAAAATAACAAATGAATCAAGAAGACTACAAAATTAATACAAATCATTAAACTAACTTAATCAATAAGTATCCTCAGATGGCACTGCAGTTGTCGTCTAGAACAACCCAGCTTGATATAGGCAGCGTAGTCATTATAGAGGCGGGACATAGAAGTAATAGGCTCGTGCATGCCGTAGAGCGTACGATGAAAGGGAACATGCAGAAATTTGAAATTCCTAAGGGACCGGGCCGGAACGGAAATGCCTGTATCATTCAGCAGTTCGGAGGAGTTGATTGTCCCCTGCAATAAATCATGTATAAAAGTGATCTTGTATATTCTGCGTCTCTTTACAAGGGAATCAACAGAAATCAGTCCGAGGAGATGATGGGAGAGATAAAGGATCACGCCAAGGAAGGTCGTGGAGAGCGAACCTAAGAAATCGACGCTGAACAGCCTCAATCCGGTTGATGTGGACAGCGAAATAGGGTTCCCAAACCGGGCAAGCGTATTCCAGAATGGGTCTAACGAATGTGCAAAAGAGGAGCCTAGTTAGATAGGGATCGTCAAGTTCCCTGGACCACCTTTCACAAAACTTATTAAACATCTGTAGCTTTTTGAGTTAATTGTGATCGGAATTCTCTCTAAGGGGAATTGTATTTTAAAATGAAAATATGCCTTCCTGCCATTCAATTGTTGGTTCGAGACTTTTCCGTGCCTTTTTTGTAAATGACCTGAAGTCCGGTAGCCCAGTGTCAGTATCCAGGCAAGTCACTGACTAGGCGACCAGACTTCAGGTCATCTCCGAAAAGGGGACAAAAACTTCTCGAAACTAACTATTGAACGACAGGGCGGCTTGGTTTCTTTATAAAATACAATTCCCCTTAGAGAGAGTTTCGTCAATATTTACGTCAAAAGGCTACTGATATTTAATAATATGTGATTATGTTGGTTGTCGGTGTGATTTCCACGTTTATTTGTATCTATCTTTTCAAGTAAAACTTTTAAAATCTAGAAAACATGATATCCTCAATAGAAATGTAGGTCATCCTCCAATCTTCTAAAAATAATTCTTCTTTTTAAATAAATTAAGCTTGTAAAAACATAGACAAGATGGTGGAAAAATTATTTTGCCTTGAAACTAAATTTTTTTCTAAAAGTAAAGCGTACGCAATCAGGTACAAAGTTTAGCTTAAACTCGTCTATCGTTTTCCATTTTAAAAGGTGAATTTATTTCCATCACTGATAACACAGTGATCTCAAAGATAAAACAAAATCGTTGTAATCACTATAAATTAAGCATAGTTCAGTGCGCTTCAATACCCAATTGTGAACTCTTCTCAACTATCCTTGCAATAAAAGTGCAAATGAAGACTTTTACTTCAAGTTATATCCCTTCCGTATATAGACCTTCAGCTTACAGAAATCTTCTGGAGATTGTAAGATGGGGGGAAAAACTGAAAACTAAACCACCTCCGGCGTACAGAATAATTACCCTTCATCCTCAGGAAGAAGGCTCGTTAGGAGTACTAAATCAAAGCCTTACATAAAATTTCATCAGGACGTAATGCAAGCAAACATGAAAGGATCCAGGCCTCATCATACACTGAAATGAATGGAGGGTTCACATCATATTAGCTGCTTCTGTATATAGTGACATGTCATTAAGTACTGCATGTGTATACGTATTTTGCATGTTTGTTGCATCTTAACATTCTCCCGTATTTAGCAGAGTATATCCTTTTGAGTAAACTGAGTGGCACAGACACACTCTAGCTTCAGTTTATAAAATACACCCACTTAGTGCTATTCTAGTGTTTTACAGTAGTGCATGCATGACATAGAAATAGTTTACTTATGAATGGCTGGTGGAAATCCGACGCTTTCTGCACATTTCCTCGATGAAATTACAAGTGCATAAAGCGCAGGATTTGAGCGTTCCATTAATGTTTAAAGAGCGCTCAAGTGTGCGGATGCAATGTGTTCTGTTGAAGAATGAATTTGTGAACTACATCACACAAGTGCAAATTAATATTCAATTATGTTCTATTTCTCACAGGTAACTGCAACTGACGGTGACAAGGATCGTCCTCAGAACATTGTCTACTTTCTTACCGGCCAAGGAATCGACCCAGATAATCCAGCCAACAGCAAATTTGACATAAACCGAACAACTGGCGAAATATTTGTTTTGAAGGTAAGTTTATTAATCCATCCTAAGTCACCTGTATCCTCTTTTCTCGTGCTTACCTGCCGTACGACTGTACCTATATTTTGGGTCTACCTCATAAATTATGACACAATGTTTATGTATAATTCAGCGTGGTTCCTACTAAAAGAATTCCGGATTCTTGACATACCATTACAGGTCTGAAAATTGGGGACCAAAAAAAAAAACATTTTAAATGGAATCTCTGGGACAAGGGAAAAACTCGTGGGCTCGATGCAGGAAATGCTGGTAGAAAATGCCTTACTGAAAGTGATTAATTATTTGTCTTTGCTTTGGAACATGCAAAATTAATATCTGACTACAAAGTATCCACACTTTACATTTTAAAGGAGTCCTTCGAACCCTAAAATTATTTAAAACCGAACATTATACTGGGAACAAACCCGGACTCTATATACTATACCTAATATGCCCCAGGGAACTGCGGTCGACCATCAATGCTTTTACGTAAATGCATTATCTAGTTGGGTTTCATGGTTTTTCGTAGCTTCTACAAGAAACGTTGGTTTTCCAAGTGGCCTTTGGACTTAATTAAAGATCTTTTGCTTCACAATAATTGAGGTTGAGTTTTATATCCCCCGGCGAGGCAAGCCATAAACTGACCAGAATTTGATAAATGTTTTCTTTGATGCACGCTATTAAGAAGTGTTTTGTCGAAACCCTATTTTCTTATACTTGGAAAATCTCTGTCAGTTCAGCATTGTACAAGTAACAAAACTTTCTTTGGCAACTAACAAGCATATTTGCACGAGCAATTTGTAGTGTTTGCGGTAATCAATCACTTCTAGTTAGACGTAAAGATGGATCTGCCATAGCAAATGGGTCGGATTTCCTACTCAAATATTAATTAAATTAAATTATTTGCAATTCCGTCCTGCCAGCCCTCAGCGATATACTCATATTCGTTCAAGCTTATTAAAGTTTCCTTCCTTATTCAATTGAAATGGGATAATTGGATTTATGAGAATTTATTGTAGTTGAGATAAGACCGTGAAACGAAAGTATTTTGTTAGACATGGTTTGATGTATCTTCCAGGTCCTACAGAGAAGAGCGCGGTCTTATGTGATTATAAAGCCTACATTTGATAAAACAATTTTCTAGTTGGTTTCGCTTTTATACGTAAATTTAATTTCTAATTGCGAATGGGCGGATGAAGGGGCGTAGAATGCCGAAAGGTGTCGCACCCACAAAAATCATACTAACTAACCTTTACTATACTGTTTTTTGAGGGAAATTCATCGTCTGTTCCATGTGATGGTTCTTCTCATCATTTTGAATACCACAGTGATAAGGTAGATGTCGCCTCAAATGTCAGGGTTGTTTAAATATCCTGTGTAGGGAAACTTTATAATCAAGCCTTTTTGCCGATTCCGTGGATTACCGGAAAAACTTCAGAAATTTTGTTGGTATTTCTGTATACTGTTCCTGGAGTTTTAGAGCCGATCTTACTTCGTGGCAAGGTTTTTTAGGTTCTAGTGAAGAGGCCATCGAAGGTTAGAAATTGTTTTCTGCTACTTCGGCAAAATATCTTATCCAACCGGAGACGGAGTTGGATCAATACGTTGAGCGGCAAGACCAACATTACATAGGTCCCGGATTCGAGACCAGATGACCCCGTGAGCTTTTATTCAAGAAATAAAAAAAATCCACTCCGTCTCTGGGCTGTTGTCTAGCTCGCAGCAATGCAAAAACAAGACTCAAGTTTCCTCACTTCCCTTAGCCTAATTCCCTTCTGGCCAAAACCATGCTATCGCATCAAAGGGTTGTCCCCTAGGATTTGGCCACATCGGATATAAAAAAAAACCAGCAGTTGATGCTGCTGCTGCTGCTATGGTACCAGTAATGATCTATTCGGAAGTCGTCGCTACTACCGCCTCATTTGTCCTCTTTGGAAGAACGTTCATATAAAGTAGTTCCGTTTGCAACACCCAATTTTCTCTGAAAGCTATTTCATAAATTTATTTGTACAACAATTAGCTAATAGCCTTGTATTTTATACCATTTTCACTGGTTTGGTTTGGAGGAGTGAGGTGCTAATGCACCGCGGTCAGGAATGCATATTGTGCTCTAACTTTCCCTGTTTTGTAAGTCAAGCTGGTCCCTTTAAAAAGGTATTACAACTCGTGGAGTGAGCTACTCTCCACCTATCTGAAATGGAACAAGAGCTCTTCAAAGAAAAAAACAGTTGACAATGATCGGTTATCAGACTGGTGAGCGCTACTCAGTGATGCAGTTGATATTAAGTTTTTATATTGAGCTTGACCCACGCAAGATCTATAGAAGCACTTGTTCTTCTTGGACGTCCAATTGTGTATGGCCTCTTTAGCAATGCAGGTCGGTACCACAGAAGTGTCCAAACACTGTTCCCAAAGAAACCATGATCATTCGGTATCCAAAGCATGTTGACTCGACTTGTTCTTCCCAGTTCATTCGCGTGCCTTTCCTAGATCAACTTTGATTGGGTTATGGAGAAGCCTTTTTACTTTGATCGTCGCCTAGCTGTTGCCATTAAGTCGCTTGACTTAAGCACCGTCAAATTACTGCTGGTGGGCGGATGTCAGACCAGTCTCCAAAGCTTGGGGCTCATAGGGTGACTCTCTGCTACGTACCCGATCATAGCGATGTGACCGATAACGGGGCGGCCGATGTTCTGGCGAAGGAAAGTGGGACGCTTGACAAATAGACATATTAATCGGACGGCCTCTAATTTCAGGAAAAAGATAGATCGACCTAAGATCTGTTCAGCTTGACGGGCGCAGTTGGATCGGTCTGAAAACCTTGCGGTGTATCAAGTAGGATGTGGCCAGAGTGAAATAAAATGAGAACGGCTTTTGTACTAAATAGAAGCTACCGGAATCTCCGTAATATTACTGCGGTTATAGTGGAGCATGAGTATTCCTGTCAATAACTTCTGTTGTAGTTTCCTGGACGAGGAGGAACTTGAAAGCATTTAGCATTTACTTTGCGAATGCCTTGGACTAGCCATGAGAAGGCCTTTTGCAAGCACTTCCTTAACCGACTATAGAAGTTCGCCAGAAATAACCGGGTTCCTCAATAACTGCATCACAGCACGGCAGTTCTAAATCGATCCAGATGAGGTTCCTTTGCAGTGGTATCACAACATGCCAAGGGCTATGTGAGGTCGACTGGTTTATTAACGGTGGCCGCAATTTATCCTAATCTACCTTACATAGGTAGGCCATCCGCTGTTTGCCACTTAATTTGGCAAACTTTTTCTCACTCTCTTGGTTATGTTACCTAGATGCAAGTTGCAGTATAGTTTGGAGCCCAGTGTTATCTCCAGAAAGTTTACTGAAGGCTAGTGTACACCCTCGTAAGCTACGTTTAAATAATCTCTTCAAAATCCTCTTCCGGGAGCAAGGAATCAGTATGATTTTATCGAGGCTAATTTTGATGTCAACCACTCGACAATTTTATCTACTTCGTCCAGCAGAGGTTCGGTAGTTCTAGTACTGGCGTGCCCAATTGTTACTATAATTATGTCATCCGCGTAACCTTGCGCGAAGAATTTCCTTTCATCGAACCGCACCAGGAGCTTAGCAATCACAGTGAACGACATGAGTGGAGATAAAACCCCACTCTGATTGGAGAATCTGGTCACGGTGGCTCGAATTTGCCCTTCTAGAAGACTAGCTGTGAGTTGTCATCTGGGCTTTGTGTCTATCCTTAGACAGGAATTCACGCTTAGAGTCCTCCTCTCAAACTTCGTGTATTATAATGCTCAAGGAAGGCTCATTACAGGTACGTCTTTACTGAAGACAACTCCTTGTAATCTATATACCGTGAGGTGTTTTTAACGAAGCATGCCTAGCATGTAGCGCAAAGTAGTGATATGTTTTCACCTAATGACTTTCACTAAATGACTTAAGTCTTTACCGTAAAAGTGAAGAGGCGGCCAGACGCCAGTCTCTTTCATAGACCCTCCATATTAATGGTCAACAAGCAGTGTAGGCCAAAGTGGTACAGATAATGGTAATGTACTCTAATAACCCTATTAAACATAACCTTAAACCCTTAACCCTTAAAACGTTCCAACCACAGGGGGCAAGCATACCGTACCTCTCTTGTAAGAGTGCAGGATAGATTCATATTGTGCCTACCGACTTAAAGGGTTTGTTGTATAATTGACAGTCGTGTCGGCCAAACGCCAGTCCTCTTTAGTAGCCCCTGCATATTGTAGGTCATAAAGATTAGGCATAACAATGCCTCCAACCTCTTGGATCATATTTTCTATAGTATGAGGAATTTCTAGCATCTTCTACTTTCGCCACCCCTCCATCATTGACTTCCGTAACTTAGGATCGCTTTGTACGCATTCCGGTATCCTCTGCTCTATAGGGGATTAAACAGCCTTCTAACAGTCGTTCGAGGGTCTGGAAGCCTCTCATTTCACCAAGTAATGCACCGAGTGTCTGAATGCCGTCAATGCGGATTCGCTGACTAGGTCTGGCGCAAGTTTGCCGTCTTGGCGGATTTGATCTTGTTCATGATGTCGCTGAGTTCACTGTCACTTTCTACAGGTAACCATGTCAGTGTTATTCGGGTTAATCAACTTTTTAAACTCTGTGACTCATTCACAAATATTGAACATAATGAGTCTATACTCCGAGCACGATGATTCGTACGAGACTCTCCAGGCACGGGAACGTGATTTCATAATATAACAACTTGTCATGAACTTATTCTCTGCAAGGTGTCATAATGTTTTACTAGTGGGACCATTACTATATTCGCTACCAGGTTTCAAATCTTACCCCACAGTTTTTCTTTACATGAAATTAATCGAATTATCCATTAAAATCCCTCTTTAAGAAATTAAATTCTGTTAATGTGACTGTGACCACAATACACTTCCTGATGATTTAAGCTCTTTAATTATTCAAACGGCTTATGATTCAGAACATGTTTACTGGCAAAACCGTATTAAAATTGAATATTTTACTTCCTCTACAGGCCATTCTTCTATGGATACAAATGTTTCCTGTTATTCATTTAAACAGAATTCAACCCCGCTTGTCGCTTTCATATCAGACAACAAGTTCTTATCGTCTGAATAACCGAAGGATACTTTCCCAAAGAATATATGTGATGTAATTCTACCCCTCGCCCACAGTAAAAATAATCCCATAATCCTCGACCATCAGGTAATTATATCCATTACGAACTTAAACCGGGCGAGAGATTTTAAATTTTATTACCGACATAAATTAGGGCTTATCCTCATCGAAAGTTGGTTCGAAAAAAATTTTTAATTTCCAAGAAACTTTGAACAAGAGAAGTTCAAACATTTCTTGTGCCAAATTGGAACTTTGTGCTTACGACTTTATTTAATCTGAAAGATAAACCAAACATTAAAAGTTGAATGACCCAAAAAAAAAACAGCAGTGAAACAAAACTTTACTTGTCTGTACTTTTCAGAGAGATTACACGAAAAGTGTCATTGAATTGTATACTCCGAAAAGCAAAAGCAAACTATACTTCCCTATCTTCCATTTGTCACAAAAGCTAGAAAACCCTGTCCCTTGAAGCCAATTCGCACTGCTGTCCTTTACCACGTATAAATGAGTATAAAACTATTCTATTTTCATACATACATTTTACACGATAACGCTCCCAATTACATGGCTATGCTCTGCATGAATCCGAATGCAAATAATTTATCATTTGCCATATATCCCGGGGCGAAAATTTAAACGAGAAATCAAAGATAGAACTGGTTGAAGCACCTGTACTTGTGCCGAGATAAGGACTCAGTTCTTTCATTATCTCGTTTAAGGTAGTTTTGGAGCCTTTAAAACACAATTTCATTTTAAAATTCAGCAAACAACAAAAGCATTTTGAGTCATTTGCGGGGGGACATGTTCCACTACATGGTAATAGCACTGTGCAATTGCGTTCCAACAACAATAGATACACTGCTGAACTACATTCACCCCGTGTCTGATAGTTCTCTGGTGAATGGAAACTGTCAGCGAGAAAACAAGAGCGAAATATTTGCTTTAATCGCAAAAAGCACTATATTACATTTGTTCGGTGCAGACTTTTTAATTGAACGGTACAATGGTGCACTCCTGTTTTGCATTATGTTCGGAAACATCACGCTGATATACAAGAAAGACATCCTCTTAGGGGTTAGCCATGGACTTGGTTGCCCTTTCATTCAATCGATGCTTTCCAGAAGATTCCTCTTTTTTGTTTTGTATTAGACCAAGAGGAACATCCAGTCGTCTTGTTGGGGATATTTTTATTTGCCTGTGCAGGGTATTAAAATGCCGGAAAGAAAACAATAAACCCCGGCGGTTCCGTGTGCCGGCAGGCCAAATTAATTCCATTCATACAAAACATACCACTATAAGTATCTTACATGAACTATAGCATATAAATCAGAGGATATTCAGAAGTAGTAGAAATCTACAGGGGACCAAGTTGCTCCCAAAGCTATTAGTCTCTCCTTCAGAAACATTTGTTCCTTGCTTGCTGTAGGTAGGTATGCATGAGTTATTTCTGTCCTGACATCCTGCCGTTCCCTTCCAACATATTATATTCTGTAAAGTGTAAAATAAATTTATAATCGCGTAAATCGTTTGCAGCCACTGGACAGGGATCAACCCAATGGGCGTCCTCAATGGCGTTTTACAGTGTTCGCTCAAGATGAAGGTGGCGAAGGATTGGTCGGATATGCTGATGTTCAAGTTAATTTAAAAGATATCAACGACAATGCACCAATATTTCCTCAGGGCGTTTACTTTGGTAATGTGACTGAAAATGGTACAGCTGGGATGGTCGTTATGACCATGACAGCTGTCGACTATGACGATCCGAATGAAGGCTCCAACGCCAAACTGGTATATTCGATTGAAAAGAACGTGATTGAGGAGGAAACCGGCTCACCTATATTCGAAATTGAACCCGAGACGGGTGTGATAAAAACGGCTGTCTGTTGCTTAGATAGGGAACGTACTCCGGACTATTCAATACAAGTTGTGGCAATGGATGGCGGAGGATTGAAGGGCACAGGAACGGCATCAATAAGGGTGAAAGATATAAACGACATGCCGCCGCAATTTACCAAAGACGAGTGGTTTACGGAGGTCGACGAAACAGATGGAACAAATCTGCCTGAAATGCCCATTTTAACTGTAACCGTTCACGACGAGGACGAAACGAACAAGTTCCAGTACAAAGTAATTGACAACAGTGGTTATGGTGCTGATAAGTTTACTATGGTGAGAAATAACGACGGAACTGGCAGCTTAAAAATCGTCCAACCCTTGGACTATGAGGACCAGCTACAGAGTAATGGTTTCCGATTCCGAATACAAGTGAATGACAAAGGCGAAGATAATGACAATGACAAATATCACGTGGCATACTCATGGGTTGTTGTGAAACTTCGCGATATAAACGACAATAAGCCACACTTTGAACGTGCCAATGTAGAAGTTTCGGTATTTGAAGATACAAAAATTGGTACTGCTCTGGAAAAATTCAAAGCAACAGACCCAGACCAAGGTGGAAAAAGTAAAGTGTCATATTCAATCGATCGATCGTCAGATAGACAACGACAGTTTTCAATCAATCAAGAAGGAACCGTTTCTGTACAACGTTCTCTTGATCGTGAAGTAATTCCTAGGCATCAAGTGAAAATTCTCGCTATTGACGATGGAGTGCCACCACGAACTGCAACAGCTACACTTACAGTAGTTGTCCAAGATATCAACGATAACGCACCAAAATTCCTAAAAGACTATCGACCTGTTCTTCCGGAACATGTGCCGCCAAGAAAAGTTGTTGAAATTTTAGCTACAGACGATGACGACAGATCTAAAAGCAATGGACCTCCGTTCCAGTTTAGACTAGACCCTGGTGCTGATGACATTATTCGGGCTTCCTTCAAAGTTGAACAGGATCAAAGTGAGTACAATTTCATTTGGTTTCAAAGTTTATTTAAAATTTATTAGCATATTTAAGTATCAAGGACTCTTTAAATTCCTTTTAAAGTACTAGAAAACGCAATGACCGACAAATCAAATCGAGAGAAGATAATAAATTATCCTCAGTTGATTGTGCAATACTTAATCTGCTCCCCAAACACGTGCTTACACCTTCGGTTATTTCTGCTCCAATAGAAGAATCCACAAAAAAGCAAAAAGCAACGTGTTTACTTTTCCTTCCAGCAACGTTTACTCTTTCATGGGAAAAAAATCATCAAAGACCCAGCTAAATACCCTCATTGCTCACTCATTGGGGGGAATTATCGCATTATATCTTATAGCCAAGTTTTAGAGGATGAGGATGAAACTCAAAGCCACTTAAGTAGATTAACAGGATAATTACAATTACTTTCTTATATTGTAAACGATTTGAGTAAATTGTTTCTTTGTCATATTTATTTCGAGGCATATGTAAAGCAGTAACGTATTGATTCGAGGTTTCATTGTAGTTTTTTGTATTCTGAACAGGAACGAGATGGCATTTGTGTTAAGTTTCTTGCAATGGGTCGATTTTTCGCAATCAAAAAAATCAAATTTTTAATGAAGATGTTCGAAATACAAGTCACTTATTAACATTAAAAGCCGAAATTCATCGATGATTTACCTTAAACAATGTTAATGAAAAACGATGCGTAAAAAAAATTTTATGTTTTCTAATTTTATACAAGTGATACAAAGTACAGGTCAAAAACTACTGCCTTGAGGCACACAAGAAATATTGTAAATTGAGAAGAACACAACGGAAAACAGGTAGTTCTTGCAATCATACATGTTCGTATTAGAAATAAAATCGTTGAATATAAAAATATGTTGAAGAATTGTAAACAAGTTTTTGGTTGTAGGCTTTCCCCATAAGAAGTTATGTTAACAAGAGCCGATGGCATGCAAATGCAAAATAGTAGAAGAACCTGTGGAGAGGGCAACATTTTCTAACCAACCTACTGGAATAAGCGGAAAATACAATGTCCAAGAATTTTTTAAAGTTGTTACTTATGACACTAAATGCTTCTGGCAGACGACGAGAAAATCATTTAACAGGCAGCCTAAGAACAATGTACTCAGCTCCGTTCGCTGACTTCCGCCCTGAGCAGTGGTTTCTTTCGAAGAACTTTCTTTCTATGGAGACTCTCCATCAGGAGAGCTCTTAATAGCTAAATAAGGATAGATACCCTCGCGCCTCCAACATCTGCTATGAATTAAGGATCATAGTATTTCACACCCTTCCGTAGTGTAGAATTTCACTAAAAATAAGGTACTTTTTACCTCCAATTTTGTCCTCGGGCTACAGCTTCCAGTCAACGTTGCTGGTAAAACTAGCTGTTCTCTTCATGAACTGGACAACTTTAATATTCTAGCTATACGTGCCCTTCGTGTTAGATTGTTTGGTTATCCATCCAAATGATGAATTTTCTATAGCTCTGTGATTCCCATTTGACATACATGTACAGCTAGTAATGAGTAAGCCAACTGCACATTGCTACAATATTAAGTGGTAACCGCATACTAATTCTGCTACAAAAGACACTCTTCAAGGAGGTATTCTGTCACTGCTTCTATGGAATCTTCTTCTATCGAGTCCGTAACGATCTACTTCTGTATGTAGAAGACTCCAAACGTAATGTTATCGCCTCAGCTGGTGGCCTTGGTACAAGGCCGGACAAGACATAGCTGTTACTCTTCTTGCGAAGTTGCTCCCACTAAGCCTCCGATACCAAATAGGGTTCAACTAACACTAATTAGCCAAGTGCAACATTTGGGACATATTCTAGGAAAGTTTAAATATAAACTCAAAATCCAAGAAATAATATGGAGAGCGACGGCAACCTTGTGCTCGTACTAAAAGGTAATAGGCAAAAGTTTGGCCATAAACTGCACTGGATCGATGGCAACGTAATCAGTCTTGCAGTAATATTGATTACAAGTGCCCTCAGAAAACCAAACTTTAAACGGTAATAGACACATACCGACTACGGACACGCCAAAATTCTGTATGCATGTATATCCAAAAAGAACCTCACATTTAAGTGCGGAACACAATGCGTAGCTGGCGCTGTAGCCGGACCTGTCAAAAGTTAAAAATGTGAATATTCAATCATGGCGGTCCAAGGTGTAGCTGGCGCCGGCGCGTGGTACGCGCCATATTTGAAATTTGTGAGTTTATATTCAAGGTGAGCATACATTTCTGTGTTTATATTAAAAGTGAGCAAACATTTGGCATAATGGAAATAGAAAATTTAATAGAATTTGTAAAAAATAAACCTATATTGTGGGATTTACCGAATCTCCAATGTAAAAATTCTAGAAGGAAAGCGGAAATATGGAAGGAAATAGGACAATAGTTGCAATTAAGTGGTAAAGTATCTCCCGGCGTTCTGGAATATTAATTAAAATATGCCATTTTATTATATTTTATTTTATTTTATTTATAGTTGAACAGTGCAAAACTAAGTGGAACCGACTTAGGGATTCATACTGTCGCGATAGAAATTCTATGAAGGGAGTATCCGTACAGGAAGCCGAGATTACTGATAGGTTGAAGTATGCCCAAAATATGGATTTTTTAGCTGATCCTATAAAGCCTAGAAGGTTATATTTCAAATTCAATAATTATTTTAAATATTTAAAAAAAAACATTTATTTATAGTACAACGTCTAATTATTGTGTGGAGGATACACCTCAGGAAGATTCTTCCCTTAGTCATACAGGAGATGAATCTCAAAAAGAAACGAATTTTGGGGATTCGTCATCAAACAGCATATCGTTTGATAATACACTGCTGAGTCCTCCGCCTTCAAAGGAGGTACTAGAACTGTTTTTTGATCCAGAAAGCAGCAGCAGCAGTGCTGATAAAACCCAATCAAATATTCGTACAACGCCAGTTGCTGGATGCAGTGGAAACAGATTTAGGAAAAGGAAAGAAGGCAGTGATACTTTGGAGGAACAAATATCCGGGGCCATGACATCCATCCTAGAAAATAAAGAAATGACAACTGCTTATCAGTCTTCTGATGATGAGGATGAGCTCTTCTGTCTGAGCATAACAAAAAAACTAATAAAAATTCCAAAACGGCTCAAGAACGCTGTGAAATTAAATGTTATGAAATATGTACAGGAGGTCGAAAATTCATTTGAAGAAGATCCAACTAACATAATGCAGCTTTTTAATGATTAATTCTTGGTATCAGTTTGATTTAAGTTTGTTTACTTATATTAGTTGTCGTTATAATCTTTTTTGATGGTTTTAATATTAATATAAATTGAAAGGTTTTTGTAATGTAAGATATTTAGTTAGTTGTTGGGTCTTCTTTATAACTAGCGATAGTTCTGAATATATTTTTAAATTTTAATTCGATTTCAACGTTGTTTTATTTAATTTGCAATAAATAAATTTTAAATGGGTGCCTAAGGGGGACTAGAACGAAGCTTAAAATTAAAAATGCTGGTTTCCTTTATAAAGTTAACTATAAAGTTAAAGTTTAGCCAAATTATTAGAGCCACTACTGAAAAAGTTAATATTTCTGTTAACTAGTAAGTAAAATCATCTTTAATGGGTTTTACGGATTTATTTAATGAATTTTAGGAACATTCACATTATTCTCTACATTCGGACAATAAATTTACCTACTCTTATCTTAGTACCTAATATTTTGTGACTCCGCCTTTCGCAGCGATAACAGCCTCCGCCCTTCTCGGCATGCTTTCAATGCATTTGATGCAGTTTTTATTTTTTATTTCTCCGTTGTGATGCCACACCTCAATCATTCTCTGGATTAGTCGGCGCTTATTGGTTATAAGTTCTCTTGATATTTCCCTCTTTATCAGTTCCCAGAGATTTTCAATTGGGTTCAGGTCAGGGGAGTTACCTGGCCATTCCAGTACCCTGACCTGGTTATTTTCCAAGAATTTTGTGACCTTTTTGGCTTTATGGCAAGGAGCAGAATCGTGCATAAATACAAAATTTCCATCTGGGAACCATTCCTGCACTTGTGGAAGCATTTTGGTCTCCAGGACCTTGATATATTGATCTTACCTCATGGTATTTTCTACAATGTAGAGTCGTCCGGTTCCACTCATGCTGATGATCGACCATACCATTATGCTTAATGGGTGCTTAACTCTTTTGACTAGGCATTTTTCCTTGTACTACTCTCCTGGTTTTCGTCTAACGAACGCTGACTTAACGTCCAAGATGCATATGGATGATTCATCCGAAAAACACACCTGTGAAGAGAGAGAGAGATCAAAAAGTGAATTCGGTAAACAATATCAAATATCAATGAAAAATTATAGAAAACATGAAATAAAAGTTGTTAGTTAAAGGTAAAATAATATCTTACTTTCTTCCAGTCATCCACGGTCCAATTTCGGTGAGTTTTCGCCCAATATAGGCACTTCTTCATCATTGCCGGTGTGAGGAGCGGTTTTTTCGCTGGACACCGGCAAGTTCCTTGACTCTGCGCCGAGTTGTGCGATCTGATATTTGAATCCCAGCATCATTGCCTAATTGCGTAATTAGTCTTCTAGGTGCCTTCCGGTTTTCTATACATATATCACGAATTTTCCATTCGTCACGGGGTGTTGTCGCTTTTTTTCTACCACATCTCTTTACACGGTTTGCTGTCAGATCTATATTTGAGAAAATTTTTTTTTATTCTATCCACAGTTGCTCTTGAAACTTTTGCTATTACAGCTACTTGTCTCTGGGAATGGGTGGTGTTCCTTAATAAGGTCTCAATTTCACGAACTTTTGCAGGAGAAATGTTCTTAGCCTTCCCCATGATTGAAAATGTCGATCAATACTAACACTTAAAGAAATAATAAAAATCTACACTTAAAACCACTTTAGACTAAATTAGACTAAAAAAGATATTATGCAATATTTAAAACAAAATATAGTCACAAAACGCACTGAATTTACGATTTATTGCTATACCAATTCAAAATTAGTTTTTTTTGCATAGTGGCTCTAACAATTTGGCCACCCGCTGTAGTACAGTCATTTGGTGGTTTTACCTGAAAAGTTTTCGGGGAGTTTTGAAATTTGGGTAATTTTACAGATTTTGATGTGCTCTTTCCGATTTTCAACTTTACCACCTCGTATCTTTGCCGCTCGCGACACCATATTGGAAAAATGGCGCCTAAAAGAAGTGTTTTGACAATATTTCCTTTAAGACTCATTTCACGATAAAAACATTTATATAAAAAATGGAACTAGAGAAAATTTCTTATAATTTATGTAATAACCTTTTTTTTCGTAAAATCAATAGTTTTGGCGTACGAGCGCCAGCAAAATGTAGTTCAACTCGCGTTTTGGTCAAAAAACTCATTTCTACACCAACTTGAGGTAGATTAAGTGGTGCGTTTTTTTTTATTGTGGTATTCCCAGTAGGCCTAATGCACATACAATTCACTATTCCAAAATTGAGCGCAGTTCTTGATGGACTAAGTTTTTCGAGTTCAATGTCTTTAGTACCGGTCGAAACGTCACATACCGAAATTTCTTCCACATCCTCCGCGATGGGATTATCAGTTTCATCGCAATCCTCTTCGTTCTCGATTTCATCATACGTTTGCTCGAAAATAGTCTCCGTTTCTTCATCTTCATCGTTATTTTGTATTGGAACTTGCAGGTTATCACATGTACCACTACAATTCGTGCATATAACAAAGCACTTTAACCCAGCCTTTCGGCATCCACAGGCTTTCTGGCATCTCTTTTTGCATTTGCAAAAAATAACTTTTAACAAGCTTTACAGAGATGGAGAGTTGAGTGTGGTGACAGGAATTAGCCCGTTCTTGTTTCTTTTCTATCCTCATTGCTCTGCATTTTGTTCATTCCGATACAACTGCTGAACCTGGTGATAGGTTTGAAATGAATGTTATCGTGCTGCTACTTCTGTGTGTGGTAGCGTCGCAATATTAAATTTACTTTTATATGCTTTATAACACCCCAAGGGGGCGTATTGTCACCATTATTGTGGCTCCTAGTGGTAAACGATATCCTGATCTCACTTGAAAGAGATGGGATAAAGGTGGTGGCTTATGCAGCTGGAGACTATGCTCCATCTCCTACGGCTCGACGTCCACGTTAAAAGTATAGCTGCACGCATGCAAGAATAAAATATGATCTTATTGCGGTATTGATTATATTAGCGTATCCGCATCTGCCGTGGCTTGTTTGACCATGAAGTTCTCAACATCAAATTGTGTCTTCAACATTCCAATGAGGCTGTTCTTGTTGGCATCACTTCCCAGGAATTAAATTTTTGACACAGTTGGGATCATTGTCTCGTCAAAAAGTAAGTCAGTAAGTAAGTAAATAGATGAAAACGATTCACCGCGATGTCAAATGACTCGGTGTAATAAGTATCCTCCGTCGATGATATACATCGTATTTAAAAATATTTATATCTCCAGAATGTGACTCAAATGCCTTATACATAGAAGATTTAATACATTTGCGCATGCCTTCGTCATTGAAAAGTTATAATGGAAATGGATCCAGTTCGTCCGTAAGGAAATTTTAAAGTTCCTTTTCAGATTCTTTTGCAATTAACATTCTTTGGAAAATTAATAAAGGATTAATCGGGAAAATGTCGTCTTCTATCCGGATGCCTGTATTCATAACACCAAGTGATTTTATTCGGTTATTCCGTTTGAATATAGACTCAGACTAAATATTTTTATTGAGATCCATCGAAATCTATAAAATTACCCATTTTCAAAACTCCCGGTAAACTTTCCAGGTAACCTCTTTTTTTAGAACCAAATGACTGTACTAATATGGAGGTATCTCAATTGTTACTTTATAAATTTAGTTATGATAGACTTGATGAATCAAAAAAACAAAAAAATAGTTTTAAAAAAAAAAAGTTGAACCGACTTCACAAAAAGCGCTAAAAATCATAAAATAATTTTTAATTTTATATCTATTACGACATTTTGGAGTCGATGCAAATCAAACAAACCAAACAACTACAACAAAAGTATATAATCGTCCTTTCTTATGATTCCGTGAACTGAAACGTTCAGGTCGTAGGTATTATGTATTATTTTCAATTGTGGTTCTGTAGTCTTCTTATTTGTTTAATTTGCACTGACCTCAAAATGTCGTAATAGATATCAAATGAAAAATAATTTAATGCTTTTTAGGGGTTTTTTTGAAGTCGGTTCAATTCTTTTTTTAAAACTATTTTATTTTTCACTTTTTAGTGTCTTCTTCTCTATACAACGAAAAAAATAACCATCCAAATCAGTCCACGCGTTAAAAAGCTAGGTTTAACCCCCTACCCCACCTCCATCTTACAAAAAATTTTTTCTCATGGTATTAATCAAAGAATATACTCTACCGAACAGAAAAGGAATCATCGAAATCGGTCCACGCGTTACGAAGTTACTACCCTCTCCCACCCCCACCACCATCATAGAACCAAATTATTCTGCTATTGGCAATGGGGGATCACACTCTATACAACAGCAAAAGAACCATCCAAATCGGTCCACGCGTTACAAAGTTAGGTTCCACCCCCCTTCTCCCACCACAACAACACCAACAATTTTTTTTCTCGTGGAATCAACTAGGGAGCATACTCTACCCAAAAGAAAAAGAATTATCCAAATCGGTCCACGTATTACGAAGTTAGACTACTCCTCCCCCCACCCAACCCCCCACCATGGGTCAAATTAGTCTTCTATTAACAATGGGTGATCACACTCTATACAACAGAAAAAGAACCATCGAAATCGGACCACGTGTTACAAAGTTAGGTTCCACCCTCCAGCACCCCCTCCACCCCCACCCCATATTGACATGGTACCAATCGGTGAACATACTCTACCCAACAAAAAAAAAAGACTCATCAAAATCGGTCGACGCGTTACGAAGTTATGCCCGGTCAGACATAGAAAAAAAAATATAAAAAATTAATAAAAATACGCGCCGAACTTAGAACATCTTTGTTTTTGGGAAGTCAGTTAAAAATGGAGAGAAATTTAACATTGTTTTAAAGGAAAGTGCTTGTAATAAAAGTACTAAGAGCATAAAAGGATTTTAATAAATTTTCAATATCTGGATATACATCGTACACTAATTACTACGATATATGTGACACCCACAGGAGTACGTATAATGAAGTTTGTATTTAATAAAATTCTTATTAGTGTAGTTACATTTACAGAGAATATTGGATGCAGTTGACCGAAAAATATTGTTTACTAAGAGCACGAATATTATTTGTTTCTAAAGGTAATATAAAATAAAACAATGCACTAAATAATATTTGGTTTTATTCATTGGAAAAGGGCCATTACATATACATAACTAAAAGTAAAAATACTTACAATCTTAACACTAACACACACTTACTAATCCTTACATAAACGAAAAGACAATGTCATTATACAGGTGTACACCCCAAAAGTAAAAGGGAAGCAAAACTTTTGTGTCGCGCATTTATAAAAAAACGACCCCAAATCATTTCTATGTCTAATTTCAGAAGCGATTCCAGAACATAGTACGTACGAAGAATATTCTCGTAAATGGGAAGGTTTCTGGTCTCAGCCCTAAAAATGTGTATCTTGGGGACGTTTTTTGAAAATATACTGGGAGTGTTTTATTCTTTGGTTTTAAACGAAAGTCACCGCATTTAAAAGTTGAAAGTTCAACTTCATCTTCCTCCCTGTCTTCATCTTGCCAACGGAAAACATGGGCAACGCAGCAAGTTGCCAACGTTAAATTCAAACATGTACTATTCAAAAAAGATAATTGTGAAAGATGAGATTTGAGGAGCCTGCTTCCTTGTTTTCAAAATGATTCTTGAAAGTCTGAAAGTGTATCCTTATTTCCCCTTTTCGACAATTATATAAGGGGAGAGAGAAACATGACTACCTCAGTTGAAAATTTCAAAATTGCCGCTGTTTTGGTTTACTATTCAAGTGGTAATTGTGATTAAAAAACATAAAGACTTTTTATATGTTTTATATGTTTTAATAAAAGACTATGTAAGATTTAAAGCACGCAAAATAAATTTTTCGTCTTTTTAATTTATTGTAGAAAGGTTTATTTTATACCACTTACCAATCCCTAAATATCTAAATTTATATTATTTTAAAAGTGTAAAAGTTTTCAAATGTGAGACTTTAGACACTTATTATTATTTTTAACTGTCAAATCTTCGATAAAGTAAAAATGTGCGAACTCAAAAAAAACATACGCTTCTTTTAGGAGATTAAGATCTACGTCCTTAGAACATAAAGCTAAACAGGAATGGCAGCATGCTAGGAAAACGTCGGCATTTCCCTTTCTGTAGAGGTGAGGGTTTTCTATGTGTTTGAAGACCATGATAGTAGTCAAATTTGAGAATTTTTGAAGCGGCGCTGATATATCTTTTGAATAATTACAAATTGTATTAATTCAAAATTAACTAATATTTATATTTAAAGTTTTATTATTAAATTACATTTAAAAATGTGCGCGAAGAAGATGAAATAGATTTTCTAATTATAATACGATTTAACACAATTTAGAAAAACAATTGTGAAACGCTCTGAAATTGTCTATAATTCACGCATTTAAACTGTTCCACCTTATCTACGACGGATTTAAAAAGTTTACGTGCCTCTAAATAAAACCAATTTGTTGAATTTCTGCCTGATCGAACATTTTTCGGAAGGACTTTTTGCTAAGAATAAATACTTTGTCTTTAAGTATCTTTCTGCAATAAGCTTGATCAATGCACGGTAATGATTAATATTTTGAATCATTTGTGGTAACTGATCTTCAAAAAGTGGTTTACCAATGAAACTCTGTTGTACATCAATTATGATTTTTAGAAAGTGATGTTTTTTTTGGAAAATCTATATAATTATAATTAAAATATTTTTAGTTTTAAATCGAAAAATATGTTCTGCCTCCTTCTAAAAATTATCAGCGAGCCGACAGTGATGATAACGCTATATTTGGCTCCATTAAAAATGTAAATAAAAATAAGGGGACAGTACCTCAAACCTTTCCTCGCTTCCACACTTTTTCTTACATTCAGATGCCGATCACACCTACAGCACATATACGCGATACTGCTATTCCTGTTTAGCTTTATGTTCTAAGTCTACGTCGAATGTACGTGTATTACACATGAGTTTCTTACTAGGATTATACGTGGAGTTGATGTGGCGATTCCGCGTAAACTAATATGCATAACGTCTAGGACATCGGTATACAAAATTCAACTTACTTCCGAAGCAATTCCACGTCAAATCGTGTATTCTAGGCGTTTTTTTGTGCTGGAATTGACTACGCAGCAAAAAAAACAATTTGTATAAAAACTTAAAATCCCATATTCGAATATCACTAACTTTAGATTTTTCTTTAAATAACTTATTTTTTCCTCGTTGGGGAATCCCCAAACCAGAAATAAAACATAACAAGCCACCAATAACAAAATCATACAGTAGTCACTAAACTACACAGTTAACACTAAAATATTAAAGCGATCACACACGCATTCATCTAACATTTACAATCCTTTTAATAAAAATTTTCATTTGTCAGATTATTACACAAATTAAAAATAAAATGCAAAGAAATTCACGAGTGAGCTTGTTTAATTTTTGGCACGTCTTAAATAGATCGAAATCGGAAATAAATAAATCGATTCGAGCTGAATCGGTCCCACCTAAAATCGATTCAAAAATCGGCAGATCGAAGACTTAAAGATCGATCTCTCGGGATCGACTTGAAGATCGCCCATCCCTATAAAATAGAGCCACACTAAGATTTTTGGAGATTGAGGTCTAGACAGATTTTAGCTGCGTCTTTAAGTCTGCCTTCATTCGATTAGAACTGTCTTTAGGTCTACTAAGTTAGAGATGTAAGTTATTAGAAAATAAATGCATTTTATAGTTTTAATAACTGTAAGCAGGTCACTGATGTACAAACACAATTGGACCCAAGATTGATTCCTGTGTTCCTCCGCAGTTTGTTGCAACATTCCTGATTCGGCAGCACCAAATTTTACAAACTGATATCTATTCGATAGAAAGGTGTTAATAAACGACTTGAAGTTAGATAAAAGGTTTAATTTCAATTTTTGTCAGTTTAAATGCTTTTCAAAAGTCAACCACTTATAGAAAACGAATTATTTGCGAATAAATGAAGTGACGACGTCTCAGAGCTATGAAAAGTTGAGTATGTTTGCCTTTGTTTCCAAAGATCCCAGGTTCGAATCACGCCGGCAGCAATCCATGGTTGTTTTTGCTGACAACAGATTAAGCTTAAAAGGCAATTGAGAGGGGGACCTTTAACTGTAGCTCCACTTGCAATCATTGTCTCGAATCAGATGAAGTTCTTTTACCGTCCTATGTCCCGAAAGGGGGTTACGGGAACAACAAAGATATAGTGAGCTAATTGAATGATTGAATTGAATGCAACTTTCCAATTTTGTAAAATTTCGAGAGCGTAAAATATGCATTATCGGCTACTGGCGAAATCTTAATAGCATCATTTTGATTACGCAGTCTTAATTTATTTTATTTTTATTGCAATCGTTCTATGTTGTACTAATAATTATTTGACGAAATTGATGATTAAATAAATTATCCTCGACAAATTCAAATTAACACATATTCGATTGACGTAAATTAATCAAATCGTCACGAAATATTCCGTCTGCTGACAGAGCTCGTCATGCGACATACATATATTTATGCAAACATAATTCTCCACCTCAGTGCAATTGCATTCATTGCATCAATTAATAATCGATTAAATCCTATTAAACGGACTAAACTGAATTTCACGAGTTGGTTAAAAGGTGCCAGGATTATAGGACTATGTTCTTTCGACTAAAGGGATTACAGAGGGCAAAGCTATCGGTTATCCCATTTATGACTAATTAGGCAAACATACCAGAGCGCATTAATTTTCAATAATGATGTTATGCCAATTCAATAATCATCAATTACCGCATAAATTATTTGCACCATGGGACTCTCATATGCAATATATTACTGCATTGCTCGATATAATCACTGTGCTCCACACAATTTTAATTTTATTCCATTAACTAGAATAAAAGCAGAGATTTAATCTAGACTACATCGCAACAACGAGTTCCACTAATTGCAGCAGTATTTTTCAAAACTTCGGTTTAATCTGCAGAGGTCTAAATTATAATCCCCGAGTCCTAATTAAGCTTATTAAGCGATGTATATCGTTCTAATTTATTGACAAAATTGAATACGGTAAGCAGTTCGGTTGCTCTAAAACGTGTTGTCGAAATGAGCAACTAAATGTCCGAACAAATGTTGGAATATCCTTTTCATCAGAAATTTTGAATCGAATTTGAATTAAGAGCAAAACGCCTCTTCGACTTAATTATTTCGTCCGGAATATCGGATTTATTTAAATAATTTATGCAAGGCTTAAAGAACCTTTCCAGACTGACGAGTCGAGTCGATTTAATGTTTCATATTTTGCTTCTAGTTGAGTTTAATTAATGTTGATTCAAAAGTAAACGTACTACGGCCTAGAGGCGTTTCCTGTATATAAACCATTAAAAGCTTAGACGACAGTATCTTACGTTTTCGGATATATCTACCTGTAATACGGAGACAGATAATTTTTGTGTAAAGCTTTTAAGTGTTTGCCCATTTTCGAAGGCCTGCAAACAATTTCCTAGTGTAAATATTCAGAATAGGTCTGGGTATTAACATTTATCAGCAATGGGTTAATTTTCTGTACTGTCTTCTTAAGCCAGTCGCCCAAGGTGTGGCTGCTGGTAGTTGCTAAATGAAAATCATGGAAAATCCTAAAAGGTAGGTGACTAGAGAAAACGTTTTATGCCGTCCTATATTACAGCCATTTATTATTTAACTCCATAACTTTTGCGGCAAAAGTTGTTGAGTAGTTGTGCCCACTTAGATGACCCATAAATACACAATAACGTCTCTGGAAATAAATTTTCAAATTAAAGTTACACCCTGTTTTAAAGCAGACTAATTTCTGGTGTAGCAAAAAGTAGGATAAATTTTATTTAACCAATTTACAGGGCCCTAAAGGGCGGTATAACAGCAACTTATTTCTAGGAGGTAGTGTTTTACAGGAGACTGTTTATCGTATTTTCAATACATCAACTTGTGACCTACTTAAAGCGTAAAACTAATCAAACACAGAGAGAGTGTTATTCGAAAAAAAACAATGGAACGTTGCACAAAATTTAAATGTCAGCAATATCCATTATATATTTGGCTTACCTACAGTAGACTTTCATCAGTAAATACAATGGTGGCCTTTTACCATAACAGTCGCAGGTGCAAACTAATTTGGCACTTTTCTGCTGATAACAAATTGCAATGAAAATCCCTTGTGGATTGCAAAATTTGATAACATCTGTACGTTCGAATTTCACCTTAATCTGAAGATCGTCCTTTATAGGCACACATTTTAACTGTCAATGTTCAAACACATTTCAAATTTGTAACCCTGCACCATCCACCGTATATGATTTATGGTGAATTTTTTAATGCTATTCAATGGGTTTTGCACCAATTAAACGACTACCATTCAACTTTCGTTTTAACTCTACAACCCGTTACCACTATCGCATATGGATATGTTCTTGCTATTTTTCGAATTATTGAAAATGATCCTATAACTAATGAAAACACGAATTTGCCAGAAGCACTAGTTCATAAAATTTGGTAGATAGTTGTTGATTAATTGGAGGTTACTAATGAAAGCGTTGGTGTGCCTTCGAAATTTTATAAAGAAGTAGCAACCCAAACACAAGCCATTACCACTATAAAGGAGTTAAACTAGGAAGTCGAGTTCCTACGTTCTTTATATTTATTTCAATATTTAAGTACGCAAAACTTACAATCTTATTTTGTACTAAACATAATGGAAACAAATGGGGTAATAACCTTATGAATAAAGGTAGTAATAAAATGGATATGTAGAAGAGAAAAAAAGGTGAAATACTAGAAATATGAAAAAGATAAAAGGAATCCGAAATATGATAATAGTGCTATCGAAGTTGCAGCACAGCCCATTCCATCATTTTCAAAGCAACGGGGGGAATAAGATCCACATAAAACAGAGGCCCAGAACAGTCAAATTCAAATTTATTAGGTTAATGTACATAAGAATTATAATTATTATTTTCAAAGTGTACGAATTGATACAGTGAACAGCCCACTAAAGGATTATGATGTGGGGAGATATGTTCAAACCTCCTAGGACCGGAAATAAATCTTACGCAACCATTGAATGTCACATTCAATCTCGTAGAAAAATTTAAGTCCAAATGCGGATAAACCAAACTGCCATATAAGAAGTAAGGATTAAGAAGAGACCAAACAAGCATCAACCTCATATTAATAGAAAGACAGCTGACCGATAACCACAGCTGACGCAGTCCGCCATATATTTTTCCTATCATGTACGATACAAAAGCGCAGCACTTCATCTTTGAATTGATGTATACACCCAAATTTTTCATGCGAACAAAGAAAGCTATTGGTGTACCATTTAATGTGGCACACGGAATATTAAGATCAGCAGTACCATGACTATAAAAATAAATGCATTGAGATTTCGAAGGGTTAGGCAACAAATTATTTTTAATAGCTCAAGCGGAGATCTTTCTAAGAGCAGTGTTAATTCGATAGATGCAATCCTCAAAGAGCCCGATTGGCCTACTAAGGTACAGCTGAATGATGAAGATCAACATACATATTAATATAACAATCTCCAACAATTTCAGGGAGGTCAGTTATGTAAAGACGAAAAAGAAGAGGACCTAAGACAGAGCCCTGAGAAACCCCACAGCTGAGATGCTTTTATCTCCCTGATAAATAACTACGAATAAGACTTACAAAGGTCGGCGAAAAATATAATTTAAATTGCAGCTTATTAAATAATTTTGTATGATTGAGAGAGTTAAAAAAGAATCAAAATTCTTAAGTAATTTCTATCAAGTGACCTTCTAATATTGGTTGTAACGTCAATGAGAGCAGTTATAGAGCTTTCGGAAACGAGATTAGAACGGATGCAGCAAATTATTCTTCCTTAAAAAAATACCAATTGTTGAGATATTAATATCTGTCATGCAAATGATTTAGACTATTATAAAGCGATCGCGGAAGTGAATAGAAGGATTTGATCTCATTTCACTGAATCACACTCGGTACTAAATGAGAGTAAATAAATGTTATAGTTTCTGTAAGTTACGCCCTTGTAGTGCTTACATGTTCCCAAATTAAAGCTGTAGGTGAGGAGAAGCAAATCATGGTCATATATAGAGGAAGGACTAAGTTAATTGTGATATAATACCTTAACACTGTTTGTGGTGATGAACAAGTGCAATAAAGAAGGGTTCGATGTGTTATAACGATCACAACACGTCATTGCTTGACCGATAACTATCCGATCTAATTCATAGATTGTAGTGCGACACCATTAAGACTAATTGTAGGAACAACTATCTCGTTAAGAGGAATCGAGTAGAAATTATTCAGCTGAGATTTATCACCATTTAGGGTCCGCTCTTTCTAGCACAGGGTTGACCTCCCCTCCTTCCCCATCTTCTCAATATCCTTTGGATACTACTTCCGTCTCGGATGATGGACGGTCGGGCTAGTGATGGGGTTTTCAACTATACCCCTTACTTTTACTCTTCCGAAAGTATTTTTCGCAGAGCCATTTCCCAGTACTCCAGAAGACATCCTTTTTAATACCTATTTTTAAGAGTGGCAATAGGGGAGAAATTTTCAAATACAGGCCAATTCTTATACTGTTCGAACTATTGCTTCAATCCCAATTATCCCTAGAGTGTAAAGACTTAATCCGGCAACACAATTTTCTTCTACTATAGGTAGGTTCACGGTTTCTAACTTGCTTGAGTTTGTTTTTTTCAATGTGGGTGGATTCTTGAATTGTTGCCAAACTGATTACATTTACACAGATTTTAGTAAGTTTTTGATGAGCTATCTCACTCTGTCATTGTTTTAAAATTAGCTAAGTTGGATTTCCCGCTCTCGCTTATTTTATTGATTAAGTTATATTTATCTAATAGTACTTATAGAGTACTTTTTCGTGGCGGACTCTCTGATGCTTTTGTGGCTCCTTCTGGCGTCACCAGGGCAGTCATCTGGGTCCATCGTTATTTATCTAATATATTGATGATTTTACTTATTTGCTTCAAAGATATAAAGTTATATATACTGAGGATATTAAGATTTAACTGCCACTCATTTATTATGAGATCTTGTAATCGAAGCTGCGTATGTTCTAGGAATGGTTCTGCATCGATAATCTTAAGCTAAACAGTGTGGGAAATGTGATTCTCGAGGTCTCGCAACTTAGGTTCTTTTCAGTAGATGTCTTAAGATACTCTTTGGTCTCCATCTTACGGATCGCACGTATGGAATCCTTCCAGCGCAGCGTCCTACCTACCTACCCTCCTACTCTACCTTAGAGCGACCCTTTTATTCTGTCACCATATGAAAAGCACTTCTCGTTGCTGTAACTTATTACACTCGCTGGAGAAGCGACGATAGGTTTTTTTTTTTTTTTTTTTGTTGCGGGAGAGGTGAAAATCTTCCAAAAGACACCAGACAGCCCGTGCCCTCCGGTAGTGTGAGATTCTTACTCACTAAAAACACCTCTCTGGGGATTAGCCGAAACAGACCACATAACCGGGTCCCTTTTCGTCCCCTCCCAGTCACCCTTAGTGGGGGCAACTGAGTATCCAGTTATCCCACTGTCGCCACTAACCTCGGTTTCCTGGGTCACTGCTAGAATTCTAGCCTATCTGCATAAATCCATGATTTCCTACCGTCTTCAGTGTTCCTTCTTGGTCCATGCGTTAGTTACATCATTTACCCCTTCACTGTCTACGACATTGAAGGGTTCCACGCCGTAACGCTTTAGTCCTGAGCCAGGACAAGGAACCCCCTCCGGATTAACCGCAGCTAACCCTACGGAGGGCAGATCTGCATAAATCCATATTTTCCCACCGTTTCCAGTGTTCCTTTTTGGTCCATGCGTTAGTTACGACCTTCATCCATTCTCTGCCTACGGCATTGAAGGGTTCCAGGCCGTAACGCTTTAGTCCTGAGCCAGGACAAGAAACCCCCTCCGGATTAACCGCAGTTAACCCTTTGGTAGGCAGATCTGCATCTTCTCCTAGTGTGCGTATCGCGGAGATAGCCAACTCGTTAGAGTCTCCCGTCTCTACACCGCCGCACCTAAAGAAGTGCTAGTTGCTATTATGCCAATGGCACCCTTCTCCAGGACTGCTACAGCAGTTTCAGCCGGTGGAAGCGAGCCAGCCTGCATAGCCGCCACAGTTCCTTCGAAAGGTAATTCTCCCAAAACTGCTACTGTTGTGTTGTGGGTACCGTGGGTATAGCCAACCTGTTGGGGTCTCCCATACAATCCACCTCTACTACCACAGAAGCGTCCGAGGAAAACGCCATTCGCGACCCAATTACCCCTGGGCCCTGCAGAGGGGACGCAACACTGCAGACTCTCTTGGAGTTAGGGGGATTTTTCAAGAGGTTATCTCTTCCCGCATTAGTTACTTGGCTACATTCTAGGATGCATTGCCCGGTTGCTACCACTTGGAGGTGTAACTAATACTTGAGAATATCCAGATGAGGATCACCGTATCCTAGAAGGCTTCAACTCGTCCGTCCATTCTCCAGCAACGATAGGTTACTGACATATTATTTTTGCATCAGCGCGGAACTAGTTTTCAAAAGATTGCCTAGAGAACTGTCCTATACCCTACGCAATCGATCCCCATTACAGATTGCTTTTTCGCGCACTAATTACGGCATGTTTGAACCTATCGACCGCATGTGTAGGTATGCTAATGATATTGGAGACGTTCTTAAAACTAATGTGGACAAGTGATACTTAAAGAAAGCATCTACAACTCGTAGTCATCCTATTATATGACTTGTTTTTGTTTTTTCTTCTGATTTGTTGAAAGCCTCGTTGTCGCAATGGGTAAATAATTTCTTTGCATCAGTCAGCTTCTGTGTTAGAAGGAAAACTCGAATATTCGAATCAAGCCTATTTGTCCACCCTATTTACATCATCGTTTAAAAGCGCAATGCAATCTTCAATTAGTCCAATCGGTGTACTTACGTAAAGTTGCACGTCATCACCATAAAGATGAATCTTCACATTTTTAACTTCTTTGGGCAGGTCATTTATAAATAAACAAAACAGCAGAGGACTTACAACTGACCCTTAGGGCACTCCGCGGTACACAGGCCAGATGCCAGAGAGATAGTTCTTTATTCTTTAAAGCTGCGGGTGGTCCGACAAGACGCTATTGAATAAATTAAAATTAAAATACAGCTTTTTATAAAAAGCTGATTGTTGACGGAATCGAAGTAATTAGAAAAGTCGAGGACAACCAGAGCACTAATTTTTATTTTCATCTAAAGCAATTCAGATATCCGTGGTAAATTTTAACAGGGCACTTTCCCAAATATGCGACGACCTGAAACCAAACTGCCAACGGGTCGAAAAGTTATGTTAATCCAAGTAGCCCACTACTTGCGTACACATTAAATTTTCTAGCAATTAAGACAGGAAACAGAGAATACTAATCGGTCGAAAATCAGAAAAAGATGTAGGAGAACTCTTTTTTGGAATTGGAAGGATCGTAGCCGCTTTCGGAATTAAAACGCGGTTAGACTCGTGTTATTAATATGAAGAATGTATGTCTGACCCAAATCCTTCAAAGCTTATTAAAAATATAGCTGTAATCAATTCATCCAGTTCAACTCTCCTGAAGTTGAATGCGTTGACACGGACAGAGGTTTAGATCAGTCCTTGCGGAAGATTTCTCCACAAAATTCTGTGGCTTAGCCTGGCATCTAATTTAGCCTCAAAATTGTTTGCCCAAGAGTGGCTATAACTACGGTTTTATACAGTAAACCTGCTCTAAAAGTTTGATTTTGTTTACATCCTCCATGTAAGTATTCACGTTCAGCTATTAGCAGATAAATTTGATTTGTGAGGTAACTTTTACATGTTTGGTTTGGCAGCCAAAATTATGT
The DNA here is from genome assembly GCA_964036015.1 of Leptarthrus brevirostris. NCBI lineage: Eukaryota > Metazoa > Arthropoda > Insecta > Diptera > Asilidae > Leptarthrus > Leptarthrus brevirostris. Next base: position 24,698,349 of record OZ038375.1, on the reverse strand, counting down.
CGAAGAAAATACTAAAGGATTCCATCGAAATCAGATAGCCATTTTCGAGATTAAGCAGACGAAGTGTTTTATTGAAACTAAATACTAAAACCGAAATACCTTAAAAAAAAGAGTGGAGACGACCACGACCACCATGCCATGTTTCCCGGGGTCGAGACCAGGTCTCCCCGTGGGGTTTTAAAATTGAATTAAAAAATCCACTCCGCCTCTGGAATGTTGTCTAGCTCTCAAAAACCAACAAGAAAATGAAGTTTCCTCAATTTCCCTTACTTTGTACTTTCCTTCCGGACAAAGCCATGCATCAAAGGGTTGTCCCCTAGGCTTTGGTCACATCATATTACAAAAAAAATACCTCACGTAACTAACTAAACGGTAAGCATACGAGGTAGCTTGAATGCAATCTTTAATGCTATAAAGCCCCTTATATTCATCCCTGTCGAAGGACATTATTCCAAGGCAATTTCTATGCTGCTACAGAATCAAATAATTCCTATATCTTATAGCAAGTCGTTTCACCTTTAAGTAGATTCTAATCCAAAGTCCATTTTACATCTTCAATTGGCATAGCATCAACTTTTTTAACTTTTTTTTTTATTAATAAAACTGCCATCTCTCTTGTTGACAGAAATAAAGGAAATGACAAAATTCACTTTTCAACCTCAAAATCAGTTTACTTACTTAGGAAAACTCCAACACAGCAGGAAATGGAATTGGTAATTTGTGTGCCGTGCAAATCACTTCAATTACATTTGCCAAGAACTGCAGAAAAGGAAGCGACTTCGGAACTATTTTCAATTTGCAAACGGAAATAATTTGCTGATAAATGGCTCAAGAGAAAAGTCGTATGCCGCCAATACTTCTTTAACTTGGTGACATTGACTTAAAATTATTGGATTTCATCTTATCTAAAATGGAGGTCATACATTGATAGATAAGCCAACGAAAAATGTGACCAAACAAACAGAAACGTTTGCATACCTCGAAATATACGTAGAACAGATTTCATCTGGTGGTGATATATTCCTGTTTATGGTGGGAAGATAAAGCTATGAAAGTAAACAACCCGGTTAGGATTGGATGCGAAATGGAATGGGTTACGATGCATGCAAAGATCAGGCAAGAGAAGACAGCTTGATGTCTTCATTGTTGGGTATAGAGTTTTGTACTATGTTCAGTGTCCCAGAGATGCCAAAGAACCCATGCAAAACGTCTAAGGAATTATGGGTATACATAAAACGTCGGAAATGTTGGGAAAATAAATTCACTTATACAACTCCAAAGGAGTTGCGGCGGATATTAGATGTTCTGTTACAAGACAAAGTAAGTCATTTTTCCTATAGTTTATGTCACGTAATAAAGTGTAATGCGGAAACAACAATCTAAGATGAGTAAAAGTTTACGAAAGGAAGGATTTTGTGTTGTGGTATTTGAGAAAGGATGTTTCGCAGAAAAGCAAACCATTGTCGTAAAAAGTTTTAATTTTGACCCAGAACTAAGTATTTGATAATGTTGTTTTAATGCATCCCTATTGTAGTCGAAACAGTTTTTAAAGTGTTTTCTTAGCTCTGCTTGGGGTCCCTGTCTTTTTAATTCCTCAGTTAGATGTAAACAAATAATAGATGCACTTAAGCTTGTTGTGTATATAAACGTAATTAAAAAACATTGGTTATTGGAGAGTACATATATTTTTCTATTATACAACTGAACTTTAGTCGTCTGCTTATCTAAAATGCAATACCAAGGCTAATAATTTTGTTGAGCAGCACATAAATTAAATTAAAATATATTTCAGTGGAGTGCATGAGTTTAATTGAATTTACCTGAAAATTGAATTTACTTTAAAAATAAAATTCACTCGGGTCAAGTATATTTGTGTATTTTTTAATTAACTTTGCTAGCAGGTAACTCTTTTTATATTTATCGCTAGAGCAGAATTTTTTTAGTGTTCATAATTTTCCTAATGGAAAAAAATCGTTTCAAATCGCACAAAGGCAAATTGATTGATGTCATTCAGGATTTTGTGAAAATGTAGTCATGTATATTAAAACTCACTTGAGCTCCGCTACAACCAATACAATAGTTCATCAAAAAAACGCATCAACGAATTCTCCCTTTAATATGCCAACGTAACCGGGCTGCGTTCTAAAACGACTCATCTTTTCCTTGGCTCGACTGACAATTGCTTCGATGTGATCTGCTTTACTTGGCTTTGTGGAAATATTGTTAACGCCGAGGTTTTTGCCAATGTAACAGAGATGCGCTCCAAAACCGCGTTACTTTTTTTCCTCTTCTTATACGGCCAGTGCCGATGTTATCTTCCCAACTGAGACTTGGTTGTGTGCCGGGATATCCTAACCTGAACTCTTTGCCCTGAGTTCTAGGTCTTCCGCCGGAACCGTCATCTCGTGCTCATCCGTGAACAGTGCTGTTTCCAATTATCCTGAACGCCTGTGTGTCGTCTTGAGCGTTCCTAGTAGAAGAATACTTGTGTTGACATTGTGATTTTTGGCGATTTCAATCTTCCTGCCATTGGTTTAGAGCCTCCTCCTGACGCTGACGATCTCATGCCCATATTCACGTCTTCTCCTCAATGCGCTCTTTCCTTTTTGTACTCTGTTTCCTTTTCTGACTTGAATCAGTGTTGTAATGTTACCAGTGATTTGGGTAGGATCGTACGATGGTGAGGCGATGCCTGACTACCGTGATTCCTGAATCCTGCCATCATCCTGCACTCTTGGTTGTCATGTGGTTTAATGCCGCCGAAGTGTCTTGCGCTCTACTAGACGACTTCTTCTTCAACTTTAGATGAGCTGACTTCTCATCCGTCATGCAACTAGTATAGTGTGCTTAGGGAGAGTGATGTCGACTTGGCTGCGAGCGCCTTCTATGACATCCTTTTTGCATGCTTTATCCAGTGTATTCCTATCGGCACTTCTAAGTCGAGTTCCCCTTCATTTCTTTAGTCCCTGGCTTCATGGTGTTTTGAGACGTCTGAGGAAAGGGCAAGGCTTGGAAAAGATTCTGTGCCTCCGTGAGTCATGAGGACTACCTGGCATATTCCTACCTCTGTCTTTAATTTTCCGCTCGGCTGCAAGTGTCCTACACTAAGTTCTTGTCTAACGTGAGAACCACATTGCTGAATGACATCAAACATTTCGGAGCGCAGCTGTGACGCTTATTCTTCCCCTTTCAGGTATTGTGAGTCTAAGAGTAAGTTTGCTGTTTGCGTTCCGGTCGCTTTCTTGAACTATGGAAGACTTCCGAGATAATTCCTATTCAAAAGAAGGGCAATAAATTTGAAAGTTCCAATTAACAACCGATTTCTAATCTGTGTCATCTTGCGAAGGTTTTCGAGGCCCTTGTCAGCGATGTACTTCGTTTTCACTATAGTCCTTTGATAGGTTCCTTTTAGCATAACTTCCTCAAGGGTAAAACGGCAACCACCAATCTTCTTGAATTCCTTAATTACACTCTCCCGTAAACAGGTGGACTGCATGTTTACTGATTTCAGTAAGATTTTCGATAAGATTGACCACGCTTTCATAATTAGTGTTCTACAAATTTCCTTTCCCTAAGCATTAGCAAATGCTCCACTCTGTCGTTCTTTCGATTTAGAAATCCAATGCGCTTTAACTGCACTTTAGACGGTAGGCGGTCTGTACACAACCTCTTTGTTCGAAGATCATATCGACACTATCGTAAATAAATCTAGTGTTCGCTTCGTTAAAAGATGGGTTAAGGAGTTCGATGACCCGTATATAACGAAACTCCTTTTTTTTGTACGATGTGGCCAAAGCCTAGGGGACAACCCTTTGATGCCAAGTATTTAAAGTACGGGGAGTGCGGAAACTTGAATGTCTTGTTTTTTGCATTGCTGCGAGCTAGACAACAGCCCAGAGACGGAGTGGATTTTTTAATTAAATTTTTAAAACCCACGGGGAGATCAGGTCTCGAATCCGGGAACCATGGCATCGTGGTCGTGCCGCTCAACCAATTGATCCAACTCCGTCTCAACGTACGTTAGACCAGGTTTAGAGTACGCTAATTCAGTTTGGTTTTATTTCTATGCGATTCTTATTAATCGCATTGAGGCTGTCCATAGTAGGTTCGTTAGGTTCGCTCTTCGTGGTCTTTCCTGGGCTAATCGTCTTCCGGTACCTCCGTACGCGGATTGTATAAAGCTAATTTCATTAGAGTCCCTCGAAAGCAGACGTGACAACTCCCGAATTGTTTTCGGCTTTGATTGCTTGCAGGGTAGAGTTAATTTCCCTGCACTACTGGCGTTCGCCTGCTTGCCCTTTAAGGTACCAACGCTTTTGTCACACCACCACATCCGCACAAGTTATTACCTCAATGACTCGCGAGTTTACAACTCAATGGGTTAACTGCATAAACTACTACACTCACTTTCCTCACTAATATTATGTCAGCAAAGTGGACATGCCATCAGAGCTGACCTAATCCTATGATTTGGAGCATTGATACCTGGACATACCAACTTAATCAATTCCTCCTTCATCGGGCATACCAGATGATCAACAGGATTTACTCTGGTTTTACTACAATCCCGGACATACCACAGATAAGAGGAACTACCACTATTGTACTAAACTCTAAGTTTAACACAGTACACAGTACCCACCTTTATAAATTATAAAGGTGGGTACTGGCGCCTTTCCCAATACATTTTCCCAGAAGAGGTAAAGGTTTAACTGAACTGGCCATTTATTGCGATCTACAGATCAAATGTGTGAGGATGGAAAATGGGACCAAACATTTTCGGATTGTCTATGTATTTTTTATGGTTATGTCTGTCCTAGAAATCTTGGAATTTTTAAATTGGTAATTACCTGACACTAGTCTGTATGAATAGAAATAGAAGATGTCCTGAATAGGTAAGTTTCATTTCTTCGGTATACTCACTGGATTCTGAATACTCTTATCCAAATCACATGAAGTAAAATTGTTTTTTGTGTACGAAAATTCCGGTTAAAATTACAGTTCACAACAGTAACAGTGTTGCAATTGTCAGCTACTTTAATATTTATTGAATAGCATAGTAAAATTTCTTGAACAATGAGTTAAAAAAATTTAAAGGGATAAGAAGAAAATTACGGTGGAGAACCGTAAAATTTGCCGGTTACTTCGACAAAAATGTTGTATTAGGCGGTAAATTTTTCCTAAATCACATAGTACTAATTCACAAAAGTTCACAATGCTGATCCGTAAAAATTACCTATAAACACATTGAAAATTACTGAAAGGATCGTATATTTAACAACGCAGCAGAATGTCTCACTTGAAACACCATTACGGCAAGTAGAACCGTAATTTTTCCTGGAATTTTCTCTCTGTGCACGTAATATTAACTCAATCGTTTTTGTAGCTTCAGTAATACAAAGTTGTAGATGAATTATTTTTAAATTCTAGCACTATGTAACTACAGTCTTATTGTATAAACATGTCTCATCAAATTTGTTATAAACGGTCTTATTGATGCTGAAATTCTTGACGAGTCCTACCAGATTTTTTGTAATGATAGATACTCTGACTCCATGGCTCTTAGGGGCGGCGTGCTGGTTGCATGTAACTCGCATTTGAATTGCGGCTTTGTTGAAATACCTGCCTTTTCCTACTCTGCTGTTATATCCATCCAAACTTGACAAACTGTTTTGATGCAGATGATCGAAGTCTTTATGATGTTTTAATTCTTAGCCTAGATTTTATTAACAATATGACGAACCCAGAGGATGAAATAATGTTTCTTGGTGACTTTAACTTACCCAGCGTTCAATGGGTATTTAACGCTGATGACGATGACTACCTTTTTTAATTGTCTTACTGCTCAAGACTCCCATTTTCTTGACGCTATCTCCTCCTCTGGTTTATACCAAATGAGTGATGAAAAGAACTCTATGGGAAGACAATTTAATCTCATCTTTTCTTCTGATTCGAGTAACACTATAGTCGAACCGACTTCTGGCAACTTATCCGCTATCGATAGTTTACATCCACCCATTTTCATCTCATTTTGCTACGACGGGTCTAATACTGCTGATCCCAACGTAGATAAGTACGTTCTTGATGTTAAAGAGGCCGATTTTCAAACAAGATCCTTTCGATAGATTTCACATGCCTTTTTTATGATTGCGATATCGACGAGTGCGTTTCTGTGTTTTATGATAGGATTTATGATCTGTTTACTTCGTGTGTACCACTCAAACGGACTCAAACGGCTGGGATCATCCTTTCTTTGGTTAGACTAATTCTCGAGATTGCATCTCAGGTTTAGTCTCCCTTCTATGCTGTTCATTCTAGACGCATTGAGTCGGTGCAGCGAAACTTTGTTAGGTTCGCACTAAGAGACCTTCCATGGAATGGATCACTCAAGCTTACTCCTTATGAGTATCTCCTCCGGTTGCTTAATATGTATTCGTTAGAAGAGCGACGTAGAGTTGCTTTATTCACCAGCTTTTGAACTTAAACTGCCTATACTGCATGTTGAACACTCTCAGTCTAACTATGGTATGCATGAGCATATATTTGTCCTGTGTTTGACCTGACGCTTACTATGGATTTGCTGAAATGATCTCTGTTGTCTGTACATCCCTAATTGTTGAGCGCGTTTTGGTTTTTTTGGTCTGGTCACTAATGCTTTTTTGCATGTTGGTGAGCGAGCCTCATTCGCCTAAATATTTTGTTATACTCTGGCGAATCGGTCAATTGTTTCTAGGCTTCTGCCTGAGAAGTGCGCCTTCCGAGTTAGCAGAATTAATTCCGTGTTGATAAATAAATATAAAAAATAAAACGAAGTATCAGTTATTCAGCTGTTAATTCCGCCATAAATTCGATCGCCGAAACATTTAAATCGTACCCCAGACTGATGACTTTAAGATCCTTAATAATTACTATAAGTAAATTCGACGACGTGGTTACCTGGCCGATATAATTCATCAATTGCTTCATTATGTATTTTTTTTCTGCTCAATAAGGTTGTATATCAGCATTATGAAATCTATCTGTAGTGTGCTTGCTCGGCAGTTATTTTTCCAATAATGAATGAATTTTCCGGACACTGAATCTTCGACACGCAATAAATAGTAAATCATTAGATGGAGCAGGATGCTGTTTATTAGCAATCGATAAAATAACACATTTCATAAACCAAATTCAAACCGAAAGCCTTAAAACTGCTTCAATTCAACAATAAGCAGTTTATTACATGCCACAGGACAACCAATTATTTTAGCATGTTACTGTTGCTCTCGTGCCTGCTCTCAACTGAAAACGGAACTTTCAGCATTCAAACAGATTTCAAATAAATTGAATTCCATTCATCGCGTATTTGTGGCTACTTGATGACTTCATGCAATTTCTAATTCGAAGATAATTTTACTCAGCAATTGTAAGCTCTGAAATTATCCTATGAAACTTGACATGCAATGTTTGGCCCTAACGTCGGGTTAACTTACAAAATGGAATTGCTCCCTAAAACCTTACCTTCGAAAATTATTGGTTCAATAAAGCTAAATTCATTGAGATAGAAATGAAGCATTTGAAATACCTGCTGAATAGGAATAAAGTTCTTTACGTACAAAATAGGTGATAGTATTGACTGGAAAATTTCAATAACCAATCAGAAAATCGTACATTCATCAACCAGTGTGTACGTCGCATAACTAACAACATTATGCTCACTCATTGTGTTGAAAGGATGGATATTTTCAGGACAAAGGGAGCTGAGGATAAAGAAGCCTAATATTGCCTGACGTTTCCAATTATTTTTCAGAAATCATAGGGATGATCAATACGCACAACAAACTTGTAGTGTAACTTTCAGTTGACCCTATAATACAGTGTGTCCCACAATTCACAAAAAAACATAATTTTGATAGAAAGCACAGGTTTTTAATTAAAAATTGTAAATTTTTTATTGATTTATAAAGTTTACAGTATAGGGTTATGTATGGAATAGCATATCGGGTAAATGGCCTCCACGGTTTTGCTATCACATCCATACTCGTTTGTTCCTCATAACACAGCTCCACCAAAAAAATTAAAAAAATTACTAATGATATCTGACTATGTTTACTATATGTTTTCGAGGTCGCTGAATCCGAATCCGAGGTCCGTTTAACCCCATAACATCAGGATTTTATGTATGTTATGTACTGTCGAACTGCCTATCTAGTCCTAACTTCGGAAATGAGGAACATATTGTAACCTTTGCCGCTTTTATTTTGAGGTTATGGGATTATTCGGTTTAGTGGTTGAGGGGTTGTGGGTTAAGGGCTTAGGGTTTCTTGGGTTTTGGTATGATGGGGCTATGGGGTTTTAAATTAATAAGGGTAATAAGGGTTTTTGGTCTAAATTTTCAGATTATGGAAAATCGTAATGTGATGTGGTTAAACGGACCTCGTATTCAGATTCAGCAACCTCGAAAACATATAGTAGACATAGTCAGACATCATTTTTAATTTTTTAAATTTTTTTTGTGTAATGTGTAATGTGTAATGGACGAGTACTACCAGTTACCTAATTACTAATTACTGTCTGACCATCAATAAATCAATTAATAATTAAAATCGCTGTGTGTATGTTGTCGGTGGAGTGCGATAAGTGCTAACGTATCGGCCTACCAATCCGGAGGTCACAAGTTCGAATCCCACCGACAGCGATACATGGTTGTTTACTGCTGACAACAGATTACGATAAAAAACTGTCCCCTTGCAATCATTGTCTCCATTTGGGCAAAGTTGTTCTCTCGCCCCATGTAGTACAAGGGGTTGCGGGAACCAGAGAAATCGCTATACGTGTGGGATCAATTCATTATCATTTCATATCATATAATTCATTATCAATTAATTACAATTCCAAAATGAGAACTAAATAAAAAGAACAGGAAAACATTTTATTAATTCATAGTATCAAATTTTATCTATATTACTTCAATCTATCCATACACTACAAAACTAATATAATTTCTTTTCTTTTATTTATTATAGAGGGCGCAAATGGAGACGGTATGGCCATAGTATCATCCCTGCGCTCATTTGATCGGGAACAACAAAAAGAGTATCTAATTCCAATTGTTATCAAAGACCATGGAAGTCCAGCAATGACCGGAACAAGTACCCTCACAGTTGTTATTGGTGACGTGAATGACAATAAAATGCAACCTGGCTCCAAGGAAATATTTGTATATAACTATCAAGGACAAGCTCCAGATACTCAAGTTGGTCGAGTATATGTTTACGACTTAGACGATTGGGATTTGCCTGATAAGAAATTCTACTGGGAAGCCCAAGAACATCCAAGATTCAGATTAGACGAAGACTCTGGCATGATAACAATGCGTGCAGGAACACGAGAAGGACGATATCTTTTACGTTTTAAGGTCTACGACAGAAAACATACTCAAACTGATGTACCTGCCAATGTAACGATAGTAGTTCGAGAAATTCCTCATGATGCAGTAATAAATTCAGGATCAATCAGAATATCTGGTATTAGTGATGAAGATTTTATTAGAGTTTGGAACTATAGAACTCAGAGTTTGTCTAGAAGTAAATTGGATCGATTCCGTGATAAGCTAGCGGATCTTTTAAATACTGATCGTGAAACTGTTGATATATTCAGTGTTCAATTGAGGAGAAAACATCCGCCTCTAACTGACATTCGATTCTCTGCTCATGGGTCTCCATACTATAAACCAGTCCGATTAAACGGTATCGTTCTAATGCATCGCGAAGAAATCGAAAAAGATGTTGGCATCAATATTACAATGGTTGGAATCGATGAATGCCTCTATGAGAACCAGATGTGTGAGGGATCATGTACGAACACTTTAGATATAAGTTCGCTCCCGTACATGGTGAATGCCAATAAAACGGCACTAGTCGGAGTGCGAGTTGATACTCTTGCGGAATGTACTTGTGGAGCAAGAAATTTCAGCAAGGGAGAATCTTGTCGAAATACACCATGTTACAATGGTGGTAGATGTATCGAAACTAGATATGGACCGCATTGCTCATGCCCGTCTGGATATACAGGACCAAGATGTCAACAAACGACAAGAAGTTTCCGAGGAAATGGGTGGGCATGGTATCCACCTTTGGACATGTGCGACACATCTCATTTGAGTCTAGAATTTATAACACGAAAAGCTGACGGACTTATCCTTTACAATGGACCCATTGTTCCACCAGAGAGAGACGAAATGCTGATTTCAGATTTCATATCACTAGAACTAGAACGTGGTTTTCCGAGATTGTTGATTGATTTCGGTTCGGGAACGCTTGAATTGCGAGTTAAAACGAAGAAAACTTTGGACGACGGCGAATGGCACAGAGTCGACTTATTTTGGGATACTGAAAATGTTAGAATGGTTGTTGACTACTGTAAATCAGCCGAAGTATCTGAAATGGAAGATGGAACACCGCCAGAATTTGATGATGCATCTTGTCAGGCTCGCGGACAAATACCACCATTTAGTGAGTATCTGAATGTTAATTCTCCCTTGCAAATTGGTGGATTGTATAGAGAACAGTTTGATCAATCGCTCTACTACTGGCACTATGCTCCAACGTCTAAAGGATTTGACGGTTGCATAAGAAACCTAATTCACAATAGCAAATTGTACGACTTAGCTCATCCGGGATTGTCACGTAACAGCCTTGCAGGCTGTCCTCAAACAGAAGATGTATGCGCTCAAAGTGAACAGACTGTTAGATGTTGGGAGCATGGTAACTGCGTTGGAAGCTTCAGTGAAGCACGTTGTCAGTGTCGACCTGGATGGACTGGACCTGCATGCAATATACCAACGATACCGACTACATTCAAGCAGCAAAGTTACGTCAAATATGCACTCAGTTTTGAACCCGACCGATATAGTACCCAAATTCAACTAAGATTTAGAACACGAGAACAGCATGGAGAGCTGTTCCGAGTTAGTGATCAACATAATCGAGAATATGGAATTCTTGAAATAAAGGAAGCTCGACTCCACTTTAGATATAATTTGAATTCATTGAGAACTGAGGAGAGAGACCTTTGGTTAAATGCTATTACAGTGGACGACGGTCAATGGCATGTTGTTCGGATAAACAGATATGGTTCAGCGGCTACTTTAGAACTCGATGGTGGTGAAGGAAGGAGGTATAACGAAACATTCGAATTCGATGGACATCAGTGGTTGCTTGTCGATAAGCAGGAAGGTGTTTATGCTGGTGGCAAGGCAGAATATACTGGAGTACGAACTTTTGAAGTGTACGCCGATTATCAGAAGAGTTGTCTTGATGATATAAGGTAACGTTGACATAATTAATTTTTTAATGCCATTTCTAATTTTTATTTTACAGACTTGAAGGCAAACATTTACCACTTCCGCCTGCTATGAATGGAACCCAATGGGGACAAGCAACGATGGCCAGGAATTTAGAAAAGAACTGCCCGTCCAACAAACCTTGCTCAAATGTTATATGCCCAGATCCATTTGAATGTGTCGACCTTTGGAACGAATACGAATGCACGTGAGTAACTATTGCATATTTTTTTAACTCCTATAAATCACTTGTTAAACTATAATCCAAGCACCGAAAAAAAAACAGAAAAGTGTGGTAGAATTCAGTAAATCATCAGATATTATATACTTCGGCATTTACCGAAAAATTCTCTAAACTTCCTCGTGCACCAAACCCATTTTATCAAGTTTTTTGTCATTTTTTGCCCAAAAACAAAACTGAATTGTTACAATGATTTTTAACCTCCCCACTTTAAACTTCTTAAAACTGAAAATCCATAGAATAACTCAAGAGTGGGAGTTGATTTTTTTTCGTCGTAGTCGTCGTCGTGTAATTCAAGTTAATGCTGCGAGCAAAATGATGAACATTTGCATTTTTTCTACTTTATCCACACACAAAAAAGTAGCTATGAAGAGAGAAGCTTCCCACGACAAAGTTTGTAACAATGTTAAGTTTTTTTTTCAAATCCTGGCATTTTTTCTGTTCGTTGATTTTTTTTTTGTTCACCGTGAAAAGTTTAAAAATTATGCAACCAAAATCGACGAATTAAATTATTTTAGCCGGCCAAGTTTGAGCAGTTAAGAATTGTTTCATTGGCGAGATTTTTTTTTTGCATTCTTCCCTGGTGGTGAGCTGATTTAATTACGAGAGAAAATTTCTTGCAGGCTGAGATTTAACATTTTTATGGTCAGTCTTTATTAATTAGGTTAATGAAATTATGCAATCAGGAGCATTGTCTGGAAGGTATCCATTGTAGTAATTTTTCGTGTTCTGGTTTTGTATTAGGCTCCAAACAGACGCTCAAGCTTTGATATTACAATGAAATAATAATTGCTTTTGTTGAAATTAGGGGTAAATTAATCATATCACAAGATTGTTATCCATTCCACATTTCTTACGCAGGAACAGCGACAATTATTTTTTAAAACAGTTTCCAAATTTAAATTTAAAGAATCGTTGGAGTAATAAGAGTGTAATTATGTGGTAATTATAATTACTAGAGCGCAATCTTTTAACGTAACTATTTGGAATTTTAACTTTATTAATTTAACTTTTTATTATTTGTTTATTTATTCAACAGTTTTGGGATGGGAGTAAAAGTTTCAAAAGAAATACACTAGTTTAAAAGCGGTAGGTAGAAAGAAGGCGTGGGATTGCTATTACAAAAAACTAAAAGTCTATCAAAAAGAACTAAAGATAAAAGAACGAGAAATTCGTGCAAGGTGTATTGCGGTAGAATTTCGGAAATCTCTGTATGTCCAGCTATTGCTTAAGGCGGATGGTAGATGAACTTTTTCGAGAGTGATATGCTCTGGGAAACCCATTTTGCCTGAAACTCGAGGGGGAATAAATGATCCATTAAAATAACTTCTCTTCCTCTTCTGACTTGGCAGATCTGGTTAAGTTTAAATTTTGTTGGGCTGCTGGTAGCTTTAAAGATTTTATGATACCGGGGCCTGATTGTATTATTATTGCCGAGCTTAAGCGCAATCTAGATTTACTATTCCTGTGGTTATGAGATATATATAAGGGCTTTCTTGCCTCAGTCTAAATCTCAAGTTTGTAGAAACGTGTTTAAGTAACATTCATACCCAAGGCGGGAAAAGCCGCACATGCCACCTCTAAAAACCACAGGTCTATCAGTTTATCTTCTTTTCTCTTCAAAACATTAAAAAAATTAGTTGACAATTTGTCATACACTTACAATGCAGTATCAGAAACATGTCTACATTCTACTCGATATAAAAAATCTCTTGAATGCAGTGCCTTCATTTTTTTATGCTTTAGCTAAGACCCAGGGGACAATCCTATGAGCCATGCTATGGGCAAAGATTATTTACTACTAGATAACCGGCTCCCTAAATTACCCAGCTAATTTGAAAAAGTAACACTGGCACCACGGTAAAACGAAATATATCCAGCTTTTTAAAGTCATAAGAATATTCATGCAAATAAAGAGTACAGGTAGTGTGCAGTCATTTACTCCTGTCAAAATTATTTGAGAGAATCACTTACTCCTGTCAAAATTCTGTTCTCATCCAGAGAGAATCACAGCCTTCTCTCAAAAAACTACCGCCGAATCTTGTCGAAGAGAAAAATGTACCAAAAAGTACCACCAATAAAAAGAATTCATGTGAATCACATGACTGAGATAGTTACTTGTGTGCGTAAGAAACTTTTTTAAAACTGTCAATGTATTCTGATCTTTTAATGAGTGGAGTACATTTGACATATTTAAATTAACATAAGAAAAGTATACTTATCTCCTACCCACAAACTCTTCCGGAAAACAAATTTTTAGTTCTGACTACAGGGTTGCCCGATGCGGGAAATATATAAAAGCAACCAAAAAATTTTCACTACATTGTTCGAAGCCGTTTATCTAGTACTAGTAATCTTTGCTATGGGCTTTGCTCGGAAGGGAATTAGGGTAAGGGAAATGAAGGAATTTGAGTAATTTGTTTTTGCATTGCTGCAAGCTAGACAACAGCCCAGAAACGGAGTAGTTATTTTATTCTTAATTTCTTATTAAAAACTCGCTGGAGGCCGATCCTCGAACCTTGGAACCATGGAGTGGTGATCTTGTCACTCCACCAATTAATCCAACTCCGAGCTTTTAGCAATATCAAGCCGGGGACAATCTTGTGTCGCCGATTAACTATATGCTCCAGGTCAGGGTTATGAATACAAGTCTAGAAGAGACTCATGCTACAAGGACTGTGAGTACAGGCACTCCGCAAGGTTGTGTTTTGTTTCCTCTTATTTGGAATTTGGTGATCAATGAACTACTGCTAATTCTGGATGGGGATGACATCGCTATATTCATTCCGGAAAGTAGGTACTTGTCTTGTACTTGGGACTGCATTCAGAATGTCCTCACTCAGCTCTCTAAGTGTGATGGCAGCTGCGGGTTAGATGTTAATCCGAAAAAGACTGAGCTAGTCACTTATACTTAGGAAATATAATTATTGCTTACAGCTAGGTATTTTGACATTATTCTGGATAATAAGCTAAGCTGGAAACCGAACATCGAGCAGAAAGTTGAAAATGCAACAATAGCTATTTACTCTCGTAAATGGTATGTTGGTAGGAAATGTGGCTTCCACCCTAAGCCAACCCACTAGGCTAATCCTGCTGTATGGTGTAATTATCTGGTGGCCGTCACTGAACAAAGCCCCTAGCATTAGTATTCTAGGGAAGGTTTAGAGATCAACCTGAATCTGTATTATCATCCGCTGCATCCCTGGAAATATTTCTTCATCTACCTGTCTTAGATTTGATACGCAAGCAGCAACCGGAGCCCTTTGACACAGAGCCACCTCTCAGCCTGAGCTTCACCTTTCCCAACCTTTTTCTTTGCCAAGCAGTTGAAATCAACGATCTCAACAGGGAAACGCTGGAAATGCGGTTTACTGCCTTTATCGCAATATGCCCAGATTTACACGGACGGTTCGACGGTTCGGTGGTGGGGGAAAGGTGAAGGGTGATCTATCCTTTTGCCTTCGAATCATGGTAGTATATTCCTAATGAAAATCACTGATTTGGCTAAAGAGATATCTGGACAGTCAAGCGGCGGTGTTTTCTCTAGAATATGTCTCATCACATCAAAAACTGAGATTAGCTGTCGATCTTATCTAAATAAGTTGGCAGTGCCATATAGACCTGGCCGAAGCTGAATATTAAGCGCTCCAATCGTCTGGTTTCAATGGACAGAACCAACCTACTTGTAGTCATATCGCTAATCACTGATCACTGTCTTATTGGTACTCCTACGAAGGGATTAGGACTCTACTGAAATGACTTCTGCATAAGCTGCAGGGGCAAAGAAGAGGAGAAGACTATTTCTCTGTTCGTGTTCTGCTCTGGCACTCATGCCGAAGGCCTTTTTAGGTGATGATTTCTTGGATAGCCTCTGCGATCTCGAGACGACTAACGTAAGAGATCCCCTATGCTTTTTTGACGGCTCGGTTTCACTAAGAAGTTATGTGGTGCCTTCATTTTACGGCATTCCTTTACTGGACGGCCACTCGTACCTACCTGCAATCGAAATTGATGAGTTTTTCTGTCGTTGAAACTTTCCTTGAGGCAATTGTGACTTAGTTTCAACATCAAATAGGGACACCTAGATTTCATCACTAGTTATGACCGATTTGAGCACGTCTTCGTCCTCGTTGACTCTATTAAGGAACTGCTCAGCAAGGTTCTTTGTCCTACATTGTCCGTAATCATTTTTTCCCTTTTAGACACTCGTCATCTTTAATGTCTTGAGAAACTGTGTATTTTGTTAATAAAAAACATTTCAAAATACAGTGCTGTACTTTATGTCTTTCTTAATGCAAATTCTTTCTTTTCCCATGTAAGCACATCAAAACTGGTGTAACTTTTTCAAAGCCAACAAAAACAATTACAAATGATTGCTGTTCTTTAAGTTTTTCGTATCCCGAGAAAAACTTTTCAAGAAAATTCCGGTAAAAATTACGAATCTCGGCTGTAAATTTCCAGAACGAGAAAGTTTATTCCGAACATAGAATTTAAAAGACTTAAAAGTAATCAAATTAATTCACATTTAGCAAATAAATTATATGCACAGTCTGAGATTGGCATCCTAGTCATCGACAGCATGTTCCAACGCTCTGTCCACTAAGCCAATTCTCACTTTAAAGAATTTACTTTCAAAGAAATTAAAAGAGCTGTGTAAATTCACAACTTATTGACGCTGTAATAGTTAACAAATTAATTGAAAGTCATTAATTATTAATATTTACATGGAAAGTCAGAAATATAAAAATCTAAGTTCAATTTAAACTCAGAAACACGGAAAACTAAATTTTACATAATGAAAAAAATAATTTCAAGTTTCTTGGCAGTTGTGGAAAACCGGAAAATGTTTCGGTTATTCTGGGGAAAATGTTGTAATATATGGTAATATTTCTTAAATCACACAGTAAATATTACAAGCCACGTAAATGTTACGGTGCTTTTTGGTAAAAATTTTCTGTAAACACATTAAAAATTCCTAGAAGAACTGTTTATTTTATAGTGCGGCTTCTTAAATTTTAATTGAATGCGTTCTTACGTAATCGTGCTACGGTGAGCAGAACCTTAATTTTTCCTGGAATTTTTTCTCCCTGTATCGCTTATTATTTTTACTAATTTATTATAATTACAAATAAAATAATAACTTTCCACTAAAACATACTAGAAAATCTAATCTACAAGGTAATACCGTAAAAATTATAGCATACCACCCTGCAGTACTCCGTAGGCGTCGAAGAATAACATCGAAATCTTTTCTTTCAAAAGCATATAAAATTAAATTTAATGGGAAGATGTTGAAAGCAAGAAAAGTTGTGTCACATAAGCGTTGTTATGAAATTATGGACCCGAAGTCATCAATATTCTCAAAGAAACTGAAATGCTTGAAAAACATGTCGCCAAAGCTATTATTCTTTATAAATATAATTCCATGTTCTTGCTGTCCTCGATAAATTTCCTGAGCTTTGATACAATATTCGTATTTATTGGAGAGTAAGGCAATTTTCTTTAAGTATTTCTTTGTCACATTTGCGAACTTCGTGATTATCATAGAGTAAGATTATTTCTATTCTTACTTATTTCAGTTGAGTGAATTTTACGTCGAATGATTCCAACGCATTATTCCGAAAAGTACAAAGATATTGACTCGTAAAGTAATATGTCAGTTTTCAAACCGAGTTGTTAACCTAACTCAATTGCATAAAATTGCATCTTCTGTCGGAAAATTTTGGCACTTGCAGGGAGTTCAATATTATCAAGTGACACTTGACTAAACTTCAGAGCTGTTTGAAATTTTGGATTTTCTTACGATGGCCAGCGCAGTCTAAATGCATTCAGCTTTTAGCTTTTATGAATGCGTTTTACTGCTAAATTTGTGTGTTTGTTTTTCCGGATACTACAATCAATGCCTTGTGGATCTTCCTGTGCAGAATCATCAGATTAGACCGCTCAAGTTTTCTACCTTTTCGTCATGGCGATCTGGCTTAGTGAGATTTTCAAAGGTAAAATTTAGCTTTTTAAATTGGGTGTCAACTAACACTCAATACAGCAAAAAGTCAAATTGATAGACATTACTCCAACATGACTTCGGAACGGTGGAAAAATATTAGCTACTGTCTCACAACACGAAGTATATGGCCGGAGCTGAATCAGAGCAGAACTTCAAATCTCTTATCCTTCGATAGAAAGCGCATTCGAACACTCGTCGGCGTCATCACCGGACACTGCCCCATAGGAGCTATGGGCATTAGACTCGGCGTACCATCGAATGAGTTCTGCAGAAGCTGCAGAGAAGAAGAAGAAATTGAGTCCATAGTGCACCTACTCTTCGAATGTCCGGCTCTAAAAGAACGACGACTCGCCTGTTTGGGAGCAAGGTTCTTTGACAACTTAGACGACTTAGCGGAGATAGCACTGGTGGACCTAAATAGATTCTTACAGAGATCTGGGTGGTTTTAAGTTCTGACCATGCATTTTCTTTTTTAAGGGCATTCACAATGGGCCTTCATGGCCTCCGAGTGAATTTGGTGCTTCTTAGCAACAAACAGCCCGACTAACCAATCAACCAACACTCAACATTTAAAGGGGCAGACCCAGTTGGGACTTCCAAAAAAACATCTTTTTTAGGCATTTTTTTAGCCACGCATTAAAATAAATAATAAGAAATGTTTTTCCACATGAAAAATATGTATTTACAAAAAATATTATAAATTTTTTTATGGCAAAATATTGAAAAATGAGTGGGATACAGCAAATTTTGGAGGGGTGCAAAACAAAAAAGTGTTTTGCCGTGATCACTGCTGCTCGTCACTGGATCATCGGAGATAAAAAAAAACCAGAGGGATTATTAGTTAATGACATAATGCTCTGGATGGACGAAGGGATTTGAAAAATTTTGAATTTTCAAAAAATGGCGGATGTTAAAAGTCAAAATTCTTTATGCGATTAAAATTTCACTCGCATTTTCGGCTATAAAATAAAAATAATCGTCCAAAAAAAAAATCCCCTGTCCATCCGGAGGACAATTATGTAAAGAATAAGTGAGAAAAATTTCAAAACCGATCAACAAAGCCGTTCTCAAGTTACAGTGATCACCGACTTTGAAAACATGGTTTCGAGAAAAACGCGTTTAAAGTTTTGAGTACGATATATATATCTCCATAAATAAAGGTTCGATTTGTCTGAAATTTTCAAAGAATACTTTTGAAATATTCTACTTCGAGAAAATGCAAAAAAAATTTTTTTTCAAAATTCTAACTGGGTCTGCCCCCTTAAGAAATCTAACTGCAAAACTCACTTTTTCCGTTTTTCAATATTTCTGCGAACAACACGCTATTTTTTAAAATTTCTACACAAGCTCTCCATTTTTCGATAATTTCGGTGAACAATTCTCCATTTTTTCTATATTTCTGCAAATAAGTCTCATATTTCGTCATTTCTACAAACAACTCTCCATTTTTCGTTCCTTCTACAAACAACTTTTGTCGATATTTCTGCGAACAACTCCATTTTTCGATATTTCTGCAAAGAGCTCTCCATTTTTCGTTCTTTCGGCAAACAACTCCCAATTTTCCCAATCATTTGCTTGTCCTCATCGGCACCGATAGGGGTGATATAAGCGTTTAAAAAAAGAGTAAAGTGGAACGGTGGACAGTTTGAGAAAAATTTGCGGATGCGTTCTTAAGCAAGATAATAATAAATTACTGAAATTTTCCTATAAATTCATGTCGCCTAAATTTCAGTAAGAAAAGAGTTGCGACTATCTTAATTGATAATACTGAGCCACCGGCAATATACAGATTGTAAGACGTGAATTTTAAAATACATAATAGATTCTTCTAAAACGACTTTATATGCCGCCTAAATGTTTAAGTTTCAAAAACATAACTAATACAAAGTTAAACTTCGTTTTCTTCTGTTTTTGAGTTTTTATGAAAATACTAAAAGTTTAATCTTAAATTTCAAGTGCAGGTGGTTTAGTACATAAATTGGCGTTGATTAAACAAAGTAAGAATTTTCACTTTGGAAAACTTTTTCAACCATTCTCTTACTCGCAGGCAAATTGCAGAAATTGTTTTCATTTCTATTATGGAAATTTTCACAGAAGAATACAAAATTTTTCGTTTCAAAGAATATCAGAAACTTTTTAATGATTTAATTGCACCAAATATTCACTTAAGTAAGTTCTTTAAATTATGTAAAGAACAAAGAGAAGGGGAAAGGAAACCGTGTAGTAAATCTTCAGGAATTAATGTAAAAAGGGAAAAGTTTTGAATCAACAACTTTCAGAAGTAAGACTTTACTTAATTGAAGTTGTACTGGGCGAACAAGTACAAGGGCTTGCCGTTTTTTTAATGTAAATTTTGAATAATTCAAATGAGAACTGACACGAAGGGGGTTATGTTAAATTTTTCAAACCTTAACCTGAGTGCAGCTCCAAATGTTTATTGTATACACATTTCTAATCGAAAAGTGTGTTTTAATTTAATGATTTAGAAATATTGTTTTGAGCTGTTATTCTCCAAAGCACCATCCATAATTCAATAGATACAGAAAATGCGCTCAACACCACCAGCGTAACTGGTTACGCAAACGTATGAAAAGGTTAATTTTTATTGGTTCATACCACACTAAAAAAATTGGTCTTTAAAACAGGCTTCTATTCTTCTGGCCCACATTTTCATGTTAGGGAACAGAAAAAGTCATAAGAAGCTAGTTCGGGCGAATGCGGTGGGTACTGCAGCAGTTCGTTTGGCAATTCATGAATTCCGGATGGATTAGCGTTGTCATGGTGGACCAGCACTTTTTCTTTGTCAAATGAGGCATTCCTCGAATTTCGCATCAAATTAGACCAATAATTTACTATAGTACTGCCCCATGATCGTACTTTTCCAAAAAGTTCAAGAGGGTTATTCCTTTCGCATCCCAAAAATCGTAGCCATCCAGCCGATGAAACCATCTTTGTCGTCTTGGGAGCAGACTTCCCTGGAAAAGTTAATTGTTTTGACTGTTGCCTGGTCTCCGGTTTCATTAACGGTGACGACACGATGCAAAACTCGCGACGCAGATTTCACTTAATGAAGACCAAACACTATTTCGAAATTGACAATAAGGTATTGTTCCGCTAATTCGCACACTTTCAATCGGCGATCAGCAGGCCCGTTCGCTCCGGTGGGTGGGGGTGGAAGGGGGGGGGGGCGTTTAAAATGTTCTAAACTGTTTTACTGAAATACTAAAAAAAGTTACCTAAAATGTATATGACTATAGTTTTTAATCGCATAATATATCATATTTTATGTACATCCATTTGTTGATAGTTTTTTTTTGATGAATGAAATTAGATAACCCCCCCCCCCTTTTTTAAATCCTGCGCACGGCCCTGACGATCTGCGCGGAATCATGTTGAGACCGTTTCGTTTGGCGCCCTGGGCGATTCTCATCAAAAACATATCTTCAGGCATCTTCTGCGCGGTTATCATAGGCAGTGAAGAGTCCCTACTATTTCTTTGCAGGCTTTTCAATCCAAAAACATGAAACCGATTACGGATCGATATTGAACTCATTATATTTTATCGAAAAACAAAGAAAGGGTGGGGGGGGGGGGGGGTCAGACAACAGAAACGATATCAATGTCTAATCTATACTTTTTGGGGGTCAGTAAGATGAATAATGATACTTCAGATACCGTTAAATATTTGTCGGTAAGACACCCGTAGGGATAAAGGTGGGAAGAGAGTGACAATTACAAATAATCGAAAACGACTAATATTAGTGTCGAATCTATAGTGTTCGGTGTCGCTAAATTCAATAATTACATTCCGAATACCGTCAGATATTGCGGTAGTTAGCCCCTACCCCCCCCCCCCCCCCCCCACCCACGCAGGGGCCTGTAGTTAGGTTAGGCTACTCATGGTACCATCAACACTTGGAGGGTGAAGTTGGGGGGGGGGGGAACATGTGCAAATAATTGAAAGCTACCGATATTAGTGTAAGATCTATACTTTTCGGGGTAAGATTCATAATGACACTAATGTCGTTAAATAATTTGGTAATAAAATTCCCAAGGTAGGAAAGAGAGTGACATGTACATTGTAATTGAAAACTACCGATGTTAGAGTCGAATCCATAGTTTTCGGTGTCCCTGGTGTCCTGAATAATGACATAATCCTGGTCTATGAGTGGGAGGGCAGAGAGTGCGAATAACATGTCAAAATAATTGAAATCGACATTCACTTTATAAAAGTCCGAGTAACACCGGGCAGACCCAGCTAGTTGTGATATGTCTACTAACGTATTCTGCCAGATGGATTGTGCGTTTACTATTGTGTAATATTTTTCAAATTTCTTTTTTTTTCAAATCCGCCTTTTGAGATTGAAGGAGGCTTTTTGCTTTTCAAAATTTTTCCCACAGTTACGTTATACCTACGTTTGTCCATTCCATGTAGATATCATTATGCAATAAGAAATTTTTATTTGTGTTTGCAAATAAATAATAAAGTAGTCGTAGTTAGAGTGAAAAATGCCGGGTCCGTTTAAGCAAACATATTACAATCGGTGTAGAGAACCGTCCAGTCGGGAACTTCTGCGTAGGGACGACGAATCATAATCGATCAACTAAGGTAGGCAAGTCCCAAGCGTAGAGGAGACAAAATCCATAATGGAAGTCTCTTATGAATGTGATTTTCAACGCTTATCTGTTGAAAAAAGTAGGGTTCTACTGAATAGAATAACAATTAAATTACATTACATTCTTAAATTACTTACTCAATAAGTTATAACTAAAATGTAATTAATAAATGTATAAATGTAACATTTAAATTACAATTACTTGTAATTGAAAATGCCAAGTATTTTTAAATCCATTATTTGGTAATTGAAAAAATCAATTAAACTAAAATTAATTCTAGAAAAAAGTAATAGTGATGACTTTTTGTAAGTATTTATTATTTTGTAGCATGCATGAAGCTTAAATAAATAAAGATTTACATTAAAGGTATTTAATTACGAAATAAATCGAATTAATTTTATTTTTTCCTCTTAATCAGACTCGAATTTAACGGAGTTTTTTCGCCGATTCATAACTATCTCGGCGAAAGAAAATAATGTTTGATCTGTCAGAAATGTTTTTGCATATTATAGAGTATCTTCGCGCGTATTCGAAAAATAATCTTCTATTGGGATGCGTGGACAAAAACTTGTTGATGCTAACTTTGAAAAGCTAAACATCTTGGAAACTAATAGTACAATTTTCATGCTACTGATATTAATTAAACTTATTTTATAAAAACGTTCCAAAAGTAGTCATTGCTACATTCCCACAAGTGGTGGTTAGTCTCAATTTCAATTTATTTATTTAAGCTTAATACAAGCTATTGCATAAAAAATACAAAAATAAAAAATTAAATACAAACTATAACTTAATACTAATTCTACAGAATATAATAAATGAATAATTAGGAATAAATAAATAAAAAGTATAAGCTACAATATGAGCTATATATATTGGTAACTGGCAGAAGGCGAAAGGAAGAAGAATTAAAGTAGGCGATCAGGATCAAGATGGGCGGGGTCAAGATATAAGGCTTTGTGGAGTGATGATTTACTCAGATGGAAGTCAAAAGAGGAAAGGTCGTTGACTTTTCGTAACATCCTGGTAATTGGCTCGCTTTGACCGTAGTTTGTGCGATGGCGATCGAGTCGGAAAAGGGGAGTGGACCTAAGGTTACGGGGATTGGTATAGATGGGTAAAGATTGCAGGATTGAGGGGCAGTCTATGGCACCAGTTAATAATTGATAAATGAAGAGAATGTCGGAAACATCACGACGTTTGCTTAGAGGTTGTAAGTCGATCAGTTTCAGACGGTTTTCATAGGGAGGAAGGTTGAATCTGTCAACCCACGGAAGATCACGTAGAGCAAAGCGAATAAACCTACGCTGGACAGATTCAATCCTATTAATGTGAGTTGTTTGTGTAGGGGACCATACCTGGCTGGCATATTCAAGGAGAGGTCTAACGAAGGAGACGTAGAGAGATTTGGAAACATAAGGATTGGAGAACTCTCTAGACCAGCGCTTCACAAACCCTAGCGCGGAGTTAGCTCTGTTAATTATGCTGTCAATGTGGGAACGGAAATTGAGTTCACTATCACAGATTATTCCTAAGTCACACAAAGAGGTAACGATAGGGACTGGTACGTCGGTTAACATATAGACTCTCGGGGTGGCGGTAAGACGCTTGCGGGAATAAGAGATGGACTGGCATTTGGAGACATTGAGCTCAAGAAAGTTTTTCATGCACCATGTGATGAATGAATCGAGGTCTTCTTGCAGGAGAAGAGAGTCGGTAGTGGAGGAGATATGTTTGATTATTTTCATGTCATCGGCATAAATGGACAACTCTGAGTGTTTGATGACACATTCAACATCATTTATTGTGAGGATAAAAAGCAATGGACCTAGGTGGCTGCCCTGAGGGACGCCGGAACGAGCGACAATAGGGTTAGAAATGGATGAACTGAAAAGAATATTGTACTGACGGTTGTTGAGGTAGGATCGGATCCAGGAGATGAATCTGGGGGGGGGAAGCCTAGGCGATCAAGTTTGAACAAGATAACGTTATGGGAGATCTTGTCGAAGGCTTTACTAAAATCGGTGGCGATAACATCAACATCTTTACCGTTTTCCAGGGCACATAGGGTTTTAGAGACGAAGTCAGTAAGGTTGGTGGTTGTAGATCTACCTTTGAGGAAGCCATGCTGTGAGAGTGAGAAGATAGACTTACAGTGGAAGAACATGGAATCATAGACCAATTTTTCGAATAGTTTAGGTATGGATGATAATTTAGCAATGGGTCTGTAGTTGGACACATCGTTCTTGCAACCTTTCTTGAAGATGGGAATAATATACGAATTTTTCCATAATTGAGGGAAAACCCCTTGAGTGACCGAGAGACGAAAAAGCAAAGTAAGGGGTTGGACTAGATGTATGGCACACTTTTTCAGAACAATGGCCGGAATGCCATCAGGACCTGGGTGAAAGTCGTCCTCAAGCCTATTAATACTGGCGGCGACTAGTTCAGGATCAGGGTCAAAAGATGAAAACGATGTTTGAGTGCATTTGTCCATGAATGCAAAATAGTTAAGGTCGGGTTGTAGAGAATTGTCGCTGAAAGATTTACTGAAGAAGTGTGCAAAGAGGTTAGCGATAACCTTAGGATCAGATGAAGAGGTACTCTCGAGCTTTAGGGTGGAAGGGTAACCATTGGATTTCTTCTTAGAATTAATAAAGCTATAAAAACGCTTGGGGTCGGATATGAGGCTAGTTTCCATCCGTTGGAGGTACTCATGGTAGAGGGTATCACAACGTTCAGAAAAAGAGGTATAAGCAGATAGATAGGAAGAATAGTCAGACTCGGTCTGGGTTAGAAGAAAAGTTTGCCAACGTTTGTTTCTCCTGTTGCGAAGAGAGCGTAATTCTTTGTCGTACCATACGGGGGATGAGGAGTAGTTTTTACGAGGAAGAAGAGGGATAGATTGTGTAAGACAAGCGTGTATTTCCGAATAGAACGACTCTAAAGCGACGTCAACTGGGAGATGTTGAGGGATATCCCCAATATTAGAGTTGAGGAGCAAGTGATTTAATTTGTCAAAGTCACCTTTACGAAAATTGAAGGATAAAGAAGACTCGGAGCCTGAAACGGCATGAAGGTGTTCGTAGGAGAAAACGAGGAGCAAAGGAGGATGGTGACGGTCGAGGGAGGAGAGACGATGGTTGCTTTCTGCGACAGCCGAGTTAACTGGGTCTGAAGAAAAGATTAAGTCTAATTGTCTGTCCAGGAAGTTCCTGACTCCGCTTACTTGAAAGAGACCTGAAACGGAGAGCTGATCGGTAAAGAAGGCTTCTTTGGCCGAAGATGCGTTAAGGGGGACAAAGTGAGAACAGTCCTCGGACAATGACCATTGGATACGGGGGAGGTTAAAGTCACCCAATAAAATAAATTCATCGGACGCGTTAGCGTTCTCAAGCAGGGTATCGATCGCTTCAATTATAGGCTCGTAGGCGTCTAAAGGTTGAGAGGGGCGAATGTAACAACAGAGGATGTACAGAAGACACTTATTTAGTGCTATTTTTATACACACAAATTCTGATATTGTAGAGTCGGAGGTCTTTAGCAGGGTGGCGTCATAACGGTTGTGAGCAGCTATGAGAACCCCGCGACCTGGTGGATCATTGGTGCCTATACAACCGTCGACACGGAAAATGGTATAGTTTGGAGGGAATAGTTCGTTGTCGAGAATTCCTGGTGTTAGATTGGTTTCAGTTAAGGCAAAGATATCGTGCGGGAATTTGTGGGAGTTAAGAAAAATATTGGATGTTTTTGTACGAAGTCCTCTTACGTTCTGGTAATAGACCGACAAGCTGTTGGGGAGAGGATCTTGATCGGAAACCGCGGGTGAAATAGAGGGGAAGTCAGAAATAGGGAAATCAAGGGGGTTAGGAACGAAAGTAGTTTAAGGAGTCGTTACGACTTTTTTGAAGATGGGAAATACGGCGAGAACTGACGTACGCAGCATAGGTGGATAGATCTTCTGAAACTTTATGGGAAGGTATATTGAATGATTCATGGTATTTTGTGAAAAGTTGGAGTAAGACTGATGGGTCTGTGGGCAGGCCTTCTTGTTGTATACTTAACATGACGTTGGTGCTGGTTTTACCTTCAACACAGACGGAGTTCGGTTTGTCGTGGAGATAGGCTAGAAATAGACGTACGTTGTCATAAATGCGACGGTCCCGTAAACGGGACAAGAGGTATCGTCCATCGCCAGAATCAGCAGAGCGCAAAGTCAATTTAACTGTAGGTGGGAGAAGGGGATCCATAAATGAATGATGTTCGGATATAGGAGTTTTGGCTAGCGGAATGGGCGGGTTAACGGAGGTAGAATTTGTTTGAGACGGGGCGACAGTGTAGGAGGATGACGTCGTGGAATTAGGTGGGCATGCGGAGGAAGTAGCGGGTGCAACGTTTTGCGTATATAGAGGAGAGGTGGGACAGACGGAAATCGGAGCAGAGGTGGTGGAGTGGTCGGAAGAAGTTGGCTTGAGGTTAGAAGGGCAAGCGGAAGAAGTTGGGAGTGCATGGTTAGGTGGGTGCGCTGGACATACGGAACTCAAAACAGTATTGGTTGGGTTGACGGTTGGAATGGACGTGTTCGAGGGATTCGGTGTAACTGGAACAGGGGGGTTAAGGGTGTGAGAATATATAAAGTTGGGATACTTGACTGGAGTACTTAGATTAAAATTTGGAAATAGTCCCATTTTGAACTGCCAATTGGAGTTAGGATTACTAGATTTAGGATTAATGGTGAGATGTGCGGAAGAGTGAGGAGTACTTATGTTGCTACTAGTTCTAAGATTCTTATGGTTAGGGTGAATACTAAATTTAGGTATGGGAGAAGGTCGTTTGGGGTAGTTAGTAAGGTTAGGTTTTTTAGTATTTAATTTAGGGTTAGGTGCAGAGGGCTTAGGGTTAAACTTAACGTACTTCGTAGTCCACTTAGAAATTGTGATGTTCCCGAGAGTGAAGAATTTGCTGGAGGGGTTACTGATGAGCCAGACATATTTGTTTGGGATGAAGATCTTGAAGTTGCTGGATTTCCCTTCGTCTGACGAGAGTAACTTCAGGCAGCTAACGGGGGTGAATCCAAAATTGCGGGAAAAAAAACTGTGGGCCCAGGAATCGTTGGCGTTATGAGGTGCACCCTTTAGAAGGAATGGAGTTGTGCTTGATAAAGATAAATGTTTACTACCTAGCCTTTTTAGTCTCTGCTCCCATTCCGATACTGTCCAGGTGGTGCCAAGTTTGTTGATCGTAAATGTGGTGGAAGTGGGTTGGGATGACACTCGCGGAGAGACATTGATGGCAACATCAGCAACCTTCTCTATAACGGGCTTGACCAAACCAGCAATAGCATCAACATCTGAGGCAGGCTGTACCAAGGAGGAATGCGGAGGAATCACATACACGGTGGATTGAGGCGGAACTGCGGAGGTTGCATCCCGGAGAGTGGAGCAGTCCCCATCAGGAGATGTAGGTCCAGAAGAAGAAGAATTCTCTATAACGGGCTTGACCGAACCAACAGGAGCATCACCATCTGAGGCAGGCAGCGCCGAGGAGGAATGCGGAGGAATCACATTCACGGTGGATTGAGGCGGAACTGCGGAGGTTGCATCACGGAGAGTGGAGCAGTCCCCATCAGAAGATGTAGATCCAGAAGAAGAAGAATTCTCTATAACGGGCTTGAGCAAACCAACAGGAGCATCACCATCAGAAGCAGGCTGCAACAAGGAGGAATGCGGAGGAATCACTTTCACGGTAGATTGAGGCGGAACTGCGGAAATTGCATCCCGAAGAGTGGAGCAGTCCCCTTCAGAAGATGCAGGTCCAGAAGAAGAAGAATTCACACCAGAACCATCTGAGGTGTCAGACCGAGGAAAAGAAGGGCCGAGATAGCTTCCAGTGGTTAAACTCTTAATATCAGAGCCGACTGAGCCAATTAATTCCAAGTTCTTCACAATGGCTGTTGAGCACGAATCCAGATCCCGCTTGACGTGCCGGACACCGCGCCGAATGTCGTCTAAGATTGGCATGATAGATTCCGCAGGTTGGCCGATGGAAGGCGATGGTGATCCAGCGCGGAGGTCATCCAAGGAAGCGACCAGGCCGCTCAGCTTTAAGGAAAGCTCGCAAATCCTGCTTGAAAGAAGCGATGAGTCGTTGGTCAAACCCTCAGCGATCTTAAGCAGCTTGTCCAGTTTTAAGTTTAGACTAGCGCAGTCATCGGACAAAATTTGCAGTCCAGCAAAGTTTGTGGAGATCTCATTGACCTTATCTGCGATGTAGGATTGATCCGTGGAGAGCGTAGCAACGACCTCCTTCATGAGCCGTAAGACGTGACAGGGCTTAATGTTGGAGCACTCTTTACATGTAGAAAGACCACGTGAAAGACAGGTGCCATGAAAAACACCTCCACAGATGCCATCACAGGTAACACCATTGTTAAGCAACTCATTAGAGCATGACTTGCAAAGGGCCATTTTGTGCGTGAGGAATTAGTCGGAAATAATTAACAATAAAAAGTTAAACAAAAGGCTTTACACCAGGTTGCAGTAATACCAGATTAAAACAAAATAAACAAACTGAGTTACTTCCGCTTGAAAAACAAAAATATTTCCCGGCACTGTAAAAATCGAAAAAACTAACTGAGTCACTTGCAAAATAGCGGCCAGTTGAGAAATAAGGTCACTGACAAAAATGTAAACAAGGAGAAACTGTGTCAGGTATGTTATTGACCGGGAAAGAGTGGCACTCACTTTGCTGAGACACGCACAAAACACACGAAACGAAAATACTGCGAAGAAATTGAACTAACTGAGGAGCGATCACGCAACGCGTCCGATCGATTAGGCGGTAATTGGAGTACTCGCCACTTAACCCAACTTTGCTACCTTTTAATTCAATTACTTTTTTCAACTACGAAATAATTGAATTGAAAGTAATTGGAATTTTGAATAACAAATAATTGCAATTTAAAAATTTTCAATTACAATTATTTGTAATCAAATTTTTAAATTTATTTTATTATTTATAACGTAATTACATTTTTTTTATTGTCTACTACCAAAGACTCGACGACTACAATTAGTGCAACCAAACTAGCGATGTTGTTCCCGAGTTTTGAGTATTCTGGCTACTCACACGTATGACTTATCGGAAGTAAGATAACTTGCTCCAGAAGACAATTTTTACGAGAAATAAGTACTTGTTCAGCAAAATAAATAAAGGAAAATAAAATGACTGTGGAGTATGTACAAAGGCGAATAAGGACAAGTAAATGCAATATAAAGCGCTCAGGAAATTATATGTTTTCGTAACCTTTGTGGGGCATTTTGCAAGTAAAACTCTCTTACCCGATTCATTGGAGGAACAACTTATATAAAGTACAACTTAACTACAAGAACTTTTCATTTTACTAAGTTCTGTAAATGGTCTCTTAAAATTAGTGTGGACATCGAAAAAAAACAAGCATCTCAAACTTAAAGTTTTAGTACGAAAGTAGGACTTAAAAAGCTTTTAAAACTTACTTGATCTTGGACATTATTATTCTGCAGCGAAAAAATTTCTTAAGAATATAAAGGACACGTCTTGTGAACATAATTTATCTTTAATGGCGCCATTAGGTAAAATACTAGGTTTTATGAACCATAAAATATTAATAAAACAAACTTCCAATTTCCCAACATGAATTGTAAAGCCATAGCTCTAAACCCTCTCTATCTACATACACATGAAAAAGTTTTCGAATTAAGGGGATTAACCAGAAATAATTAAAATGCATTCACACAATCAGTTTTGTATTTGCTGGTAAACCAGAGACGCCGAAATCAATTTATACTCTTAACTGTTCGCATATCGAATAAAAGTGGAACTGTGCAGCAAAATATCTTTTCGTCGTCGACGTACAAATCCATGTGATACCACATGATGGGTAACCACTCTAATCCCAATAGAGTTGTTTTCGAATAAATATTAAAAACGATACATAACCAAACACTTCGGGAAAACCTAATTTCACTTACGGAATAAAATCGCTTTTCTATTGCTTTTCAGTTTTAAATTAGTTTGTCTGAACTTCGGAATTTCCATTTCGCATATATTATAGTATGTAAATTGGCATTGGCCACCAAAATTGTCCTTTATTGAGTTTGCAGTAAATTAATTGTTTTGCTTTCGTTGAATTATGTACAATTATATACTTTTTGAATATGATATTGTTTAAATTAATTCAAATACAAAACAGTTTCGGTAAGTATTGTCTATTAGATATAAACTATATATTTTTTTCAATTTTAAAATAATATTTTATCTGATGATTTACTGAATTCCACACTGTCGGCTTCTGGCCTCGATGGTGATTACACTCATTTTTCATGCTATCAAATATACACTAACAAGACACCCAAAACGACAATCAAATTTGTTCCCACCTCACACAGCCAAACTTACCAAACCGCCGAAATATATAAACAACAAGTAAAAGACGAACAAAATGTTTGTTTAAGAAGTTGTCGACAGTTTCGGAAAATGCAAAAGTTTTTGATGTCATTTTGACCGCATTTAGTTTGTTGTTCACTTTTTCGTTTTCCTTCAGCATTCCCTGTCCGATAAAAGTTGACAGTGGCACTGAGTTTAAAAGCACATTTACGAGTTTGAGTTGAATTTTTCAAGTTTTCAGAGAGATTTGTGCTGAAATGGACCTACTAACACATCTGGTTTTCACCCTTAGTTTAGATCAAAGTTTGCATTTTATTTTTGCGGTGAGCTTTATTTTTTCTTTTCTTTAATATGTTTTGTACCTAAACCTTGTTTCCGTGCATGCAATTCCAGGACATATTTTGCCCTAAGATCTCTATAGACGTCGGATGGGATTTTCTGCTGAATTTCTCTCTAATGCCTTCCTTTTGCCTATAACTAAACCAACTTAGGCATTGAAAAAAAAAACGACTATAGACTTAGGGAATTAAAATCAACCCTTTCACCTATTTAACGCTCTTTGTACCTGTTAAATCCTTTCCGTGCGGAAAATCCCATCCTTTGATTTGCACTTTGAGTTTATTTTGCATGTGTCGTATCCGTACCTTATAGAGATACTAATTCATCCGAGATCCTTTGAGATGGGATTAAACACCTTTTCACCTTTTTCGAATTTCCTTTGATTACCTATAGAAGCATGACGTTTGTTTTTCAACCGCGCGTTTGCTAACGTAAATTTCTTTGGTCTTTCTTTGTTTAACGTGTGAGATTTATTTTTCTTTTGCATTCAGTTTTCTGGAATTTTTCATTTAACGATGTAGAATAAATCACAGAAAAAGATTCCTGATCGTAAGCTCATGTAGTATCACTTAAAAAACTTATTATCCTTTCTGTGATATAACACAAAAGGAATCGAAAATTTTCACAAAACAATTCATGCTAGAATTTCGTTTTTAGTAAAAATATTTTTTAAGTGTGTACACAAAACCACATTTTGAAACATACACTTTTGTAAAACAAAATTTCAATAAAATGTTCAAACAAATATACTCAATAAACCACTTATTATAAAGTAGAAGAAGATGTGCCACTACTAACCAAGAACACTTTAAGAAAGCTGTAGTACTGATGTTATGGTATATTTGGGGAGCCTGCAACAAGTAGTTATTTTTGTAAACAATGTATTTTTCTAGGATGAATATTACGTTTCGGACAAATGTGATAAATAGTCAATTTTTTACGGATCAAGAAAAGCAGCTTAAATCGTCGTGAAACAATCGAAAACTTATGAAAGCGTCAATAAAACCCCAAAAAATATTAGAAATAAAAATAATATAAAAAAACCACTTAGAATTTCGTTGTGCCTCGTCTTAGTTTCGTTAAATAACAAAAATATATCGAAACGGCGTAATTCGCAATTATTCTGTCTATCAAACTTCAATATAGTTCTCGTCCGAAATGATGTTTTCTTTGACGACTAAGGCTTGACACTGACACTATATAAGGCCATTCCAAAGTACAATTAATTTCTTCTCACAATATTTAACGAATATTTGCGATATCATTATTCAACTTTTACAAAAATCATCGTTTATCTGTTTATCGATACTTCCAATTCGATACTTCTCGGATTTCGAAATCACAGGAGGAGACTGTGGTCTTAGAAAATCAGTATGGTATGTACCTAGTCGTTCCATAAGTTTTGTCACAGATATATGGGCGTTTTTTGTAGAAATTAAAGAGAGTTCTTGACAAAAAGAAATAAATTTTATTGCAACGCACTGCACTACAATGAATTAAAACTTATTCAAAGTGGCCGCTTTTAACTCTTACTCAACTCTTGGTCAGTCATCTATGGTAGAACACCCTGTTTTTAAAGGAACATTAGCTACTGCTTGTTTTAAAACTCGCTTAAGGCTCTTTATGTTTTGGTGTCGTCTTCTACTGAACATGCTCTCTAACTCTGTTCAAAGTCCAGAGGATTCAAATCTGGGCTTCTAGAATGTCATTCCGTTGCCCTTATAAATTCTAAAACATTTCTTTCCTTGGGTTTATGGGCCAGAATCCTAGTGAAGGTTGTTGAACAGCTTAGAGTTCAATGGCTTCACACACTTGAGGATGTCCGTATGATAGGTTTCTGCTGCATTTATACATCTTTGTTGCAAAAATAAAGCTATGTGACCCCAGCAAGCTATTACTGACGCTGGATGATGTTCTCGCTGTACCTTTTTTTGCAACTTCTCGAGCTTTTCTAGAGCTGTGTGCATACCACCTGTAATTTGGTCGGTTGAATTTTTCTTTCACCGTGAAATATTTTTCATCGGTAAACAAGACTTATCGATGTTTATTGTTGCCGCACCGCTGAAGGAGCTCTTTGCATCTTGTGGTCCTAAGTATTTTTAACTGCTCTGTCAGCAAATGTTCTGTTGATCGCCCATACCAAGGTCCGATTTTATGATGCGAGACATACTTTGATGAATTGCGACGAATTCGACTCTCGATAGCTTTGACGACTGTAGCAGTACGTCCGACACAGGAACGTTCTGAACGGGGTCGATCTCCAATACTCTGGGTCTCGCTGAATCTTTGGATCGCAATATACACAAATCTTCGTGTTATTTTCAATGGGTGCAACAAATTTAAAACCTTACTTGCGGATTTTCCGCACTTATGTAATGCAATAACTGCTATTCGATTTGGTTTACACCGCACTTCATCTTTACACGTGAACGAACAAACCTAATATGTCAATCATTTGTCAATAACAGTATAATGTATCCAAATATAGCGGCTTGTAAAACGACGCACATGAATGACGGTTTCGCCAACGCCTTCAATTATGTGATAGAACTTATGGCACGACTAGGTATATACGTTGTAAAGAAAGCATGAGACGATTTTCGCAAACGGTGTCCTTAAATCTGATATATCGATGAGAAAATATCGAAATTTGTGAAGTATTTTAATGATACTAGCAATAAACGATGATTTTCATTGGAATATCTGTGAAAGTTTGAATACGATCAGTCATACCTGCCCTTTTATTATTATTGAAAATAAGCGGTCCTAGAATCGAACCCTATCAAATCCATTGCTCTAATCACTGAAACTTGTTTTTATTATTCTGCTCCAAAGTCTTCTTTTCGGCGCTCCCATATTTTAATAAATGAATAATCAAATGTAGAATGCAAAAATGTTTCACATTGATAAGTTTAAAAGAACAAGAAAAAGTTTTTTTAGTTCTTTTGTTTTTCCGTCTTCTGATAAGCTCGAAACTTTCGTCACTTCCTTCAATCTACCCCTTAACCTAACGGAGTTGGATCAATACGTTGAGCGGCAAGACCAACATGCCATGGGTCCCGGGTCGGAGAACAGATGACCCCGTGAGCTTTTATTAAGGAATTAAAATAATGCACTCCGTCTCTGGGCTGTTGTCTAGCTCACAGCAATGCAAAAAAACAAGACTCAAGTTTCCTCACTTCCCTTACCCTAATTCCCTCCCGGCCAAAACCATGCTAACGCATCAAAGGGTTGTCCCCTAAGATTTGGCCACATCGTATAAAAAAAAACCTATTTTGTATTCCTTTAATCCCTTTTCTGTCAAGGCTGTTCTATAGCATTAAATAGCAACTCCTGAGATTTGGCATTATCATTTAAAAAAAAAAAAACATTGACCAGACTGGGCAGTTTTTCAGTAGACAAAGTTATGCAATATGAGGAATACTTTTGTTGCAAGCTTTTAGCTTTTTCTGTAACGATTCTATCTGCAATCTCTTCAAGGCGTATAGAGCGCTACCCCAAGTAATAAGATATTTCCCCTCTGCACCCATGCACTTCTTATATAGATACAGTTGAGGATAGATTTCAGGAATGCAGGCGTCCTAAGAAGCGCTTAGGCAGCCTTGTTGCTCTCTGCTCCCGCTAAATTCTTAGCGTTAAAATTAATTTTAAAGTCCTAAACTCCCACAAGTACATGAAAGTATGGAGAAAGATAGCAGACATGTCCTTCAGCATAGAGAAACGCACACCCCGCAGTATAATCCTTTTTAATTTTAGAAACTGATCGACGTCCGGGGTGTCATGTCAATTGTGTTAGGTGGGTGGAGTAGAGCCCTATGTATACTATGTATGTATCCAGAAATTCAGGAACATTATAATCAAGCTTGAGTTCCAGTAGAAGTTGGTACAACTTCGAAAATTGTCGTCATTTTCTGGACAGTGTTGCATTCCCTTTGAGATCACCCTCGTAATAAGAAAAATTAAGAAAAGTTTTGCATGGCTTCTATGCAATTTCAATATTGAATGTTTTTATTACGTAGTCGATGAAGTAAGTGATAACGCGCCGGCCTGCCAATCCGGAAGTCGCAGGTTCGAATCCCCCCGGCGGCGACTAGTGGTAGTTTTCTGATAACAACAGATTACGATAAAGAGGCCATGGGGGTTGCAGAGGAAATGTCAGTTTTTCGGAATCCACTTTAAATTGTTAAAGACATAAAGAACTAACTTTTATTATGACGATGTTTAACCGAAATACAGGTCTGTATCCTGTCTAAACCAAGGGCTATATTCACATTTGACCGTGAAATAAAATTTTAATCCGAGCTACTGGACTTCGTGCTTTCCGTTTTTTAACATTTCAACAACGCTAGCACATTCTGCATATTTATAAGTCTACATTAATCTTCACAACCAATACCATAAAGTGCATAGTTAGCGTGGAGCACTTGGAACTGAATACATGAATTGATAACAAAATGGGGTAAAGAATAAAACTTTGAGGTAAACTAATACAATTTTTCAAATTTCAAACAAGTTAACTTTGCCCTGAGCACATGCGATACTTTTCATGTCAAAAAATTACTTTAAACTCAGCGCTGTAATGGAGAACAAAAGTTCTGGAAGTTTTATAAGAAAATTCCGGTAATCGTTTTATTTCTATCCGCACAGTAAAATCTCGATAACGATGAGCCTCGAGTATCAGCGAAGAGCACTGGAAAATTACGGTGGAAAACCATAAAATTATCGGATTATTCCAGGAAAAATTGTGTATTAGACGGTCAATATTTCGTAAATCTCACAGTATCACAGTAAATTTTACAGTGCTGTTTTGTAAAAATTGCCCATGAAACATTATGACATCAATCAAAACTTTATCATGTCTAAAGTATCGATATCTTCAATAAATTGCGACAATTTATCGATATTTTGTCCAAAATAATACATATGTGATATATCGATGTTTGATCATTTTTTACTATAAGTAAAGTGTTTGCAGAGACTGTACCAATTTATATGGATATTTTGGATGCGACACAATCAATCATGTCAATATTTTATTAAAATGTTGTTTGATAATGATAGGACGTTATTTGAAAATTCTACTTGAGCACAATTTAGCTTAAAATAAGTACAGTCTTGATAAAAAAAATACTACATTATTGGCGTCCGTATTTATTGTACATTAATTTCCTAATTAATGAATCGAATTTTCACAAATGCTCTCTCGTCTTCTGCCAAACCTGTGCTATATCATCACAGGGTATGCCCTTTACTTTGGCATTATCATAAAAAATAAATAAAGCGATGCTAAACAGCCCTCTTGTGGCAAGTTCTGCAATAAACAAAACTCTAGTATAAAAAATATTACGTTCAATATTCACAAATCCGTATTGCCCCACGAAAAAATTTTATTAATTTTTTCCTTTCCAATTTTCGCTAAGCTCAATATTTTCTGATTTTTACGGAACGACTTATTAAGTATTTTTCCCTTAGAATCCTTTATTTTGCGGTAACTGTTACAGGACTAACACAAAAAGTATTGTTTACAAAAATTATTACTCCGTACAACCTACCGAATTGAATATAATTTTTAATTATCCTTCATAAAATCAGTCAATCCAAGCATATCGAAATGTGACTATTAAATCGTTGGTTACCAGTCAAAATACCCTATCCAGCACAGTTTTTCTTGCCTACTCGACAACACTCATAAAATAAAGTTTATTACAACATCCAAATCCGAAAAATATTATATTCCATTTTCGCTCAGTAACAATATCTGAATTAAAACTCGACTGACTTAATGGATTTCACACATTTCTGCCTTTAAAAAAAAGTCTCATAAAATCCTTAAAAATTGTGGGATTTGGTTTCAGAATGATTTCCTGAGGCAGGATATAAAATAATCTTTGCTTCCACTGAAAACGAACGAGAGAATTAATTGTTCCAGTCCTGAATAATTCCCATTAGTGGACTTCAATCTCATAATAGACATGGAGAAAAATCATTCCCCGGAGTAGGTGCAATGAATTCCGCTAGACTTGGTAAAACGTGAGTTTCATCCAGGAAATAATTTTACCATCGGACAAGCTTAAAAGTCAGATCACCTTTTCATTTTGCAATGTACTATGTACAAAAAAACTTCAGCTCCTGAGGGATGATGCAAGTTTTATTGGAATTCTTTTTTCATTTGAAATTTTATGTACTGGTGGTCATACAACAATGATCCAATGGAACTCAGTTTTGTAGGTTTATTAAAAACTAAATCCACCGTTCAAGCATAAGTAAACTTTTGTCCAGTATTTGTGTATTTACGCACATTCATACACACTTGGTGGAATTATCAGGTCATCAAAACGGAAAAAAGGGATCAAAATTATAGGGTTTTCGTGAAACCACCACCCTCCGTCTCTTATATATACTTACATACATAACAACACTACATGATACAGACATAAAAATTAACAGACAAATGGACAGATATATACAAAAAAACATATATATAACTGCCAGCAAAGAAATTCCTTGACAGATATGATTCCTACCCTTTCGCTTGTATTTATAATACCATCCCGCGAGTTACTCTATAAGGATTCGCAGAGGCTCACCATTCATCAGATCTGCATTTAATTTATCATAATGCCCTGACACAGATCTGACGGAAAAAAAACCGGGCGAATGAAATAGTGAAAGGAGCGCAATGCCATAAACATAAAAAGGACATCCTATGATAAAGAAAAAGGACTAAATAAAAAAAAATAGTTGCCAGGCGTAGCGTTGGCAGTTATGTGAATAAATTCATCAACCCCAAAACAAAAAACAAAAACAGCAAAAACTACACATTATTCTAGTAGCGCACAGAACAAAATGAGTTTTTGGTCGGGACTGTACCTTTAGTCGTAATCAAGTAAAACATTAATCCAATATGTATAATAGTATCATAGTGGCGGCGTAACTAATTTTATATGCATGCTTTCATCCTGCCCACCTCCACAGTTGTGGCGAAGGAAGAATCATGTCACCGGACGGAAAAGGGTGCATGGACAGGAATGAGTGCCTCGATTTGCCTTGCTTAAATGGTGCCACTTGCATTAATCTGGAGCCTCGATTGCGTTATCGGTGCATTTGCCCGGACGGATTTTGGGGTGAAAATTGCGAACTTATCCAGGAGGGACAAACCCTTAAACTGAGCATGGGCGCATTAGCTGCCATTCTTGTGTGCCTACTAATCATTCTGAGTGAGTACCTAGTCCTCCATTTAATCGTATAACTAAACCTAACCTAACTAATTTAGACGTTATTGTGGTGCTTGCATGTCAAACTTGTATAGTATGTTGCTTGAATGTTTTTGTGCTCTATAATTAGGGTAGTTTACTAACTTAGAATAAAACTCAGTGCCTATGAATGAATGCCTTCAAAGGTATGTACGTAAGAAGAGTGATGAGAGGGGAACCTGTGTCGCGCATCTTCCATTCATCCTGACAACGTAATCAAAACGTCAATCCCTCAAAACTCATTTCTTTTTTTCTTCTTTTTTTTCTTCTTTTTTTTCTTTTTTTTCTGAAAATCACTTTTTGTTTAACGCATTCATTGCTTTTTATTTTATTGTGTTCCAATCCTCCTAACCCGAGAAATATTGCTCCTTGTTTTTGCTACTGTAGATGTCCTGCTGGTTACAAGATATCCGGCACTCAATGTGTCAATGACAATGAGTGTCTCTCGTTCCCATGTCAAAATGGTGGTCGCTGCCGAGACTTAAATCCCCCGATAAAGTATCAGTGTGTCTGCCCGATGGGATTCACTGGCATCCAATGCGAACTGGAGTTATTGGCTTCCGGAGTTTTGACGCCATCGAGAGATTTCATTATTGCTCTCGTGTTGTGCACGAGCACTTTGATTCGTAAGTACTTTCGCAATTTTTTTTATCACATTTTTTTTTCGTATCAGAACAGTCAAATCACACGGATTGAGGCAAGTATTCATAATTGCTTTTACAAAAAGAAAATATTATTTATATCAATGTAGTTTTGTGCTTTCATTTTTGATTCGGTGGAAAATAACTGGGATTCGTATTAAAACTTTATATTTATGTGACTTTCAATTTCTCTGTGAATTTTAATGTTTAAGGAACTAATGGGAAATCGAATGGAATTATAACGAGTTGCATGAGAAACTTTTGAGTATTTCGTATAAACACTCGTCTGAAAAATATACAAAATATTTATTGTTATTTCTTATATTTTTGCAGATTTTGCCTATTACCAAATTCTACAGCATCTTTAGAACAAAATTCTAAATTTATTTACCTTCTCTTCTGTGTAAGTAAATTATGGTCGTGGGGTCTAAATTAAACTCTAAAACAATTTCATCCGTCTAACAGCGCTAACACTCAGAACTAATGTTCCTCATTATGTTTGCATTAACCAATACAGAAATTATTTTGAATAGTAATCTTTTTCACGGATTCATATGGTTCTTTAAAACTTTCAAGAAAGAGAGCGAGAGAAATAAAACTCGATATCATCATCTATTTGGATTAACAATAATATTGATCCGTTTTCAAAATTCTTTTTTCAGAATACGCAATGTTAAATTGAGGACTGATTTTTCTGAATGAACACCAAGTTATGTATCATGGTTTTCTTTGTTTTCGAAATTGCATGTCTTTTTTTGTGAATAGTAAATTTTTAAGTTTTTGTGATTTTAATTTAAGTTAAAAATTTCATTATGATGAATTTGTAAATACATTTGTTTTAATTCAACACAAAATTATGGTATTATTTGCAGTTGTAACAGGAAAATCATATAAGTTTTCAATTCAGGGACAAGTTAAACAAAGCTAGTGTAGTTGATTACGTGTCCGATTTAGAACCGATATACTGAACAATGTCGATGTTTTAAAAACACATTTACTTTATTTTTTTTGCAAATAATTTTATCAACCACAATTTTAAGATCAACCAAAGAACCTCTTAAACAAATATATTTTCTACATTCCAAACGTACAGTGCACGAAATCACTGCGCCATAGGTAACTTATCAGAGAAGCCTTAGATAATAAATCATTGCTGCTTCAACGTTACAGTATTTTGTTAAGGTCATTTGATTAGCATATTAATTTGCAAAGTTAAATTCTATAATTTTCTATGTTTTTTATGTTTCTATAAATGTCAGATTCTTAAGAACTGGCATAAACATACATTTTGGCAACATCAGTTGCGAAGCAAGCTTATGAAAAATATACGGTTCTTTACAAAGCAATCGCAGACTCCGTAGTACTGTAAAAAATTTAATTATAAGGTTAAAATATCCACACAACACCATGTTCACAAGAGACAGAAAAATCAAAGGTGATAGAATAGAGCCTTGTGACATACCGCTCCGGAAATTTATGTTTTTACTTCAATTTAAACATAGTTTATTTCAAATCTTAAACTAAATATGACAGGCTGAGAGAGAAGATGTCCTATCTATAAGGTCCGAGCAAAAGTGGCTTCGAAAATATTTTGGCAAAAATGAACCGAGTTGAAAATGTTCCAGGCAAAAACGAATCAGGGAGAAGCTCGGGTCAAAAACTTAACAGCATTAACTTCGCATTACCTTTTTGTAGTTACCTTATTTTTGCCCGGAGTTTTCCTCTGATTCGGTTTTGACCGGAATCTCATGTGGCTCGTTTGTGCGCGGAAAATTTTCTAAGCCACTTCTGCTCGGACCTTATAGATACTCACTTCTACTCTCAGCCTGTTTCTTTTTTGTTTGGCACAGTTTTACGGTTTTGTTGTCGTTTTGACTATGAAAAATATTTCTTCACACATTCCCTCTCAGGAACTCTTAACCTCTTGTGAGGAATTCTGCGGTAACGCCTTCAACTCGTGTCACAGTTTATTGATCTAAATACCTTTCCTTCAAGACCCTGTTGAGTGATGTTGTTTGGCTGTTGTCGCCGTATGTACCCTATAAATTACCACTATTGCCTTTGAACACTTATATCTATCCCGTCTTGGCCTCTGAATCTAAGTAGGTCTTCATTAGTAATGACGTTCCCCAATTGATGTTAAAGACGCTTTGGAGTCACCAGCTTCAGTTTCATCATCTGCGGTTACTATGCTTCATAACTTACGAAATTTATCCACACGTCCCTCTGCTGCTCTTCAATTTCATCTTATCTTCTGGAGTCCAAACTGCGGAAATTATTGTTATATTAGGTAACTCATCTGATAAGCACTGCTACCTAGGTGCCTTAACTCCTACTACTGCAAAAGACGCTCAGTTACCCTCAGACATGCAATGAGATCTGTAACAGTGGAGGTTCTAAGATCCTCCTTTCCTTCTTAGCCATGCTAAGGCCAGTCAAAAGCATATTATATGTATGATGGACATTCCGTCTCACTGGATATATCCATCCGGTGTATATGACATCTCATTCCAAAGTGGCCAGATAGGTAGCCAGAATAGCAGCTGCTCCAGTATAACAGCTGCTAACCCTTTGCCCGGTCTGCAATCATAGTTCTTATCAACAATCAGCTTGGGCCGCAGAAGGGCTCGGGACCTTGACACCGATTGAAAGAGCCCTCCCACGCCAGTTCATCGGCGACCTCGTTTCCCTGGAAATCCGAATGACCAGGTATCCAAGAAAGCACGACCCTGATATGGGCGGCCAGTTGTTGGAAGTTATCGAAGCACTCCTTCCTTTAGAGCTGCTTGGCTATCAGAGAAGATAGTTATTGATAGCTCCTTTCAGTCCTTTTTTGCTGTTGATAAGGAAAGTGTGGGCAACAACTATCGCATGATTAGGTTATTAAAGGCGAGCCCACGACCTGTTTGTAACAATACTCGGTCATCTTTAATAGTCTAATTGTACAATTTGCAACCAATATGGTAATCCATGCCTTAAAAACCGACATTACAGATGCAGACCTATATGCGATATCAATGACTCTTTTTCTGGATAACGTCATTTAGCGTCCAAATCGTCACGTTTTGAGACTCGCTACTATTCTGCGTATTTACATCCTAGACTCTTCCAGAAGATTTGCCGATAATAAATCCGCGCAGATACGGTTTAACACCTTCAGTGCCTCCTTACTTAACACAGATTAGTGGTTTTAGTCGTTGAGAGTTTCTTCGGCTTTTGCTGTCAGCAACTGGGGGACACAACTTTTGCTTGTTTGTCTGTCTGTCTATTCTGTTGAAAACTTACCCAAATAGAGTTATGCATCTTCTGTACTTAATCCGGGATTCGTCCAATGGCTTAATTACTTTTAAAGTCAGTTTACTTTTTCCTTTTCGACCAATCCCTTTGTGTTTTTATTTTACAGCACGAAGCCTGATTCCCCTCTGTATATCGACATGCGAAACAGATTTAGTTTTACGATTGGTTAGTTTTTGTATAGGTTGTCTGGTCTATAACTACCGTCAAGATTTTCCTGGCATCATCACCAATATAAACAGCATATTTGACAATGTTTGGAGAAGGATTACCAGAAAGTAAAATCTTTTCCTATAGAAATTTCGGCTTGTTTACACCTCCCGTGCCAAGTTGTTCAAATTTGCTTCTTAGTTTGTATATAGGGTAGGCTGGGCAACTGCCTATTTTGACTGCGAATTTTCATCGGTCGTTGGCAGTTGTTCATCCTGGTCCTTTACGCTCCTGACTTCCATTGTACCCGCGTTGCCCGCTTGAAATTCTTCATATTCATCGGTGTCTTGTTTTGTTTTCCATAAAAAAGAGGCCGCATGAAACCTCGATTTAACAAAAGTATCCACGACTTCGACATTTCCCGATGAACATAATTACACCGTACAACAAACTGAATCCTCCCAGCGGGAAATGGAAGCATACCAAAATGCATATTGTAGCCCTTTCTTAAAAGGCATGAATGCATGAACCTTCGTATAGGCCTTCATTTCTCTTTTTAACATTAGATGTCCGCACTCCGCGGGCGGAGACAATGAAAGCATTTATCTTCCCTTCTCTCTAGTTTACTTTAAAGGAATCACAAAGGCATGACATATTTCCTAGCCGGAAGCAATTGAAGCTTTTTACAATACCTGCCTCCAAGTTTCCCTAGGAGTAATCGTCAATAAATTCTCTTAGATGAGCAGATATATAATAAAAAAACGGAAGCTAAATTTCTCATAAACCTAAACTCTTCAGAGATTTCTAAAAATGCGGTTTTTCTAATTATTTGTCTCCCTTGCCATGTTGCCTTTGCCA
Source organism: Leptarthrus brevirostris (assembly GCA_964036015.1). Lineage (NCBI taxonomy): Eukaryota > Metazoa > Arthropoda > Insecta > Diptera > Asilidae > Leptarthrus > Leptarthrus brevirostris. The sequence continues at coordinate 24,655,205 of OZ038375.1, read as the reverse complement.
TTGCCATTGTTGCCTTTTTGGAAAGATCATAAGACGGCAATCCAATAAAAATAAAAAAGAGGTATACTAATTACATAAATTTCGGAGCAAATTTGGGAAAATGCTGAAATTTTGGTAATTTAAAAACCTTTTTTTTAAATTTTGGCCGTGACTGTACCTGCAGTGGTAGTAATTCCTAAACGGTTGAGAGCCCCCCCCACCTATATTTTTTTTGTCTAGGTGAGATCTATCACCCCACTCATTTTGGCACGTCAGATCTGAAACACCCTGCATTTCCACTTTAAATTTACACAATTAGAACTACGCTGGACCAACCAAAAATCCAAGCTAACTGGACCAGTGAAGCAAAAGTAAACCCCTTCTGCCTAGCTTATATGTGAGTAATCTTTCATGCATGTAAAGGGCAGGGATGACTCAATCTCCCGATAGACTGGTTTCTACCATTAATTCTACCCGGACACACTCAGATAGCATGGGTCCATGTACTATCCATGAGCGATATTCAAATTCACTTTACTTTGGACACCGTTTTTATGGACACTTCATAATCCGCTGAAGAAGCGAGATTTACAAGTGCAGCGTCAGTAATTTTGCACAGCACTGAAATTTTAAATCTGAGACCGCGAAATGAAGCTTCTTGAATTTTAATGTCGTCATTGCATACTCGGCATGAAAACTATGTGCACAGAGCTCCCCCCCCCCCCTTCCACCCTACACCTTCCTAGTAGCTGTAAATCACATAAAAGCAGATAAGAGACATTTCAGTTCATTACTTTCGTTACTTGTGCTATAAAATCTGCAACTTCTAAGACCTTCTGTTCAAATCCCATTATATCAACTCAGGTGAAAATGTCCTCATACAAATTTTTTTCCCATTATTCTTGTCAAATACTGAAATCTTATTAAGCAATGTAATGAACCTCGACAAGTTGCCAAACGTCTCACTCTCGAGATAATTTCTTAATCTTTAATGCAAAATTTATCCGCACATAAATTCATTGAAGAATCTCCATAAAATCCATTTCAACCCCATTCATTCCAAAAAAGGTCATATCCTGTATAAAACTACTCCGCGAACACATATTGAATAATCCAAAAAACCATAACGATGCTCCCAAGATTTCATCAAATGATAGCGTTCATGTTAAATACTCGCTTTTTTATGAGATCAACGAAATCTTTTCCTCGTCTCAGCCATTTTAATAACTTGAACTGGAAAGCGAGAAGTGAGAAAATAATTTCTGTCAGCATTTAATAAAAACGAAATTCCATTCGGGATTTCATCGAGAACCTTATATTCCAATTAAATCTGGTGCTGGTCTCCTTCACCCGATTATAAACTTTAGAATTCTGGAATTTCTGTCATTCAACGTCTCCATGTCTGAAACGAAATATTCGTTTCATTAAGACACTGCTCGGAAAGGTTCAGTTCTTTCTGCTGAGCACTGTAAAATAGTTCCTACGTGACAAATAACCTTTTCCCTGACCTACACACAAGTTCTACAATGTTGAATTCGACAAATGAAGAAATTTTCTCTGACTGTTTCAATTTCCTTTTTTATCCATGTCAGCTGCAGTGTTTCGGGTCAGTCCGGTTATACAATAGCTTATTATCCTTGGAGTTCATGCTTGTTTTAACGGCATGTGGAATGAGAATTTTCTTGTTCTAAAGTTCAGGTCAGAATCCGAATTTTTCCTCTGTTCACAGATCGAAATTTTCCTCTTTATTACCGGAATCGTTTCGAATGCACTGAAAACGTAATAAAACGATTTAACATTGGTCCGAAGAAACAAGTTTGAATTTAACAAGCTCCTTCGAGATGTGCCCTCAGTTCCTTGTAAAAGACATGTTCCTTAGGGAAATAAAATCTCCGAACATCCTGTTGAGGTCGACGTTGAAATGTATTCGATTTCTTCTGGGATAATGTGTGATTTAATTTTTTATGAGAGTAATGAACAGATGAAGAATTATTTAAATAGTAATCTTTTAAAGTGATTCTAGTGGAATGGTTAGTGATTTAAAGATTCTAAATAAACATGTAAAAAGTATCGTATCTCTAAATGAAAAGTTTTCAACATAGTACCCTTGTGACATCCACAATTTTAGAATTACAAAGTGCTGGAAATTTCTTCGTCGTAAATCGTAAGTATAAATTTGTGTCATTAAAATTTATTAAAAAGTAACATTATGCTAACAAAACTACATTTACATTCTAATAAAAATGACGTCTAAAATGTTGTAAAACAAAGGTGGTCCTAAAACTGAGTCTTGTTGCACTCCATTACTAAGTGAGTACAGAATAGGGCGATGATCTTTCTACGAACGGTCTAATTTGTCAGGGGTTTCGCGATTTAGGATAAATTCATCGGCACCAGAGTCAAATCTTTTGAAGACAACTAACCTGTGCCTTATAATAATCCTCAATTTATTTAACTGTAATTCAGTTAGTTATGCTAAATCCTATGAATTTATGTTGGTAGGGATGTATCCAGTCGTTGTTTAATACTGTAGGCCAAGATGGAATTTTCCGTTGCTCCGAAACTGGTACTGGTCTGGTGCTCCTTCTGCTATACGTATGTGGTGAAAACTGTCTCGTGTTGTCGGTCGGTACTAGCATGGGGCCTGGTTGTCCTATCTTCGATTGACTCTCCGCGAATAAAAGCGGACAATTCTTCTACAAGAGGAAATGAAGAAAGTTAAATCTACAAGGCGTAGGTCTTTATTTATTTAAGAAAATTTTATAAGATACAAAGAAAAGAAATACGATCAAAATAGAAATTAAAGAGTCGCAACATTGATATGGTAGACTCATTCACCATATAATAAATACAGAAAGAGACTTTAGTTCCTCAGGGAGTGTGCTGTAAATGATATAACAAAACATGTCAAAAGTGCAGAATAGTCAACAGACCTCCGTATGCACTTTAAGGGGGTCCTCTACTCTCGAGGCCTGAAATTGGGCGGTTTTTTGGGGAATAAATTGCGAAGGATCTACTGAATACATTTTAATTTTTTTTTTCGAAGATACATGTTTTGACTTTTCAATTTTACTTTTGAAGATAAAAAAAAATAACTCTCGCGACCTTGAAACGTCATTGATGACATTGATGTTGAAACTGCTTGGGTCCCGCTTAAGCAAAGTTGTGGCCAATCGGGTAATCTGTAATCTGAAAATGTATATTCTTTATAATCATAGTTACGTTGGCTATGTTTTCCCGAGACAGATTTTTTTTATTTTGCAATTTGTAAAAGTTATGCAACAATTTGTAAAAATTTCCAATTTTAACGTAATTTTTTGACCTATTAGAGGCTATAAAAATGGAACCAAATAAAATTTTGCAAATCGTACTCGGGTAAACATTGCGGTATGTTTTCTGAACAATTGAAAAAAAAATTATTGAAATCGGACCAATACTTTTATGAGAAGTCTTACTCGGCAGCTAAAAAAACACTACTGTCGGGAAAACGAGTTTAATGATAAATTACGATGTACGGTGATTGTAGTAATTTACGAGTTATTCTGCTATACCGGGGCCGCAGAGTTCTCCTTCCTCATCACGTTTGTTTTTGGTTGTCCACATTCTTCTCAAGAACGGACCGGTAAATTCTTTAGATAATGATTTTTAACTGGACAAGCGCCGTCGTGGCGCGCCGCGCTTAGTTTTTCGGAAACGGCCGGAGACGGGTACCTTTCTGTTCCCAGAAACATGCAAAAGAATGTGATTTTCATGAAATCCTTTCTGTGGCGTATTCTCAGAAACATATAGCTTGAAATTTAAAAAAAAAATCGATTTTTTGAAACCGCGAGAGTAGAGGACCCCCTTAATGCAAAAAGATCCTAGAGTTTCAGCGTCTCTTTTCAACGCGTCGTCTGAGTCGATTGTAATAAAGGAGCATGTACCAACGAAGGCCGTAAAAAGGCAAAACTAATGAACCTCCGTTTAATTCTATCGATGTGTGTAGCATAGAAGAAAAGGGGCATATTCCAGGATAGGCCTGACAGAAGCATAATAGATAAGGTTCTTGATAGACCTAGGTTTTTGTATGTGGAAAGCATCGAAATCCGAGGAGAGGGACTTTAGACCACTAAAACAATCGCCATGGCGCCGCATTATCCAAGACTCGATCCTTGGAATTAACATATGTGTGATACAGTCACTGCAATTCGTTAGCCAAGATGGCCATCGGTGGCATTTCTGTTACCACATACGCTGCCTCATCCGACGTCGCGTCGTCTTAAAGTCGCTGGCGACTCATTAAAGGACTACGGTGGTATACCTTTGTTAGCGTTTCCCTGTAGCACTTCACCTCCATGACATTTGTCCAGATCGGTGTAGCGTTCACTAATATTGAGGTGATCACTCTAGGTAGAAGTAGTCTCCTCGGTGGTCTAGTTCCTCATCGCGACAGTACCGCTATTGCCCTATCCGCCTTTTTACCTGTATACTCCAGGTTTTTTTTTAACTTAACCTATTATATGTCATCACTCCGAGGTATGCTATGGCCTCTTTTGATGCAATTTTATGATTCCCACTCTGGCTCTCAGGACTACTGATCAGTACACCTTCCGACTTATTCTCTACCAGCTGCATGGGCCATCTTTAAATGGCTTGGATGGACTCGTTGGTTGCCTACTCTACATCGTCCAAATACTTGGCGATAACTATAACTACAATGTGGTCAGCGAATCCCACAATTGTCGCCCCATGGGAGCGTGAACTTTAAAACATCGTCATACATTATATTCCACAGAAGTGGGCCCAGCTCCGAACCCTGCGGCACTTTAATGGCTACATAGCATTCCTGTCGGCCTTCTTCTGTGTCATAGTAGAGCTCTCGAAATTTTTTTAATAAGCCTTCGAATATACATTGGGACCTTCAGCCTTCCCAAGGATTTCATTATATGCGCCCAGTTAGAAGAGTTGAAAGCATTTTTTACATCGAAAGTGATGGCAGCACAGTAATTTTTACTACCTTCTTTCCACATCTTCCTCTCTATTTCGTTCTCAGGTTAACGGTGGTGTCGATGCAATCGACACAATCGGTTACAGGCAGACCTCCTGCTTTTTCCACGACCGGGAGCTGTCTTCTGTATATGATTCTCTCAAGCAGTTTTTCGATTGTGTCCAACAAACATATTGGGCGATATGAGGGCGGTACTACTGGTGGATTTCCACCTTTAGGAAGCAGCACCAACAACTTGATTTTGCGTGACTTGGGGAATACTCCTTCTTCCGTACATGTCTTGAAACAAACATATCTGGGGGCTTATTACTGAATACGATTCGATTGCAATCGATCTTAAATATAGGAAATTTAGAATTGAATGAGATTAAAAAAAGATTTGTCTTGCGTGAGTGGCTAGCTTTAGGTCCATTCAACTCTGAATTTCCTATATTTACGATAGATTGCAATCGAAACGTATTCAGTAATAAGGCCCCTGGTCTCGCCCTAGTTGCTGCTTTAGAGCTTGTTGGGAACAACGTCCAGCCCTGGCGCTTTATTGTTTGCGACTCTTGCGAGTGTCCTGAACAGTTCCTCTACTGTTACCTCAGATATCATTTCTGTCCCCCGCCTCTCCTCAGTTGAGGTCGTATATCCTGATTGGGAAGGCAACAGCGTGGTCAGAATTTTCTTCAGCTGCGCCGGGCAGTTAATCTGTGTTCACTTTCTTGCTTTGAGCTTCGCGTTACTGCTCTGTAGGCTCCACCTCACGGGTCGTTGTCTGCCTGCACAGCTACTTATACCATACACGCTTGCTATTACGGATCACTTTCCGCTTTTCCTTCCTCATGACTCTATATTTTTGGCAACAACCCTGAGAGCTGTCCCTAGGACTGGCTCGCTGATATTGGCCCCTAGATCGCATGCATTCAGCTCGTAGTTGCGTAGTTGTTTTATCGTTTCAACAGTAATTTGGCTTCTTATGATTACCACCATCACACTTAGGCATTGAGGAATCATAGGCCCTGCTGATGTTTTCGACTATATGCGCAGACCTTTCCTCTGCGGTCCCCGTTGACATAGAGCTTTTCTTCAGCACTTCTGTAAATACCTACTCATCAAATATTCTGGAGCTCCACTGTGTTTTCCTACACTTTTTGATGTGGTGATAGCCCTAGGTCATTAAATTCTTTGGGCATCTCCTCGCGAACCCCAGAGTCCTATTAGCACTTCTAACTATAGTATTATAATAATATCGAGCATCATAAATGATGTTTATGTGAATGATGAATAACAATGGCCCGAGATGTGAACCCTGTGATACCTCGGAAGTGTTGAAAATAATAGCAGACAAACCTCCACGAAAATAAGCCCGCGGAGTGCGATCAAAGAAGTAGGAATAAATCTAATTTACAAAAACCGGCGAGAAGGAAGAGTTAAAGAACAAGAACTGAAAGATTTATCCTTTCGATCGACTTAAATTTAACCGAGTTGTTGGAAAATTTTAATAAATTGATAATGGTTGATGAGCCTCTTTTGAAGCCATGTCGGAGGGGTTGAAAGAACGGCTTGCAGTGAAAGTAGCAAACATAACAAATAACACTCACAATAATTTTTGAGATGAATCAAAGATTAGGAACAGGTCAGCAGTTCGAAATTTCGCCCTTATCACCTTTACTGTGAAGTGAAATTAATAAGGATGTCTTTCCAGCTTTCGGGAAAATACCACAACGAGTTGACAAATTAGATAAGTAACGCAGTAAGAAAAGAATCGCATTTTTTCACAAATGAAGCGTGGACACCGTCAGGACCAATTGAAAAGCTATTAGCCAAGGTAGAAATTTGTTTAAAATCGTAGCTTAATTCAAATGCAAAGTCTATGGACTGTCGGGAGTATTCCTATAAATGAAATGTAGAAGTAGTACCGTCTTAAACCAGGGAGGCATGGTGGTGGAAGAAAGAATGAGCAAGTGTCAAGCACAAGGGAGGCATCCTAGTGAAGCAAATACCAAGGATGCCTCCTTGGTGTCCAACACCAAGCAGGCCTGCTGATGAAGATGATAATAATAGAAATAGGTAGCCACGCTAGGTAAACGAGGCACGTATGAGGAAATAAGCAAAAAATTGATCAGGGCGGCACTCTGATCAAAAATTAATGCATTCACCAGCGATGCAGATAAAACTATTGTAGCCGAGTACTCGGTGACTGCTAGACTCCGACTCACCAAAAGCACTGAGCCGGTCTTGCTTATATAGTTTGGCTGAGCTTTGGCAGCTTAAATACCATCCGCATATTTCTAGGATTGGGAACGATCTTTTTCTATTCTATTGGAATTACGCCAGATGCAATGCAGAGCCAGACAACTGTCTTAAACCTTTTCTGAATAATACTTAACCTTACCTTTATCTTGAGACAATGCGAAATTAATTTTTTATGGGTCGCAGTTCTGTATGCTACAGTTGTATATGGTTGCATTAATTGCGAAAAATAGTAGTCCTGGTATGGACAGTCTGATAATACGGAAAGTGTATATCAAACAGGGTCTTGAAATAAGTTGCCATACCTTGGAATACTTGTAAACTTTAATTACATTAAAAAAACAGATGTTCTATGTTGAATACCTACTCTTCAGTCAAATTTGCATTTAAACTCTTACTGCAATCGTCTTTACTCTTTTATTAATGCAAAAATATTCAAGAACTCGCTAAGTACAGAAACTTAATTCAAATTAATCTATGAAAATCGTAATAAAGTTCTTGTTCAATGCTCCAAATAAATTTTAAGTGAATTGCACGAAACGGAAATTAAGAGAAGATTTATTTCTGTTATTGCAGCTGCACGGAATGTTTTTAAGCAATTTACTCTGGGTATTGTTCAAGAATTTCTTGGCATACATGGAATAACCTTAAAAGCACTACAAATTTGCTGTTCCGAAAGACCCCTCTGGGGCAATTTATCTCATATTTGCTTTTTTCTAAATTGACTTCTTTAGCAAGTCCTGCAACAGTTTCCGATGCCTGGGTCCACGGTAATCCTAATCCAATCAATATGAAGCTACTTGTATCATTCGCACAAAAGCCGGTAAGCCACTTTTTTAGAAGTGCACTTTTCATTGATTTTCGTTTCGTAATCCTTTCTCTCCGCTATCGTGGTAAATTGAATAAATGTTGCACCCTGTGCTGCACATCCAGGACACTATGGCAAGGCAATTCCATTCAGAAATCGCATGTTTATTTCATTAATGGCAGACCGTCGGGATTGGGTTTTACCACTATTTGCTGAGTGTAAATGTAAATTATTTTATTTTTTTCAATAAACAAAAGAAGCTCCAAGCGAACAGCCCTGAACTATAAAATAAAAATACAGGGTAACTGGTAAGTACATTCAATCCCAGTTGTTTTGTTGCCGCTTCATAATGCGTCCTGGTTTGCTCGTAATTTATACTTGTATTTGATTTTTTATGTATGTATTTATACGTGTGACCTCATTAAATTACCTTTAGTGCATATTTTTACTGACAGTCGTTAATGCATTTTTGTTTTCAATTTTCCATCACAGTACTTGTCCTAGTGTTTGTTGTGTATAATCGACGTAGAGAGGCTCACATCAAGTATCCTGGACCAGACGACGACGTTCGAGAAAACATTATCAACTATGACGACGAAGGTGGCGGCGAGGATGATATGACGGCGTTCGACATAACACCATTACAGATACCGATTGGAGGACCCATGCCTGAACTGGCTCCGTGCAAAATGCCAATAATGTGTAAGTAAACCAATTTTTGTCGCTTTTTTTCTAATAAGCCACTATCATAAGCAAGCCCTAAGCTGTTTTTGTACTATCGACTAACTGTATTACCGAAAAGAGCTAACCTAATAATTTCGAAAACCACTTCAAACCGCATAGGAAAGCTGTGCCACTCTATGATATATACCATCTACCTGTATCCACACTTTCTCCAGACCACTCTTGGGAAATTAGGAAAATTGAAAATTCGCTCGCCCATCGCAGGTTGTGATCCCCACAAACTTGTGCAGACTTTCCAGCATAGAGAGACTTTGTGAAAACTTTTGAACTGTAAAGCAGACTGAAGGTTGTAATTAAGAGTTATTTCCACCCTGGCACCTTCCCCATTTAATGTATCTTATTTATTTTTTAAGTAGATACTTGAACAGTTTGAGGGAAATTCACTGGAAAGCAAACGTAATCAATATTCTGCTCACATCGCACTCGCTCCCTTAGTTTCATCAATTTGTTAGCTTCGTAACGAGATTTAAATCTGCGGAAAGTAAAATAAACCATCAACGGAAACTAAATAAAATTACCTAAATTGGGCTAGGACCATTCACGGGGGCTTTCTGTTTCATAAGATACCAACCGAAATTGCTTTTATGACCGAATTTCCATTCAGATTTATTTCAAAAGAAAATAATTATTTTTGATACGGAAGGTGGAGATTTTCGAGGGTGTTTGAAAATTTGCTTCTATTACATTTTGAGTATAGATGTGTTTTTTCTTACGTTTAAGTAATTTTCTGGGGTTACCAATGATGATGATACAACATAATAGTATCAAGACATTTCAATAATAATCAAAAATAATAATTTGTGCATATTTAGGCAATTTGTACAAAGGTCCTACCATATTACATACATCATTATAGATCAATGAACACCTGCCTTTATCTTACATATATGTATTACTACGAAAAACAATTTTAAATAAGGAGGATAGTAAAAATAATAAAAAAGTAAAGTTTACAAAATAGAAAAACCTAACAAAACAAGATTCTCGTTCTGATCGTGTAATTTTACATTCGAAAGGTAATGCATTCTAGAGCATAGCCGCAAAAACAAAGAAAGAATTCTTAGATTTTAAGTACTTAAAGTTCGAAATAAGGATGTTTCGAGGTACAACCACACCCTCCAAGATAATGGATGACAATCTACATTTATTAATATTCCTTTTAATATATATAACTATAGCCTGAGTTAAGAGCAAGTTAAAAAAAACCTGCATTGTTTTCTATGCTTGTATGAAAACCTTTGGTAGGGGTTAGGGTCTCCAGCCGAAGATGACTTTATGGATACGCACGGCTGTGACACGTCCGATCCTCACCTATGAGTCGGTGGTATGTTCGCCCGCGCTAAGTAAGGGATACAACATATTGAAGCTTAGTAGGATTGAAACTTACTCTTACACCTCCTACCCCTAGATGGCACATTGAAAATATTATGTCTGACGGGAGAGGAGAATCAGGATGTTGGAGGGTCAAACCTTGTGGCCACAGTAAAATCCTGAATCTGCCGTCACACCTCTCACTCAGTACATCACTCCAAAGCTGAATTTCAGAAAAAACTTCGCGGTGAAAATTCTAACCAAAAGGGACCAGAGGAAGCTTTCGACAGAACGATATTCATTGAATATGAAAGTATTACCACCTTTCGGATAATACGACGGTGTTCCAGGCTGAAGTGCTCTTCTAAAGGCTTGTCAGACCGCGAAACACACACTGACCCCCGAGGCCCGGTAGACCAGTCGGCATCTTTTTCTACAAAGAGGCCGCCATTAATTCTACTATCATATGTTTTAAGCTGGTAGAATATTGTAGGGATGAGCATCCACTTCTCTGTGAGCATTTTGAAGTCACCCTCCTCTAGGTAGCAGCTCACAGGGCCATAGAGGCAAATGAACAGGCCGACGAGCTTTCAGTGCAGGGCACTGCTCTGGATTTTCTTTAACGATCTCTGTGATCTACGCACCTCTGATTGTTGTGTGTGGGTGTATTTCAGTGTGTTAACTGCTAATGCTTTTTTTGCATGTTGGTTTGGTAGCCTCTTTCACCTCAATATATTGTTATATTTTGGCGAATAGGTCAAATGATTCTAGGCTTCTGCCTAAGAAGTGCGACTTCCGAGTTAGAAGGATTAATTCTATAACCCTTTCCTGTGAAAACGGTTCGGATTTTTATCATACTTTTTATCCATGGCTTCCTCTAGGTGGACCAGGCTCTCCGTGGCGATACGGCCCTCCTTTAATCGTAGTACGGCTTTAAGCTCATTCGCAGATTCCACAGAGACATTGAAAAGACCTTCATGCGGTTAGACTGGTTATCCTCTTCAACAGATACTACCGCAGCTGTAAAGAAGACAACGATAAACAAACCCATGTGCACTTCCTTTGCAGATGTGTGGATATCGCTTTAGCAACGCATCTTGCACTAGGCAGCTTCTTTTTAAAAGACCTTAAGAAGATATTAAGGTTGGGTCTGGCGTCAGCTGTAACCCACCACCGGCCTCCTAACCCATCACGCACAGACATACAATGACTACCTGGTTCCGAGATGTGATAACAAAACTGAGCTCTTTAGTGGTAGTTGGACCTTGGGCGAGGAGCCTTAGTCGCCACTTCAACCAAACAGTGCCTGAGTTTTAATAGGATTAAGGACTAATTTTTTGCACCTGGCCAACATGCAAATACGGTAGAGATCAAAATTAATTTTATGTACAAGGAGAGATCCATAGTAAAGAGGACTTTTGCAAAATGAGAACAAAGACTTGTTTTTTATTGGCAAAATTCATTATTTGATTCAAAATAATCACCTCATGTCGAAGTGTTTTAGATTATCTGTAGAGATATCCTTTAGAATGTCGGTGCAAGCTTTTTGAATGGCCTCTACGTTGGCATAACGCTTCACACACGATGCTAAATCAGGCAAAAACGGTGAGTGGTTGATTGTGAAAATGTGATTTATTAGGGCTTCACGATACTCGAGATAAATCTCGCTGCCGGTATCCGTCTCGACACGATACCGAGACCGGCAGCGAGACCAATATCATTGGTAACAGTACGATACCGAGAGCGAGATTGAGGTGACGAGAGTGGACGAGATATTAGTTTTTATCATTTTATTGTGGAAAATTGTTTTTAGTTGTTTCAGCTTTAATGTCGCTCCGAAAAATTTCAATTGTGTGATTTATGGGGCATATAAGTATACACTGCTCTCCTCAATCGCTTCTTTCTACATTATTTCCTTCTTCAGATATTTGCGCTTTATCCCCAATAGCAAACAAGAGCCTTTGCTACCTTATTTTGACGATGGAAATATGAAGAAAATGCATGTATACATAGATATATCACTTGTCCTCGCTCCCCGTTATTCCACCGAAATACCCTTTTTTTATCTTGCCGAGAGCGAGATCGCACCGAGACTAGCCTTTATCTCGCCGAGATCGAGATCGAGAGCGAGATCGTCTTCACCTTGACGAGACCAAGACCGAGATCTGCCAAAGTCTCGGTCTTGTCTCGGTGCCGTGAAGCCCTATGATTTATCTTTCGATGATATGGCATTTTAAAATATAACAAGCGTCAACATCTTTCTTCACGATATTCTGGCCGAATACGATAAATACGCCATACCAAACGCTTTAAAATACCAAGATATAACAATTTTTTTCGGATTAGGTTCATCTGGGTGGTTCCATTCTACACTTTGGCCAGTCACAGGAAATTTTGTTGAACAGGAAATGTTGGTGCTTTTTTAACTCCTTCATAATGTTCTTCGAATGTTGAATTCTGCGCAATTTTTGGTCATCAGCCAATTTGTGCAGAACAGAACGTGAACAGATCTTTTGGAGTCCCAAGTGTTCGGTCAAACTGTGATAAATCATTCATTCAATTTCATCTTCATTAATTTCCATGCAGATTTTGGCTGATCTTTGATGAATTCACGCACAGTTTTGGTGGCATCTTCGGCCATCAGAAATTTCGATTGCCCAACATGTTGATCATCATTTACGTCTTCACGACCACCCTACACATCACCAAGTCACCATAAACTTGTTTTGTAAATTAAACCGTTTTGGTAAAATTGTTAACAAGTTTAAAACAGAACTTAGTGTTGGGTTTTTGTTCGATATTCATTTTACACCGATGCAACCAACACACTATCACTTACAATGCAATAACTCGACTTCTAATGAAGGATGTACCTTTCTAACTTAGGTAGCCCGCAATAGGTGGCGTCACTAGAATGTGCTATTTTGAAAAAGTCCTGTTTTCTTTGGAATTGTATATCATCTGCACATTTGACTATATTTCAGTACAAATCTATCAATCAATATTCATGGTTAATAAAAGGGGTCCCAAGATGGGCTCTTGTGGTACACCGGAGAGTAATTCAGTACTATCTGATAAAACAGGTGTTTTAGGTAGGTTTTAGATATCACGCTTACACTTTGCGATCATTTAGGAATAAAATTTTTAATTAAATAAGGAGAATCTGCAGAGGAACGTGAACTATTAAGATTCAAGTTTATTTGACAAAAAATCATCATCTAGTAACTCAAAAGCCTTGGAAAAATCTGGCAGAATAAGCACAGTCACACAGTGTCAAGATACTTCCTATATCTTAAGAGGTCTTTAACAAAGCTGTAGGCGAACTATGACCCTCACGAAAATCATTTTGATTTAAGGATAACAATCCATAGGATTCCACAAATTCGGAAATCTTCTAATGCATTAGCCTCTCTAAGACCTTAGTAAGAAAAGGCAATATAGTAATGAGGTCAGCAATCAGAAGGTCGATTGGGAGATGAAATTTAAGTTACGGAGTTTGGCAGCGCGTTAATTGTCTCTTAGAACTGGTTATACCTTTTGCAACAAACTGGTTTGCGAACAGAAAATAAACAATTTGCAACAGAAAACAGATTTACGGGTTTAGGGAGGTTATATGCCATAAAATTGAAACCATGATCAAAGGGAGGAAAAGATGACTGATTATGGGAATAAACCTTGCTGCGACAATTGACTAGGAATAAATCTTAGAGCGACCATATTGTTTTACAAAAATAAGTGAGGCAAGCGTTAGAAGAACATGCTTATCACAAACTTACCACACAATTAAGTAGCATACTTCGCTTGTTCTAATTACTGATCATACTTATGAAATTAAACAAAGCCCTCGGATATACTTTTAGTGGATTATAAACAGCCCCAAAGATAGTGCACATGCCATTAGGTATCATCTTCAAAAACAAAAGCTCAGTATCTTTACTGTTATCAGATTTTGATAAAAATTCAACGATTGTACCGATCATTTTTAAAAACACGATAACCAGGAACTGCGGTAACTCATCACCGACATGACCACCCAACCAGGTTTCGCTTGCAAACCCGTACCACATCTTGATAATTATATGAAAAGAACTAAAAATAAGATACTATAAGAAATAGCGGGGTGGGGTGAAGGGTACCACTTCTCGTTCTGCCCTAGTTTCAATTGTGTATCCAAAAATTGGGTTAAATCTCACTTAGTGTTCAATGTATTCTAGTTAGAAGAAATAATGTCTAAAATTCTGTGTATCATAGGGTAGTCTATGTTCCCCTTAGTTTTTAATTCTCCATTGCTGATATTCAATTTCTGATGATTTGCGCTTTATAATGCTGTCTTCTACTGAATGTGCTAAGTTCCTAAAGGTTTTATTATAAACAATTCCTTAATTAATAATAGTAGTCTTATATCGCAGGACAATATATGGAGAAATAAACGAAAAAATAATAGAAAGGCGATTGATTTGATAGCTCTTGATAAAGTACGTACATCATGTATCAGTCTTCTAGAGCGTTGATGTTGTCACTACAGAAAGAGCCCTCTCGAAGTCTGCACATGCATTGCTTGATTCGCATTAAGATGGAAACGAAATTGGAACGATAGAAGAGTGGCACCATCATCACGCTATAGATGCACGTTTGAGCCTCGGTCTATCCACAAGTTTAAAGTTTACATTTGCAATACATTCTTAAAAAATCCGCTCCGTCTCTAGACCATTGTCTACCTCGCAGCAATACAAAAACAAGACATTCAATTTCTCTCATTCCTTTTATACCCTTCCGGCCTAACCATGCTAACGCATCATAGGGTCGTCCCCTGGGCTTTCGCAGCATCACAAAAAAATATGATTTTCCCATCACTTGGGACTGAAGTATGAAAGGCAAACGCCACGTTAATTGTTACATGCCATTTTTACTGAATCTTCCTGCAATTCCACATTCCTTCTGCTCCATTATGTATATATAATTAGGCTCCTAGACTAGGTATATAATAAGGTACAACAATTATTATGCCTTTCAGTAGCATACATTTTCAGTGTATAAAGTATATACCTAATTCTTGTAAAACAGAAGTAAAATATTCCAAACAGTATTTCGAAGAACATAAGTGAAAAATGTCAGATTCTACAAAGAGAGGAAATACCAGGATCAATTACGGTTTTAGTCGATGTGACCGTGTTACAATTAACACATTCTGCCAAAATTTAAGCAGCCGCACTATAAAACTGACTATCCTTCTAATAATTTTTAATGTGTCAATAGCAAGAACACCGTAAACATTTTAGACTCAAAAGATTTAATGTATGAATAACCGTCATATTTTACGGTTTCCTTCCGTAATTTTTCCAGTACTCTTGGTTGATACTCCGGGCTCTTGAAATTTTACAGTGCCTTTCGTAAAAATTAAAGCAGATGACAGTTGAAACAGGAATAAAGTTGAGAACCGCAATTGTTACTGGAATTTTCGTATAAACATTTCAGAAATTTTTTCAAAACTTTACATTAGACCACCTGTCTCAGTTTCGTGTGTAGGATTGTTTTCTCAGAGAAGCAGATTAGAATGCTTACTGCCTATAGAATGTAATATAATAAGTGTTATCGATGTACATATATTCTTTGCGCCAAAATCTTCTGGGAATTACAACAAGTGGTTCGCTAAGGATGTAGTTCCTGGTGGTTCAAATGGATCCTTAAATTTCGACATCTGCCGCACAGTGACTTTGAGACTAGATTTGCTTTCCCGTATCGTATTTGTCTCCAAAATTCAATCGGACACCACTGTTGAAGACGTGGTGTGTTATAATTCTGCGCACCTTGGAGTTTCGCAGGATATTGATAAATCAGGTACTATTTTTTGGCATCTTTCAAGATTGTTATTCCTGGTGCTCTGTTTTACGCTATCATTTCTCCTGAGATTTGGCCTACTGGAACCCCTGTCCGTGAATTTATTCCGGGAAACCAAATAATCACACCATAAATGTAATAAAATGTTTGTTAAGGACATTAAAGTATTACGCAAATTGATGAAGAACTGTAGTTTAAATTGTGCACCTTGCGGCAGTGCGTAAATCAGTTATTACGTCACAGACTGCAGTATAAATAAAAGACAGAATTGAAGCTCTTCAGCTATTTTCATAAACGAATTTAGTTAATATAGTTAACGCTTACATCTGAACCGTACAATAGCAATTAGAAGTATGTCAATACGAATAATCTTTAAAAGTTGTCAACGAATTCCTTTAAATGTAAAAAGTTAAATTGAGATAGTTTCAAGTGAAACTTTCCAAAGCAATGTTCCAGAACGTCCCCTTTTTAATTTTATCTTAGACTTTGCACCCGACCGCACTCAACCCATTCCAGATAACTTAACACGGTTAACCTTTTGCTGCCTATCTTAAAACAATCCATCCGACTACATGACCTGGTTAATGATTGAATTCCTAATCGTGAAAGGAGCTATAAATCTTCAGAACTCTTTAATTAGCTAAGGATTTACCTGTGGGATTTTCATCTTTAATGACTTCCAAGTAATCTGGAGCACCAAGTAGATTAAGTACTGCTTGAAAATTTCACCTGAATAGCAAATTCACATTCAACTTTTCTTCCACAGTTCTAGTGACCGTAAACATGGGCTAATTAAAGCTATCACCAAGAGACTAAAAGATCTAAAATTGAACCCAATTGACAATAATTGAAAATTTATTTGATAGTAGAACCGACAACCCTTTAAGATTTACCTAATTTTGTTTAGAAGCCAAGTCATGTCTTAACCCTTTGAGCTTAACATTTGCAAAGGTAAAACAAAACAATTCCCGCAAATCATGACTCATTAATCACGCTACAATAAATTTTCAAGATAGTTAAAGTAAAGGAATAGATTTTGACAATACGCTCAACATCACTCAAGGTATGTCTTTGTCGAAGTTCCAATTCCTGACGAAAAGTTTATTTTTATCTAAAAGAAGGACTTTGCTCTTCATTTATATAAACTTTTCCCATTTTCAATACTTGAAAATTTTCTCTCAGAAACTTTTTGAAGGGTGCGATTTCGTTTAAGTCAGTTTTATCGATTTATTGAATGCAGTGGGATGCCAAAGTCGAACAAAACGGAACTTCTCAACTATGCAAGTTCTTTGAAAATATCTTTGGTTACTTGTTGAAATCTTCGGAATTTATCTTAATAACTAAGCAAAATATTTGGAAAGAATAACGAAAAGTTTGAATTGCGGACGCTTCTTTACTGCTTTTCCATTTCAATTGAATTTATTCACTGAATAAACGTTAAAGAAGGAAATGTCCTTTGGCTAATCAATTTTCTTGAAGTTTGGCAAACAATGGTGAAAAGTGCAAATAAATAATTTAGTCCAACTAAAGGAGAACTAAAATCGCCGAAATTTTTCCTTAATGAACCATTTTAGTAGAGTAGCTCATTCTTAATCCATTATGCAAAATATTTTATACTTTGAGTTTTAATTTAATTTTAATTACTTCAGGGCTTGCTGGCTTGTTATTATATTATTCTAGCACTAACTAAACAAATATATTTCCAGATCCTGTAATGACAATGGCACCTGGACAGGAACCAAACGTTGGAATATTTATCGAAGAACATAAAAAGCGTGCCGATAGTGACCCCAATGCACCCCCATTTGATGATCTTCGGAACTACGCGTACGAAGGAGGTGGCAGTACAGCCGGTTCTCTCAGTTCACTTGCCTCAGGTAAATATAATAAAAGCGATTTCAATTTTTTTGTCGTTTTCGTTTTTGAAATAGAATACTGCAATGCAAGTTATTTCTTTCACGTAAGCTCTTTAATTGTTTTTCTACACTTTTTAAGGGTAGGTTAGGCAAATTTAACACTTTTATCATCTATAAAATAACATGTGTTACAATGTAATTAATTACATTATTACAATGTAATACATGTAGATCGGGTGTTGATGACTACATAAATAAAGCTTATGGCTCCCAAAAAGTATCCTGCCGATACTTAAAAAAGGAGACCCCTGCGACCCCTCTTACTACAGATCAGTTGCACTAACTTCGATCATATCTAAAGTTTTTGAATCACTCATCAACTCTCAGTTATTGAAATATATAGAACATAACCATCTTATCAACTATTTCCTGTACGGTTACTGTGCTGGCCGCTCAACCGTAGACTTACTAACGGCTCTAACGGAGCGTTGTTATCATTGTCTCCATAATTTTTGGTCAGTCCGAAATCTTCGCTCTTTATATTTCATAGGCTTTTGATAGAGTCTGACATGCTGCCCTTTTAGCCAAACTTCAAACATTTGGTCTGCACCTTACCCTCGTTAAATGGATAGAGAGTTTTTTTTCAGACCGTTCAATCCGTGTAGTAATTGACGGAATTACATCTGACTCCTACGAAATTAATGCCGGTGTACCTCAGGGTTCAGTTCTTTCACCAACCTTATTTCTTCTTTTTATTAATGATCTTTTATCCCTTACTCTCAATCCTATTCAAAGTTTCGCCGTCAACAGCACCCCTGATTTCGCGTACTCATTTGATTCTGTAATGAATTCACGTGGAAATGTTACAGAAGTCAATCGAGAACACATGTTTAGATCATTAAACAACGACATTCCTATGGTACTCGCTTGGGGCAGAGCATATCGTGTTAAGTTTAATGCATCCAAAACTCAATGCTGTTTAATGTCCCTAAATAAACGCCCAGTTCACCCCCAACCCATTTCAGTCGACGGAGTAAATATCCCCGCTTCGCCCTCCCTAAACATCTTGGGTATTGAGATATCCAGCAATTTTAGCTGGACTGATCATATATTTGCAACAAGTGCGATGAAATGTTTGGGTTTTCTACAGAGATGTAAGAAATATTTCACCCCACCTGACTTAGCGCTGATCTAGGCCTAGACTTAAATATAATTCCCATATTTGTGCAGGGGCCGGACAGACCGGATTGTCCGCGTTAGCCAAAGTCCAGCGTAATGCTATTAAACTTATTGGCAATTCCTCAATCTCTGAGGGCCTTTGCTCTCTGGAGCATCGACGGAATGTCAGTTGTCTCTCACTCATTGTTCTAACGAAATTGCTAGCCTGATTCCTTGTAGACACATGAAAACGCACGATACAAGATCTACAAGTCGCTCCCACCTCTATACTCTCCAGGTCAAATTTGGACGTACCGTCAAATTTCGGGAATCTTTTCTAAGCACAACAACACGAATGTGGAACAGTTTACCATATTCTGTTTCTTCATCGTCTTATGAGCCTGAAACTTTCAAACGGGGCGTACATCGACACCTCCTTCACTTAAACTCCTAACCCATTTCCCTCATTCTTAATTCCTTTCCTGCCAAGGCTGTGCTTTAGCATCATAGGGCATCCCCTGAGCTTTGGCAACATCATATATATATAAAAAAAAATATGAAGTGACCATTTAAAGAGGATATATTTTCATGATTCGTCAAAATAAAATCCAAAGAACAAACTGAAAAGAATAAGCTTTCACATGAGGCGACCCCACTTGAGGTTATCTATTGCCACCTAAAAAACAACTATAGAATCTCACGTGTAGTTTCCCTGTTTAACAGAGAGGACATAATCCTCTAAATCACTGACGACTTGAACCCTTCTCCTTAATTTCAATATTATTAAAGTTTAAATAATACATCTATACCCCCTTTTAATTTCACCAGGAGTAACTTCCTTATCTCAACGACATCTTTAAAATTCATCGCCTTAAAGACTGTGCAAATATTTTGAAAATCATTTTGACTGGCGCCTGTAGACTCACACATTATACGAAACTAATTGGTTCTATACATTCATACTGAATAGATGAAAGCAAGCGTATACAATTATGGCAGGCATAAACCCATTCATCATATATGATTTTAATATATAAATTGTATTAAAGTGACTCCACTTAAGATGCTCTCATAAATTTCAAGAACGTGTCATACCACTATCCCTTAGTTAGCTTTAGTTATGCCAAGTTGTTATTAGTTTTGTTAGTTTGAGCAGTTGAAACCTTGTCAATCTGTCAGTAAACAACTCAGAAATTATATGTACCCTGGGGATGTAACATCATCCCCTAGAAAATCAATAAAGCTTGTAAGTACACAACATATATAGTTGTAATATTTTATACTATCTAAAATCGAAAACGACAACTTTATGCTAACCCTTGTCTTGATAGTTTAAACATTTTGACTGATTTTGTTTGTTTGCAATATCTTATTTCAGGAACTGATGATGAAGCTCATGAATATGATTATCTTGGAGCCTGGGGTCCACGTTTCGATAAATTAGCCAACATGTACGGACCGGAAGTCGGTCAAGAACTGGACGAATTGTAAGTCACATTAGAATTTTTTGTTTTATTTTAAAAAAGAAAATGGAAGAGAAACCGACAAGAAATCAACCAAAGCCGGACAATTTTTACTATTACATCTACTTTACCATACATTTAAGATTGTATGCTACTCAACCAAAGTTCACCTGATTTTAAGTAAAAAATTTTCATTATTAAGGGGAGAAAAAAATTGTGAGTTTGAATCTCGTGCGTTTAAGTTATATTAAAGAAAATTTTTATCAACGATTTTGATAAGAAACCATAACAGATTCAATTAATTAAGGGTTAAGTCTAGAATATGTAACAAATTTAAGGGAAAAAAGTGAACTAAAACTGATACGTGGAGTAAAATTTATTTGATAACTATGGGAAAAAAAATTAAAGAACATACAACTGGAGATAGTTTTATACTCTATAAGAAAGAAAAATTCAAAAAATAAATTTAAGGGAAAAAATTTTTAATTTTACTTGAAAGGGAAAGTAAGAAAATTTACAAAAAAAAACTATTATAAGCTATTAAGTCAGTACCTATGTAAATGTATGAATACTATTAGTCACCTTAGATTCCACGGAAAAATAAAACAAATTGTATAGTTTTAAAATTTAGTACCGAAAACCAAATTAATGACACTAATCCCCGAAAAGTAATGGAACAAATTCAGCAAAAAAAAAATTCAAAATTAATTCGCAAACTCCTCAATTTTATAAAATATCGTAAATTTGTAAAATTAAAAATATATATATTAAAATTTTGTTTATTTTTAACGAATAAGTTATTTAAAGAAAAAAAAACAATTTAGATTTTAAAGGGCGTCAAGACTGTTCTGTTTCATCGTAATAATTCATATAAGTAAGACAAAAGTATAATTTTAAAACATAAAACAATTTAAAGACTTTATTTAGAGATTTTGTAAATTTTAACATTGAACGTTCGTTATACTATCGTGACGTTTACACGAATTTTGCACACCATGTATGCAATGATAATAATAATATTACAATCGTATTGACTGTTTTAGTTTAACTTTTTATTCTAACTGGGATTTTTGTTTTAAAATTTTCTGTATTTAATGGAGGTGCGAAGGGAGCAACATGTTTTATGTATTTTTTTAAAATTCAGCTAAGTTTAGTGCGTCCATAGAGGATCTGCGACCTTGAGAAGAAGTAATTCTTATTTGTCAATTATAAAAATGACAAGGACTATATACGAGATTGTTCTTTACTCCTCCTTACATCGTCATCCCAAAGTAATGAAAGTAAAAACCATAGAATTTTTGTCTAGTCCAAAGGAGCCTTTCATCGACCATCTACACAAGCCTGAGTAAAACAAGCAATTGTATTCCTGTGCTGGGTCCCGGGGCACAGGGATATTCCAGGAAACTGCGTGGCGGACGAGCTTGCTAGACGTGGTACCACCCTGGAGATCCAACCGGAAAGGACTACTCTTGGTTGGCCCCTGGCAACCTGTAAGATTTTGCTTAGCAAGAGAGCAATTAACTTAGCGAACCACAGATGGACAAACAGCACTACCTGCCATACGTCCAGCCAGATCTGGCCTAAGCTGGATCTTAGGCGCTCCAAGTGTCTGCTTTCGAGGGGCAGATCTGACCTTAGAATAGCTACTGGGGTAATCACAGGCCATTGCCCTATAGGCTTACACGCGAGGAGACTGGGTATCCTCTCAAACGACTTCTGCAGAAGCTGCATGGACAAGGAAGAGGAGGAAACTATTTTCCACTACCTCTGCCGGTGCCCTGCACTGGCACGCAGGCGAAAGTCCTTCTTGGGAAACTATTTCTTTGATAGTCTCTGCGATCTGGCGGCGATTGACGTTGCAGATCTTTTTGGGCTTTATCGGCAATCCGAATGGTTCCAATGAGGAGGTGGAGGGAATTGTTGGATTCCCGTGGCATCACAATGGGCCTTTTGAAGTCTAAGCGCGCCTTTTAAGGCAGCCACACGATCCTAGCCTAACAACACTGTACCCCCCCCCCTCTTTTCCGTCGTTTCACTCCAAAAATTATGATTTTTAACAACCATATATTAATGAATAAATCAGTCGTACAATTTTCCACAACTGAATAGTGGTCGGAAGTGTGTTGGGGGGGGGGGGGGGGATTGAACGAAAAAGTATAAAATAATAAATCCTCAAGAAATAATCAAAATCTATTTGCTGTGTCCGTTGTTGTATTCTTTAATTTAAATTGGTAGCCAAAATTTTACGTTAGCCCATCCAAGTCAACCAAGTACTAGTGTTCCTCAAGTTTACGGTGTAACTGAGGCCTGTTTCGCTCACGTGTCGCACGAGTCGCGACCAATTTATTGCGGATTTTTACCATGAAATAAACTTCTCAGTTTGCAATGTTTATTTTATCAAAAGGTAGTGTAATATATATGTGTACATCTTCACCGAGCTTAGCAATCTACCACATTCAATACAAATACGTATGTCGACAGTCATTGAAAAACAACTATAGTAATCATAGCAGGATAGGTTATGCACATTCTAAGATCGTTAATATTACAACAAATGGAGGTCATAAAAAATCAAGTGATTTGGTTTCAATTTTTAGGCTAAGCTTTGGTCTAGTTGTTGGTTCGATATTGGTAGATATCGATCTCGTCTCCTAATTGGACAATATATTTGTTGTTCTTAAGTGAGTTGCTAAAAATGATGTTCTCGAAAGTAAGAAATCATACCCTTAAACTGCCCGTTTAAAATAATAATCCTATTCGAATCTTTTTATTATTCTCTTTACAATTCAGATTTACGAAACATTTACCCCATTTCCCTTACGCTGAATTTATTTTCTGCAAAGGCTATGCTTTCGACTAATATGGCACTTCCTGAGCTTTGGCATTACCGAAAAAATAAAAAGGCTTCCTATCAATACACTTCTGCGCTGCACCAATCCCACAATCTTTCTAGACTGTCTCTGTTAAACAAGGAATCCTTTCAACCATGCCAGCTAAGTTGAATCCGCCATTTCGAATGTTGGAAAACAAACTACGATTTCATAATCTGCGATCTCGAATACCAATATATTTGGTTTTTCACCAAAATTAATTAAATTTTCTTAACATCCGTATGCCATATTGGGTACGCCATATTGAGTGCGCCATATTGGGTCCGCCATATTGGATTCGCAATGTTGGGTTTGCCATATTAGGCCAGCCATTTGTATTAGCTAAAACTTGACTTCACAATCATGAAGAAAAATGATTTTCATAACAGTTGACTTAAAGGAATAATGTTTGACTCAAAGGGTTAAAAGAACCCCAATATGTCCTTTGCCTTCAATTTTTGAAACAGTCAAAATACGGACGTGACTACAAAGTAGGTGTCTCATTTCCTGGTGATAATCCTATAAAATAGGACGAATTTGACTTGATGAGTGCTTTAATGGAATTTGCAAATTCGCTCTTTTAAGTTTGCGAATTAACTTTCAAATTTTGAAGAACGATGACTTAGTTAGAACTTTTGACCACCTTCTGTGTTATAAAAAGTCGAAGAAGATATACTTCCCTAGATCTCAAAAAATACTGAAATTTTTGAATATTTTTGGCTTCCTTTAGCAATCTTATTTTTACTTGGGGTCGTTTTTCCTGCTGTACGGGTTAAGCCAGGATAACTATCCAGGAATAAAAATCTTCTAAATCTGCTTCGCTTCTGTTCAAAAGCTCCATCGCATCGTTAATCCCCCTGTTCCGGGCCAACGTTATTGGCACCCAGAGTGCTCAGAGCATTGATAAATTTAAACGCATAGGATAGGACAATTGAATTTGTTTGGCACTATAGTCGCAATGATATGTAGCACGAAAGAATTTAGTATACAAGCTCTAACTGTAGTAATTGACTTTATACTCTTAGTGGCAATAAGAGGGGAGCAACACTGACGTTCTTTTTTAAACAAGGCTTTCTTATATGAAAACAATATTAATAGGAAGTTTTGCATTCACAAATGGACGACTAAAGCGTATTCAATGAAAACCAAGACGGGGTCACTCTTTCGAATATAAAGAACAATCTCCTAAATTTGCTGCTAACTTTAGCGATTCTTTTGTAAAAGTGTGACGCAATGTAAAGCGTTTTTCTTTATAAAGTTGCTAAGTACACGGAGAGAAAAGTTCTGGAATTTTTCTACAAAAATTCCAGTAAAAGTTACTGTTCTCAACTATAATCGCGCTGCAATTGTCAGCTACTCTAATTTTTACGGAGCAGCATTGTAAAATTTCCTGATCGATGAGTATCCGCGAAAAACACGGTGGAGAACCGTAAAATTTTCCGGTTAATCTGAGACAAATTATGTATTAGACAATTTTTCAGTTAGGGAAATTTTTCTAAATCACACAGTGAATTTAGGAGTCACGTAAATTTTACGGTTCTGTTTCGTAAAAACAGGAAGGATCGTAAATTTCATTGTGCGACTATTTAAATTTCGGCAAAATGTATTACTTGCAACACGATTACGATGAGTAGAACCGTAATTTTTCCGGGATTTTTCTCTCCGTGTATTATAACTATTTTAGAGTAAGTTTTAATGTGTCTTAAAGGAATAATGTATTAACACGACATAAGTATAATATATATTCACTTTGATAAGATGAAATAGTAGAATAACATAAACAAAGAAGGATTATGTTACGTCAGAAAAATTATACTACGTACATCAGTGGGGCAGTATAAAGAGAAGCGCAAGTACAATACTACAGAAATCTCTTTATAAAAGTTGAGCCAATCCAATTTCAATCAATTTCTGTTATAAAGTAAAATTCCAGAATGGGTGGACAAAGTTATATTCGTTAAACCCTAAAAGTGGAGGGTGTAAGAGGCTTACAATTTTGAAGGAATCTTTAATTTTCTTTGTCAATTCTTTTATATTTCAGCATACGATTTCCAAAGCAAAACAATGAAAATCTAAATTACTAAGTCCGTCATTCATGCTCATCCTTACACTCAATTTATTTCAAATAATGCTTCAAAAAAAAAAAAATATTTCATAAAATAACAAAAAGAAATCGCTGCCAAACAGATCCAATGAATATTTCAAAATCGTCAAGAGACTGTCATTCGATGGCACAAAATAAAACAAGATGTTTTAACATCGCAGTTTTATTTTTCATAAATCGAATGGTATGCGCAAATATTCATTTTGCCTAAGGGAATGTAAAGATTTTGGTTTGTTGTTTAGTGAGTTTCATGAAAAATGGATGCATTTTATTCGAGTTGTATCGATTTAAAACTATGGAAATTGTCATGGGAATCCGACTTGACTTACATGCCCACTCTCATAATCATTCTACTTCCCTAAGGAATTTCAGGATGGATTTTAGCTCTATGCCCTGCAACTTTGCAAGTCCTACGAAGATGTAACTAACTGCTACGCCAGGGCAAGACACCCACAGAGCACATGGCGAACTGATTCGACTTCTTCTGGATCCCTGCAGCTTCGACAAAAATCTCTTGCCATTTAAACCAGTCTTCTAGCATGGTTTCCAATGGTCCAATGTCCGTAAAAAATCCCTAATAGATTCTTGGTATCTGTTCTACTACCATTAAAGTCAACTTTAGTTCTCCTTTTGTTGTACTCAGCCCACACTTGTCTGGTAGTACAACATTTGTCCCGGTTTGTCCACTGATAAATAGCATTTATGTAGGCACCGTTTGCGATATCTACCTTACGGGTATTGATCGACATTTTCACACAGTTGATCTAGCCAGCGCTATCTTTTTCAGCACCTTTCTTCTAGAATTCATACGGCATCTTATTGCCTGTGATATTCCTGTGTCCAGGTGCCCAGCATAGTGCGGCATGTGAAAATCTCGTATAGACTGCTCTTGTACAATTGAACTAACCTTGACGGAAGTGCCATTAGAGTAAACTGCTTCTTGTGTACCTGCAATCGTGTTAGATCCATCCGTGTATAGAAATCTCCGATGCTTCAACCGCTTCATTCTCTTCTCTTTCTAAGGGCGAAAGCTTCTATTAAAGTTTATAACAGGGATCCAGCAGTCCGATGCATTCTAAGTGCCGTACCACACTTGTCCTGCTTCATCGCAGTTTGTTGGCGAGAGGGCGTGCAGGGGTGTATAGGGAAATCCGCACGGAATTTACCTATTTATCGGCACGCATGCATTCAAAGCAAGGTTTATTTGGGTTCGGAAATGCTTTAATATTACCACTACAACCACAATGTAGTGTATTTCGTGTTCTACACAAAATCCGACACGACAGGTGTGGGCACTTGTGCGGAAGCACTAATGCCCATTTCGTCTCCCTTTCAAGCATTCGAAAGCCTTCAGTCTGTCCGCTCTTGTTGCTACCATACTTCTGCTGTATATATTCAGTAATTCCAGATTGAGCATGACCTCGGAAGTCGCTATAGGTATGAAACATACCACACCCAGTTATGCACAGATCGGCCACTTTTTGTACTTTCGATAACGCTTCTATTATTATTGAGTGCTGCTTACCAGACTAGTGAGCCAAAGCAAAGAATCGGCCTAACTATTACAGCGTACACCCAATGTGCCACCTAGACTTAGCGTTTAATTTTACCCCTTGGTACTTGGCTTCTCCAGAAAGAGTTAGACGTGTTCCTTCCAGTATTGGAAGCCTACACTCTGGTATTTTGTTCTTTCTGGTGAAAAGCACAACCTCCGTCTTTGAAGAGTTAACGCTCAACCCATTATTTGAGGACAAATTTTCCAACTTTTCAAGCACATATTCGCGCTTCTTACTAATGGTTGTTAGAAGTCTGCCGGATACCAATACCACCTGAAAATTCGCATACACAGAAACTATGAATCCGTTCTTTTCTAGTATATCCAAGTTTTCGTCCATAACCACTAACCACAGGAGCGGCGAGTGGAGAACCCCCCCCCCCTCCCCCTCCTCAGTTACCCATGCACGAGCTTACCTTTCTACTGAGGAGCAATCAAATATACCTCTATTAATACCCATCGTTCTCAGCTGGTTATAGATGACTTCCATCTTTACATTACTGAAAGTAGAGATGGGCAAAATGGATCTTTTGAACAAACTGGCTCTTCGAATCTGCTTCTTTTAAAAGATCCGGCTCCAAGAGTCGGTTCGAAAGAGTCACTGAAAATTTGCAGCTTGATACATTTTGTCTCTCTATAGCTAGAGTGAAGACCGAGGTGTGCGTACGCTTCAGTGGTAGTTCTTGCAAACTTTTAGTTCCACCTTCTCCTGTTTTTTCAAGTATTCCTCTTTTTATCATTCTCTTCTTATGAGCGCTCATTCTCATAAGTCAATAAGAAGAATCAAATCAAACTGATGCAAATGTGGAGAAATGACTCTTCGGGATCCGTCACGGGACAAAACTGAGATCCGTTTCAGTTGACTCACTTTTGAGAGCCGGTTCAGATCTGAGTTACCCAGCTCTAATTGAAAGCTCTCTCAGCGACAAGAAGGCGCCCAGCGTATATCTCTGGAGATCTTTCAAAATGTACCATTGGAACACACGAACACATTTCTCAAAAATGGTGTAAATTTTGTAGAAGTCGCAGCTACCCCTCCAGCACCAACAGGCCTGCAATACCATATAGGAAAAAACTAGAAAAATAATGCTACCCCTGAAATAGAGCTCGGAGTTTCTTAACCCCTTATCGATTGTAATTTGAATTTTACCACCACTAGTCTTATTTTTTTTTTTTCGTCGGCGGAGGATCAATGACGGATTGGCGTTCGATCATAAGGGCTCGGGCTCGAACCCAACCTGCGGAGACCCAAGGTTGTTTTATTCTGACAACAGATTACGCTTAAAAACCATTGGGGGTGCAGAGTAGCGTGAACGGTTCGTAGTCTTCCTTAAATGATTCATTTACCATCGTTGTGATCGAATCTGTGGACATTTTTGTCCTGATTAATGAGTTACAGGAACTGGAGAACCGTAGTTAATTACCGTGCTAACAAAATACTGTAATATGAGATTTTCACTCAATTTATAGTTGGGCGCTTATTACCATTTACAAAAACATCAAATCACTCATAATACCCCCAGACAGTGCAGGTTATCGAGATAAAACCATTCGCACTTCTTCCAACAGCTCATTTAAGATCAGGGCTAGACATAAGTGCAACGTGCTTTTCCCTCATTAGTACATATTAGATGCTTATACATACTGAAATAAGGGCGTTCGAAATCTAATAATTATCAAATTGTTTTCAAATGTGGTAATGATGAGAGACGTGCTCACTAATGATAGCTTAATGAATGCATCCGAATATATTCGCCTTTATATAAGATGGAACAGCCCAGGTTTCAATTATATAACCCCACGAGTTCGCTTGCCTTAATTACAAGCTCAAGTGCAATAACACCAAAAGAAAATGACTTTGATCAACGACTGAATATAAAGTACGGGATGAAAAGCTTTACACTCTGATTTATTTTTCATAAAGGCGTCTATAATAAACAAAGCCAAACTCTTGTATATAGATACGAGATACATCCAACCAGATGGGGCTCTCCAAGAGCGTGCAAATAATTTCTAAAGAAAAGTGATAAGGCAAACACAATTGAATAACTAAAAGCGTTGACACACTTCGATTTTCAAGAGGCTTTTAAAATTGTCACGGAACGCTCTCTTTTTTTTTATCGTTATAAGGAATTAAGATACATAAGACATGATGCTCCTTTTTAGCCCCGACTTTTTGTTTTATTTAAGTTTTATGAGAAAATAAAATTTAACAGAAATAAATGGAAAAAATGAAACAAATTCCCTAAAGCCATACTTTAGTGAACCTAGCGCAATTGGTAACTGTAAATAGAATATAGATGAAAACAATTAACAAAAATTTATATAGTAAAATAAAATGAAAGTACTAAAAATGAGTAATTGAAACTAAACAAAAAACGTAAGTAAGAAGAAAAATTAAATAAATAAATCCATGAATGCAACAAACAGTATTTTTATGATTGGAAATGATAAGAGATGTAATAATGCAATTATACATTAAAATGTTTAACTATTGTTTTCCATCTTGTAGTGTAATGCCGTTTTCGTAAACTCATTGGAACTTTAACTATAGAATATTTTTACTTTTATCGTGTAGATTTTGTACATAGTGAGATTTTTGTATTTTCGTTTTTGAATTTTTATAAAACCTAAACAAATTAAATAACTAGACATTAATGGAAGGAAGAACAAGTGCACCTAACTTAACATGTATTCACTACGTAGTGTGACTTGTATGTGTTGTGGATTATTTAAAAAAATAAAAAATAAATAAAATAAAAAATTGTATGGTAACAGCCATAGTACAGGAGATGAAATTATAAATTGTAAAATTTTTCACTTCATAAAATATTTTAAGCCTTAAGCAAAGATTTTATCCAATTAACAAGGAATTTCAGTGAATTTTTCATGTTGACAAAATTTTTATGATAAAATCAACATTAAATCAATTTTGTCATGCATTTTCAACAGATATTTCACATCAGAAATTGTTGGTGATAATCAGGGCGTTAAATTAGATTCCGTATCAGTTTTATTATGTTCTCGTTAAATGAGTTCTGTATAATGAAAATTTTTTAGTTTTGCACAGTTGGTACAGGGCATTAATCGAGAGCCTCGAATTATTTAATTTGAACGTGTTAAAAAATGTTTTTGGTGAAAATAATTATTTTTGGGTAGGGTACCTGTATTATTGGTTACAAAAAAAAAGGAGAGAGAGAGTTAAAGAATAGTGCGGTATGAGCCAATTTAAGGGGGGGGGGATTCCTTAAATTTTGGTCGGGAAAGAACGATATTTCAGGATTAGAAAAATAGTAACTCCTATTTTTTGAAATTAAATCGATTGATTTATTGCTTATTTCTAAACAAACAATTTAATTTGGAATAATTTCTGACACATGTGCAGGTAGCAATGCGACCGCAATCACGCAGTTCCGCGGTTACCGGCTGACACGATTTAAGATGTGTAGGGGATCTGAAACAAAAAAAGCAAACTTCGTTTCATTGTCTATACACACGACTATCGATTAACGTAGGAAAAAAAAATTTGAGTGTATGAATACTCGTCAAAACAAAATCTTCAATTTTTCTCTCAAAATTGGACAACGTTTCATTTAAAAAAAAAATTCTAAAATAAATGTATGGTCTTTAGTTTTGGTTAATCGATAAAAGAATGTATTCTCAACGTGCCGTTCAAATTTCAAAGCAATTGAATTTCAGAGTTATCATATCAGTATGGTGCGGATTTTACCTGCGCGCTGGGCTTGTAAATGAATCAATATCATAATTTTGACAATATTGAGATTTTCGAATTGAAATTTTGTCTACTGATTCTAAAAACCTTAAACTATAAAAATCCACTTAAAAAAATCGTTTACTCTAACCAAAATTAAAGGAATCCCCCCTTAGGTTCATTTTAATTAACTAAAAAACTTTTGTAGAGTTTCGGTATGTCCGTCTGTCCTTATGACTGTATGTCACAGCTCTACCGCTTATACAGCTTATATCTAAAAAATTGGTTTACAGACGTAATTGATGCTCAAAAACAGAAATGAGGAGATTTTTGAAAACCAATTTCGTGACCCCCCCCCCCCCCCCCTCACACACTTGTTCCTATTGCGCCTTTTCCTTAAAAGGGATCTATTTAAATACTTCTTAGCGAATGGTAACCTTAAAGGGAGAGCTTTCTCAACCTGTACCCACTCTAGAGCTCACACAACTTGATCTCAGGAGTACTTAAAAGCTTTAAAAACGTTTCGTTCTGTTAGTTTAATTTAAAACCTTAAAATAATTGCAAAAGGTTAATTGATTACAAAGCTACTAAAAAGCGAAGAATTTTTTTGTGAATTCAAATAAGCAAAAACAGAAAACTAAATGAAGCCAAACAAGGGAATAATCGAATTTAAAAGCTTAAAAGCTCACTCGCCTGGGGGCATAGGTTTGGTCATCACTGCTCGGGCAAGTGAGCTTTTCAGCTTTTAAATTCGTGTATGGACTTGTTTAGCTGTATTCGGTTTCCTGTTCTTGCGTTTTTTAATTGCTAAAGTATACACAAGTTAAAAAATCGTCATAATTAAGTGGTTTTGTAAGCAATTATACAATATCTTAAGATATAGGGACAGCCGTTTGCAAACATACTAAGGTTCTAAATTAAACAAACAGTACGAAATGCTTCTAAAGCTTTTAAGCATTCCTCACATTAAGTAGTGTAAGTTTGGCCATCACTACTCTAGCTAGATCGACCTGGCCAAGCTTTCAAAACCATCAGAACAGATCTGATGTTGTCGTTACGAATATAGTCACGTTCTGCACAGGTCACTGTCTTATAGGCGAGTATGCGGCCAGGCTGGGCGCTCCCTACAGTACCCACTATCGCAATGCTAAGGGAAAAGGAACGATTCTTCCCCTTCTGTGCAAGTGCCGAGCTCTAACTGATGCCAGGAGGAAAACGCTGGAAGACTGCTTCCTCGAGAACCTCCTAGCAATCGCAGGAGTAAAAATTAGGGAGTTATCCCAATTCCCCTCTCTTTCAATATCTGCAATTCCAACTCTCACGACTCGTTGGCATTAATCAGGTCTTACAGATGTGGCATCGAAGTGACTGAAGTGCTGGCTTATTGGGAAGGACTCGCCACTTAAACCAAACAACCAACGCCCCCCCCCCAACATAACGTATAAAGTATATGAAAATTATTAAAAATATCCCATTGTTCTCGTAAGCTGAGCGTGCGGACGAAACCTTGTTTCAGTGATTCTAAATTTCGATGTTTTGTTGGACACGCTTTTCCTATAAGAATATCACACAGTTAGGGCTCCCGTAAAACCAGTCATCAGTTTTGATAAATAGCGAAACATTGTTTTTTAGCCAGCGTTGTGTTAGCTTCGCCTTATAGGTCGGACACATATTCTTGGTTTCAAAAACTAAAGATATTCGAAGGTTTTACAACTTCATCAAGTTTATTCTGAAAGATGGGTGCTGAAATTTTATGTCCGACCTCACAGAAGTGAATATTTGTTACGCGCGCATAAGAAACCCTCACCAGGATATAGCGCTGAAAACTTTTAACACATGATGCTTTTTCACGAGGTTCATAACAATTACGAGCGTACACACGCTCATTTTCTTATTATTCTTCCCAGAGGATCGGCACATAGCCCGTTGTGATACCACTTTGGGGGTTAAATTCCCGTCCCTATGAGTATACACCTTAAACAATTTGGAACTCCTATTGAATCGAACTAAGACCTATATCTGCAGATCTCAGTTAGGCTTGGTCCTCAAAAAAAGAGGAGCCTACATATCCTTACTGCGGCTATGCCGGAGAGTTGCAGAGAAGATGATGAATGGTCTTCTCTTCTTTCTTATCCTGGCAATTTCTGGTTTTCATCCGTTTCTCGTTCAACGGGGAATACAGAAACACCGAAGTAAAAGAGTTTCTTTAGAGTGTATATTCTTACGAAGGTTGAAAAAATGCATCTGCAGTGTTGCCAACCGCAGCGCGCAGATGACAGAATTTATGATTCGGCTGTTTAAAATAAAGAAACAACAACAAAGCCGCAACATATCACTTTGCCCAGGTAATTTCGTGGAGTATGGGAAGCAATTTGTTCGATCTAAATAAGTAATAAGTAAAAAAGTTAAGACTTTACTAAAAAAATGTGTGACTATAGAAATTACTGCACTTGTACTTTTTCCGGAGGTGGAAATTTCAATATTCAATCTTTTTTCGATTTGACATTTACTAGAACATTTATGTCACAAATATACTACTTCTAGTCCTCAAAACTAGCCCTTTGCAGGTCGCAATTTCAAATTATTTATTCTTTTAAACACCTGCTTCAGTTGCCCGTTATAGTTGTCTGGCAAAACATACGATATCGTCCAAAAATCTCTTTTTCTCTATCTGGTTCGCGTTCACTAAAACAACTCTCCATCTGGTCCGGTTTTGTGCTAATGCTTTTAACTCCTCCTACCATTTCTGGAGATAGTACCTTTCTTCTCTTCGGTTCTTTCCTCAATGTGTGACCTATCCATTTCCACTTTTGTTTTCGCACACCAATGCATATACTGTCTTGGACTCTGAATATATGTATATCTTCATTGGTAGTGACTTCTGGACAGTGGATGCTAAGGATGCGCTGGCTTGACAATGACTTTTAGCTTACATGTTATTTTATAGGTCACTTTTAATGGGGAATAGATAGGTGCGATGAAACTGATTTTACGTTTGCATCAAAAATGCGTAACTTATGTTGTTATTTGCCTTCTATATTTCTAATGTTGCCTTCTATATTTCAAGCTCCTGAAGTTGGTTTTAGCAGCTATGATCTTAAATCCATCTCTGCGATCGTCTGAACTTAAGATTTCAAACATTTGGGCAACATGACTGTGACTGTTGACTAGAACACATGCATCGTCAGCATAGTCCAGTTGCGTAAGGTGTTTAAAATTGTTCAGGCGAGTGGTTATGTAGGTCGCTGCAGAATACGTCATGAATGACAATCAAGAAAAGCAAGGGTGGCAGCATGTGTCCTTGTCTCACTCGGTACAGTACTTGAAAGGGCTCCTTCTGTTTGGGAAGAACTTGTCACTGACTTCCTGAATAGGACTATTTTGTGAAGTTGACAATGTTTTTTTTGGCTCCAGATAAACCAAGTATCTAAATCCTTGCAAGCCTGTAAGAGTTATCAACCTCTGAAACATTTCTACGTAATGTTTTTGAATAAAGGCTCTGTGTATGATGGTAACAGGGGCGGATTTACGGGGACCCCCCTCGCCCCCCCCACCCCGCCATGCAGACCGTAATTCTTCTTTTTCTTAATAAATGTTCGCAAAAGATGTCACTGGTGAAAGGATTTTTTTCAAAATATTGAACGTATAAATTTTTAATCAATAGCAACATTTGTAATTCTCGCCAGTTCAATCTTATTTTTCTAAAAATCTCTTTGTGGTAACGTCCGCGTACCAAATTGCATCTTAATAGTTTTAAAATTATAGGATGAGATAGTTGTGTTCTTTGTGGAAATAATTCAAAGCCCCCCTCCCCCTTGCCAGTTGAACAAAAACCTAGAACCACGCCTGACACACCCAATGTCTTAATAAAAAGTTTTGATGTAGAAATGTAACCCCCCCTTCTCCTTTAATATCCCAGATCCGAAACTGGATGGCAGTGTTAGTACTTGAAATAAAGGAATCTGTTGTTGCCAAAAATTCGATTTATTTATTTATTTTTTCACAGCTCGTTTGACTTTGCCCAACAGCTGACTTCTTCGATGACGGCGCATTTTTTTTTACTTGGCCTTTTATTCAGGTTGAACAATAGAAAGAACCCACATGGGACAAAATTTGGAAAAAATTGTGGATGGAGATAGTGGAGGATTTCTCAACGCCCAAATACTTATATGTATTAATATAATTTTGACATAGAAACAAGTCTTCTGTATGTCATTAACCCTTTGTTTTTCCCTAATATAAACAAGTCTCAAACTTCGGTTTCAATTTACATGTATTGTACACGTCGGTCATAACCATATGCTATTCCAAATTACATTTGAACCATTCTGATATAAAGCAAAGAGAACCTTTTAATACTCGGAATCACCAATTTCCCCCTCCTTTTCGTGGCTAAAAATAATTCTATTTTGACACGTTTAGCAATTGATTACATTTGAAGAACAACTCAGCACAAAAGATACTTCTCTCAGAATTCTTCTTAACGTCATTGTCTTGTTTCCAAGACTTCCCTCTTTTGCTTGGATTTTATTTAATGGCATCAAAGGTAAAATGCTTTCGTATTCTTAGAAATCTTCTTATATGTGAATATATCGATTGTTTTCTCTTACCTCTGAAACTCTATCGAAAGGAAAGTTAGGTAGTTTCAACTTTGCTAGGCTAGCTATTTTATCAGGTTGAGAACTAGAGGAGGACGTAAAGGAGGGCAACTTACAAATCATTAATAGTTAATAGTATTTCTTTGGTGCTTAAATATTTATACACTCTTGTAAGACATTTATGAGGAACACGTGCAAAATAAGTAGATTACATAAAGGTAGTGACACTTCTTTTTATTAAGACCGTTTTAGTCACTTTATTAGAAAACTTTGTTCTGAGCAAGAGACTCTTTTGTTATTAGTGCAATCTTAAGACAATATTTAGCACCTATCGACAATATTGATAAAAATTCGGTATTCAGGCCTTGGATAAAAGTTTATTCCTTAATCTCTATTGCGTCCCTTAAACACGTATTGCTTATTTATGCTTATTTTGAAAATAATTTAATAATTCCCTGATACGCATTTACATAAATATCCTGTAAGAATTCGGAACAATATTTTCACTTCGCTAGTTTCAATACAGATGAAATTGTTGATAAAATATTTTCAGGTAAAGTGATTACCGTCGCCCTTTCAATTTAAATTATAACCCTTAAAGCCAAAACTATGGTCGTCATCTTCTAGTATAAAATGTAATTAAAAGATATAATCGAACGAGCGCTTCATCTTTCCACAACACCTGTCACGTACAAGCCACACTACACTCACCTGCTTTAAAACTCAAACTTGAGGTTTTTAATCGAAATTTTCTTAAATTTTTCGTTTCTCTTTGAAAGCATTTCACTGACGGATGGAAAAGTTTTTTTTATATAAGAATGATTGTATATTGATTAATATTATGAAACTAAACCTAAGACTAGTTTTTAATTAAGCAAATATAAATATATTATTGACATGATAATTATATTTAAAGAAAAAAAAAAGATATTTCATTAAGAGAAATAAAAGATTTAATATAATTCAGGGATGAACGATGCATGTATGTTTGAGGTTTTTTGTAAATTTTCATGTTTTTGTTTTGTTATTGCAGAATAGAATGAATTATTGTGTTTTTATCCATGCGTATCTAATTGCGTTTTATTTTATGATTCTTTTTTTTTTAACTTATTCACAAACAAATTTATTTGAAATCTGACAAAGTTACTTTGGTCCTGATAATCATCCAAAACTAATAATCAATTACAGCAATATTTAAAATATCTGAAAAAAATCAGTTAAGCAATATACTCCTTATCCAAAATATTTAAAAAAAAGATCTTTGTCAGTAAATCACGTAAACTTATTTCTTATAGCCACAAAGTTTTAATTTTAATTCAAAAGACACGAAATGATATTTACACTGCCGTTTTTTAAAATAAATTTATAAATATAATACTTTGACACACTAATTATTTTAGCAATTTCTATATTATGTTTGGTTTTTCCTTAAAAAAAAAAAGATATGCCATAGAAACATAACAATAGATATTTTATACTTTTTAGACGAAAACAAAACGTTCTTGACAAAAAAATACGGTGCTTTTTGGAAGGAATCGAAAGGTAGTAGAAACGTTTTACAAAAAAAGAAATTAATAAACAACAAGTTAAGTAAGAGCAAAGTTTGACTCATTTTTAAAATAAAACAAAAATATATCAACACTAATGTTTTTAATAAAAGAAACTATATAGATATATATATATTATAAAAAAAATATATTCATTCGAAACATCCAAATTTATATAAACACAAAACGTTTCTACCAAAAAAGAACATTTTCATAGTTCGCAATTCATTTTTAGGGCAAACTATATTAAAAACAGAAACAGCAAATTTAATCTGTTATTCGAAGCAATTTGTATAAACCCAAAAAAAAATCACACACACTCATTTATTTTTATTTTTTGTTTTTAACTGTGATTCTAAATTTTATCGAAGATATTATGTAATTACTTATCAACAACCTAAATATTGTTTTAATTTTAAAACGAGATTTTCTCTTATTTTAAGATTTTTGGTATAAAAATTTTTTTACAATGCAAATTTAAAGAAAAAAAAATATGAAAAAATAAACGAAAAAAAAAATAGAAAGAATATAAAAAAAAGAAATAAAATCTGTAATGTTATATGGAAATTTTCGAGTTTTATTCGAACAGCCTTAACCAAATCCCAAATCCAAAACATTGACATTGAAGATTACAGATTAGATTGAAGATAAAATAATACAAAAAAAAATAAATTAGATCTAAACTTAAAACTTTAGCGTGGAACTTAATAACTTAAAAGCAAGCACTTATCCAAAACACGACGCAAGCCGGCGTTACAATCGTAGCCGGGAGAAATCCACGTCAAAGCCGGCGAAGTGCTCGTTGGAGAGTCGGGACGTCGCACATAGGAGTGTTCAGGATCGCCAGAAGATTTTTTCGCCAAATTGGCGATTTTTCATCAATCCTGACGAAAAAAAAATGAAATTGGGGATTTTTTTCGGCGATTTTTCGTCGATTTTGGGCGTTTTTATGGCGATATTTCTTGAAAGAAAAATTGACAGATTATTTAACATTTAAAAAATAATTTCTAAGATTTTACAAATGTAACATAAATCAATTTAGCAGAATTTTCTGAAAAATTAAGCTAATTTGAGTAAAACCTGCCGCAACTGCAAGTGGCACTAGAAGTGACAGATAAAATAGTTTTAACAAAAAATTTAACCGACTTCACAAAAAGCACTAAAAAGCATAAAATAATTTTTACTTTAATATCTATTACGACATTTTGAAGTCGGTGCAAATTAAAGAAACAAACCAAACTACAACAAAAGTATTTAATCGTCCTTTTTTATGATCCCTTGAGCTGAAACGTTTAGGTAAATTTATATAGTATCTTCGATTATGGTTGAGTAGTTGTTTTGTTTCTTTAATTTTCACCGACTTCAAAATGTCGTAATACATTTAAAATTAAATATTATTTTATGCTTTTTAGTGCTTTTCGTGAAGTCGGTTCAATTTTTTTTTAAACTATTTTATTTTTCACTTTTAAGTGTCTTCTACTCTGTACAACAAAAAAATAACCATCCAAATCGGTCCACTCGTTAAAAAGTTTGGTTCAACCCCCTACCCCGCCTCAACCATCACACCAAAAATTTTTTTTCTCGCTGTATCAATCGGGACACATACTCTACCCAACAGACAAAGAATCATCAAAATTGATCCAAGAGTTACGAAATTAGACTACCCCTCCCCCCCCCCCCCCATAGAACCAAATTATCCTCCTATAAGCAATGGAGGATCATACTCTATATAACAGCAAAGGAACCATTCAAATCGGGCCACGCGTTACGAAGCTAGACTACCCCTCCTCCCTCCCCCCCACCCAAGACCAAATTGTTTTCTCCTATTAGCAATGGGGAATCATCCTCTGTACAACAAAAAAAGAACCATCCAAATTGGTCCCGCCCTCTCACCACCACCCCACCAAAAATTTTTTGGACATGTGGCCACCTATGAAGTATGACCTACCAAACAAAAAAGAAGAAGAATCATCAAAATCAATTCATAATTGGCGGAATGATTTATTTAATTATTTACATAGTTTTATCATAGGCTGATTACTCAACAACAGAAGCGAAAGTGGAAAAAAAAGTGAATGAAAGTGTAAGGGAAAAAAGATAGAAAAATGCAAGAATAAAAATAACAAAGCAAACGAAAAACAACAATAGACTGAAAATAACGATCCAAATAAACTTATCAAAACACTTACAAATTAAAATATAAAAAGAAAAGAAAAGTATATAAACTAAATAAAAATATAACAAAATAACACATTTAGCTTAAAACGAGTCTAACGGAGCTGATATCTCGCATTTAACTTAGAAAGATTAACATCGAGACGGTTGTTAAAACGATTAAAAAGGCGAGACATTGACGACAATGGCTCCTTCAAACCATAGTTAGTGCGGTGAAACGGAGCCTGGAGAAAGTCACTATGTCTAAAGTAACGAATAGGAACATGGATGTTCAACTTAGACAGCAGTTCAGGTGAGTCAACAAAACCCTGCAAGATATCAAATATAAAGGAAGTCCTAGATCTGTTGCGCCTTTCCTCTAGGGAGTCCAAGGAGAATAGCCCAAGTCTTTCTTTATAAACGGGGAGAATCAAGGGGTTATTCCATGGAAAGTCACGCAAAGCAAATTTGAGGAACCTGTGCTGAACAGCCTCAATACGAGCGCTATGAACCGCATAGGACGGAGACCACACGGGACAAGCATACTCTAAAACTCATAAATTCCTTAGACCATCTCTTAACGAATCCCAAGGAAACGTTGGCCCTGTTAACAATGTAATTGATGTGATCGATGAAAGACAAATGTGGATCAAAAATAACACAAAGATCCTTTACTATATCCAGCCTGGTTAGCAAGCTGCCACTGACAGAATAGTCGTATATCAATGGAGCCTCCCTTCTTGATTACGAGACAAGCGTACATTTATCATCGTTCAAAGGCATATTGTTCGCAATACTCCAAGAATTAAAAGATTGAGGATCACAGTTCAGCGTAAAACAATCGTTGAAGTCAGAGACAACACGAACAATTTTAGGATCGTCAGCATAACATAAAATTTTCGAGTTCGCTAAGATGGAGCCCATGTCGTTAATAAAAATAATAAATAGAAGCGGATCCAAATGGCTGCCCTGAGGCACCCCGGAAGTGACTGACATTTCACGAGAGAGGGAACCGCGAAACAGAACACGCTGTGTTCGGTCGGAGAGACAAGAAGAAATCCATTGGACGAAAAGAGATGGAAAACCTAACATAGTAAGCTTCAAAAGAAGTAACTTGTGGTCAATGCGATCAAAGGCCTTACTAAAATCGGTATAATCAACCTGTTCACCAGCCTCAATGGCGGACATGCAATAATAAGAGAACTCAACAAGGTTAGTAGTTGTTGATCTGCCTTTAATAAAACCGTGCTGGAAGGAACCCAAAAACGGTTTACAGTGAAAAGTAAGGACATCACAGATCATTGCTTCGAAAAGCTTGGGGATGGCAGACAAATTAGCAATAGGCCTATAATTAGAGATATCATCCTTCTTATCCTTTTTATGAAGAGGAAAAATGGTAGACGATTTCCACAGTTTAAGAAAAATACCGCAGGACAAGGAAACAAATTAGAAAGTACAGGAGTGAGATAGTGGGCACAATTGGGCACGGAAACACCGTCGGGACCGGGTAAAAAACTATTGGACAACTTCTTAATATGCATCATAACTGAAGGCATCGTCAAAGAACAAATCCTTAATCGATCGCGTAACAAACACACAAAAAATAAAAAAAACATACAGTCGAATTGAGAACCTCCTCTCTTTTTGAAATCGGCTAAAAATTATTTTCTACGACACGTCTAATGAGTTATTTGTCGGTTTTTTCGCAGTTTAATTCTGAGATTTTTAATAACTGTTAGGAGAAATAATGGAAGACGGTTTATCAAAAATAAGAGATCTTATATTAGCAAAAAGTCGTATATTTTTGGCAAACCTACAAACATGTTTTTTGTTGTTCTGTTTTTGGAAAGGGAGGTGAAACGCTTTATGCACGCTGGGAACTAACTACTTCCCAATAGTGTCGGACTTCTGTGGCGCAGTTTACCGACTAAAACACCTCCCTTGCTTCTCCGGACACTAGGCTGGAACTGTTTGGCACACTAGGTCTGGCTAGGTCCTGTTATTTTGTCCATCAGGCACCTACTCCCTCACCAGTTGCCAGCTGGTCCAGGTCGTTTTTCTACCGTCGAAGAACGTCCTCCACGTACCTGGCTGTGTTGTTCCAGACTTCCTCGTCGTCAATCATGCCTTCCACTATAGTGTAAGAAGGTGTGCTCTGC
This sequence comes from Leptarthrus brevirostris, assembly GCA_964036015.1. Lineage (NCBI taxonomy): Eukaryota > Metazoa > Arthropoda > Insecta > Diptera > Asilidae > Leptarthrus > Leptarthrus brevirostris. The sequence continues at coordinate 24,614,124 of OZ038375.1, read as the reverse complement.
GGTGTCAACTTTTCCCGGGCAATACATGCACTCCGCCGAGGCTGTCTTCCCCATCCGGTAAAGATACGATCGAAAGTACCCGTGCCCGCTCAGCAGCTGTGTGAGGTTGTAGTTTACTTCACCGTGTTTTCTGTCCACCCAGAGGCCTTTTTTTTATAAGTCTAGCGGTCCATCGTCCCCTGCTCTCCTCGTCCCACATCTTCCTCCCACTTTTCTAGGGTATGGAGCCTCTCTTCTCTACTCGCGATTACCCCCCCCCCCCCTACTTGCGTCTTCCTAAGGTAGATCGCCCTTCTCTCTTTTGCAAGCAGTTCGACGGGTATCACGCCGGCAGAAGTCGTTTGAGAAAATACCCAGTCTCTTCGCGTGTAAGCCAATAGGGCAATGGCCTGTGATTACCCCAATAGCTATTCTAAGGTCAGATCTGCCCCTCGAAAGCAGACACTTGGAGCGCCTAAGATCCAGCTTAGGCCAAATCTGTCTTAACGTATGGCACGTAGTGCCGTTTGCCCATCTGTGGTTCAATAGGTTAATTTCCTTCGTGCTAAGCAACATCTTACATGTTGCCAGGGGCCTACCAAGAGTAGTCCTTTCCGGTTGAATCTCCAAGGTTGTACTACGTCTTGCAAGCGCGTCCGCCACGCAGTTTCCTGGAATATCCCTGTGCCCCGGGACCCAGCACAGGTGAATTTGATACCGTTCAGCCCACTTATTTAAGTGTGAGCGACAGCTATTAACAGCCCTATGTGTCGATAGGACAGAATCAAGGGATAGCAAAGCAGCCTGGCTATCTGTAAAGATACAGATGTCCTTTGGAGCTTCGTTCCCCCTCAACCAATTCAAAGCTTTCTGAATAGCCATGACCTCCGCCTGAAGGAGTAGCTAGGAGTGGTATAGTCAAGATGCCCCACTTGGAGCGAAAAGGAGTCCAGAATTGTGGAGTGCCCAACTCGAGTATTAGGCCACTGAGATGCGGCTGTAAGTCGAACACCCATCAGATCCAATGGAAGTTTTTGGAGAAGTATCTGCAGAGCATCAGTAGGAGTGGTCCGTAGCGCTCCGGTGATACAGATGCAGGCCGATCTCTGCACCTTCCTCAAAGCGTTGAGGTAAGTGGCATTGTCCAGTGGTGGCCACCAGACAACCACGCCATACAACAGGATTGGCCTAATGACTGCAACATAGAGCCAGTGAACTTGGGTTTAAACCCCCATTTCCCACCGATGGCTCTCTTACAGGAGTATAGAGCTACAGTTGCTTTCTTGACCCTCTCATGAATATAAGGCTTTCAGCTGAGCTTTCTATCCAGGATGATACCCAAATATTTAGCTTCCTCGGTAAAGCCCAGGCGGGTGCCATTTAGATACAGAGGGTCAACAAATTACTCGTACCTTAACACAGTATATTGCATACGCAATAAAAAAACAATTTATTGTAATATTATCGCGATAAGCTAAAGGAAGTGACTATTTGCACTTACGTGTACTTCCGTGTTTACACATATTCGCCATCTTGATTTCCACTTTATCATTTTGGCTATTATCATGACTACAAAAAAGTAATAGATTGGCGATTTGGATGACTTTTTAGTGTCCATTTGACGATAGTGTCTGTGTAAAGTCTGGCGACCCTCCGAGTATTTACGCTAAAAACCTGGCCAAAAGTCGAAAATCCAAAGTATGGTAAAACTTGATTCAACCATCTCTTTCTAACAGCTGGATAACTGGTTTATGACATCGCACCCGTCTCGCGTCTTTTGGTTTACACCGAACGGCACACATGGAGTCGAAACTCCGTCGTTTCGTCAAGTGCGCTCTAGTGTTTTCTCGATGTTTTCATTTTCGACACAAAGTACTGTTTTAGTTATTTTATGTGCAGCTTGTGTAATAAACAATATGAATATGCAAGGTGAAGGTATATACGAGGGTCATTCAATAATTAAAGAGAGAAATTGGTCTGGGGAAAAAATGGTTGGTAGGACAAGTTTGGTACTTTTAGGACTTTAAGTTGGCATCACTGAGATGAGTCCTGATCAGCTGTTGGATCAACATTGCTGTGTTTATAACCTCAAAATTTAGTTTAACGATTGCAAGTCCACTTGAAAATTCCACATTGTTTGAACAACGTTCTGTGATTGGTTTTTTACTTGCTGAAGGTGAAAAACCAGCTAATATATACTCTAGAATCACTAAAATGTATGATGAAAGCCAATACTACTCAGATATGCTTTTGAACAAAGAGAAGCCAACTATGAGAGAGAAACTTCGTGGATCTTAGAGGAGAAGTGTGATTCTCCATCAAGACAGTTATTGCCTCTTTCTCCTTACAGTCCCAATTTAGCACCATGTGATTTCCATTTGTTTGGTCCATTGAAGGAGGCATTACGTGGGAAGAAGTTCCAGGATAACGAAGATGTCAAAAAATTTGTGGGAAATTGGCTCAAACAAAAAAACAAAGAGTTCTTTGCAGCCGGTATAAAAAAGTTAGTAACCCGTTGGAACAAGTGCATAAATGTTGGTGGGGATTATGTTGAAAAGTAGGACAAGTTTTGTTTTGTAAAAATAAAAGGTTTTTTCTCAGACCAATTTGTCTTTTTAATTATTGAATGACCCTAGTATTTTAATAATAATCACGTTTAACTCTCTTTCTTTTTTTGTAAAAACATTTAAACAAAAGCGTTTGTACGTGTTCCGGGTACTTCCGAGTTGTTTACTCTTCTTAAAATAAAGTTGAGGCCTTCCTTAAGAGAATAGCAATAGAAAAAGTTCCGCTTTATTCCGCCATTTCGTTTACCAGACAATTAAACGTAATGATACTGGATTTATTATCTTACGTGGCTTGCAATAAATTGTCTTTTATTTTTAGGTTTTATTGAGACGTTTAAGGATATAACAAAGAAAGCAGCTATACGATATAATGCAAAACTGTCCGGATAAGAAAATAAAACTAAATGTCCTGATAGTGAACTTGTAATGGGTCTTTTCCCCTGAAGCCTCAATAGAAGGGTTGCAGCGAGCTCTGGAACCATCCAAGGTTCTTAACTAATTGAAAAGATTCATTTACAAAATAAATATAAAATTCTTTTATACAGGGTTTCTTTCTTTCCGATTTACAGTCAATTGTTTCTTATTTCTAGCTTGTTATTTTACGGCTAATGCTACGGAAAAGTAGGTGAAGAGAGAGGGTTATTGTCGACAATTGTAGTGAGAGAGAGATGCGATATGGTACGGACGGCGGTTCTTGTTTCAGTGAATCTCGTGGATAGTACTCGGTATTCGACGATATTGGGTACGTCGTATTCTTAATGTATGGGGATTTAGATAGATTGACAGGCTAACAACACAGCCAATCTTGTAGAAGACCAACAGGCTAGCACCAGAGAAGGTCGATAAGGACGGATAAAAGGGCTGGTACGGCTATAAAGCACTAACAACTGCGACACAGGTTTACACCACAGAAGGTCTTATACGGATGAGCAAAGCACGACGACCAACAGGTTGGCACCACAGAAGGTCTTTTACGGCTACAAAGCACTAACTACTACTAATGACCAGCAGGCTAACACCACAGATGGTCTTGTACGGCTTAAAAGCACTAACTACTACTACTACGGATACGAATATTACAACGACCAACAGATTGACACCACAAAAGGTCTTGTACGGCTACAAAGCACTAACACTAGCTAACTACAGTCGGTACTGCTTGCGCAGGTGAGACTTTATCGCCCCAAAAACAAACCACTAGAGTTTGCATAAAATGAGCCTGAAGCTTCAGTCCTAAGCGCACTTAGGTCCGAACTCGATTACTGCCGTAATACTTCTGCTCGATTTCTGTACGGTGAAGTTCGCTTTTATACTTTTGGCGAGGCCCAGAATTATTCCCCACCACTATTTTCTGGCCTTTTACTATGAATAAAATTGATATAATGGAGATGCACACACCCAACTAATTATGGGTTGAAGTGCTAAGAACTTAATATGACAACGCAGCAAGTGGGAATAATTGGGCTTGTTTATTTTTGGATTCCGTCATGCACACCTGCATGCCATGGAACTTGGAGTTTTTTATGGATCTGTATATTGAAGAGTTTGTGCAAAATGTGAAATGTTGAGAAAATGACATGGATGACGACGTAGATTTAAGTACGGAGCAAAATGCTTCGTTACAAACTAGACCAATTTAAACAGACCTTAAGTCATTTCAAGTATAATTTTAAGCAAAAATGGAAATTATAAACATGACCATTTTCTAAAAAAGAAAAGTTAAAAGTTACTTTTAAGTTTGTCTTTTCGACTAAGGAGAAACCGGGTCGACCAACAAATTCAGAATTCGGGGAATCAAGTGATAGATCCAAGCGAAAGAAAACAAAAGATTTGAGAGAGACAGTACCTGCGGCACAGTTAACTTATGCTCTAAAGTGTGTATGCACTTTGACACCAACAAGAGCTACAAAGTACCGAAAGGTTATTTCTTCGACAAAGCAAACTACAATAAAAAAGCACACATCATCCGAGGCCTTGGCTATTTTCGTTGAAGGAGATTTTAGTAGAAGACAATGGGAAATCCGGCATAGCGCAAAAAGAAATATATATCCTTGTTACTCCCTAATAAAAAAAGCAAAAAGGGATAGCTATCCAGACGAACAATCTATGATAGTGACTGAAACATGTTCTGAAGTTGAATTGCAAGAATTACTCAACATCAGTGCGGTTGTGTGAGTATTTAGAACCAGTTATAGAAACTATCTCAGAAGAAGAAAAGTCAAATTTACAACTTATTGTGAAATGGGGCTGTGATGGATCGCAATGGAAGTTCTTGAACTTGAAGCGCAATTCTGATGGCTATCCATCTTCTTTGTCTTTCAGAGACACCGAAAGGAATGAGCCCTTGAGCAAAACTTTTTGCCGACTTTTTTAAAACTGCATTTTTGGACGATACCTGTGATATTAGCTTGAAGGATTTTACCCATCTGACGAGGTTTCCACCGACTTCTCTCAATTGGTCCCCACGGTATCCCCGCCACAATCGTGAAAAGATGTGGTTCCATTCTTGATCCTATTCTGTGATATTTATTTAATCTCTCAACTCGTTGCGGTGTTTTTCCGAAAGCTTGGAAAAGCTCATTAATTATTCCCCTTCACAAAAAAGGTGATAAATGTGAAATCTCGAACTATAGACCAATTGCTAATCTTTGTTGTCAATGCAAGACGGGTTACACTTGATTCGGAATCACGCTGGAACGTATACTCGGATAATGTATGTGGGCGACTGAGTGCTAACAAATAATCAGCGGACTCTATTGGCCGTCGTTAGCCAACCCTGGGTTCTTACGCAATAGATCGTATTAACAGTGACCGAACTGAATTGCTTTAGTTATTTCAAGCAGCAACTCTTGGTCTGTGCTGAAATCCTGGGTGGAAACCTCTGGAATTTGGCACTGAATTGCTCGAAATTGACGATTGTTAAGACTCACAGTCGGTTATATCTATCCCCACCGGCTCCGTGTTTGTATTTGGCCCTGACGTGGAACCGTCGAGATAGCTAAACAAACGGGTAAAAGCTAATTCGTTAAAATGAAGCAGGCAGATAATCCATTGAAGTGGCCTTTCTAGGCCCTCTTCAAGTAACTTAATAACAACTCCCTTACGCCCTGTGTTTACTGGTGTCCCATCGCAACGAATAGCCTCAATATCGTCCGTGGCTTCTTTCTTTTTCTGCAGGAACTCTGCTGTTTGAAATGAAACGAGCAGTTCCCAAGGAAGGAGAGACGTGGCCCCAGTATTCCGAACCGGGCTTCATCTGGCGTACCGCAGGGTAACCATCTGGGGCCACTACTGTTCATCCTTGCCATTGACGACATTGTTCATCTGATTAAGCACTCTAAAGTCTTCAGCTACACAGACGATATGAAGATTTTATCATGCGTTAGAAACAGTTATGATTCTTCCTGCATTCAGGATGATTTAACTACCTTCAAGAATTGGTGTGGATCTAATGGCCTGTAGCTTAACTTGGATAAATGTAAGTTGTGTCATTCTCTAGAAACCAAAATCTCCTCGTCTTTGATTATACCTTTGCGGAAAGTAATCTTCATCGCGTTCAGTTCGTTACTGATGTTGGTGTAAAGATTGACAAAAAAACTCGATTTCACTCTGCACATTGTTTCTAAGAGTAATTCAGTTCTGGGTTATGTAAAGCGGTGGTCAGGCCTATTCTCGAGTATGCATCTCAGGTTTGGTCTCCTTTCTATGCTGTTCATTCTAGACACATTGAGTCGGTGCAGCGGAACTTTGTTAGGTTCGCACTAAGAGACCTGCCATGGAATGATTCACTCAAGCTTCCTCCTTATGAGGATCGCCTCCGGTTGCTTAATATGCACTCGTTAGAAGAGCGACGTAGAGTTGCTTTATTCACCAGCTTTTGAACTCAAACATAGATTCTTGCACTCTTGCAGCTATGGTTTCTTATAGGCATACCCCGTATAGCTTAAGAAGACTGCCTTTACTGCATCGCGATCACTCTCGGTCTAACTATGGTATGCATGAGCCTATAAATCGCATGTGTGGAGCCGTGAATATGTGTCCTGTGTTTTACCTTACCTGTGTTTGACTCTTACTAAGGATTTGCTGAAACGATCTCTGTTGACTGTGCATTCCTGATTGTTGGGCGTGTTTTGGTTTTTGTTTTTTTTTTTGGTCACTAATGTTTTTTTGCATGTTGGTGTGGGAGCCTCATTCGCCTCAATATTGTGTTATATTCTGGCGAATAGGTCAATTGTTTCTAGGCTTCTGCCAGAGAAGTACGCCTTCTGAGTTAAAAGGATTAATTCCATAATTTTAACAATTGAAACATGTTCTTCTTTTATAATTCTCTTATAATATTTGTCACCTTGTTGGCTCTATGTGATAGTTTTATCTTTCCTGCCGTCGAAATATAGTGCCAGTACGGGCGAATGATGTACTTCTGATTCCTCCCGTACCATTGTTTCGGTTCATTACAAGAGATGCATTATCTGCGGAAATGACAACCACGTCTTGAATGACATCGGCCACAATTAATGGTGGTGTTTTTAAGAGTAACGCGATTCTGTGATGTCCCAGGAAATAAGGTTTTACATTTAAAATTCGGGTCTTTCTGGAGGCAATCATAAAACGAAAAGGGACGGGGATCGGATAATTTGTTACGTTCGCTCACAAGCTGTTGCTCCTGTTGGTTTAGAGATCGAGAAAACCACTCAGCTCACCATTTTTCAACGTGCTCTTTTGAATGGCATCAAAATTATTCCAAAAAACGTTTCACTCAAAATCGACAAAAATGCCTTTACAAATTTTTAAGGCAAACAAGTTTTTGTAACCATATCGATTGAGGGTGATCTCATCTGAAAGAGCACTCAAAAAACAATCAGTTGCAAAGTTTTCACTGGAAAGTGTTTTACGGAGCTGTAATGTTTTGTGTATCTACAGGAGCAATTTGTTTTCATGTAAATTGATGAGTCATTTTCCATCTGATAGGCATTTTTCAAACTGGAAAATTATTTTAATCCATAGATTAGAATATTTACTTTCCAGCGGGACTGATAATTTCCTGAAAATTAATTTAAATAATAAAATTTGCGTGGCCCAAAAATCGCCCACAAAAAGTGCCTAGTCGCAGAGAGGAAAATTTTCTCGCCAACTGACGGTTCAAGTAGCCCAATCGGCGAGAAATCGCAGTCAACTGCCAGTATCCGCAGTTCAACAGAGTTTGGGTGATGCCGGGGGGGGGGGGGGGTCCACCTATTAATGTCGTTTACGGAGGCCATTGGCGCCATCATGGCTTGGGATGGGGGATCGAACTGATAAAATCGATTCAGTACGGATCGATCTGCAATTTTTTTCCGATTTCGAAGATCGATTAATCGCTTTAAAAAGATCGATGTCCGTAGATCGATTCCATTTACTTTGACAACAAGTATTTTCTTCACCAAGTGATTAATTTTGCAATTAAAAAAATAAAAATCAGTGATGATTGTTCAGAAGAAGACCTTGCTCCAGACTGGATATCGTATAGCGGAAGGACGGAGTGGGCGGACGTAAAACCTATCCTAGTTAGCAGCGAGAAATTTTCAAGGGCTTTAGATTTGAATGCTGCCAACTACACTGTTTGGCAATATATGTAATAACAATGACAATATTTTAGGTACGAAATTTTCAATTTACAGGATTATTACACAGATTAATGTTGATGCGAAAAAATTTCCACGTGAGCTTGCTCAGTTTTATTAGCGCGTCGCGTCTTATCTTAAATGGATGGGAATCGGAAGTGAATAAATCGATTCGAGCCGAATCGGTTCCACGAAAAATCGATTTAAAAATCGGCAGATCGAAGGCTTAAAGATCGATTCGCCCGGATCGAATCGAAGATCGTCCATCCCTAATGATGGCTCGTAGTGGATTAAGGGAACTTCACAGTACCATACATGCTGAGAAAAGTGTGGACAAAATTCTATTGGGCTCACAAATCTCGCTTTGGCCAGTTTGATTGTGAACATTTCGTTGTTGTGTTGAGTTCACTGAGGAGAAACATGTGGAAACTGAAAACCTGCTACTAGGCAAAATAATTGTGATACTGCATGCTGCAGAAAATGAAACTGACTGTTCAGCTTATGTCTGCCAAATTCAGAACTGCGATGGATCAATTGGAACAACAAAGCCCCACATCAAAACTCTGGGTGCAATACTGCAAAATGACCACGCTCATCAAAAAATTCATCCAAAGGGAGAGAGAGACCTACGATATTTTAAATGACTGCCCTCCTCATTTTCCCTTATTTATTTTGGTTTCAAAGCGTAAACATCAAAAAGTATAAAAAGTTACGTAAAAGGGCGCGAGAAAATTTTGGCCAAAAGGAGTCAAAATTCTTCAATTTCTTAAAAACAGCTAGCTAAACTGGCCGGTACCATGTGTCAAACTGTACGCGTACTGTATTAGCGTTTAAGGCGAATCAGCGTGTAAAAGACAGACCAAGAAGTGGTCACACAAAAGAATCATCGGACGATACTGGAGACTTATTAATCTTCCTTACAGAACTTTGGAATGGTGAATCTAAAATCGTTATTTTTGATATTTCAAAGATATTTGATTTAGTTCTTTTTATTATTCAGTCAAACTTCAAGTCTTGGTCTGCTTCTGAAATATTTTGACATGTTTGTCTTTGCGAATCAATTTTTGTAGTACTGGACAAACAAACATTGGATTTTTACAAAATTAACTCCGGCGTACCGCGAGGTTCAGTTCACCTATTCTTTTTCTGCTGTTTATTAATCATGTCATTTATGCACCCTTGATTTAAAATACTTTGTATGTATCGGATTTAGAAATCCTGTTTAAATCGAACAGTGCTAATGCGTTTTATTGCTTTTGCTCTCCAATTTATGTGCGCCAGGTCTTCAAGAGAATGTTAGATATCCCAGGCATTAAGCTTCATGCAAATAATAAAAACTCTCGTAAAAACCAACTCAACATTACCGTGATTTATGTGACGAGATAAAACCACTACAAATATTATAATAATCCAATAGAATAAACTACCAATAAGTATTTTTATTTAACATTGAGTTTGTGGTTGTAAGTTGTTGCTTCGAACTATTCTATTATTCCTTACACGCAACCTCAATTTTCCCTTGATCCCCAGGCTACCCTGCCATTTGGCAATGATCCTAACTCTCATTAACCCCAACCTCATTAAGCTCAATATATAATTACAAAAACTTTGCAACGCGTTCTGCCCTTTCTCAACTTCCTTACAAATATAATCATCTTTTTATACCAATTTTACGAGTATATTAGCAGTTCGTCACGTGAGCGAATTAACCGATTGCGAAATATCCGGTAATGGGACAGGACAACCTTCAAAATTCACTTGAAAATTAGTGAAACATCGATACTTCCTAGAGTTTGGCAAGAGCTTACATTAATTCGTAAACTTTGATCTACGATGACTCCTCTTCTGACTTGCACGTTTGGCAATTTACTTATCTAATTAGTGAGAGTGCCTGGATTATGCAGGACCAAGTTGGGGGACAATTTGCAAAATCGTGGGGACATACAATAAATATGACAAGAACATGCAGAAGTCTCTAATCCAAAAATATGACATGCGATAACCATCGTGCTTTCTGGTCACTGGCAATTTTATCATGTAAAAGGAGTAAAAGGACTCTCTACATGTGCAACAAATCAAATCAGGTAGGGAAAAGTGTTTAGAGCTCCAGCAAGTGGTAGTTTATGTCAAGGAATGGAATTTATAAATACTTTTTCGCTTCAGGTGATATATTGTTGTGAAAAGTAATTTTCGAGTCTACGTGAGATGGGACCATTTATGGAAACCTCGTGCACTCCGAATTTCCCTTCGCAATTTCGCCAGATAATTCAGGAGCTCACGTGTTGATACTGCCCCCTTGCAGTCCATTATGACGATATCATGCTACAAACCGAAAATGAAACGCTTTGCAATAAACTGAAGCATATGGCCCACCCGAAAACCTGAAACATAATTAATGCAAATCATAAAACTTTTAATAAACATTTTAATTTAAAACAGCGTGTATACATTTCATGATAAAAATCTAATTTGGTTCATCTCGGTCGTTCGAAATAGTTTCCGCATGTACGCGGAAATGGGTCCAGAACACAATGCTGTAGCATATCATAGCTATCAGCAATTTGTTCCGGATCCACTTTGCACTCTTTTGAGTTTTGTGAAATCTACTAATGAGGAACATCGAGTATGCAAAAACTCGTAATGAATCCTGTGCTCTGGCGTTATCGCATTACAATAATAATTAACCCAGTTGCGACGCAATTAGGTAAAAGGATTCAGGATTCAATCCGGAGTAGTGTTGTGAATTCGTGTAAATTCTGCATTCACAGCTCGAAAAGTGGAGCCTAGACGGCGCGGAATTCGCGAGTGCATAAAGCAAAAGCGGACTGTGCCATACGGCCTGTACGAAGGCAGGAGTTGTAAACCATCCCTTTGATATATGTTTGCACTTTATCGGAGCACTAGCTTTCACCTTCCAGAACACTCCTTATTTGAAGATTTATGATCGAGTTGCCTGGAAATGCCAGGAGGATTACCTTGGCGCGAGATATGGCAAGGGTAATAACGCACGCTGCTTGAATTTTAAATATTCCTGCATAGTTGTTGGGATTTAGATGCTTTCCGGAAAATGCATGGAAAAATTACATTCTTAGGTAAATTTTGGAATTCATTCAGGCCAAAGGTTTCAACAGATCCTTTCCCTTGTTGCAAAGCTTATTTGCTTTCTCACGCTACTATCCAATGGAAAATGCTAAAAATTCTGGAGGTTATCGGCGCATTCTTGCTGTTAGTTTTTATGGGGTGGCAATAAAAAGTGGATGAAATCCAGAAAACTTCTTTAAGCAAGTGCCTGTGCATCGTGAATTTGCACTTTTACTCGTAATAGATTTTTATGCAAAAAGCTTGTTTTAATGTCGAAAGGAAAGTGCCAGAATATGACTCACTTTACTTAAGGCAATTGAAATTATGCTCACTCCTCCTAAATACTTGGTCTTGGTGTTGGTCTTACCAAGGGATTTAGGGATTATCGGAGCAAAAAATTCTCTCTAAACTATGAGTGCATCAAGAACTTCTAGCTTTGGGCTTAAAATATTATTCAAGCAGTGACCTCACTCGGTACACATTCCGCCATTTCTTTCTTCTATTTGCTTTTTTTTCTTATTTTGATTAATTATATGATTACCTACAAAATCTTCTGTTCTCATATTTTTAGTAATGCCTTGATGGCATTTGTAAAAGCTCTTTTAGATTGACCTATCTGAAGCATAGCTCAAGCACTTCCCCTGCACTTGTAAAAATATTAAGCCATCCTGAATGACTTCAACTGGCAAGTCTGACCTCTCATCTGATATGTGGATCTCATTAGGAATTCTAATCCGTCTGCTGATGAAACGAGGAGTTGAATTTCTTGTTGTTGTCTTTCAAGTCACATTGACGAAAAGGCCCAACCCAATTTGAACCTTCGGTAAGTCTAAAAGGAATTTTCAAACTTCCTTTTTGCTACTACATCTAGTGATCCCTGAACTTGTCATGTAATTTTAGCCCAATTTATCTGGAGACTACTACTACAATGTTGTCTGCACAAGTCTGTGCATTTGGGAGCAATAGTCAATAGCTTGTCAATTATCACAAATGAAAGAGCACCACAGAAGAGGAGACAACACCTCATCACAAGAAAATTTTCCGCTAACATAGCTTCTATTAGTCCTATCGAAAAGTCTCATAGTAAGTGTTCGAGGTAGAAGGTGGTTCTAGTTTGATCGGTAGAAGTTGGCCTATTGGTATAGGTATGAATTAGAATTAGAATTAACCCTTCTAACTCAGAAGGTGCCCAGAATATAACAAAATATTGAGGTGAATGAGGCTCCCACACCAACATGCAAAAAAAAAAGTTAGTAACCCAAAAACTAAAACACACCCAAACAAAACAATCAGGGGTGCACAGGCAACAGAGAACGCTTAAGCTACGCTGATACAAAGCAAACACAAACCAAGATACAAAGACCCTACAAAACGAGTAAGTACAACAGGATGGTTATAAGTTGTAGAGGATCCTCCTTTATGTTACCTTGTCCACGTTAGTGCTGAAAACAACACCAACATCATTTTAATTGGCTAGAACATACCGTACCTAGTGCGTGAGAAAGCTATCTGTAAACTTGAATGGTTGCGAAGGGCAGTTCAATAGGTAATTTTTGGAAGAAAGTTCCACACTGTCAATCTTTCTCTGCAGAAGCTCGTGCAGAAAAATTATATCAGTAACCCAGCGACGCTTCTAGAGAGTAGCAAGTGGTAGCAGTCCAAACCGCTCATCATATATAGGCAGAATAAGAGGGTCACTCCAGGGCAGAGCACGAAGGGCCGATCTCACAAATCTACGCTGAACGGATTCAATACATTTAATGTGAGATCCGTAAAACGGAGACCAAACCATAGCATACTCCAGCGGTGGTCTAACAAGGGATGTATCAAGATGAAGTCTCATGTGAAGGCTAGGAAATTCTCTGGACCATCGGAGGATAAATCCCAGCAAAGAGTTGGCCCTGGCAACGATATTATTTATGTGGGAGATGAAGTTTAGTTGTCTATCAAGATGCACACCCAAATCCTTCACTCCTTCGACCCGTTGAACACAAGTACCTTCAAACTTGAACTGAAAAGTACGATAGTTGCGGGACCTCGAGAAGGTTATAACCTGACATTTCCCAAAGTTAAATTTAAGATTATGATTGCCACACCAGCTATAAAATATGTGTAGGTCCGATTGCAAGATCTCACAATCCACAAAAGATTTGATTGGTAGAAAAATCTTGATATCGTCCGCATAAATGAAAATTTTACTTCTTTGAAGTAAATAAGTGATATCATCAATAGATAGGATGAATAACAAAGGACCAAGATGACTACCCTGGGGAACGCCAGAAGGAGCCACAAAAGCATCAGAGAGGAGGCCACGAAAACGCACTCTACAGGGTGTTTCAGATCTGACGTGCCAAAATGATGATAGGCTTCAACTAGACAAACAAAAAATTGTATGGCAGGGGGAGGGGGGCAATCTCAACCGTTTGGGAGTGACAGGGTTATTCATAAATTTCAGTTTTTCAAATATATTATACCTATTCAAGAATATAGCCCGCAGCTGTCGGAGCTACAGTTTTAAAGGAGAGGAGACTAACTAGTCAATAACTTTGAGAGTTTTGCTCTGATCGACTTCAAATTTTGTGACTATATTCTTGAAATGTTTAACTGTAAGAAAAGACAAACAAAAAAAGAAAAGATAACAAAAAAATATCGTAAGTGCAAACCCTTACTTAACGATAGAAAAGAATCGAATGGTTAAGGATGCCAACAATGCAATTAAAGAAGTCAAAACCATTTTTGGAGAGACAATTAAGTGGAAACTCATGGTCTCAAACCCAATGATGCCAAAGATGTACGGGTTATGTAAAATACATAAACAAGGGTATCCTATGAGACCGATAGTGTCAAATATAAACGCTCCGTGCTTTAAGCTGTCAAAATGGCTGGTATCTGAGTTCAGAAAACTGCGACCCCCCAGAAGGTTTTTCAGTAAAAAATTAAGATGGTAAAATTAGGGAATGATGAAATTATGGTGTCCTTTGATATTACATCTTTCTTTCCAAGTATACCAATACAAGAGGCTCTGAATGATATGGAGAAGTGGTTGGTAATAAACAATGAGAAACTGATTTGAAGAAAGTCTACATGATAGTTGCGGAAACGTGGATGAACCAGTGTTATTTTCAATTTGATCAGAAGTTCTTTAAGGTAACACAAAGCACGAATATGGGAAATTCTCTGTCTCCATACATATCTGAGGTGTTTGACTCAAAACTGGAATCCAATCTAGCCAAACATGTTCTTTTTCCCAAGGTTTGGTGGAGATATGTAGATGATGTCTTTGCAATTGTAAAGAAATCACAAGTAAACGATCTTCTGCATTTACTGAATGCACAACATGCATCTATTAAGTTCACAGTAGAAGTTTAGAATTGACTAGAATGGGAAATAGAATTGATATAGCTGTGTACAGAAAACCTACACAAACGGAAAGATATATCACCAGTAATTCCCATTGTCCGATACAGCATAAACTCGCAGGGTTTCAATCTATGGCATATCGTTTATGTAAACTTCCACTTTCCCTAAATAATTTTAAGAAAGGATATGCGAAAATTAATGGCTACAAAAATTCAATTATTGATAAAATAATTAAAAAGCAGTCCAGAAAAATAACAAATGGCGTTTTAACAACTCTGTATCAGGGTTCCGAATCGATACAAAATATTGCTCCGCTCCACGTATCGATTCGGCTTGGAGCGCTATAAAAATATCGAACCGGTCCGGAGTGGATCGTTATTTTTCAAGTGTGATATCGAACCGCTCCGGGGCGAATCGGTATTTTTCAAGTCTGATATCGAACCGCTCCGGAGCGGATCGTAATTATTTTTCATTTCAATCGACCCGAACCGCTCCTGGAGCGATATTGAATCGATTCGGAGCGATTAGAATATCGCCCGACTTAATTAAAGGAATATATTTAGTAATTTTTTGTAAAGTGAAACTCACCTGTAATTTAATTTCAAGGTGTCCTGAAGTTAGAGTGTTTTGTGATCAAGTGAGACGGGTTTGGAGTGAATATGGATAGTTTGTGGATGATTGGTGTGTTGTTGTCGTGGTTATTGGATCAATTCGGAGCGATAAGAATGTTTCACTGAACCAAAGAAAGAAGTATGGTAATTTTTAGAAAATTCTACTCACGTGCAACTTGATCACAAGGTACCTTGTACTGAGAGGGCTTTTAGAGTTGGGGTAAATGGGTGCTGGGTAGGAGTGTGTGTTAGGGTGTGTCGTGAGTGTGGGTGATTGGTGGGTTGTGGGAGATTTTAAAAAGTGCACCTCACCTGGCATTTAGTTACGAGGTGTCTTTTATTATATAGGTCAATAGTAGTATACATATATGCAAATAGAGTTTTTAGAGTTGTAGTGAATGGGTGCTGGAGTGAGTGGCAGGGTGTAGGGTAAGTAGTGATGGGATTTGGTGGGTGTGGTTGGTGGGAAGGGGGGGGGGGGGTAGTGGTGGCGGCAGAGAGTAGGAGAGGCAGCGGATGTTAGATAGGGGAGAAGAGTGAAGGGAAGGAATTGAGAAAGCAGTGATGACTGAGGACCAAATATCCGCAAAGGTAACTTCCTAATCTACCTTTCTCTAATGAAACTTAAATTAATATAATCAAATAACTAAGAAGAGATATATGTATCTAAATACTTTAAAAACTTACGAAAGATATAAATGGTTATATTTAACGTAAATTATGAGAGAACACTATACTATCAGTCAAAGAGTGATAATCATTGTGTGCCGACGTAAAAATTAATAAATTGGAAACAGAAGAAGCAACCACAATTACAATTATTTTATCCACGATGACGAGAACAAATAAATTGTTTTTTATTTTAGATAAGTGTGGTCTCTGTTTGCATATCGCTGTGGGTTGTGTCGCGCCTTTAGCCGAATTAAAGGAGTAATATGGTTGTCCATACAAAAGCATGAACAAAAATTATATTACTCGGAAAAACACAAAGGCCTACTTTACCCTCACAAAATTTTATTTTCTGAAATTAGGAATCAACCTATATTTCATGATGGGTTTTTGATTTTTCTGCTTTATTACTTTGGCTTCCTATGCACATTCGAAGCAAGCGAAGTTTACTCAATTTCTGTAGTCAGCTTTGGCTAAATAATTCAAATAGTTTAGCATCAAACATACTCTATTGGGTTCAATTAAAAGATTAAAAAACAAAAAGGAAACTCTTCACTTAAAATTCTTAGAATAATAAAAATGCGTGAAGCGTTAGTTGGAATTTATAACACGCAGATTAGAATGAAAAACTTTTGTTTTCATACTGCAACGTTAGTCAGAATTGGAATAAAGTTTGCTTTTCAAAAGCATAAAATCTTTCCATAAGTAAAATAGTATTATTAACATTTAAGGAT
Organism: Leptarthrus brevirostris; assembly: GCA_964036015.1. Lineage (NCBI taxonomy): Eukaryota > Metazoa > Arthropoda > Insecta > Diptera > Asilidae > Leptarthrus > Leptarthrus brevirostris. The sequence continues at coordinate 24,597,523 of OZ038375.1, read as the reverse complement.
CGTTACGGCTTAACTATAAAAACTTGTATATTTTTAATAGTATAACAGTAATACTTACTGCTTACACACTGTGTATTGCTCCATTGGATCAAAGAAATATCCACATACTATCCACATTCACTACAAACCCGTCGCACTAACTCACAAAACACTCTAAGTTCAGGACACCTTGTAATTAAATTACAAGTGAGTTTCACGTTTATAATTACCAGACTTCTTCCATTCATTCACCCACTCACCACCCACATCAAAACACCCACCCACCACGCAGCCACCAGCCCACCCATCACTCATTTCCTTTGATTCAGGGGAGCGATATTCTAATCGCTCCGAATCGATTCAATATCCCTCCAGAAGCGGTTCGGATCGATTGAAATTTAAAATCATAACGATCCGCTCCGGAGCGGTTCGATATTAGATTTGGAAAATAACGATCCGCTCCGGAGCGGTTCGATATCACATTTGGAAAATAACGATCAGCTGCGGATCGGTTCGATATTTTTATAACGCTCCAGACTTAACCGATCCAGATATCGCACCGATCCGATCCGGATCGATTTGGAGCGATATTTGGAGCGAAATTTTGTATCGATTCGGAATCCTGCAGTCTGCATACCCAAAATAAAAATAAGGCGGCTTTAAACAGAGTTAAAATGAATTTCGCACCATTTATAATAAATAAATTAAAAGAGGTCTTTAAAGCGAATAATATGCAGCTAGTGCTTTCAAATAAAAATAAATTAAAAGCATTATTAGGGAATACTAAAGACAGCATTCCCGATAAAGACAAGTCGCGAATTTATGAAATACCATGTGGGGAATGCAACATGAAATATTACGGACAATGCAGAAGATCAATCGAAGACAGATTCAAAGAACACATACGTAGTGTAAGACTGTATCAACCTAAAAAGTCGGGTTTTGGTGACCATGTTTTAGGGAATAACCATTTAGATATTCCAGTGAATGCATTAAAGCTATTAAAATACACCCTAGACGAGACTCAACTAGATGCCTATGAGATTTTTTATATTTACAAGAACCGAGAGACTGCTATCAATGCCGACAACGGAAATATTGACTCATATCTCTTTGAGATCTTCGACAACTTTTAACAACTAGACTAGCGCATAATTTTAATAATATTGACAAAGGAACTACAGCTGAATATTACGGACTGCACTCCTGACCATCACCAGAGTGCAATGCACTTTTAATTCTTCGGTTGTATAACTCACGTTGAGAAGCAGCTTCGAAACAGCTGTTCGTGTTCGGTACGTGACAAATTTATTAATTTGTCTAAGTCCGGTTTTGTTTTAAAGTAATGTCAGTTAATGGTGTTTTGATTAAGTGATTAGTTACATAATTGAAATAATATTTTTCTTCTCAACAGAAATTTGATTGACAATTTAAATCAACATAAATTTTTTTTAAATTCTATTATAATTTACTTAATTCCCCCCTAACAAGTTTCTTAGTACGCCTATCCAATATTTATAAAGCCTTCTGGTATAACTGAAACCCACTATTTCTGAAAGCTTTAAGAAGCCTCACAAAACTCTAATTGCATATTTAATGTTGGATTATATCAGTCTTGTGCGAACATATACTTTATGTAGTTTCATTCAATATTCAGGCATATCCAGAATACACACCAGACTCGTTCTCCAAGAAACCAATATAAGTTTTCGTATATCTTATACGTGGATATGTATTTCGTTTAGATAAAGTCGAAATCCGATTTGTTTCTAGGTTTCCATTTACGTTTCTTAGAAAGCACTGTGCTACCCTCAGAATTTTCTTTAGACTGCATTTCCCGATAAGTCGTTTTCACATCGGAAAATTTTATAAATTCTTTAAAGACATTTCTAGAAAATTTTCACTTTTGGCATGTACTGCCATCAATGCTTTAATAATTCCATCACTAAAACTTCATTTACAATAGAATATAGTTTTCTACACAAAAGGTTCAAAATAAACAAAAAAAAACTAATATTATTCCATTTTCATACTTTTTCCTATAACAATAAACAAACGATGAAAAGTTGTTGAGGTTAAAGAGGAAATCGATTGTTGTGGTGCAGGGTTGTCGACCACTGGCCACTACTGCTAGCAAAAACTATTCAGAATTCACCCTGTAGCTTGCATTAGTATCAATTCAATATTCTAAAAAATATATTATTCGTAGAAATACCTATTTGACCCAAATTTCTGAAAGTGTTAAAACATGTTCCGCAAAGTGGTTTCTGTCCAGGGGGAACCTCTTTTACGTACCTGAATAAAATAAAAATTTCAACTGCAATCACGACATAATGCATAATTTTTATTCCCTTACTATTTCCGATAGTATTTGTTTTAATGCATTTTAATAATCATTTCTTTGCCAGTATTGTCGTCATTCCAAGTGGCAGATTTTCACTAAAAATTCTCCGTTTCGCATATGCTTTCAAGGTAGAATTCATTTCCTTCAGACAAGAGGAAAATTTTCAAAAGTTTTAACAAATTACAAACTTTTAATTCTATCTACTTCAAGTAGAGACATTTGCACACTACAGTGAAAATGGATGGGGAAAACAATCCCATAGGGAAGTTTGCAAATGGTTAAATCTCCACATAATGGCAAATTTGTTCCCTTAATTAAAGAACTGTGATGAGTGCATTTTCTCAGAATTCGTAAAAGAAACTATTTTGCAAGTACATTAAGCTTCATGTCGCACGATTAAACTAAAGTGGTATACAATGAGAAAGCTTATGTCCATTAGCAGTAATCAAACTTTGGAATTTTAGTTGATGAGTCTTACACCATCTTAATTGTAATGATGGAATCAAATTACATACTTCAGTTCGAAGGTCGACGATAGTGTAAGGAATAATATGCTGAATTTCTACACGAGGTTGTTTTCTGTTGTCCATGGGCAATTCAGAATATTTTCAGTGATTCGGGGTCCATTTAAAATTGAAGGTCCACTTGTTATTTAAGACTGCGTTTCTGAAATCTGACTGTGATATTAATGTTAAGGATTCTATACATTTGACGAGGCTTCCGCCGGCTTATTTCGAACCCAAAGACTTGATGATTAAGGAAACTACTGTGTTGAAGCACATTTCAAATTTGACTAAAAGAGTCTTGTATGGTCCAGATGGCACTCCATTATCACCGGTATAACTTTTCTATGCATCTTTCACCACTTCCCGAAACCTTGGAAAAAATTTATGATTATTTGGCTTAATAAGAAAGGCAGAAAATACGATATAATCTAATTAACGAGCTATTCCTTCAAGTATTCTTTTATTTAAAGTAAATCTAAGTAAAGATCTCCAGCCTGTTCAACATCAATCACACGTCGCAGACTCTTCAATAAAGCGAAAAGGACTAACGTATGGATTTCCCATATTCTTAGTCAAACAGGATGGAGGGTGAACTTCATCCAGTCTTGAGACTCTGTTACTACTGGTTTACTCTTACTTTCCGGGATGTTCAACAGCTAGTACCTACATCTGAGTCTGTAAAGGCTTCAAGTGGTCACGATCACCTCAGTCAGCCTCAGAGATTCCGAAGGTTTTATTCTAGAGGTCATTTATGAGGCCTGGCTGAACTTCATTTACATTCCAATCGTCAACCTCGTGGATTGAGCTTAAGGTAGTCTTCATTTCTAACGGTGAAAGGGCCTCACACTGTAAACCCAATGACCTTCCTTCTCAAAATTCTGGAGAGACTTATAGATGTCTACATTAAGCTGTCTCTTTCCCGATATGCATTCAATAAAGGTAGTTCCGTTGAGACAACCTTGCCAAGGACATGTAACCAGGTGAATAGCTTGATAAGCTTTATTCTAAATCTACAATTCTTCTTTACTGCATAGGATCGAGCCTGGGCAATAGCCCACTAACCCACAGTTTCACATACATGCACTTAAGAACCACTTCGTTGCCAGATTGAAAAGGCGATTACGTCTAGAGTTCCTGGCGACGAAGGCCGACACATTCAACTGCACCTGGCAACCTTTATTGTCGGTGCGAAACGGAAGCCTTGTCTTTCACTGGAAATAACAGGCCGCAGACTTACAGCAGCTTGTCCACGGAGCTTCTTTTCGGAATCGTAGAACTGGGAGGGCGATGGGAGCAGTTTGCAGACTTCAATAACTCTACAGACTTTTGCCACGGGACTCTACTCGGTTCGAAATTTTTGTGCGTTCGTTTAGAACATGTTTGGAGGACTCCCGGAGGACTAGAAGAGTGGCGAACGGCTCTACGGAGAGGGCATTTGCTTGGGAGCAGTGGTTTCCGAAGTAGGAACTTCGCCCGGTGCTGCATCTACCTTCAGGGAACACTCATACAATCATGTTCTAGTTTGTTTTTTTCGGTTTCAGTTCATTTTGTTCGGTTGTTTTAGATTTAGCTCTAGGTTTAGTTTCGGAATTTTTTCAAAAATTTTTAAGGAACTTTTAGAACTGGCACTCACTTGGAGGCATTTTGAAATTTGTTTATTTTCTTTTTTGCAGGTTTTTTTAATTTTTTTTGCCTTCAACTTTAGAGTCGTTTTTACAAAACATCTTTATAGTAGCGTACCTTCTCATTTCTTATGTTCTTTTTGATCGCTAACTATTGTGTCTTTTTGTTTTGGATATTGTACATTTTTTAGGGTAGCTGGAGTTTTGTAGGATTATAATTATTGTGACACATAAAGTGACATTATACATAAAAAAAAGTATTATTATTAAGAGGGCCAGTATGAGAGATATTCGGTGGTTTGTACACAGTACCAAGCAGGTATTTTCGCAGTCAATATCCAACTCAATAAAAAAGTATTCAATTGAGCAGTCATCAGATTGAGCTATAACGCGTGTCCTGAAAGTGGAATTAACATACACAGCAACACCTCCACCAACTCGATCGATTCGATCATTACGAAACATCCTTTAGTTGTTTAATGCTACCAGATTTGCATTAATATGGGGCTTGAACCAGGTTTCAGATGTGCATATTGAAGATGTCACGGAATTCGTCAATTTTAGGATGGAGGCTTTGAGCATTTAAGTGACAAACCTTAATACCCTCAGTCTGCTAACACATGGTTTTTAATAGAATTCGGGGAAAATTCACACCATTAGACACGGAATCATCAAAATAGAGAAAATATAGAGCAGCAACAGCATCAGGCGTAAGCATAATAATATCAATTCACATATTTCGAAAAAGACTAAGTTAACATTCATCTTGTTAAAGATTAATGTTTATTTCTGCAGATTCATCCAAAAGATTACTACAGGAAATGATATAATGAATATAATGAAAACTTACAGACGAAACTACGAATTAGAGGTCGAGAATAAGTCAGCAGGAACGGTTGATGCCATCCACGACCCCACATCAGCCAAGACACTGTCACAGCATGCCCTTCAGTTGCAGCCTAGAGAGATTTAAGTCAAAATTGGCGAAGTGTTGGTTGAAGAGGCGAGACATAGACGTGATAGGCTTGTGCATCCCATACAGAGTTCGATGGCTAGAGACGTGCAGGAAGTTGCGGTTCCTAAGAGTGCGTTGCGGGATAGAGATACTCACGGCAGCCAGTAAATCGGATGAATTTATTGTTCCCTGTAATAGATCGAACAAAAATAGTAATTTGGCGATGTTACGCCTCTTTTCAAGAGAGTCAAGAGAAATCAACCCCAAACGATCAGTATAGGAGGGAAGTGACCAGGGATAAATCCAGGGAAGTGCACGGAGAGCGAACCTAAGGAATCTGCGCTGTACTGCCTCGACGCGGTCGACGTGAACGGCGAAAAAGGGAGCCCACACAGGGCTGGCGTACTCCAAAAGCAGTCTGATGAAGGTGCAGTAAAGAAACTTAGTTAGGTAGGGATCATCGAATTCCCTAGACCATCTTAAACCAAACCTAGCATCGAATTAGCCCTATCAAATCCACATGGTCCTCGAATGAAAGGCGAGAGTTGAGGACCACACCCAGGTCCTTCATCTTACAGATTTACGAAGGGTAAAGCCATCAACGTTGTAGTCAAAGAGGAAAGGACATCTTTTACGGTCATAACGGTGCACTTCCCGGCATTTAGAGGAAGGCGAATGCGCACGCACCAATCGCAGAACACAGCCAGGTCAGAGTGCAAAATATTGCAATCTGCTTCGTGGGAAACACTGCGAAAAATCTTAGCATCATCCGCGTAACATAGAATTTTACTGCGTGTCAGGAGAAGCGAAACATCATTAATATAAAGGATGAAGAGGAGTGGGCCGAGGATACTGCCCTGCGGCACCCCCGAGGTGACAAGGATTCCACCAGAGAGCGCACCCCGAAATAGGACATGCTGGGTACGACCAGACAAGTAAGAGGATAACCAGTTAACAAAGCAGGAAGGGAACCCAAGGAGAGTCAATTTATAGGCCAGGATACCATGGTCTATCCTATCAAAAACCTTACTAAGGTCCGTAAGCACACAATTCACCTATTTGCCCGCTTCAACGGCTGGTAGAAAAAATTTAATAAACTCCAGGACTTTGGTGGTCGTAGACTTCCCCCTGAGGAAGCCATGCAGAAAGAACCCCATGAAAGGCCTACAGTTAAAACGAAGAACGTCACTGACGAGAGACTCAAAAACCTTCGCTTCATGGCACAAACTGGCAATCGGTCGGTAGTTGGAGACCTCGGACCTGCTACCCTTCTTGTGAAGAGGAATCAACACAGAAGTCTTCCAAAGTGCCGGAAAGCGGCCAGTCTGCGGGGACAGGTTGAATAAGTGACAAAGAATAATTTCTTCAGAAAGGAAGCGGGTATACCGTCGGGACCACCCGTGAAGCCCTCCGCCAAATTAGATAACAACAACAAGTGCATCGTCCAATACTTAATCTTTAGACTCAAGAGAGGTAGGCGGGAGCCGCGTCAAGTGGGTCAAATCAGAAGTGGAAACATCGCACGAGGAATCGCAGAAGGACGTTCGGAAAAAATCCGCGAAAAAAGTAGAGATTGAAAGAGCATCATCAGTTTCATGGTCACAGTACCTCAAAGAGGAAGCATAGGCATCACATTTGCGCTTCGAGTTAATAAATCTCCAGAAGAGTTTAGGGTAACTCCGCAACGTTGTTGGACAAGTACTCGAAGTAGGAGTCCTGCAGACGAGCAGAGAAGCGGTGGCAAAGGTCAGAGTACGCCAGATAGTCATCATTTCATCCCGAGGCACAAAATCTATTTCAAGCTTTGCCCTTCAAGTATCTCAGATGTCGTGAGGCACCATCAAGCCAGGGACAAAATAGATGAGAGGATTCAGACCTAGAAATGCTAATAGGAACATGTCGGGTAAAACAGGCGTAAAGAACATTATAAAAAGCGCTCACGGCCAAATAGATGTCACGGTCTCCCAACACGCCGGACCAATCACATGAAAGTAACCAGTCATCAATGCACGAGAAGCCAGCGCGCTTAAAGTTGAAGTAGAAGTCACCCAGTAGGGCAGGAGATGGAATGGTAGCGTCGAAGCACATGACAACCAGGAGAACGGGGTGATGACTCGATTCGCGAACCAGAGGGAACAGGCATCTCCTTACAGACTTACCATCAGGGTCAGACGAAAACACTAAGTCGAGATACCTACCAGAATCATTCGGAACATCACAGCATTGAGCCAAGCCGGAGGAGTCCAAAAATGACAGAGCATGTTGGGGAGCAGATGTACGTGAAGGAATAAGGCCATCAGAATCAAGAGAGTGAGCCCAACCGATGCTAGGAAAGTTGAAATCACCAAAGAGTATGATGTCCTCCGAGGGAAGCAAGGAATCGGACAAACCATAGATGGAGGCAGCGAGCAATTCGCTGATCGCACACAGGACCCCACCACCGACTGGAGAACAAGGATCGGAAAGATGAGGATCCCGGCGAAAAACCTGAAACTCGGGACCAAAAAGCTCGGAGTCAGAGATCCCGGCACAAAGCCAGGGCTCAGTCAGGCAGATAACATCGGCATCAGACGCAGATGAAGAGGAGAAGAATAGCGCGGTTTTTGATCGCAGCCCGGTCACGTTGGCGTAATGGAAGGAAATCCGGCTGGCAAGTTTTTTGTCAGCGAAACCGGAGTTGATCGGGCACTAAGGGTAAATTCGCGATAACTTGAACCAGGGGGCCATATGTCCAGAGAGAGTACAGCCGTAAAGGCATCTTCCGGAATAAACACCTTAAATAAGGCGGTATATGTGCGGCCAACATGGCCATGAGTAGGGCTGATTCTCCTACAGGCAATCATACCCACCCGTGAAGAAATGTTATCGACAATGTCGGCCTCGGAAGTATCAGGGTGAACCCGAGACACAAAGCCACATTTAGGCCGCTGCGCCGGCCTAAGCATAGTGACACCAGGGCGAGGCTGACAATCGCCCAACTAAGCCCGCAGTGAGCCACGAGTGTCGACATTTGAAGATATAGTCGGCGGAGCAGTGTCAACGTGGATGACTGAGCGGCGGGCACGCCTGCGGGCAGTGCGGAAAGGATGGTTTGTACTCCGGCCAACATAATGGGAGGCAAGCCCCTCATGGACTACAGGCGAACCAGCACCCGAGGGCTCGGAGACAGCCGTGGTCCCGGAGACAGCCGCGGTCTCAGAGACAGCCGTGGTCTCGGGGACAGCTGGGGACTCAGAGATAGCCAGGGGCTCGGAGACAGCCAGGGCGATACGGCGAAGGTCCTCAACCAACGGCAACACAGGTGGGGAGCCCAACGATGAAACCAGGCCGGGATCAAAGGAAACAACTGCAGCCTGAACATCAGCAAGTGAGTCAGATATCTTTGAGGTCTTAGAGGCCAACTCATATTCACAATAGTAAATAGTCAGTATAAATAGTTCAAGAAAATACTGAAAAAGGATATAGTTTTTTTACAAAACTCGTCAAAGAATTTTCCCAATAGATTTTTTAAATTGAGACAGCCTTCCTTTCCATACCGTCGACGGATTGGTAGGAAACCTCCATTGCTAATCATTCCAACTCTATCGGAGGATTGATACCTTGAAATTATTGAATAATTTCGCACCATTAACCCCAAAACGAAGTTCACTCAATACTTCCTACTTCGACTCATCTAATATTTGCGATAATATTGTTTTCCCAAGTTCAACTTATTAAAGATTTTTACTGCCTGAGCACTTTCAATTGGGCCTTAGAGAGCAATATCTGAAAATGTTAATGCACACTTTACGCAATTAACCAAGGTCTTCTGATTTTAGTGTTGAATTAATTTTGTTTGAGCGTTAACCGCCTAGTAACGACCTCGTCGACCTTCCTTAAGTACTCGCGTAGTGGAAAATTTCATTAAGTTCAAAATCAATGGATAGAGAGGTTATCGCGATAAGTCATCCAGCCATCTTGGATGATATCAAAGTATTTCGCGAATGAACTTAATTGCCGCTCCCTTTGATGATATTCCGGATGCACACCGGCAATAATTTTCGATGGTAAAGTGGTTCCATTGTGATTACCTGATGAGAATTCAACCCAATCACAATCGGCTTTGTGCTGGCAGATATAATCAAAATATTTTTTTCGCCTCAAAAAAAAAACCCCGAGGAAGTGAATCTTCGATGCTCATTGTCACCAACAACGTGATGCTGTAGAGATTCTGATATGAATGTCGTGGAAAATAAGTTGGCATGGCAGAGCGCTGATGTCTGGCTGCTTATTTTGTAAATTGGTTCGATGTAAGAGCCTTTTACAGAGTCATATCAGAGCTAAAGGAGTGCTTATGTTCCTTGCAGAGGAGCACTTTTGTAAAGTTTTCAACAGGACGATATTCAATTTGAAGCGTATTAGCTCAATCATGCATGGAAAACGATAAAAGGAAAATATTCACACAATTTTCGTAGGGGTAATACCCAGGAAATTTTATAATAAAACATTTTTCGCCTATGCGATGGAATCATATTTTCTGAACAAGATTATGCGGGGTTTATCCTTTGGAATTTTCAAATAAATTTAACAAAACGAGACAGATTACATTACCATGCAGGGTGGAATTTAAAATAAAAGTGGCGTGTTAAATCGGGGCCAAAGAACTTGCATATAAAGAGAATTTCTGGCGTTGTAATGACTTTCTAACTATGTAAGTCATCATCACTTAATCCTACTCTAACGTAATTCAATCTAACAGAAACATAACGAGTTTAGCCCCTTAAATTCTACGAAGTGGCGGCATCCAATTTCAGGTATGAATTTAATATTTTTGAACACCAAACATACCAAACAAATTTGGCAAGAATAATAACAGAATCAGTTTTTGGACTGCCAATTCTTAGTAAAACTCAAATTGAATTAATTTACAAAATAGAAGCAATTGAGTTTACTGCGAAACACATATTATAAATCTCATTTGGACGAGTCTGGTCTTATCACGTAATATACCTTTTACAGGAAGCATCAAAGAGTCAGACAGACAAAGTTTTGAGGTTAAATCCGCTTTTCTCTGAATGAAAATTTTCTGATGTACTGCTTTCCACAACATTTGACGAACTTTAGTTCACTTTATATTCGGTTATGTAAAATATTCTGTTCTGCTTTTGTCTTGCTGTTGCTAGAACATCTAAGTAACAGTGGACTATTGGGATGTACTTTTATCATTTGCCTTTCAGTACATCGCAGAAAATTAATACATCACAGAATCTTCGACTTATCTTAGTATTAAACCTAAAAATCAAGAACAATTGCAGTCGATAAAAACAGTATTCATAATTTTAATCAATTACAATGTAATATATATGGTAATATAAGAGATAGCATAGCTTCGGCAAAGATTACTTACTACTAGATAAACGGCTTCGAACAAAACAGTGAACAATTTTTGTTTGCTTTTGTATATTACCCGCATCGGGCAACCCTGCAGTCAAAACTAAAAATTTGTTTTGCGGGCGAGTTTGTGGATAAGAGGACAAGTAACTAGTTCAGTCATGTGCTTCACACACTGAGATATATATAATACTGGAGTGACTGGTGCCATGAAATTTCTTCAAGAAAATGGTATCACTTTTCGCTAGTTGTCCCTTTCTGGGTAATTCTTAATTGCCAACGTCATGTCGTCTATTAAATGCTGGCGGTAGAAATAGATGACAATATTCACAATCATCTTACATCTCTTTCTGGGTGAGCATTATCCAGACTAAAAGAACCTTTTATTTATAATTTGTATTCCAGTAATTCCAATGATTTTTACATTTTCCTTACAACAATATAGAAGATTAAAATTAAATATGTCTCTTCGTATATATTTGGTTATTATATTCTACTCTGAATGGCTGCAAATTCACAGTAAACGTTGGAGATTAAAAATTGTTTTCCTCCACTGAAAGTAAAATTGTACCCATATGAGATAGCTTATAAGTCAGTCCAGTTTAATACATGTCAGTGGCTTCACATGAAAGTTTTTTATTGTTTATTTATTTAAGCTTAATATATAATATTTATATATATAATAACAAAATTATATAAATTACAAAAAAAATGCATAATACAAGCTATAACATAATACTACTACTACAAGCTTTAATAAATACTAAGTCATAACAAATAGTGTAAGCTTCAGTATGAGCTATAATTATGGTAAATACAAACCGGGAGGAAGAAGAATTAACAAAAGGCGATCAAGATGGCCGGGATCAAGATATAAGGCTTTGTGAAGGGATGATTTCCTCAGATGGAAGTCAAAGGAGGAAAGGTCGTTGACTTTTCGTAGCATCCTGGTAATTGGTTCGCGTTGACCGTAGTTCGTGCGATGGCGGTCGAGTCAGAAAATAGGAGTGGACCTAAGGTTGCGAGGATTTGTATAGATGGGTAAAGATTGCAGGATTGAAGGGCAGTTTACCAGTTAATAGCTGATGAATTAAGAGAATGTCGGAAACATCACGACGTTTACTTACGGGTTGTAAGTCGATCAGTTTCAAACGGTCTTCATAAGGTGGAAGGTTGAATCTGTCTGCCCACGGAAGATCACGTAGAGCAAAGCGAATGAACCAACGCTGGGCAGATTCAATTCTGTTAATGTGGATTGTTTGCGTAGGTGACCATACCTGGCTGGTATAATCAAGGACAGGTCTATCGAAGGAGATATAGAGAGATTTGGAAACATAAGGATTGGAGAACTCTCTAGACCAGCGCTTCACAAACCCTAGAGCGGAGTTAGCTCTGTTAATTATGCTATCAATATTGGAACGGAAATTGAGTTCGCTATCACAGATTATTCCTAGGTCACACAAAACAGATAACGATAGGGACTGATACGTGGGTTAACATGTTGATTCTCGGGGTGGCGGGAATAAGAGATGGACTGGCATTTGGAGACATTGAGCTCAAGAAAGTTTTTCATGCACCATGTGATGAACGAATCGAGGTCTTTTTGCAGAAGAAGAGAGTCGGTTGTGGAGAAGATGTTTAATTATTTTCATGTCATCAGCATAATTGGACAGCTCTGAGTGTTTGATGACACAATCAACATCATTAATTGTAAGGATGAAAATTAATGGACCGAGGTGGCTGCCCTGAGGGACGCTGGAACGAGCGAGAATAGGGTTAGAAATGGATGAGCTGAAAAGAACTTTGTGCTGACGGTTGTTGAGGTAGGATTGATTCCAGGAGATGAATCGAGGGGGGAAGCCTGGGCGATCAAGTTTGAACAGGATAACGTTACGAGAGATCTTGTCAAAAGCTTTACTAAAATCGGTGGCGATAACATCAACATCTTTACCGTTTTCCAGGGCACATAGTGTTTTGGAGACGAATTCGATAAGGTTGGTGGTTGTAGATCTTTCTCTGAGGAAGCCATGCTGAGAGATGGAGAAGATAGACTAATAGTGGAAGAACATGGAATCTTAGACCAATTTTTCGAATAGTTTATGTATGGATGATAATTTAGCAATGGGTCTGTCGTTGGATACATCGTTCTTGCAGCCTTTTTTGAAGATGGGAATAATATAAGAGTTTTTCCATAATTGAGGGAATACCCCTTGAGTGACCGAGAGGCGGAAAAGCAAAATAAGGGGTTGAACTGGATGCATGGCACACTTTTTCAGAATGATGGCCGGAATGCCGTCAGGACCTGAGTGAAAGTCGTCCTCAAGCCCGTTAATACTGGCGGCGATTAGTTCGGGGTCAAGGTCGAGAGATGTAAACGACGTTTGAGTGCATTTGTCGATGAATGAAAGTAGTTTTTTTTTTATACGATGTGGCCAAATCCTAGGGGACAACCCTTTGATCCGTTAGCATGGTTTTGGCCGGAAGGGAATTAAGGTAAGGGAAGTGAGGAAACTTGAGTCTTGTTTGCATTGCTGCGAGCTAGACAACAGCCCAGAGACGGAGTGGAATATTTTAATTTCTTAATAAAAGCTCACGGTCATCTGGGCTCGAACCTGGGACCCATGGCATGTTAGCCTTGCCGCTCAACGCATTAATCACAACTCCGTCTCCAGGTTGTAGGGAATTGTCACTTTACAATTTACTGAAGAAGTGTGCAAAGATATTGACTATAACCTGAGGATCAGACGAAGAGGTATTCTCCAGCTTTATTGTGGAGGTGTAACCATTGGATTTCTTCTTGGAATTAATAAAGCTATAAAAACGCTTGGGGTCGAATATGAGGCTTGTTTCCATCTGTTGGAGGTACACATGGCAGAGGGTATCACAACATTTAGAAAAAGAGGCATAAGCAGATAGATAGGAAAACTAGTCAGACTCAGTCTGGGTTAGAAGAAAAGTTTGCCAACGTTTATTTCTCCTGTTACGGAGAGAGCGTAATTCTTTGTCGTACCAACTCGTTTTTACGAGGATGAAGAGGGATAGATTGTGTAAGACAAGCGTGTATTTCCGAATAAAACGCCTCTACAGCAACGTCTATTGAAAGATGTTGAGGGATAGTGCCAATGGAGTTGAGGAGCAAGTGATTTAATTTATCAAAGTCGCCTTTACGAAAATTGAAGGAAAGAGAAGACTTGCAGCTTGAAAGGGCGTGGGGGTGTTTGTAGAAGAAAACGAGGAACAGGGTAGGATGGCATAGCAATTCAAGTCACTTGCTAAATTTATACTCATTTTTTTTCTTTGGAATGAAAGAATACTGCTAATCTATGTTTACTTGATTTTATCAATTTTGTGTTTCTTTTTAACACTAGCAGTCAATTTTGTTTTAGAGAATGAATGAGACACTTTTTCTATTACTGGGTAATGCAAAGTGTAATGAATTTGCAGCAATGTACTCATCTATCAATTATTCAATGACTTACAATCTACTCATTACTTTTACCTTAATCTGCAGCGAAGAAATAATACAATGATAATGAGACCCACTATTACCTGTTGTGGTATAAAACAACATTTTTTTTTTCATTTTTATTCTTGAACTCTTGTGTGTCGTCTCCAGTTTCCCTGGAAGAAGACAGTTTATCCTGACTGTTTATATTCCTCCCTGTTCACTCCCGCACTGTACGTAATGCTCGTTGCCTCCATTGACGATCTGTCTGGTGCCCTGCTTCCCTCGAATGATATCGTGATTTTTGGCGATTTCATTCTTCTTTCAATTGGTTGGGAGCTTTCTCTTGACACTGATACCCTCGTGCCCATATTCATGTCTATTTGTCAGTCCGTGTTTATGGTATTTTGCTTCTTCTGTGCAGCGCTAAAATTCCGTGTTACGCGGACGATGCCAAAATACTTGGCAGGGTCACTCATGACTTTGATTGTAGTCTAGGAAATCCGACTTGGCTACGTTTTTTGATTGATGTTATCGTAACCGGCTCCATTTAAATGCCGGCAAGTGCACGGCCAAGACTTTTCCCGTAGATGTCGTCCCATCCTCTTCGACTATTCTCTTGATGGTATTACCTTGAGCAGAATTGACATGTTCTTTCGACGATTAAATATGTTCAATGGTTGGCCAGGCTAATTGAAATATTGAGCTTCGTAAAGAGATGGTCCAGGAAACTTTACGATCCCTACCTAACTAAGCTCCTTTAGTGCACCGTCATCAAACCAATTTTGGAATAGGCTAGCCAAATGTGGGCTCCCTCCTTCGCTTGCTATATCAACCGCATCGAGGAAGTGCAGCGTAGATTTCCTTGGTTTGCACTGCATGGACATCCTTGGGATGATCCTCTGGTGCTTACCGCAAATACTGATCGAATGACACTGATTTATCTGGACTCCCTCAGCGCAATGTTTACAAAATAGTATTTATCTTTGATTTATTATTTATTATAAATTCACCAGAATTGCTGCGAGCTGTGAAAATTTCTATCCCGCCTTGCTCCGTGAGGCGTCATGACTTTCTGTACATTTCCAGTCACCAAACTTTGTATGGTATTCACGAGCCTATTACTGCAATGTGCCGCCTTCAATGAGTACTTCTCAGAATTCATCTGGATTTCTCCAGGCAACAAAGGACATGTCTTGGCTGATGCTTGCCATTTAGTAATTTAGTTTAATGTTTAAATTTAATTTAATTTTTATTTTTACTTTATATTTTTGTAATCTGTAGTTGTCTCTTTTTATGAATCTTTAATTGATAAATAAAATAAATAAATAAAACGTCATGGCTATCAACACTGTTAAAAACTAGAGAAGAGTGGGAAGAGTGGGGGGATGCCACAGGTGTAGAAATATCGGTTTTCAAGGATGGGTCTAAGTCGGAGGACGGGGTGGGAGCAGGGGTCTTCTCGGACTGCCTGAGCATATGCAGTAGGTACCGGTTACCAGACCATTGCAGTCAAGCAGCTATCAAGGCGCTGGACTCAAACTTAGTCAGCTCACAGCTGGTCGGCAGGTGTCTGGCTGGTCTCCGGACATTAGGGGCGAGACACAAGGTAACTTTCTGCTGGGTCCATGGTCACAGTATGTTCAACAGAATGAGGCAGCTGATGAGCTGGCAAGGGAGGGATCAATACTGGATGATTCCTCTATTGACAGATCGATCGGTTGGCCGCTAGAATCAGTAAAGAGAGAAATTTACCTTAAGGAAACTCAGCTCGCTAAACAGAGAGTAACTTAACCACATGTAGACTATCAAGACAGCTGTGGCCTGAATAGGATTTGAGAAAAACCGCGTTCCTGCTAAACGGAAGCCGGATAAACCACCGAAACATTGTGGCAATTATTACTGGGCACTGTCTTTTCGGTAGACACGCAAGCAACTCCTAAGGTTTATTAACAGCTGCGGCTGGTTTTAGTTAAACCCGGCAAACAGGCACGGTTCCGCGGATCTGGTAACACAACGGACCATTTGTAGGTCTATGTGAGGCTGATCGGCTGTAGGGCTGATGGCCGCCACCCTAACCTAACCTAACCTAACACTGTTAAATCAATTGCCGACAATTCTCTTTTCATTTCGCTGAAGAACGGGCTCGATTTCCGAGCATTTCTTTTGACACAGCCTACTTTAGGGACAAGCTTGGAAAACATAACAGTTGTGGCCATTTTACCACCAAGCATGTCGTCACAATTTTTTTTACGCCATAGATCCAATAGGACTTTAGAACGGTGGGAAAATATTACTTATTGTCTCACAACACGTAGGCTATGGCCGAAAACAAACTTGGAAGGAATTGTGTAGAAGCTGTAGAGATGAAGAAGAAATTAAATCCGTAGTGCACCAGCTCTGCGAATATCCAGTTCTACAAGAACGACGACTTGTGTGTCTGGGAGCAAGGTTCTTCGATAACTTTGACGACTTAGCGGAGACAGCACTAGCGGATCTCAATAGATTTTTACAGATACCTGGGTGGTTTTAGATGTCATTGTAGCATTACAAGTTCATTACTTCAATAAAACGAATACAAAAAATATTATTTCTCTTGAATGAAAATTGTAGAGAAGAAATTTTTGATTGTGACCACATGTTCCAAACATTTTTGGAACCAACTTACTGAGCTCAAATAACCCAACGCACAGGGTGGCCAGTAATTTCATTTTTCCTTTTGTAAGCTGCTGTAATAGATAGACCGACTGAAAATTAGACACAGATGAAATCTACATCTATGTCATCGTCGTTCATAATGAAGAATATTACAATCAATTCAGACTATAAAAAAATGACTTTTTTGGATCCTCTTAACCAGGCTCGCCCATAGGTATTGATATGATAAAAGGATTTACATAGTATGTGAAGGGCCAATCTCATCATACATTTTTTGTGCTTCATATGAAAACTAACTGATATTATATAGTTATCCGTAACAGAAATTCCAATTATCACAAAAAGGGATATCATCCTTCCCATCCCTACACAATATTTCCCAAAGTAACTTTTCAAAGTGGATTTCTTTCAATAACATTGATATAATTTTATTCCCCCATTCACTAGAGAATTCAATCACTCTACCATCGCTAATGAACTAGGAATCAATTTACGGTTTGAATACTATAAACGAGAGTCGAGAGCCCGAATTGATTTTGCAATATCTAGTGGACGTCCAAACCTAACTGAAATTATTGATAAAGGGCAGTTAATATGCATGACTCCACTGCCGGCAATTACTTGCCGAGCAGCATCTACTGGTGGACCTATCAAAGCAAAGTAGAAAACTTTCCTCATCAATTCGGCTCAGCTGGGTGGGAATACATTTTGCCAATTGGGATGGGGTTGGGGAAGGGAGAATGCCATGCCAGTTACAATTCCAATTTCTACAAATTTTTGTTCGCGTTTGATTCATTTCGGTTGCATGGTAATTAGCAAAATCCCTAAACCACTGCCAGCTCTCTTGGGAGCTATTTTCCAAAAGTTTGAAATTTATCTAAATTTGTCTACATGTATCCAGGATGGGCTCCAAGCAAAAAGAACTTTTAGAAAGTGCAAACTCAGCGCTCAGCGTGCTAACTTCATTACGATCCCGGGAAGATGCATTGCATAAATAAGCTATTTCCCTGTTTGTTTTGACATTTTCCGACGCCCCTCTCATCCTTCCATCGGGCGGAAAGCAAAACAAACAGTGGATTTCCTAGCAAAAATTTAAACTGCAAAACTTATCCTTGCTCCACATTCGAGTTGGAATCAACACACATTTGAAGTTTTCGCCGGGGTCTGAAGCAAGTTCAAAATTAATTTTCGCAAATTGTGACTTTCTTATCGTGGAACTGGGACGTTTCCTTAAGACGCTTGCTATTTTTGGACTGGGATCCGCGTCCTAATACTAGCATCATTCACACTTGCCTGAGCGGTTCATCGTAACTTCTATGGGGATGTGATGCAATTTAGTCGCGCAATTTTAAAGAAACGCGGGGCGGATGAAATTGGTAAGATTTATTCTAGTTGTGGAGCACGCTTTTTTCTCCACAAGAGCACAATCACCTAATTAGCAGTTTACCAGCTGCGATAAAGTTACATTCGATAAGGGACATCTTCGGCAACGAAATAAAATTCGCTGACATCACGTAATCACGTAGCACACTAGTGCCAGGTAAATTTGCCGGTGGCATTAACTTAGTTTTGTTGCATTTATCACAATTAATTGCTCCATTTCAGTTCATTTTTTTTTCCAGCATTAATTTTTAATCTTTCGGAAATTTTATATCACACATAAAAGAGCATTCGGGTCGTAAATCATTTTACGATTCACATGTATGTTTTCACGACATAGTGAATATCACGTCTCTACCTACAAGATGCATTGTGACTTTTGTACCATAAACTTGTCATCCTTGAAATCCTTTCAGACTATTTAACTCTGTTTAGTTTAGGGAACACTATCGTCATTTCTGCACCCAAAAGTAGAATTTAAAAGTCAAATGTTGATAGACCTTGTTACATTTAAACCAAATCTTAGGACTCGTATAGGTATCAAGTGATAATTTCAAAACTGTCGAAATGTCCCAGAAGTGCAACGTATCAGAACTAAGCACCACTTGTGATAGTCAAACCCGAGCAATAAAAGAGTTTTATGGGATCACTTCAGATGGCTATAAAACTAAACCCCCGACTTTGGACCATCTATCAAACACAATTTGGTACCTATTACAGTAATCCTGCACTGGATGGTTTGATACTTTGACATATTTATTTTGCGTACACTGTAATCTAGACGGAATTCGGGTTTAAGTTCAGCAAACTTGCCGATAGTCAAATAGAGGAAAACTTTACCCGGCAACGTATCAAATGCAAGTGTTCACCATATGCAGAAAATTTAAGCAAAAGTTTTTAGTAAACAAAACAATTTTTCAGGGTAACGTGACGTGTTGTAGGAAAGTAAAGAACAATTTAGTGCTAAATTTTCCGCCATCAATTTGTTTTTAAACAGCTTCGGAATACATACTTGCCTGTTTAACAACTCAATTATAAAAGTTTCACCGTTGTAAGGACGATCAGTTAAACAATCACATTCTTCAAATATTTCAAGAAAATTCGCAAACATATACTATAATGTGCCGCCTACTCCTTATCCCCCCTCCCCTATACTTAGGTCAAAAACGATTTACTTGGTACCAATGAAGGAATATATCGGTACATACCATTACGAATTTATGTGCCCTTCCCTCTCCACTCTATAATGACAAACAAAATAATCATCTGAATTAGTTCACGTATTACGAGGTTAGCTTCGGTCGTCTCCCTCATAACCCGCATTGAGCCCACAGTTTTTGTCCTGGTACTGATGGAGGAGCATACAAGAAAAAACAAATGATCAAATCAAAACTTGTAAAGCTGGGTTTTCCGCCTCTATTTCTCGACTGGATCCGCTCTTATTTAAAAGATAGGTCATACCGGGTATCTTTCCGTAACACTTTATCTAGAGTTGTTTTTCTGGTGTACCGAAGGGTAGCCATCTGGGGCCGCTGCTGTTTATTCTTGCCGTTGACGACATTGTCCCTCTGATTAGGCACTCCAAAGTAGACGATATGACGCAGACGATATGAAGATTTTCTCATGCGTTAGAAACAGTTCAGTCCTGCATTAAGGATGATTTGAATACCTCCAGGGTTTGATGTGCCTCAAATAGACTGCAACTTAACCTGGATAAATGTGAAGTTATGTCATTTTCTTGGAACATCAATCAGGTCGTCTTTGATAATACCTTTGCCTAAACTACTATCCGTCGTGTGGAGTCCGTTACTGACCATGGTGTAAAGCTAGGCAAAAAACTCGATTTCACTTTGCCCATGAGTAATTCAGTTCTGGGTTTTGTTAAGCGGTGGTCAAGGGAGTTTTCTGATCGAAAGACCCTAATTCACTTATTGTTTTCTTTAGACCAATTCTAGAGTATGCATCTCAGGTTTGGTATCCCTGCTATGCTGTTCAATCTAGAAGCATTGAATTGATGAGCGGAACTTTGTTAGGTTCGCACTAAGGGACCTTCCGTGGAGCGATCCACTCAGGTTTTCTTCTTCGGTCGCCTCCCTCATAACCCGTATTAAGCCCACAGTTTTTGTCCTGGTACTGATGAAGGAGCATACAAGGAAAAACAAATGATCAAATCAAATCGGAGCATGCGTTACGAAATTATACTCGATCATACATACATACATAAAAAAAATACAAATCAAATAGAAACTCTTTTTTCGAAGTTGGTTAAAAAAGTTTTTTTTGATTAGAAGCCCTATCTTGGAAAACTGGTCACGTCATTGTCCCTTAAACATACCTACTGTAAGGCACATTAATTTTTGCAATCGTTTTAGGATAAATTACGACCAATTCTTCCGATCAAAACATACATAGTGTGTGTTTCAAGTGAAAATATTGGTCATAAATAAGGCAGCTATTCAGCTGTTAACAACTAAATCGACCAAAAAGTTATCCAGCTGACCCATTAGAGATGGGAAACTTACCAACTTGTCTGATCTGAATGCAGCTATGACCGGATTTAATTTTAAAAAAGGCCTCAGTTTTACTCAAGAGGAACCGCGGTAATGTAAGACAAGGGCTCTGTATCTTCAGCAAATATGCTTGTTTTCCATAACAATTTCTGCAGGATTTGCATGGATGAGGAATAGGTCGTCGAGGGAGCGCATCATTTATTATATGAATGCCCTGTATCGACTGAAAGGTAGGTTAAGTATATACTTCTTTCGCGAACCGGAATAGATTACAGTCATAAAGCTAAAACAACTAGCTATAGATTCAAGAACTGCTGTGGCGTATTCCACTCTCTTCCCCCACTTGTAAGACCTGCAACTCGATTGAACGGAGAGCCCTAAGAAATTGCAATAATGAGCAGGTAAGTAGGTATGCGGGTAAGATACCTCACAACTACTCACTAAACTGTCGATGAAGTGTCGGAGATATCTTACGGCATTCGTCTTGAGATCACAGAGACTATCCACATCATCTTCTTCCACAGAAGTCATTTCAGAAGAGTCTCATTAACTGCGCGTGTGCGTCAATGAGGCAGCGACCAGTGATCATATCTATGACTACGCCTTAGTTGGATCTGATCAACGAAACCAGACCTTAGAATCAGGGACGTAGAGGCAAAATTCGGGCCAGGGGGTACCACATACGGGCCCCCGCGAAAGGAATTTCGGGCCCGGGACTAAGCCCCATGTACAATCGAATGAGTGACTTTCAATTTAAAATCTGTCCAGTATATTACACTTCTCCGATCGTGAAATTTTTTTATATATATATATAATTAAAATGGAGAAAATTTTCTGTTGATGACGAGTCCCCTTTTGAAAGCCCGGACCCGGGGGGTTTACCGCCTTCGCCCCCCCCCCCCCCCTCTCGGCGACCCTGCTTAGAATGCTTAAGATCCAGATTATGCCAGATCTACCTGATCATGTAGTATGCAGTATCATTTGTCTATCTTTGTCTATGGTTCGTATCAAGTGAGAAGTTTTATCCGGTGGATCTCTTATGTAGTGCAGTATCAACGAGCTCATTGGCCACGCAATTCCCTAGAAGTATGCCTCTGTACTCAGGAACCTATCACAGGTGGATATGGTACTGCTCTGCCACCTTATTTATGTATGAGCGACAGTTATTTACAGCTTTTGATGTCGCTGAACAGTTTTCATGGGTAGTACCGTGAGATGACTATCCATGAGGACACAAATATCCTTTTCACGTACTTTGTTTCCTTTCAGTCAACACAGGGAATCCCGAATTGCCATTACTTCTGCTTGGAACATATTGCAATAGACCGAACGGTGCAAAGATAGGGGAATATTCAGTTTTTAAGGACCCCCCCCCCCCTTCCCGCACCAATAACATACCCAACAGAATTCCCAATAAGGCAATTCGTCGCTTTCCAAGTCTTGCCTAGTTGGAATCGTCGAACTAAACCGTTAGTTAGGTAGGGTATAATCAATATTTCCTAATCGGAATGGTAAGGAGTTTAATATTGTAGTGTCCAACACGAACACTGACCCACAATCTTAAGCCTGCAACAATATTTCGCAACCTTGCTGTCAAAAAAAGCTTAAGACAGCAAGATAATTGAGTTCCCATCAAATGAGTGATCGAGACGGTTTGAGGTGACAACATCTCTACATCTATATGAAAATAGGTAGTTATTTATGAATCAAGTGGTCCCCTGATGAAAAATCCTGTACGAAACAACACACGATCTGGTCAATGGATAGATGCTGATAAGGCATCCAATGAAGATCGTTTCAACAGAATGGTGGACTACTTAGGACTTGTGCATTACGCTTTTTCCTGATGGTGAAACTTTTATCTATCGCTATCTACTACTTTCAGGATATTATAGAACCGTATATGTAGCTTACAACCTAGTGAGCTTAGTGGACACTACTGCACCTCCGGCGTTTACTGCACCTCCATTTTCTCAACAGCGTGGCGTGTGGTATGAGGTATATCTAAAATGGCGTTTTAGTACAGCAGTGGCTCAAATCACTTGAGTACACAGCGGATCATGATTTTTAGTGTAGAGTAAGAACAAATTTTAAAAGAATATTTCAAATATTGTGCATTACTATTTAACGGATTGTGTACGAAGGAATGCCATAGAATAGCATATCAAATGGCACCTGCATAAAAATATGCAATGTATCGTGGAACAAAAAGGAAATGGCAGGCAAGGAGTGGCTTTTAAATTTTATTAAGCGAAATCCAGAACTAACTTTAAGAAAACCTGAGGCATGCGAGAGCAACGGCATTTAAACGAACAAATGTAGGAAGATTTTATGATAACTTGGAAAACTTAATGAAAAGAAGGAACAAGGATATATGCAGAAGGAACAAGGATATATAATCTTGATGAAACTTCTACGACAACGGTCCAAAAACCGCAAAAAGTTACCGCACCAAAAGGCCGTTAAAATTTAGGAAGCGAAATCCAGAACTAACTTTAAGAAAACCTGAGGCATGCAGTCTTGCGAGAGCAACGTCATTTAATCGAACAAATGTAGGAAGATTTTATGATAACTTGGAAAACTTAATGAAAAGAAACTCCACATTTGCAAAAGGAACAAGGATATATAATCTTGATGAAAATTCTACCACAACGGTCCAAAAACCGCACCAAAAGGCCGTTAAAATATAGGCAAAGTAATGAGTGGGGAACGAGGCACACTAGTCACCATCTGTTATATTATAAGTGCGAGTGGAGTAGCATTACCACCGGTGATGGTGTTCCCGAGAAAAAACTTCAAGGATTTCATGATAAAGAATACACCACCTGGTACTGTTGGGCTTGCATCTCCTACAGGGTGGATGAACTGTCAAATTTTTCCAGAAGTAATAAAACATTTTATAAAGCATACTAATACAACTCCAGAAAATCCAAGTCTAATCATAATGGATAATCATGAATCTAATTTATCCTTGGAAGCCTGGGATATCGCTAAAGCAGCAGGTGTTCACGTACTTACTCTTCATCTACATACTTCCGGCAAATTACAGCCTCTGGACGTAGGAATATACGGGCCATTTAAGACCTACTAAAATGCAGCAATATATGCTTGGATGCTAAGAAATCCTGCTAAACCAGTCACAATTTATGACATTGGTAAAATTGTTGGCAGTGATTTTTTGAAAGTCATGACTTCAGTTAACATAACAAAATCATTTAAAGCATGTGGCATCTTCCCGTTCGATAGAAATTTGTTTGATGATGATAATTCCTTGTCGTCGTCAGTTATCATGTCCTGATTGTGCACCACATGAAGAGAGATCACAATACAACCCATACCACCAGGTTAAGATTGTAGCGATTTAAATATGCCAGGTCCCTCTACAAAGGATTCAACTCAATCTACGGCTACTAACGGATACAACATTTAAAGAAGATATTCAATATGTATCATATTTAGCAGAAGAAGCTTCAGACAACCTAGCCACACAACAAAGACGATTCTCCATCAATCATGCAAGACTCAAATGATGTATCCAATAAACCACTGGAATTAACTTCTGACACGTTCCAGCAACCTTTGTTTGCGCCTCAAGTTGAAAATTGTGATACAATATTTCCAAAATCTTCAACTCTTGACGGAAATTCAAATACTTCAGGTTATATACCCATACCTACACCAGTAGAGGTCCGCTAGCATCCGCAGAACCAGCTTTCTCCATTGTTGATAAAAAAAACAGTCACAATTGTATCTACCTTTCACTTCAAAAACCCAATTAAGGCAGCACCAAGAAAATCCAAACGGAAACCAAGGAAATTAGGGAGAAGTTTAATCGCAACTTGAATGGTTCCTTTACTGTTATATAGAGAATGATCCCCCATTGTTTATAGGAGGATAATTTGGTTCTATGGTTTGGGTGGGGGAAGGGGAGGGGTAGTCTAATTTCGTAACGCTTGGATCAATTTCGATGATTCTTTGTCTGTTGGGTAGAGTATGTGCCCCGATTGATACCGCGAGAAAAACAAGTTTGGGGTGATGGGGGGTGAGGCGGGGTAGGGGGTTGTACCTAACTTTTTAACGAATGGACCTATTTGGATGATTCTTTTTTTGTCGTACTTAGTAGAAGACACTAAAAAGTGAAAAATAAAATAGTTCCTTCTGCTGATTTATAATTAATGTTTTTAAAAAGGGGCATAAAAACTCCATAACAAATTATAGGCCAATCGCGAAGCTTTCCTGCATACCCAAGTTGTTTGAATCAGTTATATATTCACAGCTTGTTGGGCAGTGTAAGGGGTTAATCTCATCTAATCAACGTGGCTTTCTGCCTGGTAGATCGACGACAACTAACCTGCTTGAATTTACATCCCACATTATCTCTGCCTTCCAACAGGGACTCCAGACTGACTGTGTTTACACCGACTTTAGCAAGGCATTTGATAAGCTCCCTCACCCCGTGATTATGTTTAAGCTTGAAAGGTTGGGTTTTCCGGCTTTATTGCTCGACTGGATCTGCTCTTACTTAAAAAATAGGACTTACCGTGTCTCTTTCCGTAATACTTTATCTAGAGTCGTTAGGGCTTCATCTGGTGTACGGCAAGGTAGCCATCTGGGGCCGCTGCTGTTTATTCTTGCCATTGACGACATTGTCCCTCTGATTAGGCACTCCAAAGTTTTAATCTACGCAGAAGAAATGAAGATTTTCTCATGCGTTAGAAACAGTTATGATTCTTCCTGCATTCAGGATGATTTGAATACCTTCAGGGTTTGGTGTGCCTCAAATGGACTGCAACTTAATCTGGGTAAATGTGAAGTTATGTCATTTTCTAGGAACCTCAGTCAGCTAGTTTTTGATTATACCTTTGCGGAAACTACTATCCGTCGTGTGGCGTCCGTTACTGACCTTGGTGTAAATCTAGACAAAAAACTCGATTTCACTCTGCACATAAACAATATCGTATCTCGAAGTAATTCTGTCCTTGGTTTTGTTAAACGGTGGTCAAGGGAGTTTTCTGATTGGAAGTCCTTAATTCACTTATTTTTTTCTTTAATTAGATCAATTCTCGTGTATGCTTCTCAGGTTTGGTCTCCTTGTCGTGCTGTTCATTCTAGACGCATTGAATCGGTGCAGCGGAACTTTGTTAGATTTGCACTAAGGGACCTCCCGTGGATAATCCATTAAGGCTTCCTCCTTATGACGATCGCCTCCGATTGCTTAATATGCACTCGTTGGAGGAACGACGTAGAATTGCTGACCTAATCTTAATTTACCAGCTTTTGAACTCGAATATAGATTCTCGCACTCTCGCAATTTTGGTTACTTATAGGCATACCCCGTATAGCTTAAGGAGATTGCCTTTACTACATGTTATCCATTCTCGGTCTAACTATGGTATGCATGAGCCTATTAATCGCATGTGTAGAGCCGTGAATATGTGTCCTATTTTTGACCTGGCTCTTACTAAGGATTTGCTTAAAGGATCTCTGTTGTTAGTGCATCCCTGATTGTAGTGTTTGGGCGTGTTTTGGTTTTTGTTTACTAATATATTTTTTTTGGATGTTGGTGTGGGAGCCTCATTCACCTCAATGTATGTTATATTCTAGTGAATAGATCAATTGATTCCAGGCTACTGCCTGTGAAGTGCGCCTTCTGAGTTAGAAGGGTTAATTTTATTATTTATATTATGGACGATTCCCTGTGGACCTACCTGATTCACTGTGAACTAAGTTCCGATTCACTGTATCCGACCCTCAGTACACAGTGGCTAAAATAAGTTTTTTTTAAAACAACGTTTATCTCCTAATATATTATTTTGTTGGAATAAATCGAATATAATAATGAAAATACGTTAGTTACATTACATACTAGTCCCCTTTACATCTTCCTAACACTATTACAAATCAAGTGCAGGTCACTGAAAAAAAAGGGATCCACTGTTGCCGCCTTCACCCTACACGTACAGGCATAGACACTCCCTTCAGTTTTATATTCTAAGGTCAAACTTTACGATGACAACGTCAGATTTGACATATTCACACTGGTGTTGCCATATCTCAAAACTACTAGCAACCTACGTATGGTAATAACGCTAGCGTCGTGTAAGTAAGCAATAAATAATAACAAAATAATAACAACTCGTCCTTTCAGTCCTTTTTTTTGGGTATGATTAGGAATCCGTAATTGAATGAATGTTTCATATTTCAGTAAACCTTAATTCTGTATGCTGACTTCCTTTTTCCGTTTGCTCTCAAAAAGTAGAAAAAATTTTAAATACATATAAAATTCGATGTAACCCAGATGGTCTTTTTCAAACGTTAATTGAACTGGGACCCAATTAGCAGTGAGTTCCCATTTCAATTAATAGTCCTAGCAACAAAATTTATTTCGAACGCCCTTAGCTTTTAAACTTTTACAATTAAATCTAACAGAAACGTTTCATTTAGTGTTTTGCTATTTTATGCTCTTTTTAACTCTTCAACAACTTCAAGTTAATTTACGATCTAAGTGGTGGTTTTAAAAATTCAGTCCAGGTCAAAGTGTTAAGTATTAACGTAATTGCAGAACAGCTTCCATGGAGAGCCTTTTGTGGTATAGTCTACGGTGCTCGCAATTTGCGCTCTTGTTTGCAAGATTACATGGTAGTCCCTGTTGCAACGAAACGGGGTATTTACTTAATTGGAGTATTATTAGCAGGCAAGTGGGTAGCTTTTGTTTTCACCGAGTGCAAGAACAATGTGAATCGTAATAACTCCGTCAAGGTGGAAGCAACTGTATAGACTACAAAATCTTTAAAACTTACTAAAGATTACTGTAGCTATCACCAGAATTCATCTATGAAAAAAAACTTAATAGAAACTCTGCGAAATGCACTTATACGAAATTCGAAATAAAAAATTCCTTGCATGTTTCAAGCAAGGTCCTTTGATATTTCAATTTTCCACAGGACTTGAGCTTTAACGTCGAGTGCGTCTGATTGCTTTGTGAAACAGAGCTCATCGCTTATTTTAGGAACAAAATTCAGACCGTCTATAAGATAACTGGGTGGGTCGGAAGGTAAGTGGCATCGAATCACTCAATTGAAGCGAACTCAGTCACGCAAGAATCCAACTCAAATACAATCGGGAGGAAATCGTAAGGAAATGACTATATCGTGGAACCAAATTGTGTCAGTGAAAGACATTTCTCCAAATTTGTTTGCAAACAATCTGATTCTAAAAGTGGGAGAAATTGTTTTTTAAGCCCGCAGTCAAATCAGCCAGATTTTGCTCGGCGAATGGGACCAGACTTGAACGATAAAATAAGGAAAATCTTGGCGTTGGTATGTTCTTCTCTTGCCAAGAGACAGGGTGGTATCAACCTGGCAAATCCGTTGCTTACAACGCTGTGCACCTTTACACAATGTTCACCATCTAGAAAGGTTTTAAAACGCCTGTTGACAATGGATTATCCTTAAAACTCAACAAGTGGATGTACATGGAAGCTTTCCCATCAAGGTAAGTACGGACAGGTAGATATTTATCGATTGGCTGTTATTTCCTCTAGCTCAACGGGTTTCAGGCGATATGCTATTGGCAAAGTTATTTCGTCATAAAGTTTTGACTTTGAGTGAGGAAAATGCCGACTTCAGTCACTGACAAGCGTCGTACTATAAAGTAATTAAACTTCGTACGTTACGAAGACTTGTCCCGGATTAGGGAAAGCAAGGCAAACTAAGAAACCATTAAAACTTGAAACATAATGCTTCGGCAAAGAAATAACTTCTTAAACGTGGGAAAATTTATCTTAAGACGATCTTCGGTTTATCTTTATTTCTCAGATTTATTGAAGGAAAAAAAAAGTTCCACAACAAAAGCAATTTTGTTGCGGCGACTGCGGAAGCTTATACGGATACCGATTTAGTCCTCTTTTATTGATAATAAAATTCAACGAAGAAATATCAGATAAATTTATCAGGACTAAGCGCTGGAATCTGTTTCAAGGAAAAAAGTCAAATTTTCTGTGTTACGGCTCTTAACGTTGTATGCTGTAAAATTTTATCATTTACTTAGAGGTTATGTTCATGGTTGATTGAAAAATAACTGCAGTTGACTGGATTTGTACGTGTTTATATGTCGAAAATAATGTGGTTATAAGAAACGTGATTAAAAAGGGATTCCATTTATTGCATATAGAACTCTTCATGGCATTTGCCGCTACGGCGTATATAAAAATTACATAGTTGGAAATTATATGTTATAAGACATCAAAATCTGGAGGTCGTTTGTCAAAATCACGAGTTCAACATATTGAAGTAAAAATCCTAAAAAATTAAACAACAAATGCCAAATACAAACTCAGAAGAAGGATCGATGTACCTTAGCTGCATGAGTTCCATTAAGTTGGTTTTAGTCCTTTTATTGACGAGCTCCTAACTAAGTTTACGAATGCCGGCTTTGACAACCAAAGATATACATATGAGTCTCTTATCATAATCCAGAGTAGGCATGGTCGCACAATCTCTGAACGAATATAAAAATTCCTAGACATAGTCCAAAATAAACCAAAGATTAACTTTCTTCCTATTCCAGAGCTAATCACTAGGGATCTGGTCGCTGTCTTAGTGCATTTGGCGACTCACAGGGGAAAGCAGAGGGTGGTTGTAGCCTCTGCTTATTTCCCTGGAGACTCGGACCAACCACCACCTCCAAGGGAAGTTACGCAGCTATTGTGCTACTGCCATAAGCACAATAGGAAGTTCATAATCGGATGTGATGCGAACGCCCATCACACAATCTGGGGAAGTACCGTGGTAAACAGCCGAGCTGAGTACCTATTAGACTATTTCATTAAAAACAACATTGAAATATTAAATAAGGGCAATAAAGCAACCTTTACAAACATAGTTCGCCACGATACCCAGTCCAAACTTGGAGAACATTATTTTAAACTGGCACGTGTCGGGCGAACCCTCCCTATCAGATCATAAACGTATAAGATTTGATATGGGGGCCCCTCATGTGCAGCTGGAAGCGGTTAGGGTGCCCAAGCTAACCAACTGGGCAGGGTCGCCAGATGTGGCGATTTTTCGCCAAATTGGCGATTTTTCATCAATCCTGGCGACAAAAAATATTAAATTGGCGATGGCGATTTTTTTGGCGATTTTTAATCGACTTTGGGCGTTTTTATGGCGATTTTTCTTGAAAGAAAAATTGACAAATTAAAAAATAATTTCTAAAGTTTCACAAATGTAACATACATCAATTTAGCAGAAATTTCTGAAAAATTTAGCTAATTTGAGTAAGAGTTGCCGCAACTGCAAGTGAAACTTAAAGTGACATGAGTTATTTGCCGGCTTTTTCGCAGTTTAATTCTGTGATTTTTAATAAATGTTAGGAGAAATAATGGAAAATTATTAAAAGTTACTTTAGCAAAAAGTGGTATTCTTTCGAGAAACCTACAAACATGTACCACAGAAGAACTCAAAAGTACCTGTAATAGATCCGGAATAATTCTTGGCTATTTGGAGCAAAAGGCAGCTCAAGCCCTCTATGGATCTTTGTTTAGAGGGTACAAAATAACAGTCCGGAATAGATAAAGGAAACCACAGCTAAAGAAAGAAACTCTAGAGGCAACTCATGCTAATTTACAACAGCTTCAGCAGCAGTATCATGCTCACGTCCCTCCTGATTACAATGATTGTGAGATAATTGTCGTTAACCAGGCGCACTTGTAATTGGACTTTTGAATATGTATAGATTCATGACTTTTTTATACCTTTTATAGAGAATATGCCGAATATGAAAAGGCTATATATAAAAGTTGATTTGCTTTTCCCAAATAAAGAATTACCAATTGGGAAAGTTAACGCAAATATTTCATCACGTGGATGTTTATATGCATTACTTGTCACCGCCCAAAACGAAGAGCATCGAAGTTTCATATAAACATACTTTATGGTCAACCAGAGCAGCACCAAAATATGCCAGTGGATAATGCCATTAACTTGAGGCCCGAATTACAATTCCAACGGATCAGTCAACTGCAACTTTGCTCAAATGGGAAAGTCATGCGACATGATTGCTACAATTTAACGACTTATCAGTCGACTCCGACTGAACTTAGACTTTGCTCAAAGTGCAAAGTTGTAGTCACAAAACACGACTGCGGCTAATTTCATTTGAAATATACACGCAAATATCTCTGAAAATGACAGAAGCTGTAGATACAATTTAATTTCAAATTTGGATTTGGCGTTGACTTCGACTGAAAACTCACTTTCAGTCAACTGATCAGTCGCGCAAATTGCGCGCAGAGAGGCAGAAATTACTGCCGACAGCTTTGCCAATCATTCCTCCAAATAGTTCAGTTGCTCCTCCTTTAAAAGAATGTCATCCAGACGCGATTCAAACTTTATTAAACGCACTTGCTGACAATCGGTTCTTAACGGTTTTATAATTGTTACAAGAAAGATGTGAGTTACAAAAAAAGGCAGAGTTAGGCGACGCAGTTGAACTTCCGAACCGAAAATTTTCGAACCTGATCCAGAGATCGAGTTGCAGAAGAAAATTCTAAGCATCCTCAATAATCACATGTACACAATATACAAACTAAACACATGACCCGAGAAAATTTTTAAAAAATTTTTAATAAAAATTCCCAACTAAACCGTTCAACTCGAGCAAAGTAAGAAATATTAAAATATTTCTTAGCGCGATCGGCGTTTCTAATAAAGAAAAGCTAAATTCCTTTGGCTCTTCGTCGACAGCAGCACCAAAGGGTTAGCTTTTCTTTAGCTGCTGGATGCCTCCAAAACAACCGAACACTAGATGGAAAACCA
Organism: Leptarthrus brevirostris; assembly: GCA_964036015.1. Classification (NCBI taxonomy): domain Eukaryota; kingdom Metazoa; phylum Arthropoda; class Insecta; order Diptera; family Asilidae; genus Leptarthrus; species Leptarthrus brevirostris. The sequence continues at coordinate 24,565,937 of OZ038375.1, read as the reverse complement.
ACAAATTTAAATAAAAACACCGATCTAGACAGCTGTTTTTTTATTAAAAATCCTCAATAAGTCATCTATAACGGAGTCAAAATCCGAAAAGATAATAAGGTGCAACGAGCATTGGATTCAGTGATCAAAGCATTAGTATCTACAATTGAAAATCACTTTAACTATAGGTAGATAATGAAATATATTTTATTCTAAGTCTTTAATTGGTTGGCGTTTTTTGTGAAACTCTTTCATATAGGGAGTTCATATTTGGCACGAAGATAGGAATTGGTGGCAGAATAAAAGCCGTGTAGTTAAATTTTAATGTTTGGGTCTAATTTTCATTAGGGTGAAATGGGAATCAAATGAAATTGTGCTTGTAAAAACGAGTTCAAAAATATGTATTATTAGTGGCTTAAGCAACATGCTGGTAACGATTGCTTTACTAAAAACCAACGAAACTTAAGGTGTTTAATTAAAGAAATTACTCGTACCTTAACACAGCATATTGCATACCCAATAAAAAAACATTTCATTGTAGTATTATCGCGATAAGTTAAAGGAAGTGACAATTTGCTCTTACGTGTACTTCCGTGTTTACACGTATTTGCCACTTTGACATTTTGGCTATAATCATGGCTACAAAAAAGTAATAGATTGGCGATTTTGGCGACTTTTTAGTGCCCATTTGGCGATAATGCCTGTATAAAGTCTGGCGACCCTGCAACTGGGGAATCTATCGGGAGCACATCAGGTCGAACATACAAGAACTCGATGACGCCCCGCTAGAAGCCCAGAAGGACATAGAAAGGGCCTCAAAACAGCTACAAGACGTGATCGTACAAAGCTATGAAAACAGTAATCCTGTAAGACGCAGAGAGGCAGCTAGAGATGTGCCTTGGTGGAACAGGACACTAAGCAAATGGAGAACGAAATCAAGAAAATTCTTTAATAAAGCCAAGCGCTCAGGAGCCTGGGACGATTACAAGCAGGCCCTAACTGAGTACAACAAAGAATTAAGTAGGTCCAAGAGGAAAACCTGGAGAAAGTTCTTTGAGGAGATTGACGATCTACCTGCAACAGCACGCCTCCAAAAAGTACTCTCAAAAGATCACTCCAATGACATAGGCCTCCTCCAGAGGACTGATTGATCTTACACCCCTGCCTCAGAGGAAACACTGAAATTACTCTTGGAGACACACTTCCCTGAGTGTTCAAGTGTTCAGACAGAAGAATACAGAGGAACTCAATCACTCAATGTGCGCGGTGGGTCAACACGCAGATTGAGGAGCACCTCGGGTAAAATCTTCACAGCCGGGACAGTAATGTGAGCCATTAACTCCTTTAAAGACCACAAATCTCCCGGTGGTGACGGCATCTTCCCAGCTCTTCTGCAGTAGGGCCTAGATGATCTGTTGCCAATACTCACAAAAATATTTAGGGCCAGCTATCAACTCACCTACATCCCCAATCCGTGGAGGGAGGTAAGGGTAGCTGTTATACCCAAGATTGGGTGGCGACCAGCGGCTAGACCTCCCCCCCTTTACATCTACATCTAAAGAAGGAGGCTGCCTCAAGCGCAATAAGGCTGACTGGCACCAATCTCCTCTCAGCAGGTCTGTCCATAGGAGAATCCTTGAAGAATTCATGGGTGATCCGGTGATCAACTCAATATCAGATATCATGCCGAAGAGGCACAACTTTGATATACCATTCAAGCTGATCCTTGAGAGCAGAGATTATTGTCTCAATAATAGACATATCTTTGAAAAGGGATCTCTAGTTTGGTACACGGATAGATCCAAGATGGAAGCAAAAAAAGGTGCGGATTCTCAGTTTATTGGACCGGAGCCATTCTGTGGCTACTCAAAAAGCCGAATAGCAATGCGTTTTCGGTCATGGGAGGACGAACGCAAGCACTCACACTGGACAAATATCCCAGGGTCAAGACAAGCAAAGAGGTTTATAACCTACTCAAAACAGAAAACGAAGGAACTGCTTTCACTCAGCAGACCAGATTTAAGGCTGATAACAGGACTTTTAACTGGTCACTGTCACTTGGGCTACCACCTAAAAAAGATAGGGCTGGCTGATGATGACACCTGTCGATTCTGTTTAGAAGAGGAAGAGACAGCGAAACATATCCTCTGTCACTGTGAGGCCCTCGGCCGTATCAGGCTTAGACACCTTGGTAGGGCTTTCCCATGACCATCAGATATAGCCAAGGCAGCCCCCAGAGAAATTTTAAGTCTAATAAGCGAACTAAAGATTGGCGGGGGGGCCTAATACTGAACCTGGATCTGGTCACAAAAGATTAAATTGGTCGAAGTGACTTAAGGATGCGGAATGGAAGGCCTTCATGCCAACGCCGGAAAAACAATTATAATTCCATTCACCAGGAAGAGGAAGCTGAACCTAATAGCTTTGACCCTTAAAGGAATAGAACTAGAATTCTAAAGAGAGGTTAAATACTAAGCATTACCCGAGACCAATAACTCGAGTGGAACCGAAAAAATGGAAACAGTCCAATGAAAACGTATAGCAGCCTTATTGACATGTAGATGGCTATTTGGAAAGACTTGGGACTTAAGCCTAAAATAGTTCTATAGATCTATCAGGTAATTATATGACCACTAAACACTTACGCAGTTTAGTATGGTGGCGAAGAGGGACAGCCCAGACGAAACAACAACGTCAACAACAACAACAGATTTGCATGGCTTGGAGTAACCGGTGCCATGTGCATGACATTTCCAACCTCAGCCTTAGAAGCGCTTCTAAACCTCCTTCCTCCTACGGTTCAGTATATTCGGGTTGACTTCGTCTGCAATCGTGCTCTTCTGAATGTGTTCACAGGCTAACGCGCTGTGATACAGCTGTTTTTGCCATAAATGTTGTAAAAAGCAACGGTCATTTTTCTTTTCAAAACATAAAATTGGATTAATAAATGCGGAAAAAAGCTATTATTAACTTTATTGCTTGCTGAAGACGATCAAAAAAACGAGGAAAAAGCATTAAGGAAATCAAGTCAAAGCTGAACAGCGCCGTGTATAAATGTCAAAACGACGCCAAGATTTTCGTCGTTGCAAGAGACGAAGCGCGGTTTTTTTACAGTGCTAAAGAGGGGAAATTAACTCAAGCAACCAAGGAAATGTCAACATTGTGACTTAGTCGTCATTTAGATAGAGTCGACACTCCATCCTACTAGACCGACTTATCTGGTGTAGATCATATCTCTGCCCATACTGACGAGATAGATAGCATGATGGCAACCTAAGATCCGCCCTATTTCAGGCGGTAGTGTCATTGTAAGCATAGTGTGTAATAAGCGCCTTAGCCTGGGTAAGTCGGTGCACATTACTCCAGTATAGCAGATGTTGACTCCTAGGCCAATCTTCTATATAACAGCTTTCGATGCTTACTAGTCGAGGCGGTAATAAGGTTCGGAGCCGTGGCACCGAGAAAATGAACGCTTTCTAGCCAGCTTACCTGGGATCTCATTGACCTCGGTACCCGAGTGAGGAGATATCCAAAAGAGGGTTACAATGTTATGGGCGGCTAGTGGAGGATGTCAAAGCGCTCCTTAGTAAGCCTCGATGAAAAACTCCACGAGTTTAGAGACTTGAAGGCCGCTTGACTATTAGAAAATATAGTTATATTAGCACCTTTCAATCCTTTGTTGACATTGATAAATACGCAATGCCATTTACCAAATGCAATCGAAATACTAGCGTGGGTCCAAAGAAACCAGCACCACTATCGATTCCATTTTTAACCTATCAGTGAACCATTGGAAGCTACTAGGGTCAGTCTGCTCACTCAGAAAAGGGAATGCTGAATCTCTTGCTATTGGCCAGTTACGGTGAAGACATTGTCAGGAATGTGCTAAAGGATGTCCGCGTGAACCTTGTTACCGGTGACTATATTAGTGTGAGCTGCTCTCTAAAGACACTAATTGTGTAGGGGAGAGAGTCCAATTACTACCTCCGTGGTAGCTGTTTGTTGCATTTGGCAATTGCCTATCGTTGTTGAACTTCTAGCCAAAAGATTAAGACAGCATCGGTAACAATCTGTTTTACAATCATTTTTGTATAACAAAAAAATGATCTTCGTGGTGAAACCCCCGAAGAGTTCTCGACAAACCCATGGAGCTGGTGTAGTCTTATTGAGGGTAGATCAATAGAACAGATATTCTTTCAAACCACAACACAATAGTAAGAAGGGGACACATTTGAGAAAAATAAAGGCGCACTAAGAGTCTCAAATGGTGATAAGTTGCGGACTCGTAAAGCACTTTGACTGACCTGACATTTTGTGGGGGTATTCCACATTGGATTTAGAACTTTAAAAAAATAAAAGTAAATCGAATTTTTGAACCTGTTAGAGAGAGGTCTACACGAAAGACATATAAGAAAGTCATAATTATTGCACGTTATGTATTAATATATCACCAAAAAGGACTTATTTCTAACCCACTTGAATATATTTCAAAGTCAATGTTGTGTGAATTTGTTTAATTCTTGCTCCTACCAAAACTCACTAAATTTGTAAAACTAAAACCTCTACTAGTTAAAGAAAATCGCAGACGCTAATCCTTTAACTTACTTAATCCTTGGAGAGTTGGATAAAAACAACATCAAAAAGCACATTTTCCAACTCAACTAAATCTTGATCCCAATAAAATTATGTTCCCAACTTCTATAGTTCTACGGTTACATGATAATTTAATTCATTTGGGAAAGAATACTGTTTCCCCTGAAAAGAAAAACTCCAGACACTGCGCCCTTTTTTTCGTCCCAGAAGAATTTCCTCATGGTGACCGCAATTTTTGGCACGCTTAAGAAGTAAATCAACTCATTTAAATGTTAAAAAGGTTTTAAGATAAGATGAAACCTGAAAAATAAACAAAAGATTGCTAGAATTTTCCAACCCTTAAAATAGTATTTCAACCGAATTCGCAAAGGGACTTGTGTCCTGAATCAAGTCTGAACTTGTTCTAGCCATTCGGTCACGTTCGCCTGTTATACTAGTACGTGACAGCCGTTAGTGCAGGTTAATTATTTGTCCTTCCGTTTGAGTGAAAATATCCAATATTAAAGTGTAAGGCAAGGAGAATGTTACCAGAAGTATTCCACAGAACTACGGAAAAACGTACTCCAGGACTTTTTATATCTGATCTTTTCCAATTTAGGTGGGTGCGTTAAGGAATGAATTTGTTAAGTGGTTTACTGGAAGCTAAATAAAAAAAACAGTCGAAAATACTGATTTGCATAAAAAAGGCGGCAACAATTTAATTTTATATGAAGCATGACAATTTGCTTTCGTTTTTTAAAACACCATTTTTTCAGGCAGAGGAAGGTTGTAAGCTTTTAAGAATTTTCAAGGAATTCATTCTATTTACTTGTTTTAAAGTTTCGGAAGAAAAACTATTAAAATATGAAACTATTCTCGTCTATAACTAAACTTTGTAGAATACGCATAGTAATTTACTGTCCTACCAGCGCACACTGCTGGTTTCCCACATCAAGGTTAAGAGGAGAAGCTTCAATCGGAGGTTCTTATGTGGTCGTCGAAATCAACTAAAGGCATTATATAAAGAAAACGATATATTCTTAAGCAATATGATAAAAATTACAAAGACATTAATTAATTGACCTAGTTGTCACCACCTCCGTAAACCTAGACCTAGATTGCCAGCAGACGTGCTTCACCTCCTCCTTGTAAACTTTCAACATCACCTCTTTGATGAGGAGATCCTTGCTAAATTAATGCTTCACTTTTTACTATGCCTTAACCACGTAGTAATCAAGAGAATTGCAGTTATTTCAAAAGGAGAGGGGACGAGGTGAGAGCCACACTCGTGTTTTGCTTATTTGTGAGTTAGATCGGAGTCGTATTAGAACGCTTTGATGTAGCTGCTTGCGTTCTGCTTGTTTCTGTTCTTCAATTAAATTAATGAATTTAAGACTTTTCCAAAAAAATTTACACTAGCCTAGATTTGAAGAAACAATTTTGTGAAGTCCCCCATTTTGACCCTCAAAAGGGGGCCCGAGCAATTGATTTTTAAACATCGACCAGTGACGCAAACTCTATCCACACTTGCAATTTCACCTTTTTAGCTTTTATAGCAGGGATGGGGGAGCGAACTGAGAAAATCGATCCAGTACGGATCGATCTATAATTTTTTTCCGATTTCGAAGATCTTTTTGAAAGATGATTTTTGAAAATCATCAAGATGGTTTTTGAAAATCTTAAAGTTTAGATTAAAGATTAGTTTATGGTGACAGTGTTACTGGGCAATTTAGGGAGTTTAGAGGAGTTTTCTAGCTGTAAGTAATCTTTGGGATAAACACCCACCGATGATTACAAAAATCACAAGAATCACAAAATCGTGGTACTAACTGATACAGATAACACTAACATATTATTTATCTAACATTAACAATTTTTTAGATACGAAATCTTAAATTTGCAGGATTATTTCACGAATTAATGATGGTGCCAAAAAATTCCACCTGAGTTTGTTTAGTTTTATTTTAGCGCATTTCGTCTTGTCTAGAGGCCGAAAAACTAGGCTTTTTTGTGGATATTTTTTTCGGAAAAACTACAAAATAATTCGAGATTACAAAAAGGGTGTTTATCATACTTATCAGTGACTGTATACAATAGTTTTTGTTGAAGCGATTAATTTCAAAATGGCGGCTGTGCAGCGTTTTTGTGATAACATCTCCGTTTTTCCAGGATCGATCCAACATCGATTTTTCGAAAATTCTAGAGTGGCGTTAACCCCTTGACCCCTTAAATGGATGAGAATCGGAAATAAGTAAATCGATTCAAGCTGAATCGGTCCATCGAAAAATCGATTCAAAAATCGGCAGATCGAGGGCGAAAAGATCATTCCGTCGAGATCGAATCGAAGATCGCCCATCCCTATTTTATAGTTTCGGAGATACCCGGCAGAGACAGACAAATAGACGGACGGACAAACGAGTGTTTCCATAAAGGCTTCGCTTTGTACACTTTTAACTTCGGAATTGTTTCAAGGCCTAATTTTGGAAACGGATAATCGGTTCCGTATTTTTTAGTCATAGTATAGACTACTTTCGAGCGGGTTACAGATAATCGAAATGACCGATATTAAATCCATACTTTTAGGGGTCAGTAAGATGAATAATGACACTTCCGATGCCGTTAAATAATTTGGTAATTATACACCTCCTAGGAATGGACGTAGGAAGAGAGTGACATGTACAATGAATCGAAAACAACCTATATTAGTATCGAATCTATATTTTCCGGTGTCGCTGAGATGTATAATGACACTACCGAGGCCGTTAGACACTCCAGATGCAGGAAGACACCCCTAGCCGTAGGTGTGGGGAGGTAGTGACACGTAAAATTAATCGGAAACGACACTCACTGACTAAAGGTCCTGCACACACAGCTAGTCTATATACCGACTGTTTTTTTAAGAACTTCGCACCCCTGTACTCTTTGAATAACGCGGCCTAGAGAAAAAAGTTTCGGACAAAAGTTGTATGGTTCCAAGGGAAGCAAAAGTGGAGGTATTCATGGTCAACGTAGAGGTCATTCCAAAACGCGTTTTTTATGATTGAAACTTGCCCAACAAAACAAACAACTTTTGCCCCAAGCATTTTTGGATTTGAACCTTAGTTTTTTAAGAAATCGGGAGTTAACATTTTTTTTTTTCATTAAAAGTTGTTTGTTTTGGGCAAATCAAGAGGGTAGAGTAAAGAGAAAATTCGCTAGTTTTCTTCATTTTAAGATTTTTTTTATTTTATCAATTCAAGCACTGGACAGAAGTTGTTCAAAATGTTCTCCATTTACTTCCATGCAATGAAAGAGATGGTTTTCAAATTCTTGTCGAACTACTTGGAATATCTCGAGTCTTATTTTACTACACTCTGTCACAATTCTTTGCCGTTAATCTTGCAAACTAGCAGGTGGAGTTTTGTAGACGACAGATTTTAAATGGCCCCATAGAAAAAATCCAAAGAGGTTTGTTGGCCATTCTACAGCACTTCTTCTGCCTATCCATTGATTTGGAAACTACTGATCCAGCCAGGTCCTGAGTGAAAGGGCGTTATGAGAAGGCCCACCACCTTGTTGGAAATAGAGCAGATGCTCATTCAAAATCTAATTACCCTTTTCCTCAATTTTATTTTCAACTTCGTGGATGATGCTTCCCCCTTGGCACCATATAACTTTTGTCCGAAACTTTTTTCTCCAGGTCACGTTATTCAAAAGTAAAAGGAGTGCGAAGCTGAAAAAAACCGGTATAAAGGCAAAATATCATTCACTCACTCATTCACTTGTCATGCAATTTCCGGAACTATAAAGCCTACAAACTCCAAATATGTGAGGTTTGAGGACTTAGGCATTGCTAATAAAGGATTTTTTTCGAAATTCCACCCCTAAATGGGTGAAAGAGGTTGACAAAGTGTGTATAGGAATTTAGAAATAATTAACCTAACTTCGAACCGTATATAGACAAATTTAAGTGATTCTTCCTTTTGTTGTATAGATAATAGTAAAATATCAAAAACTTTTAGGGAGGGAGCGGAACCTAACTTTGTAACGCATTAATCGATTTGGATGGTTTGTTGTACAGAGAAAGGTTAGCTAGCCTTCCCCCCCCCCCACCCCCTTACCACCGTCTAGAACACCAACCCACATTTGATAACATGATATTAAAAAACTTCTTAGAGCGTAGACCGATTTTTTGATTCTTTTTTGTTGTTTAGAGTATGATACCTTAAGAACCAACAAGAACAAACATTTTTAAGAAGATGGTGGGGGGGGGGGCGTAACGCATACAGCGATTTGGGTGATTTTTTTCCCTACAGTATGTACAATCGTATACATATATATAAAAGCAAAACACCACTCACTCATTACGAAATTTCCGGAACTTGAAATTGGACGAGTATAACTTTACTATAAATGAGTATTTAGTACCAAAGAACTAACGGGCAGCAACTAGTAACGTAATAAATAGAACTTAAACTGAATAAGTTAAGACACAAAGAATCTATAATCTTCCTTTTGTTTTTAAGCCATAAGTGTAACATAAATACAGTGTAGAGTAGTTTTGTGTGTTCCGTATCCAAAGGATACAAACGGAACCTTATTAGTGTCGCTACAATGTCGCTCATTCGTCTGTCGGAGTTTTCTAGCTCGTAAACGAAATAAGTTACAGACATCAAATTTCGCGTACTCATTTGATTCTGTAATAAATTCACCTGGAAATGCTACAGAAGTCAATCGAGAACGCATGTTTAGATCATTAAACAACGACATTTCTATGGTCCTCGCTTGGGGCAGAGCAAATCGTGTTACGTTTAATACATCCAAAACTCAATGCTGTTTAATGTCCCTCAAAAAACGCCCAACCCATTTCAGTCGATGGAATGAATATACCCAATTCGCCCTCCCTAAGCATCTTGGGTATTGAGATATCCTGCAATCTTAACTGGACTGATCATATATTTGGGTTTTCTACAGAGATATAAGAAATGTTTCACCCCACCTGACTTAGCGCTGATCTACAAGTCCCACATTAGGCCTAGACTTGAATTTAGTTCCCATATTTGGGCAGGGGCCGGACACACCGCACTATCCGCGTTAGACAAAGTCCAGCGTAAGGCTATTAAACTTATTGGCGATCCCTCAATCTCTAAGGGGCTTGACCCTTTGGAGCATCGACGGAATGTCGGCTATCTCTCACTCTTCTATCGCTGTTTCCATGGCCATTTTCGTTACGAAATTGCTAGCCTGATCCCTTGTAGACGCATGGATACAAGAGCGGGATACAAGAGCTACAAGTCGCTCCAAGCCCTATACTCTCCAAATAAAATTTGGACGTACCGTCAAATTTCCATCTTCTGTTTTTCCCTCGTCTTATGAGCCTGAAACTTTCAAACGGGGCGTACATCGACACCTCCTTCACTCAACCTCCTAACCCATTTCCCTCATCCTTAATTCCTATCCTGCCAAGGCTGTTACTTTGTTAAAAATTTGTTTTTTTTAATCGGCTACGTCAAACTGAAGCTATTTTAATGTATATTACAAAAATAAGCCCAATTTATTGTTCCAATAAAAAACGCCCACGTAGGACTGCCAATCAGGAGACCTTGTTCGGCGTGCAGCAGTTTACAGCGACCTCTACAAAATTAATATGAACTATTATATTTCAGTAAAAAATTTCTGAAATGTAGCTCAACACTTTTGTGTTTCAGGCTTTAAAGTGTTCTTCCCCCTTAATCCTTGAAAAATCAGAAAATTTCCATATTAATTTTGCCTAGTTCACACATTTAACTTGTTGGCTTAAAACTCATCTGCCAAGTTACTAATTAATTAAGTACTGAAAAAGTTGATGTGCAATATAGGTAACTCCTCTATTTCAGTTTTAGTTCAGTTCGAGGCAACTTCCAAGTTCTTGTATGCTCATGAAAACTTCAGTTGCAGCAATAACTTTTCGATACTAAAGCGGCAGTGTACGACTGAAACTTTAGATGTTTTCATTTTGCTTCCAAACTTGTCTCTTGAAGGACCAATTAGTGCAGCAGTGGCAATACATCGATTATTCCTTTTTTAATGAAGCTAGTTAACATGAAAATGTATTAATTTTTAAGAATGTAGTCTTTGAAACAAATGGAAGAAAAGGACTGCAACTGGACCTTTACACTATTAACTGATGCCTAAGGCACGGTGACTTTACGTTGAAAAGAAAATACTGCGTTCTTTCCTAATTTAAACCCCGGTGGGCGCCGCTCACTGAGATATATAATACTGGAGTGACTGGTGCCATGAAATTTCTTCAAGAAAATGGTATCACTTTTCGCTAGTTGTCCCTTTCTGGGTAAGCATCTTTTTTTCAACATGGTTTTCTTAATTGCGAACGTCATGTCGCCTATGAAACGCTGGCGTTAGAAATAGATGACAATATTCACAATCATCTTACATCTCTTTCTGGGTAAGCATTATCCAGACTAAAACAACCTTTTATTTATAATGTGTTCCAGTAATTCAAATGATTTTTACATTTTCCTTACAACAATATAGAAGACTAAAATTAAATATGTCTCTTCGTATATATTTGGTTATTATATTCTACTCTGAATGGCTGCAAATTCACAGTAAACGTTGGAGAATAAAACTTGTTTTCCTCCACTGAAAGTAAAATTGTACCCATATGAGATAGCTTATAAGTCAGTCCAGTTTAATACATGTCAGTGGCGCCGCTGCAGTAACAATCTTTCCTCGAAGTTAATAACTTATAAATAAATTATAAAAACAAACTCGATTATATTTTGTCGATTAGAGAGCTTTATTGTGTTTTAATATTGTTACGATATAGATCATTTCTCCTCAAATACAAAATATTTGGGATTGTTAAAATTCAAAATTCGACATACAAGTAAAAGTAAAAGTTTCACGGTGGACATAGTTTCAAGGACATAGCGTTTTTATGGTTGACTTAATCGTTTCATCCGAGCAAGTAATTCGAATAACCAACGATTACTTTCCCACCACACATACTCTAATTAATAATACGGATCCGAAGAGACCTCCTATAGTACACTTCGAAGAAGGTGTTGCTGCTGTGGAGCGTAGTACTCAGGAGGGCCCATCTAAGTCGATTCGCAATCTTGCACAGCATTTGGAACTGTGTCCATTCACCTTGTGGAAGATTCTGCGGAAGATCTTGGTTTACGAGCTTACGAGATGTAGCTTGCACAACTATTGAAGCCGCTTGACCATCATGTGCGTCGTACGTTCGATAAATGGACCGGAAACGTGATCTCCTGATCATCATTTTTCGCCACAAATTTTTTTTTCAGCGATGAGACTAATTTTTGGCTGAAGGGCTATTTATTTATTTAAGCTTAATGCAAGCTATTACATAAAAAATACAAAATAACAAAATAAATACTACAAACTAAAATAAAGAATAATTCATAACAGATAATGTAAGCTACAATATGAGCTATGATTATGATAAATATAAACTGGGAGGAAGGAGAATTAGGAAAGGCGATCAAGATGGGCGGGATAAAGATATAAGGCTTTGTGAAGGGATGATTTACTCAGATGGAAGTCAAAGGAGGGAAGGTCGTTGACTTTTCGAAGCATCATGGTAATTGGTTCGCGTTGACCGTAGTTCGTGCGCTGGCGGTCGAGTCGGAAAAGGGGAGTGGACCTAAGGTTGCGAGGGTTGGTATATATGGGTAAAGACTGCAGGATTGAAAAGCAGTCTATGGCACCAGCTAGTAGCTGATGAATGAAGAGAACGTCGGAAACATCACGACGTTTACTTAGAGGTTGTAAGTCGATCAGTTTCAGACGGTCTTCATAAGGTGGAAGGTTGAATCTGTCTACACACGGAAGATCACGTCGAGCAAACCGAATGAACCTACGCCGGACAGATTCAATTCTGTTAATGTGGGTTGTTTGCGTGGGTGACCAAACCTGGCTGTCATATTCAAGGAGAGGTCTAACGAAGGAAATATAGAGAGATTTGGAAACATAAGGATTGGAGAACTCTCTAGACCAGCGCTTCACAAACCCTAGCGCGGAGTTAGCTCTGTTAATTATGCTATCAATATGGGAACGGAAATTTAGTTCACTATCACAGATTATTCCTAGTTCACACAAAGAGGTAACGATAGGGACTGGTACGTTGGTTAACATGTATGTTCTCGGGGTGGAGGTAAGACGCTTGCGGGAATAAGAGATGGACTGGCATTTGGAGACATTGAGATCAAGAAAGTTTTTCATGCACCATGTGGTGAACGAATCGAGGTCATTTTGGAGAAGAAGAGAGTCGGTTGTGGAGGAGATATGTTTAATTATTTTCATGTCATCAGCATAAATGGACAGCTCTGAGTATTTTATGACACAATCAACATCATTAATTGCAAGGATGAAAATTAATGGACCGAGGTGGCTGCCCTGAGGGACGCTGGAATGAGCGACAATAGGGTTAGAAATGGATGAGCTGAAAAGAACATTGTACTGACGGTTACTGAGGTAGGATTGATTCCAGGAGATGAATCGAAGGGGGAAGCCTGGGCGATCAAGTTTGAACAAGATAACGTTATGGGAGATCTTTTCGAAGGCTTTACTAAAATCGGTGGCGATAACATCAACATCTTTACCGTTTTACAGGGCACATAGTGTTTTAGAGACGAAGTCAGTAAGGTTGGTGGTTGTAGATCTTCCTTTGAGGAAGCCATGCTGGGAGATGGAGAAGATAGACTTACAGTGGATGAACATGGAATCATAGAGCAATTTTTCGAATAGTTTAGGTATGGATGATAATTTAGCGATGGGTCGTTCTTGCAGCCTTTTTTGAAGATGGGAATAATATAAGAGTTTTTCCATAATTGAGGGAAAACCCCTTGATTGACCGAGAGGCGGAAAAGCAAAATAAGGGTTTGAACTAGATGCATGGCACACTTTTTCAGAATGATGGCCGGAATGCCGTCAGGACCTGAGTGAAAGTCGTCCTCAAGCCCGTTAATACTGGCGGCGATTAGTTCGGGGTCAGGGTCGAGAGATGTAAACGACGTTTGAGTGCATTTGTCCATGAATGCAAAATAGTTAAGGTCGGGTTGTAGACAATTGTCGCTGAAAGATTTACTGAAGAAGTGTGCAAAGAGATTGGCGATAACCTGAGGATCAGACGAAGAGGTATTCTCCAGCATTATTGTGGAGGGGTAACCATTGGATTTCTTCTTGGAATTAATAAAGCTATAAAATCGCTTGGGGTCGGATATGAGGCTTGTTTCCATCCGTTGGAGGTACTCATGGTAGAGGGTATCACAACGTTCAGAAAAAGAGGTGTAAGCAGACAAGTAGGAAGAATAGTCAGACTCAGTCTGGGTCAGAAGAAAAGTTTGCCAACGTTTATTTCTTCTGTTGCGGAGAGAGCGTAATTCTTTGTCGTACCAAACGGGGGACGAGGAGCAGTTTTTACGAAGAAGAAGTGGGATAGATGGTGTAAGGCAAGCGTGTATTTCCGAATAAAACGCCTCTACAGCAACGTCTATTGGAAGATGTTGAGGGATAGCGCCAATGGAGTTGAGGAGCAAGTGATTTAATTTATCAAAGTCGCCTTTACGAAAATTGAAGGAAAGAGAAGACTCGGAGCTTGAAAGGGCGTGAGGGTGTTCGTAGGAGAAAACGAGGAACAGGGGAGGATGGTGACGATCGACGGAGGAGAGGAGATGTTCGCTTTCCGCGACAGCCGAGTTAACTAGGTCTGAGAAAAAGATTAAGTCTAACAACTTGCTACATCAACTTGCAAAATTACCGCATTTGGAGTGAATAAAAACCGCAAGTCTTTATCGAGACGCTGTTATATGCGCAAAAAGTATCTGTTTGGTGTGCTTTGTGGGCTGGTGGATTGATTGGTCCACATTTCTTCAAAAATGATACCGGCCAGAGCGTTACTTACAGTCAATGAAGAGCACTATAGATCCATCATTGCTGACTTTTTCCCCAAGAAGACGGAGTTGGATCAATTCGTTGAGCAGCACGACCACCATGCCATGGGTCCCGGGTTCAAGACCAGATCTTCCCGTTAGCTTTTATTAAGAAATTAAAATAATCTACTCCGTCTCTGAGCTGTTGTCTAGCGGCAGCAATGCAAACAAGACATTCAAGTTTCCTCACGTCCTTTACCCTAATTCCCATCCGGCCAAAACTATGCTAACGCATCAAAGGGTTGTCCCCTAGGATTTGGCCACATCGTATAAAAAAAACAGGCACACATAGCGCGCGCAGCAATCAATATATTGAAGGAAACATAACTTCGCGTACGATGGTGCGATTTAACACCTTTAGACTATATTCTTTGGGGATAAATAAAGTCGCTAGTCTACACCGATAAACTAGAGACGATGGACAACATTCGCCCCATTATTGCCGATATGTGGCTCCAGCTGCTCGAGAAGGTGGTCGAAAATTAGACTTCCAGATTGCGCTTCCATATTTATACAGTAATGGCATAAAATTATCTTTCCAATAAAGCCAATACCATGTCCGTTGAAGAACGGGAGACTCTCCGCGTGCAGAAACAAATGCAAAATAAGCCTGTAATCCTTCCTCGGCACGTTGCAGCTAATTTTAATATAAATCAGAAAACTCCTTTTACCATTTCCGATAAACTAATCAAATAGTTCTTAAAATCCAAACTTTACTCCTAAAACTTTTATTAACCTTTTTGCAAGGACCTTTTTTTACAATCACAATATTCTGTTTTTCCGTTCGTTAGTAGTTCAATCAAAAATATTTGTTCCAACCTAATCTTGTTTTCAATTTTTAACAACATTCCCAACTTCATAGAGATTCACTGAAGCATTTAATACGTCTAGAGACAAATTTGGAGCAGATGTTCTAATAAAGGTGCCTCGGTCCAATACTTTATCTTCTCCAACTTTCAAGCAATGATGACTTTGCATCCTCTATATGGACCACCCACTTCATATCCAATTATTTCTCATCTCACCATGAGACAAAATATCCATACAAATTTCCTCTGTTTCAAATATCAAAGGAAAAGTTATAGGACTAGAAATTCTTGCAAGGGATCATATGTTCCAAATGAATCGGAGAGGCTAAGAATTTACAGAAACCATTGTATGGTCATTCAACAGGAAAGTTCCAGTTTAATTGAATTTTCTGTTTTTATCTCTGGCCGAGAATATCTATATATGCTCTGTATTGGCCACACCGGATACCAGAAAGATACCATTTGTTCGTACGTTGTCCGAATTGGAGGCTCGAAATTTCAATAAAACCGCATCCGCAGAATCCCTTAATTTAACCAGTATTCCAGAGTAATAGACTAAATTGATTTCCTGGGCATGGTTTAGCGCAAGATTTACGAGTTCAATTGTGTAATCCGAGAAAGGATCACAGGCTTATTTTGCATTTGTTCCTGAACACCGGGAATCTGGCATGCTACGAGATTGATATACTTATTCCCGACGCACGTTCCGCATTCACGTCAGTTTACGAATTTGTCAAATTCAGACAAATTAATTGTCCAACAAAAGATACTGTGGGATACGAACAATCCGTGAATCGATATGGGGTTCGTGTGCTGATACGAAAACAGACCATTAACATTTACTAATGGAAAAACGAATCCATCCTTCGAGCGAGTCCCATAATCAAGTGAACCACCACCCGAATGTCGCGATATAATTGCTACTAACTGGGAAATCGGTTCTAGTGGTGGATTAACCTGAAAATTTAACGAGCCCAATTTAATGCACATATTAAGGCCTTGTGGTAATGAGATATAAATTTGCTTTAAAATATTAAAATTATACCGGAGAAAACCTGACTGAGTCCCATTAATTGCCGGACACAATGCTGTACATGCTGCATGACGGTTTTGTTCTGTTTTTCGGGATGTGGCAAAAGCCCTTCGGTGTTGTGGTCGAAAGTGGATAGATGTTCCGTGAAAAAGAAGTACTTTACTAGTTGGATCAGAGATAGACGCGTAATAGCATCGAAATATATAAACAATTACTCTAACATTTTGAAGTATTTCTCCTATATAACTTTATAAAACTTTCTCTGGCAATCTTTAACGCGCCATTACAATACGTCATTTGATAGAAACGAAAACAATTTTTTTTCTGCATCACCCTTTAACCAATTCAATTTAATCGACCGAACTCAATCATGCTCATTTCCCGTTTCAACTAGCTCAAACCAATTTCCTTGGACATTTTAAGAAAAGAAAATCGAAAACTTCAAGTCTGGTTGAATATCCGGTTGTGGTTAAGTTGTTCCAACAAAGGACGTTCCATTCCTTTTCACTGTGTCAACACAGAGCAATCCATGAAAAATGATGAATGAAAAGTTGAAAAATGCAACTACGTACGATGTCTGAAGTTTGTTTATTTTACCAAGAGGTTGCACTCAGAGACCAGAAAAAAAACATCAGATTAAAACACCGAAAATGATTTCTGGGTTAAAGTGTAATTTATGAATTGCGGGAAATGGGAAAACTCAGTCACCGAAAAATACTATTAATCAGTTTAGGGGAGATTTATCATTCTCACGAAGTGAGTTTTGTCCATTTATTATGAGAACTTTTAAAAATCGATAGATTTTTCTGAATGGATTTGTGATATTCCGATATTTTTCAAATGTATACGGGTGCAACAATAAACTGGATTATCTATCGAATAACTTATCCAGAAGACCGATATGCAGTTTATTGTGCTTAAATTACAAAATGATATCCTAAAAACTTTCGTTTGATGTTTCTGTTAAGACGATTATCCAATGGGCTGCTCAACAAGTCGTTGACGACACAACTGAAAAGAGTATAGGTGACAAAGTTGAGCCTTGTTCTACTCCATGCAACAATTGAAACTTTTCAACCATTAATCATTGCGACCGCTGGCTTTGACGTATTTTCATCTGTAATAGCAGTAATTTTCTCCTACCTATGCACGATCAATGAATTCTACACGAAAAAATTCAGAACGTCTTAAGTTCGAAGAATAATAAATCTAAGCTGCAACCAACTCTCGATCTATGTAACATTTGAATAAATCTTCCACCATACCAATGCTCTTCAGTGGAAACCTTAAGAAAGATAATTTAAACGAGAAGTTATTTACCGGAAATTTTTGTTAGATTGCAACTCTCAAACGCAATTTGCCCAAGAAACGAATAAATCGGGTTGACATCGCACTCATTTCTCAAATTCGCGATTTAAATAGATGTCAAGGGAAATTGTTTTTCTTTCTGACTTAGAGTTCAATCCCCTCCCCATGGAACGGCGACTGATGGGTGATGGGTGAAATTACCAAGAGCTAGTAATATCCGTTCCGTCACGAATTCTTACTTTTATCGACAAATCCAGAACCTTCGAGCGATAACTTCCTCAAATAATCAACCGAAAACGGGGGAGCTTAGGCATAGGACACCCTCAATAGGATGTGACGTTTTCGTGTAATATGAATTGTTTGAATGAAATCTGCCAAACGTTCGAAAAGTTGCTTAAAATAAATGACTTCCAATTTTTTATCATTCAAATAGCCTTAGGCAAGGGAAAAAAATTGGGAGGGGAGGGGGGGGGGGGCAGACTTGGAGCTTAATCTGCTTGACATTTTTATGATTGGTTTTATGAGTTAGGCATTCGTGACGTATCACTCGACGAGTGACAAACAAGAGTTGAATGTATTACTATATATCTGGGCTTAGGTTTTTTAATAAGACTTTTTCAATCTTGTAAATGTCAACGAATAAAATATGTTCCAATTCAATTTGCGAATTTATAAAAAATTTTGTCAATTTGTGGAGCATTAAAAATTTATTTTTTAAGCATTGCTCTGGCTGAAAATTAAACATAAACGGGTAGGAGTACAAATAGTACGTCTTGAAAAGTTATTTTGGAACTTTCACTCAATTTGACCAGAGACAGGAATTAAAAGGGGACATTTTTGCATATTTACGACGGTGGATCAATATGTTTCTGTGTTTAAAGACACGTGACGTTGTTGAGGAAAGTTGTCATTACCATGTTGATATAAAAAATTGAAACGGTTCACATTGAAAAAAAAATATTCATCACCTCCACCTTCGACACTCGAGCGAACTCAGCGAACCTATACGAACATAGGACTTTTCCTGGATAAGCCTGCAGCTCCAAGTGTTAATTCTACAGGCCAACTTCAAGAAAAAATTTGGGTTTCGCAAGTAAGGTACACATTTCCAGCATCAGGGCCAAGAAATTTGAAGCTCCAAAGTTATTGGTTAATAAAGCATAAATGGTTAACTTACTCGGCGGAAATTGACGACTCTATTTGGAAATGTTGTGTCTTGTTTGATGTGAGGAGAGCAGGAGTTCACAGTCAAGCATTAGGTAACTTGGTAAGAAAACGTTTCACTATAATTGGAAGAAAGCTCTAGAAAGCCTCACCAAGCATTCTCTACTCGAATACCACAAAACGTCTATGATGAAATCAGAAATGAGATATGACACTGAAGAGCAAGCTACATAGGTTGCTTTGCTATCCCTTGATTCTGTCCTTTCGACATCTAGGGCTGTTAATAGCTTTCGCTCACACTTAAATGAGTTGGCTGAGCGGTATCAAATTCACCTGTGCTGGGTCCCGGGGCACAGGGATATTCCAGGAAACTGCGCGGCGGACGAGCTTGCAAGACGTGGTACCACACTGGAGATCCAGCCGGATAAGACTACTCTTGGTAGGCCCCTTGGAACCTGTAAGATGTTGCTTAGCACGAGGGCAATTAACCTAGCAAACCACAGGTGGGCAAACGCCACTACGTGCCACACGTCCAGACAGATCTGGTCTAAGCTGGATCTTAGGCGCTCCGAGTATCTGCTTTCGAGGGGCAGATCTGACCTTAGAATAGCAATTGGGGTGGGTAATCACAGGCCATTGTTCTATGGGCTTACACGCGAAGAGACTGGGTATCTTCTCAAAAGACTTCTGCAGAAGCTGCATGGACGAGGAAGAGGAGGAAACTATTTTCCACTACCTCTGCCGGTGTCCTGCACTGGCACGCAGGGGGAAGTCCTTCTTGGATAACTATTTCTTTGGTAGTCTCTGTGATCTGGCGGCGATTGATGTTGCAGATATCTGGCGCTTCATCGACAGCTCCGGATTGTTCCAATGAGGAGGTGGAGGTAATTCTTGGATTCCCGTGGCATCACAATGGGCCTATTGAGGTCTAAGTGTGCCCTTTAAGCCAGCCACATGAACCTAACCTAAGCTACGTTGTCCATCGATTTACAATTATCGAGGAAAAAACCCGGTTTTTTTTAATAAAAGCAGGAAGTATATGGACATAGTTCAAACAGTGATTCTATGTGGTCGACAAGCTTTCGCGCATTTCGCGGAAGAACTGATACTGGTAGAATCGTTCCAAAATAACCGAACCATAATGATGGAAATTTTTGAGCTCTTCTAATATATCGAGCCTAAAATGATGCGGAGCTGAAGAATCACTTGGAGAATTCTCCAAAAAACTCGATATATAGATGTAATTTTAAACTTTCTTCACTTACGACGGTGTAAGTGCTACGAATGGAGAATTTCGTGGAGCTTAAGCTTATTCAGAAAAAATACAAACTAGCGTGCAAAGTTGTCTCCAAAAGAAAGTGTCTAGGCACAACATAGAGTGTGCAAAATTTTTTCAATTTTTTTAAACGCACTTCAAGACGCAATTTCTAGAAACGAAAACTTCCAAAAAACTAAAGCAATTCTGTGCAACGAGATGAGCTATGGACGCCTTAGAAGGCATTTCCAATACCTGGCAAAATACGAAAACAACCTTTGCTGCCTTTTGATGGCTAACAGCGATAAGAACCTTAGATTTTCAGGTTTCGTTACATGTGCTTGATTCGATTCATGACTTAGCTTTATAGTTGTGTCGTGTTCTTTAAACTGAAAATCAAGATCTTGATGAAGCCGTAAAGTTGGAAGATGCTGCAAAAGAAGAATTAGTGGAAAGAAAAGAGAATGTGGAAGAACCTTTCAGTAAGATTTTCCAAAAAGTCAGGCAGATCTGCGAAGAACACGACGTTGAAATAAAGAAACCGAAACTGGTTTCGTATCAGACTCATCGTTAAAATGTGAAGACTAACGCTACTGAAGATTATTACCAAATTTCAACTTACAAACCATACCTGGATTTATTCGTCACACATCTCGAAGACCGTTTTCTTAAGCACCGTGAAATTCTGTTGAATTTTAGACGTATTTTTCCAGCCGAAACTTTATTTCTAGCTGAAAAGGCATGCAACCAATTATTTAAAAAATACTCCGCGATTTTGCATGGCGATTCTTCCGAAGTATGAATCAATGAAATGAAACTTTGGCGAAAATGGAATTTGGATGAAAATATCAACAGTTCTGTCGAAGCTCTTCATATCTTCAATGTAAATGCGTCTTCTAATTTTCAGCAAATCTTGCTTGTAATAGCGAAATCAAGGATCGAATGCTATTTTTCAACATTGCAAAATTTACTAAACGGATTGGGGGCACATGGGGACATTGAAGTTCTTGTGAATGCAATATTGAACGATTTTTTTGAGCCCGGACCCATCAATTTATTAAAAGAATAGTTCACTCCCCCCCCCCCCCCCCCCCCCCCAGATTCAACGGTAGTTTGCTTTTCCAGGTGAACCTGCTCCAACGAAGAGACGCGGTTCAATTTGACAAAGATTTTTTCCGTCACGACAATGCGCCAGCTCATTTATCCCAAATTGTCACGGGGTCAAATTTACAAGCTACGGTCATACCCGTCGTTCTCGTTTGACCAGGCTTCCTGCGACTTCTTTTTGTTCCTCGTGGCTCGTGGGAAAAAATGTACCCTCAAGCGAAGTGGTCATCCTCGAGACAGATGCCTATTTTGAAGAGTTTCACAAATTGTTTTTCTGAGGTGTTAAAGAAATGATAGTGACGCTGGGAAAAGTGTGTAGTCCTTAAAAAAGATTACGCTGAAAAATAAAAACAACAAAATTACTGAGAAACTTGTGTTTTCATCCCTAACACAGACCCTCATTAATCCACCCTCATATACTAGGATATATCAAAATCCCAATGTTTTTCGATGCGGATATTATTCTAAGGAATGTGAGAGTACTAGGGAATCTAGGAGATATCTTTTAATTCTCTAGGCGCTTTGGAATTTTCGAAAAATATATTTGAAAGAAGTACTCTCTTATCAAGCCGCTGCTTACCTGGCTTAACAATTAATTAATTACAATAAATTAATTTTTTAAACCTCTGTTTAATTTCCCTGAGTGTTCTTAAGACTTACAATTTCATATCCAGTCATACACCCCGGGTCAAAAGTTTGGAGTAGCCTGCATATACGTTTGCGAAATTTTAAAGGTTTTCATTCAGACATAATTACATTTTATCAAGTAGGTGGTAGGGGGTTAATTATTAAGCTGCTATTTCAAAGGAAAATAATACCTGGAATAAAGTATTTTCTTTTAATAACGAATTAAATTAAAAACAAAGCAAAAGTTCTCCAAACTTTTGACTGGGAGTGTGCAAAGCAAATGACCTCTACTACACAATGAAGTAACCTTTTCTGATTTTTCAATCATTTATAGAACAAACGGAGCCTACTACTGGTAGGTCACTAAAATTTGCAGTGTTTACAGCTATTTGTAACTATAGTTCTTTTGCTACAACTATCCATTTACGAGTATTCATATTTCAAGACGTAGAAAGACTGTACATCCCTTAGGAATTTAAAAAATCAAACATGGTACAATTTATTTTGCACAAAATGATAGTATAAAGATAGATATTCTACAAGATAAATAGGCCTTTCTCTCTTTCTTTTCGTATGTCGTCGGTGGAGTAAGGAATACCGTCTCGGCCTTCCATCCCAAAGTTCCCTGGTTTGAATCTCACTGGAGGTGACTCAGGGATGAAAAATTACCCAGATAAAAAATTGATCTGTTTCGGATAACCCCTTAAAAACAACAAAAATTAAAAAAATTTACATGTTAAGATGGAATAAACGTCGGACTGCAAAATAATAGCAAGTGTACCTAGGCAAACACTACCTGGGATTCAAACTTCATTTTTCTTTATCCTTGTGGCGGAAGGACAAAATATTGCAATCCTATCAGGTATGGTATCCGAAACCATTATAGTCCAGCGACCCTTTCCTAAGTTCGTGTCTAAAAGAATTGCCTTTTCTAATCTACATATAAGGAGTGTTCAGAGACCACTAGCACCTGTTATGAAGAGTAGAGTTTCAGCAAGGTCTCTCTTGAGTTCAGCTCTGCTTAACATGTAGTTGAACTTTGGGTAACCATGGGTTAATTCACCGTTGTGTAAATCCAGCTTAGGCTTCAAACCCCAGATAGCACAGTAGTTTCTATTTACGCTTTACTTTTTAAAATTATTTAGAGTTCCGTACCAAAATGATAAAACAAAAGAACCCTTATGGTGCGATTTCGTCCGCCTGTCTTTCACAGCTGATTATTTCAGCAACTAATAGTGCTATCGACTTGGAATACTTTTAAGTAATGCTTGCTAATCTTTATTGGAAATGAAAAAATTTTAAAAATATATTTATTTTTACTGCAAAGGGGCATAAGGGAACGGGGGTCAAAATTTTAAGGTGAGGTTACTAGGTCAAGTGGGGTATCACATTAAAAAGCTTCATTTGCACATTATAAAATATATGGCAGTGTCTAGTGTCGGAAAGTATGCGGAAATACACGGAAAGTCTACAGAAATACATGGAAAGTACACGGAAGTGCAGGGAACGTATACGGACTACACGAAACTACACGTAAGTACACGATAAGTGCAAATAGTCACTTCCATATTCATATTACAATAGTTTATCACAGCCTGTTCTAGATACAAACCTGGTGAGGGGGGCCCAATTAATAAAGCAACTTAAAGCCTGATTAAAACATCTCTTCCTCCCAGAAAGTCTTATAAAAATTTGACGGAACGTGTTGTGTACCTCTTCCTCCCAAAAAGACTAATAACAATTTGACGGAACGTGTTGCGTACACGTTCGTTCTGTCAAATTTTTATTAGACTTTCTGGGAGGAAGAGGTGTATTAATCAGACTTTGAGTTGTTTTATTAACTGGGAGGGTGCTGCCACCTCCCGCCAGGTTTGTATCTAGAACAGGCTGTGATAAACTATTACTAGTAATATTACTATTTGCACTCATCGTGTACTTACGTGTACTTCCGTGCAGTCCGTGAAATTTTTACTTGTACTTTTCGTGTACTTTCCGTGTTATTTCCGTGTAATTTCCGTGTACTTTCCGTGTATTTCCCTGCACTGCCGTGTATTTCCGTGTACTTCTGTGTGCTTTCCGTGCACACGAAAATTACACGGCAATTTGAGAGCGGTAAATAGACACTGCTAAAATATATTTTAATTTCCTTTTATGCCACATAGTTTTCGACTTATAATAAAAAAATACAATTGCCCCCCCCCCCCCCCCCCCCCCCCTCCGAAGTATGCAAAGCGAAAAATGACAAAAAAATTTAAGGTTTATGTAAATATTATAGGAAAAATAAAACGATGTCTCTAATTAGCACAGGTAAGCAACCAGAAATCTTGTAAGGTACGGAGCCCTCGGTGCACGAGTCTAACTCGTATTTGGCTGGTAATTTTTTTGGCCTATAACTATAAACTATTAACGAATAGTCCAAAATCAGTAAATGAAGACAAATTTTTTTATATATACTACAATTATTGTCGCCGAAAAAATTCGTCTGTCGACACGCAGTAGAAAAGTAACCAGTGTAAGAGTTCCGATCACACACATCTGTTCATTTATAAAATGACCGAAAGTGACTATACACTTCAGTATGAGTCAAACTTTGCTTTTTATAAATTGACGGACTATATTTTGGAATAGAACACTTTCTTGGATATCGTCCTGCTTTCGTGCTGTGGACACCTTCATATTTTACTGATCGCACTCAGCGTATTGTGTTTTGTGTCGCTCTTTCCGGGACATATTTAGCTCATCCGGGGTTCCTCAGGAAAGCCATGTAGGACCGCTGCTCTCTATTAATTACATCAATGATGTCTATACTGCTTTAAAAAATTCGAAATTCTTTATTTTGCTGACGACGGCAAAATTGTTTGTACTATTTCTTGTGATCACTATTGCGCTCTTTTAAATTCCGACGTGGATCCCTGGTGTTCTAATAATCCCCTTTTCGTATTGCAAAATTCTTTTAGTGCAAGAGATCACCATGCAACTTCAATTACACTATTGACAATTGACTTGACAAAACCAAAAACATAATTCTCGCTTTTCATTTTCTGATCATATAGATTCTATTGTGAATAACGCCAATGATACTTTAAGTTTTGTGAAGAGAAGAAACGAATTCAATATAAATTAATTATCAGTTAATTATACAATTCTCTATGGCTCGGTAATGGACCGTAGGGAACGTTGCCGAGCGGAGACGTACCATGGGCTTTTTAAGCCTATATATAAAGGAGGCGAGTAGCTTTCCCCGGAGCAAGCTAACCAATTCAATAATCGCTATATATGACAAAATTGCTTTATTGCACCTTTGTCAGACCTACTTTACCCGGTTTGGTCATCTACATTGACCGCATTGAGACTGTCCAACGTATATTCGTTGGATTTTTTTTTGTACAACCTTCCTTGAACTGATTCTTTACTCTTACCTTCTTCAAGCTTTTATCACTAAAGTCTCTTGAAGTGAGACATGGCAATCTTTTGACTGCTTGATGGGAACTACAAATTTCTCTGAACTTTCGAGCGCCTGCATCATATCTGTTCCGGCAAGGTTCTTGGGGAATCATGATTTCCTCCAGGGAACATACCACCGTACCAACTATGGTTTTAATGATGGTTTTCCATCAATGTCTCCTTTACCCAGCTAACACTTTCACACTATTTCCTTTAATTTATTTAGAGATCAATGGAAGAATTCGCTCAGATTCAACTGTATTTTGTTAATTATATTATTTTTACTTACTAGGTCATGCGCATTTCACACATTATTTTTTCCGTTTTCATGGTCAACCAAGTACACGTTACAATATTAATCGTTAACTGTTACTTCAGAAATAAATGAGCTCGACTATGATTATGCTTACATAGGATTTGCTTTTTAAATTTTCAATTACAATTACTTGTGATTTAGTTAGGATTTAAAAAGGAATTAATTATTATTTCACGACTATTTAACAATTCCTCAGAAATTTCGAACTACAAAAAAAAAAGCCTTGTTTTAATTACCAGCAAATTAAATAATAAATTCAAACGAATGTGAGTATTCGTAAAGTAATCCTGAACTAACCGTGAATTACTTCTGCGGAATCATAAATTAATCGTAATTTCAAGATTCAGCATTGATTACTTTTTGAAGAAATCGCAAATCCGATTACAAATAAACATTACCTCGTAATTTTTGATTCAATTATTATTACCAGTATTTGTAATTAAAAAAATTTTAGTTCAATGCATAAGTAATTAAAATAGTAATCGAAATTTTTAAATTCCCGAGTAATCATAATCTGCATTAAATAGTTCTGTCTATTTGAAGCAATAAACCTGAATTTAATAGAAAATCTACATTTGTTCACGACGATAAACTTAACTGACGATAAGCTGCAACTGGAACTACTACTCTTGCAAATCTTACCTCTTGAAATCAAAAATTGTTAAATCGACTATCCCCGATCGGTACCATGCAAAAAATAATTTGTTTGTGGGGTAAGGGTAGGTGGTAAAGTGAAACCTAACTTCGTAATTCGCGGACCCATTTGGATGATTCTTTATTTCTTGTATGGAGTATGATCCCAGATTGCTAATAATGAAAACATAATTTCCCTAGGGTTTGGTGCCGAAAGAGATAGGTAGTCTAACTTCGTACCGCGTGGACCGATTTGGCTGAGTTTTTTTCTGATTTATAAAGTATATTCCTCCAGTGGTACCGCGACACAATTTTAAACGGTGGCGTTGTGGTGGGGGAGGGGTGGATGTCAACTTCTTATCGCGTAGACCGCCTTTGATGATATTTTTTATCTTATATAGAGTATAATCCCTCATTGCTAATATGAGGATAAATTATTGCTATTAGGTGGTGGTGGGAGGAAGGGTAGGCTAACCGATTTGGATGAGTTTTGATGTGTAGAATATGTTGCCCCACTGGTACCACGACAAAAATTTATGAGGTGGGTAGTTTTCGGGTGGAGGCTTTACCCAATTTCTTAATACATAGACCTATTTGGATTATTCTTTGATGTTGTATACCGTATGATTCCCATTTGGTACAATGATGAAAACTGTTGAGCTGAGGTTCGGATTGGGGTAGGGGTAGTCTAACGTTGTAACGCGTGTACTGATTTAAATAATTCTGAGTGTCTATTTGTATTCTGACAAAAATTGTGGCTTGTGGCGAGAGTTGGAAGAGGAGCGGCGCCTAACTTCATAAGGCAGAGACTGATTTTGATAATATTGATTCTGCTGTACAGAATACGTTTCCTGATTGGCAAATGATAAAAAATTTTTACCTCTATCTCTTGATGAATAAATAACATTGGCACCATGAAAAGAATTTTGTATCTAAGGTGAATGCAGGAAAGGGTAACCGAGACTAATTTCATAATATGTTGCCGGAATTCGATAGTTCTGTTTCCTTTTTTTTTGGAGTGCACTGCCTCTGCAACTTTTGAAATTGCTTTGTTCGTACGAGCAGCGTTCTTCGAGTTATATATATGAAGACACTAAACAGTGCAAAATAAGATGGTTTTTTAAAAAAAAATGTTGAGCCGACTTCTTAAAAAGCGCTAAACAGCATAAAAAAATTTGAATTTTATATCTATTACGTCATTTTGAAGTCGGGGCAAATAGGTGATTATTATAGCTCCAAAACCAAGGTTCCGAAACAAGCAAGACAAGTTTATTAGAAGAGAGGACATGCATATGCATATAAAAATCTTGCCATCCTAAATTTAATTCTAAATTCTTTCTTTAGTTAAAAAAAGCTATTAAAATATAACTAAATGGTTAATTCTTATAGAATGGCCGGAAAAGGTATTTCCCTTGGCCCAACTCCTCCAAAAATTAAGTTAATATTCTAATTTTTGACTTTGCGGCAACATACACCAGTTTAAGAAAAGGTGTTTTGTGAAAATGCTATTTAATGATTGCTACTGTACTATGAGAGGTGGTGTTTGAAAGAGGAAAGGCCGAAGAACTTTTTTTGGGTAGAAAGAAAGATTTAAAAAGCTTCGATAAATTTTCCAGGGAAAACTGGAAGAGCTGGGTTTTCAACATAATGTTCGTGTAAAAATTTTGCCAAATTTAGTCAAAATGTCAGTGCGGTTTTTTAAAAATTCAGATTTTGGATTTTTTTTTCTTTAAAAAGAGATGTAGGATAGAAAATAGAAGCAAATTTAGGAGGTGGAGTTTACGAAAATGGACCTTAAATAAAAAAAGAAAAATCTTTTTTTTTTACACTTATTGGAATTAATTTTCGCCTCTTTTTGTATGTGTGTTATTTTATTTTTCAGCCAAAAACAGCCATTTTTAAACGGACACTCCTCAACTGCTTTATTGTAACTAAAGTTAAAGACAATATGAATGAAAGCATCAACTCTCTGTTTCCCTAGCATGTTCGTCTAAAGATACGCGTTATTCCCAATAAGACGTGCCCCTGACTAACACTACGTATAAAATTTGTAACTTCTCGTGAAAATTCAGCTTATAAGAGCTGAAAACGATTTAGAACTCCAGAAAAATTGCGTTATTATATAAAACTTCGTTATCAAGTTACAAATTCAATACGTTACAGCAAAGCCCAATACTTCATTCTGAGGTAAGTAATGTTAATAAGTTATGGTCGAATCTAAAGGAAATGAGTATTGGCCGCCCAAGGTTGCGAATGTCTCTATAGATACTGACGAACTTAACAATATGTTTGCTTGCTTGTCAACATGCCATCAACCGACAGATCAGAGATTGGCATTTTTTATTCGAATAAAGATAAAAGCTAAAAACTAAAATAAATTGAAAAATCGAATAAAAATTTATTTGATTACAAAAATTATTTGTTATTTGTAGAATTATTCGCAAATAATTATTTGTTATTTGGTGCTACTTATTCCAATTTAAAATAATTATTTGTTATTCGATCGTTGCGTTATTCGATAATCAAATAATTATTCGTTATTTGATAACTTATTCGCAAATAATTATCTGTTATTTGGTGCTATTTATTCGAATTTCAAATAATTATTTGTTACTCGATTATCAAATAATTATTCGATAGTTGATGTCTCTTTATGGAATAATTATTTGTTGTTGGTGTCCATTAGTTCAATTTCAAAAAAT
Organism: Leptarthrus brevirostris; assembly: GCA_964036015.1. Classification (NCBI taxonomy): domain Eukaryota; kingdom Metazoa; phylum Arthropoda; class Insecta; order Diptera; family Asilidae; genus Leptarthrus; species Leptarthrus brevirostris. The sequence goes on along the minus strand of OZ038375.1, from coordinate 24,537,050 downwards.
TATTTCTTGGTACATTGCAAATATCATTGTTCAACAAAATATGGAGTCATGATTTTTTATGGTCAGCTGAGAGTCATTTTCGCAGTTAAATGCTCCGTAGAATCCAAATCCGAGGCCACAATTCAGCCTTCACGTCAGGATTTTTAGATATTTAAGGTTATGTACTCGAAAAATGGGGTTTTTGCTTACTTTTGAGGTTAGGTACAGGATGCAACAAATTTTTTGATCTTTCTTTCTAGTTTCATAATTTAGTACTATTCTTACCCTTCAAAAAAAGCTTTGAAGCGGTCACCTACGACTTTTTCTTGCAAAGTTACGACCATTTTAATTTATGAAGTTCATATTTCATATAAATAGATTCATTATGTTTATATGCAAAATGAAATTCATAACTTAAAATGGTCGTAACTTTGCAAGAAAAAATCGTAGATGATCGCTTCATAGCTCATTTTGAAGGGAAAGAATAGTACTAAACTATGAAACTGTAAAAAAAGACCACAAAATTTGTTGCATCCTGTACATAACCTCAAAAGTAGCCAAAAACCCAATTTTTTGAGTACATAACCTCAAATATCTAAAAATCCTGACATGATGGAAGAATTCTGACTTCGGATTCTATGGGACAGAATCTTGTTGTCAGGTATAATTATTCCATAAAGAGACATCAACTATCGAATGATTATCGAATTATTTGAAATTCGAATAATTAGCACCAAATCACAAATAGTTATTTGCGAATAATTCATCAAATAACGAATAATTATTTGATTATCGAATAACGTACGATCGAATAACAAATAATTATTTTAAATTGGAATAAGGGGCACCAAATAACAAATAATTATTTGCGAATAACTTAAAATAAATTGAAAATCAAATAAAAATTTATTCGAATAATTTTTTATTCCATTTTTTAAACAAATTGTTATTTGATTGAATTTTTATTCGAATAATACCAATCACTGCTAGAGATACAGTGCTGGATCTATCTCTCTCATCTGCTTTAGGGTTTTTCATTTATCCCCTTTACTCAGCATGAAGTCACAATGGCATTTCCCATGGTCAAATCCAATTGCATGGGTCTAGACAATATACATCTCCGATTCATTAGGCTACTTTTTCTACTCATTCTTCCCTTCATAAGACATATTTTTAACAATCTTCTAACCGCGTGTTTCTTTTCTCATCAGTGGAGGTATTCAAAAATTATTCCTGTTCCAAAGAAGTCCTCACCTTCTTGCAGTGTGTATTGACCTATCCCAATTCTGCCGTACCTTTCAACAATCTTTGAGAAACTTCTTTGTTTTTAGATATTAAACTCTCTGTCGCCTCACTGTCTTATCTCGGAACTACGATCTGATTTTGTTGCTTCACGATGTTGACCACATCTCTTGTAAAAATTAGTAGGGATATTAGAGAGGCTATTGCCCTCGAAAGGGTTACGGTCCTGACCCTCCTTGATTTCTGGAAGGCATTTGATTGGGGTTGATCATGGTCCACTTATTAGGAAATAACAACCAAATTTAAGTTCTCAAAGTTCTCGACCAGATTAATCTTCTTTTATCGCTCCGGGAGACGATAAAGAGTTTTTTGTAATGATACATTTTCAAATCTACTATAAAAAAACTCAGGAGTTCCACAAGGATTTATTCTTGGACCTCTGTTCGCTTTGTTCATTAATGCCCTACCCAGTGTTATTAGACACTGTAAGTATCACCTTTATGCGGATGATGTTTAGTTATATATATATATATATATATATATATATATATATATATATATATATATATATATATATATATATATATATATATATATATATATATCAGAGACTAGGACCAATTGATGACAGTATCTGTAAATTAAATGAGGATCTATCCTCTATCTTTAAGTGGGCGGTACACAAAAAACGCATCCAAGTCTAATGCTATAACTATATTTAAGAGCGAGCTCGACCCGTCCTGTTTGCCTGACGTTGTTATGAGCAGCTCGAGTATGTCCAACAGGTGAGGAATCTTGGCATTGTTTTTAACAAAACTTTCTCCTGGGCCACTCATATGAACTTTATAGTAACATAGAAATGGGCAAAACGGATCTTTTGAGCGAGCCGGCTCTTCGGATCTGCTTCTTTTAAAGGATCCGGCTCCAACAGTCGGTTCGAAAGAGTCACTGAAAATTTTCAGCTTGAGACTCTCTCTAGAGCGAAGACCGTAGTATTGCGTTCGCTTCAGTTGTAGTTTTTGCAGAACTTTTAGTTCCGCGTTCTCCTGTTTTTTCATATATTCCTCTTCATATCATTCTTTTCTTATGAGCGCTCATTCTCATTAGTTAACAAGAAGAATCAAATCAAACTGATGCAAATGTTGAGAAATGACTCTCCGGGATCCGTCACGGGACAGAACTGAGATCCGGTTCACTTCACTAACTTTTGAAAGCCGAATCTTTGAGCCGGTTCAGATCTGAGTTACCCATCTCTATAGTACCAACAATTTATGGTATCTTACGCCAACTCTCTGTTTCCTCACAATGGCTACCTTTAAACACTAGGCAACTCCTATTTAAATGTCTGAATTTACCAATAATTACTTACGCATGTGAAATATTCTGCAAAGATGACTCTAACTCTAAGCGGAGGCTTAATGTAGCCTTTAATTCGGCTGTTCGATATATCCATAATCAGATACGGGATGACCATATCTCCTCCAGGGTTAACTCCTTTCTTGGATATTGTTTAAATACTTTTATTGACATACTTTTTTAATGTACTTAGCTTTGCTCGCTCGGCCAGATCATACGTATTATTGCTGCCCACATTTAACTCTAGAGCCAGCGAAAACAAGTTTTTTGTTCAGGCCATTAGAAAATGGAATAGTCTTCCTCCTGCTCTTAGAAGTATCAGCAAGAAAATTTAAGTCTTCTGAGTGATTAGTTTAAGTTGGCATTGTTGGATTACATTTTTTAGTTAAGGTTTCTCTTTTTATATTTTCTTTCTAGTTTGTTTTTGTATTTCTATCCTTAAGCTTTAAGATTACTTATGTTTTCTTTTCTTTTTTTAAAGTATATATCCTGCACATACTTAAAAGTTTTTATAATCTTAATTGTGTACATATAAGAACTTACCTGAATAAATTAAAGTTAGAATATTCTTGTCTCTGATATCAAAAAATTAGTACCGACATTCCTCAAGGTTATATTCTATTTCCATTAATTTTCTAAATTTTATTAAAAGCTTATTTCTTCTTATTTTTTTAAATCTTAGTTTGTTCAACTTTATAACGGACTTAAATTGTAAAGTCCTGCATATTGCACAAAACTGTAGATGCAATTTGCTTAATAATAAAGACTTTATATAAACTTCTTTTCTGGTGAAAGACAATCATTCTTCAATCAAATCAAAGTTACGATTCGGTACACTTCGGGGAATATTGCTATAATTACATGCTTTTTGAATAAATTATTAGGCTTAGAATTCATTAACAAAAATTTAAAGAATTTCTTTTAAGTACAGGATTCCAAAAAAAAATCTCTCGCTAATACTTAGAGTGTACAAATGTTAATCAAACCACCCAAATAAACAATACCACTTTTAACGTAGTAAAAATATTAAATCAACTCAAAAATTTTCTTGCAGTAAGGATTCAAACATACACTGGTTGAAATCCAAATAAATCTAAAACTCTGTGGAACCTAATTCAAGATTCTATTTCTAAAAAATTTCCCACATTCAGGACATTTAAAAGGACGAAAAGGACACTATGTGGAACATAACAATTATATGGAATAAATATCGTAAATTCTCACAGTTCCTCAAATGGGGAGCTTTCATGATACAATTATCCCATTATATTTACAACTCAGAGCATTCGAAATACATGTATGGGAAAATTTTGTGAAATATGAAAAAGCTTTTCGATAAAAACTGTCTCTTTGGATTTGTTATTAATTTTAATTCAACGTTAATGAATATTTAAAAATCAACTACAATACTCGTTCCTGTATCAAAGTGAAGTTCCAAGATGTGGAACCCTCCGTGCACGAGTCTGACTAACAGCATTTTTTTTATTTCTTGATTAGTTACGTATATTGGTGAGCACTATCTATTCCAAATGCAATAAGAGAATACCACAATTTTTCCCACGTAATCCTGCACACACATAATCAGCATTTTCTTCGAAGCAGTCAAATCCAGCCATATATTTGTTGCACATTTTTATAACGGCTGTGCAATCGACTTGTAGTTTTGTATTATATTTCAAATTTACCACTCCAATGTGGCCAAAGCCTAGGGGACAACCCTTTGATGCATTAGCATGGCTTTGTCCGCAAGGGAATTAGGGTAAGGGGAGTGAGGAAACTTGAATGGCTTGTTTTTGCATTGCGGCGAGCTAAACAACAGGCCAGAGACGATGTGGATTTTTTTAATTCAATTTTTAAAACCCGCGGGAAGACCTGGTCTCGAACCTGGGAACCATGGCAACCACTTTGGTTATTGGTGTCAATCCATGACATTTGAAATCATACCGCTTGTGGCAACAATAATTTCTGTCAAAGCCTTGACGTCCAGATCACCTGCCTTTGCCTTTTTTATATCTTTTGTATTTAAAAGTCTACAAATTTCGAAATCGTTATCTCTAACAGTACTTGTTTCACCTGTTTTACTCGCAAATATTGCAGCAGGAACCCTGACCTGTGAAAAATTTTCAAAAATCCAAGTTCCTGAGATAACCTTAAGTGCAAATCGAAAATTACGGCACGCAAGTAAAGTATCTGTTTTTTTTATATATATGATGTCGCCAAAGGTCAGGGGATGCCCTA